>OX494430.1:15867673-17067673 GCA_950381575.1 Plusia festucae
TATTTGCCTTTTTGTTGTACCTTTATAGAACTTCCGAGTGGCCCATGGATTTTTTGTTTCCGCACGGGAAAGTTCATTTTGCGATAAAACTTTTGATTTCTCCAATATTTATAAGCTACTCCTGGGTAGACCCATCGCCCCAGTTCACAATCTATCGAAATGGCTTAAATTGGCAGTAACCTGAATCTTGATGTAGCTAGCCGTGTGAGTTTCTAGCTGCTTATTCGCCATAGGAATTTCAAGAGTAGGTACCTGAAAGAGACTTACTTACTTTAAATAAAACATTTTGTTTTTGAACACTGCTACAAAATAGGACTGGGCCTTGGTTTTAATGTCTAAGAACTCAAAATATTAAAATCTGCACAAGGGAGACCCCTTCTGCCTCAATACTAGGATAGCAAGCTTGTTCTGTTGTCCGAGCCAGCAAGGACGTATGCTTCTTTAGCATGCTTTTTCAAAACAAAAACTTCTCGCTAAATAAGTTTTACAATTCAGCTGTGTATACATATTTATGCTCGTGACTATATCTAATCTAAATGACTAGATGGATTTCAGCTTGAAAGGTGTCACTAGCTAGATAGGACGTCTCAATTATTGTGAAAGTGGAACATTGTATGTCATAAGTTTTAACACTTTCTATTAACCTATACTTATTATTTTTATCAGTTAATTTATTAAATATAGGTTTAAAAAAAGAAAGTATCCGTTTTCCATGCATTCGGGGTTCTGGTTGGTTACAATCATTTGCTTGTATTTCAGCTTCATTGTGTGGTCTGTTCCATGACATGTTGTTACATCATAGCACATGATAGAAAGTTGTTTACTAGACTGATAATTGCATTTAAATCTCCAAGTCTGGCTATACTCCAACAATTTGTTTTCCAGAGATTAGCAAGCAATCAATTTGTGGTTTGCGTCAGCACTGCCTTAGTTTAAAGATATATTGTTTTTCTCATTTAATTTAATGCGGCAATGAATTTATGGAAATTTCGGCCTTATTAGTTCATGTTCTGAGTTTTAGACGCTTTACCTAGTGAATTATTTAATTAAGTTTGTTTAATACTGAGATAAAATAAATGTATTTATGGTTTCCTTCTTTATTTTTACCAAATTAACTTGAAAAAAAAAAAAATGTGTCTTTACATAATTTTACTTTATTAGTAATTTTCTTTACTAGGCAGAACTGATTTTATATTTATGCTATGAATAGGACGTAGTGTTTGATAATTAATTATAATAAATCAAAGGGTAACTCCTAATTTGATAGAAAACGTGACAAGACCATCGTCTTCCGTTCTCCAAGTTACCTTAACTAATCTAATCTATATAATCTAATAACTAAAAAGTTAAGTTTTATAGGTAAGTCCACATATCAGCCAGCTCGATTTTATTAGTACTATGTATCGATTTAGACGTTATGATGTCGTCAAGTCCGGCGCCTGACGTATTAGAGTAGAGCGTTCCGTCCGGACGACCGCGGGAGGAATTAATGTGGCGCCGGCGACGACGGTGCGGCATTCCTCGCGAGCTTGACGAAAGTGCATCCATGAATAGCCACTCAATCAACGAGGTCTCGTAATGCTCGATGCTAAGCTATCACGCGTCGCTGCCCCGAAATAGAACCATACCATTCATAAACAATGCACATCATGAATGAAATAACGCATTTACAAACTAAATTAACCACTCTATGGGCGCCATGTTCTGCTTCGCACAAACGTAAGTACGTATTGCTATAAATCAAGATAACGTTATTGAGTTGTGCGGATGAACCCGCTATTAACATTCCAATAATGTGCCAACTTCAATTGCAATGGGCTAGTTCCGCTACTAAATAATAATCAGCTGGATTTGTTGTGCGTATGAATTCCAACAATATCAGTCTAAATCAAATTGAATGCCTTGAGCAAATAGACACATTTAATTCAATGATTTTGTAAGCTTTGCCTCGGACCCAAGGAAGTGAACCAAAATATAGTGTGGATGTTTAAGTGACATGTTAAGTGATTATACTTCATCAACAAGATAAAACTGGGTTTTTTATAGTTAGTAATTGTTTATCCTCGGAGTTTATCCTTATCATACACGTAAACAATGGAAAAAATCAGTTGGGCCTGTCACATGGCCGTTTATTTAACGACAAATGTCCGTTTGTCAGCGAATCGCATTATTATTGTTGGAATTAAAACCATTTTGTGTTTTGTTTATTCTAAGTACCTAGGTATGTTTCGGTTTGTGGTTTGTCGCGAATCATATTTTGATCAAATTACAACTTGTCACTGATAAGCAAATTGCAAAAAACACATGAAAATTTGAATTTCGCGGGCCACATTGGAGGTATCCCCTTAACCACCAGTGCCTGTGCTATGACAGATCTTATTACTTTATAGTCCGCTACATGGTGCAGAGGTGCCGTGTTGTGTGCGTGCCGCCTCGCTTCTACGACGACAATAATTAAAGTCTTGTTTTATGAGTATACTCGTAAATACTCTTTTTGATTCAAAAACATTCCGTGAAGATATAAAGTAAATTTATAGTAAATTCAAAATGTTTGTATTGTATTATGTGCTATAATGTAAAAATTTACAATAAGATTATAAATTGCACTTAAGAAACTTAGTCCCTGGCTATTAGTAGGTAATATACAGGATTAATTTAAAAGGAGTGCGTACCTATATTCTACGAGGTAATCGGGTGCATAAAACTTAACAACTTTTCCCACAGAACATATCATCATCTTTTCATACAAACATAAGTCACGTGACCTGTAACTTTGTATGAGAAATTCATTTTCCATTTTAAGATTTCGACCTATGTTCCTTGGGGAAAGTTGTTCAGTTTTATGCACCTGACTACCTCGTTGAATATACGCACTCCTTTTAAATTAATCCTGTATACCTATCGTCATAAGCTGCCATGACTGACTATACCATGACATTAATTTATTCTTTAGTTTTGTAAATGTAACTACAAAATAATACTTATAATTAGAGAAAACTATGAAATAATTTAAGAATACAGTATGACTCGAACCCAATCACGATGGGATAGCGTTGTTTTGCACTTCTTTAATTTGCTCACTCATATTAAGTGTGTATCTGCTATCCTTTTCAATTCTAAATCTCGCAATCAAAGTTTTCACACTGTGTCACTATATATTAATGAGGTTCGCAGATTCTTGCGGGTAGTAGCTTTCCTTCCCGAAACCAGACGACCCGCCGACTGCGCGTGCGGTGAGTCGTCTGTCAGTAAGTTTGACAAGTTACCTCCTCTTTTGCTAAAATAATAAAAAAATAGATAAACATGTTACCTACTTCATAAAACATATTCGTAATTTATAGATAATGTATTCTGTTGATGAGGTTAACAGTACCGACGTATGTCTTTCGGTTATTATTAACCGACTTCAAAAAAAGGAGGAGGTTCTCAATTCGGATGTTTGTATTTTTTTTTATGATTGTTCGGGCATAACTCCGTCCCTTGCCAACCGATTTGAAAAATGATGATTTTTGTTGGAAAGGTTATACTTCCCAAATGGTCCCATGTTAAGGAAACCAGGATCTGATGATGGCATCCCAGAGAAGTCGAGGGGAACTTTCGAAAATCGTATGGACGACTAGTGCAAATGATTTTTTTGTTGGAAAGGGTATACTTCCCAAATGGTCCTATGATAAGGAAACCAGGATCTGATGATGGCATCCCAGAGGAGTCGAGGAGAACTTTCGAAAATCGTATGGGCAACTACTTCACGAATGATTCCATGATAAGGAAATCAGTATCTGATGATGGCATCCCAGAGAAGTCGGGGGTATTTTAAAGTACCTACTACAATTTATTCATTTATATTAATGTGAACTTTGCACCCATATAGGTTACAAGTGACATTACAGGTCTGGTGATGGAGACCATGGACTCCTGCATTACTACATTAGTGTTTTGTTAAGTCGGTTTTTTTTTTGCAAAAAAAAAAGGCGTCGTGATAACCACCACGTATTAGGAGAGATAGTGTGTGTATAGAGGAGTCGTAATCTTAGATTCTTCTCGAATTGGAGTAGCCTTATTGGCGGAATATTCTTAAGAGCATATTCTCTTACGTACGCGTACGTTAAACAGCTATCAGTGCTGGACTCAGGAGCTGCATCGGTCAGAATCTTCATTACATTCAGTTTTATTTTATAGCATGTTATATCCTTCAAATAGTACCTATAGTTCAATAATACGGTTAATATTTATTAGTGTTACAATATTAAAATACCGGCCTATACAATTCAAACCATAAAACTAATTAAATGATGGCGAGCTCTTTTTTAACCTATGGATTTCAGGATCAAAAAAAGTCCCACTGCTTGGCATAGGCCTCTTCCCATATGGAGAAGGAATGAGCTTTGATCACCACACTTGCTAATTGCGGGTTGGCGATTTATGATTAACATTTTTGGAATCCAGGTCTCTTCACGATATTTTCCTTCACCGTTTGTCATCAATGATGTCTAAGAATAATAAAGATACATAGTGAGTATGACTGAAAAATCGCCATGCACGAGGTCTCTGGTTCGATTACCGGATCGGGCGAAAAATATTTAGTATATTTACTGATATGAGAGAAATTCTCAGTACCGCTGGGCGTCAGGAAGTGTGGCGGTGTTAACACCCCCGTTCCTCGGAAAGCACGTAAAGCCGTTGGTCCTGCGCCTGATCCCTCTCCGGTCGTGTCGGTCAACCGTCCTATCGGACTATGAGAGTGAAGGAACAAAGAGTGCACCTGTGTTTGCGCACACACTTGTGCACTATAATATCTCCTGCATACATGGCTGGCCTGTGGCCGCTGAGGCCGAATTTCGGTCTGGAGATTATTATTAAAGTCTTCATATATTATTGTATCAAAATGAAATAAATGTAATTTTAAGTAGGATTTACTATAGGTATTTATTTGTTAAAATCTATTACATAAACGTAACATTTCTAATACACGTAAATAAATTGTTGTCATAGAGCTATTTACATAATTTAGTATGAATCCCTGAATTTAGGAGGTCCGTAGGTTTCGTGAGGTACACCCTGACTAGTAGAGATGGAGCTGGCTCCTTCGTAACCGCTGCTTGACGCCGTGCTGCTGACTGTGTGTGGGGCCCCGATGTTGGACTCGCTATGGCTGATGCCAGAGCTAGCAGAAGCGCCGCTCACTCCAAAAGATTGAGATCCGAACGATCCGGTAGAAGATTCATAGTTTACGGGCGGGGCCTGGTATTGCACGCTACCTTGGCCGGTCTCGTATGAGCTTTCCGAAGCTGAGTTGGCGAGAGTCAAAGGCTGGCCCTTGTTGTAGTCCTTGACGATGTTGTTGATTACAGCTTGGGAGTCCTCCTTGTTCTTGTATTTGATGAAGTATACTTCTGGTTTGGATGGGGGCTTCTGTTCAATACTAGGCAGAACCACGTCCTTGGGTTCATCGGGCTTCTTGACAAGAACATAGACGATGGTCTTTTCTTCATGCTGAGGCTGAATGGGAGCGATGACTTGTTGAGTGCTAGTTTCGCTGGGCGTTTTCACAAAGATGATCTTGTAATGTTTCTGGGGAGGAGGGAGGACAATCGGTGTGCGGGGTCTGACGGGTTCAGGGTCCTCGGGCGCGGCGTGAACGTAGAAGTGTTTGAATATTTGAGCAGGTTGCTCTTGAAATTGGAAGTTTTGCTGGTATTTCTGTGCAGCCTGGTACTGGCTAGATGATTGGTACTGCGTTTGGAATCCTGTTCCAAAAGCAGCCTCGTTAGAAGCTGAACCAGTATTTTGGTAGTAGCTAGAGCCTAACCCACTGGCAGATTGAAGGTTTTCAGCTTGGTATCCGTGGTTACCATGGTGTCCGGTGTGACTATGGTAGCCATTGTCAGCCTGGTATCCGCTGTTAGCCTGGCTGCCTATACTTGAAGAAGAGCTTCCAGTGTAAGCACTGTTGTACTGCCCAGAGCTTCCACTTGCTTGGTAGGAAGGAACTCCATACGAAGTATGTGGAACTTTGTAGTGGTAGCCGATACCGATATCAGCTGAAACCACTCCGAGAGCGAGTAAGAATACCTGCAACAATACAAAAACCTTGATGAGCACTTCTGTATATGTGTATGTGTAATGTTAATAAAAGAAACAGACAACAGCTGATGGTGCAATGATTTGAGTGATCCGGTTTGCCGGTTTACCTATCATTTATCTTTATCTAAACACTTTCCGCTTTTGTAACACAGTATTAAATGTGCTTGATCAATGACACGGCTTGTTATGTGAGGTGCAGGTACCTTTTATGTGAGACCCGAGTCAGACAAGGCGAGGGCTTACGGTACCGGTCACTTGATCATCGCTCAATACCACGATGTTGCAACACACAAAGCGGTCCAGAAAAATAGAGCCTCAATTAATTTGGAATGTGCTTGACAAATATTGGAAGCCAATTACTGTTTACATTTTTAATTCAAAATATTATTTAAGTTAAATTCTAACGCAGTCTAGTTTTTATAGAGACAAGCTTTACTATAAAGTGTTTTAACATTAAGAAAGCTTAGTTCAATGGTATTTTATTAAGACTCAAGTTCAATATCTTAAGGTAGTAGACCAGTGTTAGCTTTTATCGAATATCGATGACTTAACTCCGGCGCAATGTTAGGTATAGATAAGGAATATAATAGAATAGAAAGTATGTGCAAGGTCACGTCAGGTGTGGGCACAATTTGTTTTGTCGGTGCAGTCGCTGTGAGGGCAAGGTTGCGCAAGATGCGCCGCGCCCAGACTTTGGGTAGCTATGTGAGTGCGTTGAACTTGAACTGACCAAGCTTCCGCATGCTAGGTGCAACACACGATACTATATGTTACGACATCTAATTGGTATGGAAAATATGCGGTTCAATTAACTGTACACATTTTTTCGTGATTTTATCTTTGGGTATAGAAGTTGTTGTTACGGGTTACCACTAAATCTGCATGTGAATTAACATGCAGATGCAGTTTGTGATGATTGAACAATTTAAAGCACTTAATTAAAGCAAATGAATGAAAAAAAATAACATTTTAACCAACTACGCTAGCATTTTCAGTCTGTGCTAAAAGCTACGATATAAGTTCTTCATATTTGCTACAGATTGTTTAATCAAGAGAATCTTTTTGTTCTATTTGTTATAATTTCACTATATTTATAGTTACGTAAATCTAATACATGTAATTGAAGGGTTATTCGAAAGTGTCTAAAAATACACACGATTAACATAGTTCCTTTTCTAGTTGGAATAGATAAAAGGAGGTTTTTTATGAAGGTTTTAACAAGATAATAATAATCTACACAAACTTAAACCGTCACCACATCCGCTTAGCCACACCAAACTTTAGCTTATATGTCAAACATCTTCATCGAATTCAAATAAAATATACATAATTTTAGCTCCACTATAACTACCAAGGCTGCGTCTTTTTTTGCTACTCGGCTGGTATATGTATACATATATTGTCATAATTATTGTTTACATTGATTTGCAATTTATATCTTCGACATTGCAATAAGTAAGAAAGTATTGTCTACATAAATGCTATGTGAAATTGTTACCCGAAAAATATTTGGCTAATTAGGTAATTTATGCCGCCGTTTTTTTATAGGTACTAATAAAATTCATTATGTTAATTTTATCTATAACATCCTTTTAGTGATACAAAGTGTAAATAAGTTTAAAATGTTAAAATATTTCGTATAACTTCGTCGTCATTATGATAGCTGACGCAAGAGATGCCACTTGCACGAGAAGCAGACTCAGAATTTTAAATAATTATTTACTATCAACAATGCATTCACATCCTTTATAATTATGTGTCATAATGGTAAAGAATATGGGCTGACTTAATTATTTACTTTTAGTTTTACGAATTCCAGATCGACCGGAAATTGTAATTTGAATACCAAGTCATTTATGGCGAAGTGAATGAATGAAGATGTTCATAACCTTCCTAATTATGGTTTCGTAACTTATCATCAGCATCGATTTGACGGCCAATAAATAAATAATATTCTAAAATATTCGTTTTGGTCATATTTATAAAAATCGTCACGCCTTCATAACGTAATGTCGCACCTTCAAATCTCAAATGCTAATTCATATATTCAGGGTCCGATCGTTTAGAACTTTAAGACGGCGTAAACTACAATATCTGTAAGGTCATTGGAGCCGGTGGTCACCATGGATAGATGATGTGTTAATTTGGAGACTACGCCTAAATCGAGGAGCTCGGCTTTCATAGTTTGAAAGTCTAGGTAATATTTCAAATTTTTGCACAGAATGAAGTAAGTTATGCCCTCGATAAATCATAATTTTTGTCACATTATTTCATAACGTTTCATAATGTTAAAAAAAAAATCTATGCGGATGAACTATAAATGATAGGGCAGGTAATTTAATCGATAACTTAAAAAAAGTTTTAATTATTAATGAGTCGCTTCTGGAAGACTAATTTTGTAAAATACTTCCCGCTCTTTTTTCCCTTTAAATAGATATTAGACAATCATCCTAGCAAAACCCTTTGTTAATTCTTGCCTTATGACAGACAAAAATAACATTACTATGCTGTAAGAAACATATAATATATATATTTAAGGATTTTGGATTAACAACTGTATTTGAATATTTGGGGTTTTTTAACCTTGTAGATATGTTATAAGTTAGGCAAAGAACCTTCAGTATTAGACTTTTGACAAACAAAATAATATGTTAACACGGAAACAGATATTTTTAAAATACTATAATTTATATTATTTGAACGAATCTGAAAGACGTAAATGGTAAAGACTCGAACCTGTTTGGTTTCATTTCTTCTTATTCTCGCGCGAAAATCTTGAATTTGGGCATTATGCTCCATTTGTATTATTTTTCACTAATATCGATTTCTTTATAATTAAGTAGGTACTCTAATCATTATTTTTTATACTTAATCTTTTTTATAAAAAAATACATTCTAGTAATATATGTTTTATATTTGTCTAATTAAGTGTCATCAGTACTTAAATATGTGGTGTGGTTTTTCAACAGTAAAAAGTTATCAATTAATGAACTACTTATACGTAACAGTTATGAAGCTTTTGTTGATTTAGATGATTGCTCAAAAAATAAAAAGGCCATTTGAAATTGAATATGTTCGTATTCGTTACGATCCAATTGCATTTATCGTAAGAAAGTAACGCATTATTTTTCTTTCACAAATAATAGGTATAAAATATCACATGAAATGTATCACACGAACGCACATCAAAATTTCGCAAAGCTTATTGAGTTCCAGTCGCGATCAATATGATTATTATCATTAATACATCTATTTAATTAATAAAAGTCCCTTTATAACTATTACCACTTTTAAGAAAAACAAATCACTGCATTAACACTTGTCACGTTTAAGTTAGCGATCACATTTTGTAATTAAAAAATATATATCAATTTATAAAATATTTTCGGTACGTACCCAAGTAACCTTCATGTCGAATGTTGCGATCGCGCCTTACCGACTCTTCCAACAGGTGATGTGGTAAGTGTCGCCTCAGTAGCCGCCCGACTCTTAAATACCGGCGCGAGATGAGCTTGCTCTGGCCATACGTCCATTGGATACCGCCTGTTGAACCTACAAGGTTATGTCAACGGGTTCAGACAAAACAATCAACCGATATCTTATTCATTTACTCGATCCCTGAACTATTTTCGGCGAAAGCTTTTAGTGCTTACAATGAAATTGACGTCAACAAATAAGTTATTTTACTTAATACTAGACGTCTATTATACAGCTTACAATGGATTCTTATAAATTCTTAGAAATAATAAAACAAAAATAGCTTGTTTATTATTTACGACTTTCGACATATTTCACTCGTAGGTGGACAGGATGCGTGTTAGGCATTCGGATTGGTTAAATAGTTATAAAAATTATACTTCTGTCTAATAGTTATTGCGGTTTTGAAACGTTGGCTCCAGTTTATTAATCCTATAAGGAAACATTCAATAAGTATCTTAAGACAAGCAGCTCATATTCATACATGTGGAGCTTCTGTGTATGTATTACTTTTATCTTGTATTGGAAAGTAGTTGTGAGCTTTGGTTAGAACTATTTTTTGTATGGTTTCCTAAGTAAATTATATATTAAACTAACTGTTTCCTGCAGCTCCGCCCGCGGTCCTTATTTTTGTTTTAGATACCTAATTAAAATGTAAGCTATCCTGTCTCTCAAGATGGATCAAATTGAACACGGTGTGCAAATTTGATTAAAATCGGTAAAAGTTTAGGAGTCCACCCCGGACAAACAATGTGACTCGTAATTTATATATATTAAGATTATTATGTCACGTTAAAATACATACATACATCCTCTAATATAGTCCGGGATTTAATGGAATTTACGTGTTACACAAATAATGCGGGGAGATTTTCATATGTGCATAACTTATTAGATTAACTCGTAAAGAATACCCGACATTGAGGTGCTAATAATGACCTCATCGGAAGGTCTTACGATGCGTTTGTATGACATACCTACATATATGACAGAATGCAAAACTAGCTTCGAGCTTTGAAAGTGAGAAATTAATTGTATGTGTCACTCACACTATTCTTTGTGGCCGGTAAGGCGGTAACATACAAACCTTAACTAACTGTTGAGCGTGTTCTAATAGGTAATAACAACTTTTGTCTTAATGCTGAGGTCTAAAATTAATAATTATATAAACAAGCACCATGTAAAGGTCAAGTGCGTTTCTTATTATGTTTGTAACAACCACATCAGTTTTTCGATTAGTTACATCATAGATCCGTTAGACAATTGTAGGTTGAACCTTGTTCTTTGTGGTAGATAAATCAGAAATATTTTTTACATTAATACGATACGTACCTTTACACATTCAACATGGAAGAAACTTTGAAGAACTTACAATAGATATATCTACTTAATTTGATGAGGAATCATACACGGAAACGTTAAGGAGTTTACAATAGCTATAATTTATTTGAATGCGAAATTATGTTTTTGAAGTAGGTTCACCTCATATTTATATTTTACTTTTGTGGGCGTGATAACAGATATAAATCTAATGCATTATTACTTTGATTATATTATGACAAGTGTTTACACGACAGTCGAATTATGGTTATGTTCTTCCCGAAGTTCTTATCAGATATGTAACGGTTAGTAGTAGTCAAGAACACCAAACATATACCAGTGATATAAAGCTAAATAAAGCGATTTTTTTTCAATGGACGCATTTATCTCTGAAACTAGACTTTACACTAAGGTCAAAATGCTCTTGTTCTTAGATAAATACTATCCGTTGGTACCTATACAGGTATTACAGGTAAAAACGATAGATATAGGTTGAATAAACTAACGTTAATCTTCGTCAATTTTCATCAGACCGAAACAGATGTTTTAATTCCATGTAAGTAATTTTATAATGTCGTGGTGGCCTAGCGGTTCAACGATCGGATTCGTAAGCAAATGGTTACAGGTTCAAACCCAGGCAAATACCAATGTGACTTTTTCAGTCACATCGGCAAACGACGAAGGAAATCATCGTGAGGAAATCTGGATTCCAATAACTGAAATCTGAAATCGGTGACTCGTAATGAGCATGCGTTGTGGTCAATGCTCTTTCCTTCCCTGTATGGGAAAAGCGCTGTGCCCAGCAGTGGGACATTTGTAGACCAGTATTGTAATATATTTTATTTTGTAAGAGAACACCGCCGTTCTGTGACTATCTCCAAAACCTTTGAGCTACCCATAGGATGGGTGTGGCCATGGTCTTAGTAGGTAAACCTGAACCAGTAATGTCATTACCTATTTAAAATGGGAATCTACTTTAAATAGATATCTTGGCATCCGGATCTCCCACAAACCCAAGCGATACAAAGGCTGGACCGAGTACTAGTGTGGTACTTCCCCGCTCCTTACGCAGCCACTTGAAAGCCACAGCGTGGCACTACCACGACAAAGGCATATTAATTAACGTAATCCTTATTAGAAGATTATACATAAAAGATAATACATCGCGGTCGAGGTTGGCCATCAAAGTTTTGATTGGCCTACACGTTTATTAAATACTTGCTCAAGGACCAGGGTTTAGCTTTTACTAAATGTGAGGATTGTATACAACATTTAATTCATTCTTTGTAGTTGTTAAACGTACCCACCACCAATTTATTACGTATATCGAAATTTATTACTTAAAAATACTTGTATAAATATTATTAGCAAATATAATATTCATTGTCGATAACTTTACAATTATTGTCTTAACAAATATGTAAAATAAGGATATTTTATTAATAGAATGCTTCGAATCGAACTGCATATTGATATAGTGTGGTAGTAGCTACGTTGCTAGACATTTATGGTCGCTGTTTACATTATCTATCTAATAATGATACGTATTAAAATCAGACGGGAACAAAATTATGTTTCAATGGCATTTATTTAAATACTAAATCGAGGTAGAATACGTATTAGGATTCTTCATTACAACACATTTTTAATCCGGTAGTTGAACGTTACACAACATTATCTAATAGATCATTTCCCAACTAAATCACAGAACACTATAGAGGTTGGTAGCTGTTAATTTATTTCATAGAGATTTAATTACAAGAGAACTTGTAATTCTATATCTACGGTTTATTTACTTAAGCAGGAAGCCAAAAGGACGATTAGTAACAGAAAATAACTAAGACACAGATACAGATACAACGCCGATACTATAAATGTGGATAATTTCTCAGAGTCGTTAATATTGACGCGCGTTATCAAATTTTTAGTATTATCTAATATGTTTGTCTTGATTCATCGGTTCAAAGTTAGTAGTTGGATTAACCCGCGAGTTTGATAGCAAGCATTAATTATGTATCCTTTTTAAATTACGTCAACGTAAAGAATTCGAAGTATGCCTATGGAAATTTTAGTGTCTGTGGAATTCAGCTTTAGACGAATATACGTTATTGGTGTGATTTGTAGGCACGTGTATTGGCATGATGTTTTTGCTGGTTTGGATATTATGGAAAGTTATCCAAATATTAATTTTATTCTCAGGCGATATTGATTCCACTACTTACTAATTTTATAATTACGAAAGTATGTGGGGATCACAGATAAAAGAGTGAAATTAATATTTATATTTCTGTGGTTAGGATGGATAGAATGCGCTGGACAGATGATAAGTTGGATAGATTTTAGTTACTTTTTCACGCAAAGACTAATTAAAATAATTAAAAAACACATCGTTATTATTTGGGCGAAAGTTAGTTTATAATCTCGACCCACGGGATTCTTATCTTGGTAAGTCTAGGAAACGAGAACTAAGTAGATACAACTTTTAACTAGGGCACTTCTAGTTTAAAAAATGAAAAAAAAAACCGGTTTGTCTCAATCTGTGTCGTTTTTTTTTGTCTGGAAGCTGATAAAAATGTCGATAATACAGCTTTTTAAGAATTACCGCTGAATAGAGAACTTTAAACATACTTTGTTCAGAGTGATTTAAAAAAAATGTATTCGTAGAATAATTGGCTACAGTTTAATGCATTGCATGGTTCTCGCGTATCTGCGTCTTAATTTCAATGTTAATGGTGCACATTTACAATGAAATCAATAATGTACGTTTGCTGTATTGCATGTCCGGCGCTGGATCCTTAAACCAATTAAGAAGCTGACCTGTGGGATGTATTGATGTCAGACTCAACACGAGTCAGACTCTGTACTATTTTTAAGACATTACATACCCGACAAAATATAGCAGAATATAATATGTCATGTATGTGTAATCACTAAATTAGTTGCTGCCCAAGACTTTTAAATTAAGTGACGCCGAAAAATTGGTTTGATGTTTAACACCACGGTAAGACAACTGGTAGTACATAGTTAGGTTCATAGGTAGGTTTCTTCTTCTTCTAGGACTTAATGTTTTAGTTAGAGTTAGCTTTTGTTGGCACTGCCGAGTGCTTTCTGATTTGTTCCATAATAAAATTAATTTTAAAAGAGGATATTGGTGGATTGGATGCCTGTGACAAATCTAAGAAACCGAGGTCGTTGACTTGACACCACGTTTAATAAGGTTCAAATAATAGGCATATAAAAAAAGTCGATTTACATAATGTGTGATATTTTCAACCCATTTGTAACCTGTTGTAATCATATAACTTTTGAATTCAGGTGTTAGCGACATTCTTTAGAGAATGTGTGTGTATTTATAATAAGAAGATAAAAAACGTATTATTTTTCTAGCTGACGCTTTATTTTATTCATTCATTATGTTTCCATATTCAGTTGATATGGGTAATAGTTAAATTGTTGTATTAATAAATACTTAATCGTAAAATAAAAAGCGAGTCAAAAATATTGTTTTATTATTCAATTATTGATCATGTTACTTTACGCCATACGAAATGTAAATAGCCATTGGCAAATAATTTTTTGCTACTATTTAATAGAATGAAACAAATGATCTTAAATCAATTTATTATTCAACATTTAACAAACCAAATAGGTTAGCATGTTTCGAACGGTCAAGTGGTCAAACTCAACTCAGTCACTTAATTAATAATTATACAAAAAAAAAATGTAAATCAATCAATGAAAACATTTAGTCGTAACACCAATAGTATTTCATTTGGTGTTATAAATAAGTAAACTAGATATATATTCGGTATTGTTTAAATATAGTTTAAGGAACTCCAAGAATATAAGCTCATACATACATTTTATTAGAAACTGGTTTTCTCATCAGTCGTTATAAATTTCATAAGGCTACTTAAATCCGTGAATTCACGGTCATAATAATATTTATTTGCATAATAGATTAAGGTATGCGACGTCCGATACTATTATCTAGTGCTTTAGTAATATGTACATGTACCTATTTAAAAATGATCTTACTAATATTATGAACCCTGTGAGGCGAATCGGAGTAGGTACCTACCTAGTGTTAAGTGGAAGTGTACCTATATCATTGATGTCTTTCTCTTGTCATGTCTTCCTCTGAAACAACAGGTTCAACAGGTACGGGTTACTATGTGTTACCACTTGAAGGATTTCGGCAAATAACAGAGAGTATTTACTAAATATTAATTTAATAATCGAGCACTCATAAAATAAGAAGTCGGCCATTAGGCGTCAAGCGGAAGAAGAGGAAGTGCCAAGGGTGGCAATTATTAACAACAAATTTGAGATGCGTTCTAAATACAAACACTACTAACTAGCCATCATCATAATTATCGTCATATTACGTTTTTAATAAGTAGGTATCTAGTTGATCTAGTGTGTTACAAAGGTCAGGGCGGTTTTATGTTATACCTGACGTAGTGACATCAATTTCAAAGATTATTGTTTGATCTTTTTGATAAGTCAAAAAAATGTAGACTGGGTGCGGCACTGGAATTATGTTTTAATGCCGGGCATATTATACCTACGGACGGTTAGTACCAAACCATCAATCTTCTGAATACTCAAGGAGGACAGTTGACTCACTTCCGGTTGAAGGAAATAAAAAGTCTGCCCTTTGGCATATTGAATATTGTTTTTGTCTGGGAATGTAGCTGTTGCATGAATAAGAATGCAGTTTATCTCTTTACTCTATATTTCAGACTTTTTGTAGTATCTTGATATATTTCGGTAATCGATCTCTTCCAGGTTTTAATAATTATCGTATTTAATTTTATTTTTAGATATAGGTACACGTATGATATTTATAAACACACAAGCTGACGAAGAAAATCTTGTTTTCCCATGTTCTGCAGATGGGCCTTATCATTTATTGGTACGAAAAATAGACGTTGGCCGATTCTCAGACCTACCCTATATGCACACAAATTTCCTACAAATCGGCCGTTTCCCAGGAATGCCCAGGATAGGACAGGATAACAAACATCGCGACACGAGAATTTTATTTATTAGGTTTGTGTTCTTGCGCTGCGACTGCAACGTCGCCTGCAAGTATCATCTGAGAACTATTTATATATTATTTCCTTCTTGTCATTTTAATAATCTTTATAATGTATGAGGTCAACACATGACCTCTAAACACAAACATTTTAATTATACCTATTTGTAACTTATAGCGATATTGTGATGAATCAATATTTAATATTGAACGCGTAGGTAGGTATTTAACGCCTATTAGAGTATAGGTACGTACGATACTGATTTAGAATTATTTCCACGCGAAACTATTCTTAGCAAAACGGTATTATAATAATCGAAAGTAGAATTTATTACTTATATCATAATATATATAAACCTTTTTTTTTATATTAGTAGGTATCTAATATAAAAAAACTATGGATATTGACTGTAATCGTGGATCACTGACAAAAATAGACGTCGTGCAGCTGCTAGTCGTTTCAGGAGATGGGATTCTATGGTCAATAGAATCAAGACAAGGTTCCCTGACTTATCAGTCGAGACCGTGTTTTAGAAGACAGAAATTCTAGAATTTCTTACCAAACTAAGTGTCATCGATTTTTCTTCTAAACAACTTCCCTCGACTCATAAACAAGTTTTTACTGTGACATATAGGTATTATGTGCTTCTAACTCAGTCCATCTGAGCTTTATAATATGTAATTTCATATTTATAAACCTGTCGCAAGAAAAGTTAAAATTAAAAAAAAATATTTTTTTTGTTAAACTCGGAGTGTTAAAGTAAACCCCTTGATGACATGAAAAAATTCTTAACTGGCTTGAACATGAGTTAATTTAAAAGTAGTAAAAATTTTATACAAACGCATAAATAATATTTTTGCCAATTTTAATTAATTCCAAATTCACGTTATGGAAGTGTAAAATGGGTTGTAACATTACGCAATGCATCATCGCTGCGTCCAAATGCTAAGATTCGAATTTTCGAAGCTTCAGCAGTATGGCGCGGCACAGCGTCAAATCAACGCTACGTCGACGCTACGTGCCGTGTGGTTTGTGTCTGGTTCGGTTCACCAACCGGCCTCCTAGCAACAGGGGGAACATATCAAAAAAAGTGTGAGACTATATTTCTTTATTTAACAAACAAATTAATAAACCAGTTAAACATATTCACAGTAATTTGTGCTGTAAGTTCATAAAGAACCCATTTTCTGTTTGGAACGGGTCTTATATGTAAATATAAAGTATGTAAATTGTCAAGATTTTTAATTACCTTCTAATAGGCCCTTTGACCTTTTTTTACCCGACTTCCAAAAGGAGGAGGTTCTATCTTTTTTTATGTAAGTCCATCGATATCTCCGTCAATTGTGGACCGATTTTGAAAATTCTTTTTTTGTTGGAAAGGTTACACTCCCGAGGTGGTCCGAATGTCACCATGTCACGATCTGATGATGGGATCCCAGGGAAAGCGAGGAAGGCCCACAAATTTTATAGGCACGTACCTATTACGTGTTTCATGAATTTTCTTAAGCTATTCACCTATTCGCATCTGAAATTTACCATCTCATGAGGGAAGGTACAACTCCATGACGGTGAGGATTAGAAGGATATTCTTTAAAAAATTAAGAACTGTGGACCGCTTTTGCAAATTTTCAATAGAGTACCTAGTCTCCTGAGCTGGTTCCATTTTCAACACCTCAGTGTCTGATGATGGGATCCCAGGAAAATCGATGGCAAACCATTTATATTTTATAGGCACGTATTTCATGCTAATATCTAGCTAATATAATCACTTACTTATCGACTCTGGTTAAAGTATCGACACTCATTCGATTTGAAAAAAGGATCAAATTTTCAGTTGGGTTATACCTACTAATTTGCCAATGCGAGGGTAGATCGACAAAAACTACACTGATAATATTTCGTGTGTGCATCAACCGTATAATTCATACTGTTCTCTATTTACTTTAAAAATTAAACTATCTAAATTAAAATCCCACTGAAAAGGTATGGATTAATTTGTTATTTAATTAACGTTATCAAAAGGTAATACCCGCCGCCCTCGCCTAGCCTACTTGGGAGACGTCTTACTGCTGTCACAGTTGGTGAGAGAGAGACATCAACACTGTACTAATGCTCCGCCTCTAACATTAGACTTTTCGGCTCGGCAGGGTATTACCCGTTATCTGCACTTCGACCTCATTAATATATAGGAAATAATGCGAAAACTTTAATTGCGCGATTAAGGATGGAACAGAATAAACATACTTTTTGATGCATATTTTTAACAATTACTTTAAATCTGATTCTATTTTTTGAAAAAATGACTTAGATTTAAAGAAAACACGAGATTTATACATGAAAATTGATGATCACCCATCCATAAACTAGCCCCGTAAAGCGTTGCTTACCCATGACTGATCACAGATTATCTCAGTCTGTCAGCAGGCTATATAAAATATATGAAGGCACTGCGCAGATGGACCAAATTATAGATTGTACCTCAAAACGGCGCGGCGCTGTTGTAAAATTCAGCGTTTCAATTCAATATTATGTTAGTTGGTTTTAGGGCAAAAATAATGCCCTCGCCATAGTGTACTAGGAGAAATTTAATAAATTTAAATTTTCGAAAATTTATATAAGCTTTACAAAATTATGTTAGTGAAATAAGGAGATAATATTAATTCCAAAGGCCAAGTTTGAGGCACTATGGAAGTATGGATAGGTACTCATACCAACCACAAATAATTTATTCTAAGGTACATACTTAAAAAATATTTTGTTTATTTTAAAATTAAAATATGAATTATTAAATATTAAAATTGTTTAAATATATTATTGAAAAAAAAGACCCGACTGCGTCATAAAAGTTAGTAACAAGTTGAAATTAATATTTATTTCTCGATTTTGATGACAATAGATGACAAAGTTCACAAATGCAGTCGGAGGCAAAACAGGTACCTACCTACTAAATAATGTATTTGATGCCTCCGATTCAAATTCGAGAAATATGAATAAATTCAACTTATTTCTATCTTTTTTTACGCAGTTGGGTTTCAAGTCTTATTATTTTATTATTTTTAGTTTTCTCGAAAATCGAAAATAATTTTAATCTTATCTCTTTCTCCGCACTAAAATATAGTTTACGATGTGACGTCGAAAATATTGTAATTTTTTTACTATTTTGCATTTTTCTTCCCAAAGTACATGTGAACATACTCGTTGCATATTGTTTTGCAGTTTAGGTATGACGCCCTTTATTTTGATATCCCACTCGACAGGTTTTGAGAAAACAATATTTCTTTGAAGACAGATGTGGCGCCAAAACTGTTTTGTTTTTTTTTAGGGTTCCATAGGCAAATGGCAAAGCACAGCCACTTTTTTCCGAAACTTTGAACTATGCTGTTGAATCTTGGTAAGCAGATGTACCTATTCTGTGAACCGCATTAATATTTTCACACAAAAATAGAAAAAAAAACAGTAGGTAAATTTTTGGGGTTCCCCATACTTAGAAATGAAAATCTTTTTTTTTTCCATCAAACCCATACTTGTGGGGTATCTATGGATAGGTCTTCAAAAATGATATTATCCAAGGTTCTATAATATCATTTTTTTCTAAACTGAATAGTTTGCGCGAGAGAAACTTCCTAAGTGGTAAAATATATGCGTACGTAACTTCTAAAATAAGAGAATGATATATGATGAAAATATATGATGTACATTACCATGTAAACTTCCACCGAATATTGGTTTGAACGAGATCTAGTAGTTAGTAGTAGTCGTTTTTTTGTACGTCATAAACCGTAAACCACAATTTATCTTTCATTCAATCAACACAACGAACTACATGAACTGTTAAAATTATGTTACTGCCTGATACGGAACCCTTCATGGGCGAGTCCGACTCGCACTTGGCCGCTTTTATTTTTAATTTTGATATATCCAGTGTCACTCTCAGTCACAGTATACCGATCTAACGATCCTCTCAATCTAACATCCGTGGAGGCTTTAGGCTACAGAGAGTGCGAAACAATTATACATAGGTACACATACTCTCGAAGAGTTCTTTGTTCCAGTGATCCCACTGAACCTTTTTATTGTAATTAAATACAATAAATTATGGGTTGGAAATTGTGTTTATTAGCTTGATATGAAATATGAGAATCTTAGACCCGGTTTCTGAAACTCAGATCATGTTATTCGTTGTCAAAGCACCAGATAACTTTTGTGATTGGTTGACGAGAACACTAACAGGTTGTTTTCGGCATGTTGTTGAGATCTAAACGTCAACGCAAAAATCACGAAAATCCGCCGATTAACAACAAAGTTATGTTGTATCTAGTGTTGCCAGGTCCGATTTGTTGTAAATCGGTACATAAGGTCAAAAAAATCGGGATTTAGGATTGCACATCGGGACAGTAAACAAAAAAAAAACAGGGGGTTTTACATAACAAGTAATCAGTCTTGCTAGACTAGTAGAAATTATAAAAAAAAATCGTACTTTAAATGTAATTGACGCACTTCAGAAGAATAATGTACCTATCTAAGTGTTAATGTAAATTATTTGTATTAAAATTATATTTTTTATTGGACTTTGCCGCCTATAGAATGGCCTTGTTATTTATAACATAGTTATAAAATTCATTGCATGTCATATTAAAGTTGGTTTTAATTTGAATTTCTGCTTTCACATGTTCGAAAACAAATTATAATATGAATAACAAAATGCGAGATGATTGTTAAAAGCTGGTGCGTAATCATTCACAATTCACATAGTTCTTATCTGCAATTAATCTCCAAGATAAAATTAGGTATTTATATTAATAATATAACAGCGCACCGGCCCGACAGAAAACAAAACTGTCAGGGTGTTTCTACATGAATCGGATAAGGCATAAGAAGTATAAGTATGCAACGCCAACTCGTAGCCAGGGCCGTCTTTCACCTATTAGAGCCCCTGGGCACATTAAGATATTGGGGCCCCTATGACCATAATTTAGCACTATTTCGTCAGAATGGACAAAGAAGAATCTACACTAACTTAGTCTTTACATATGCTGGTTGATGAGGTAGGTAACTTTCTAGATTTTAATTGAGCAAAATCGTTACTCACATCTTCAAAATCTGTATTTTCGAGCATATCAATTAGCGACTAACTGTTCAGTCTCTCATGGAGCATTGTACTTCTTAATTCATTTTTTATTATTTTTAATTTGGAGAAGGAGCGTTCTACACTGCAATTAGTTACCATCATGCTTAAAAAGATTCTCAGTGCAATTTCTACATTAGGAAAGGTATTTTTAATTTTGTTCTCTTTCAAAAGATATAATATATTTCCAGTATACTTTTAAGATCTTCATTTTTACTTTGAGTTTTCAAATATTATGTTAAATGCAGACATTCCATTTCTAACTCCTTCTCATTTATATCTTCATAATAGATTTCAGCAATCTTTGCATCTTTGTCTCAACTCTTCGGAATTCAGAGTTTTCAAGGGAGAAAATAACCCAAGCTATAAATGATTAAAACTTGATCGCTGTTTTAGATGAACACCCAAGGTATCAATAATGGGAATAAAGGTTTCTACTTTGTAAAAAATAATTCACTGATGATTTTATATTTAGCACAGTGAATTTTAAATATACATTATCTAAAATTTTTATACATTGTTTATTAAACGTTGCAATCGATGAGCCTGCTTTTCAGGCGAGAGTATAGTAGCTATTTTTATTTGTTCTAAGTATTAGCTGTGCCTTTAAACCTCTGATTTGGTAATCCTGCAGGGTCTGGGGGCCCCAATCGTTCGCGGGGCCCTGGGCACGTGCCCATTGTGCCCAGTGGGAAAGAGTGGTCTGCTCGTAGCAGCGAATCGAGTTCGGCCCCCATGTATTTGAATATATTCAAAGCAAATAGATGGCGTTCCGGGGTAAAAAAAAATAACGTAGCGCAAACAGGCATTTTTTTTATGTTTTTTTTTTCATTTATTCATTAATCGGGACATTTAGCGTCCCGATCAGGTACTAATCGGGACGCGTCCCCAGACCCCTGAAAATCGGGACGTCCCGCTCAAATCGGGACACCTGGCAACACTAGTTGTATCTAACCCGTATAACCCAACCTCAATTTCTTAAAGCTTCCAAAACAGTACATAATTTCAACATAGTGAACCTACAATCAACTTTATCATTAGGCGATTAATAATTTTTTTTGTCGATGAACGTTTTAATGCGGTATTTCTTTTAAACATGTGATATATGAATTTTAAGAATAGGTACTACGCATTTGTCGCGAATAAAATAATAGATGTTAATGTGTCATTATCACGTTGAATGTGATAAAATATTGTTATGTACTATATGATGTTTGACTCAATACTATGAAAGTATTAAGTTTTATTTGTAAAAATAACTCATACGATGACAATAAAAGACGTTTAGCTGCACAATATTGCACACAGAAAAGGCATAATACACTGAACAAACTAGTTTTAATTTTAATAAAACTTTGATAAGACGGTGACATTTCGGTTCCCAAATCAATTTAAATGAGTTGAGTGAATAATTTATAGTGAATTAATACCGTTGTCCTTGAAGGATAAATTAACTAAGGTCTATTTGCTGCAATTGAAGCTTATTAAATTAACTTTTTTGGATCGCTATTAATTTTTTTTTATTGTATATAATATTTATATATACAATAAAAAAATTATAATATATATAAAATTATAAATATAGTTTCAATATTGAAATAAAGATTTTGTTTAAATTTCAATAATTTATAAAATTATAGAAATGTTATAAATTTTAATATTACATATATTAAAATCCTATCCTACTAATATTATAAATGTGAAAGTGTGGATGTTTGGATGTTTGGATGTTTGTTACTCAATCACGCAAAAACGGCTGAACGGATTTGGATGAAATTCAGCACATAGGCTTCCTTTTATCCCGATTCCTTAAGTAGTTCCTGAGGGAAAATTGAAAATTGTTTCCGAGCTAAGTCGTGGGCAGACAGCTTTGAAATTTGGTATTTATTCTATTATAGCGCAAGGTGAAAATTTTATTCCATTTTTCATTACTTTCACATTTTTCATTTCTTTTTGGACCCAATTCGGAAGTCCACGCAGGCGAAGTCGCGGGCAGAAGCTAGTTAATGTATAAATCTGAGCAATGGGGTGCGCAAATGCAAAATCTGAATCGGAACCGAAAAAAATAGGAATCATGGAGAGACGACGTAATTTAACCCAAGAAAGGATGATGAAAGTCGTCGGAATGTTGGAAGCTGGTTCCAGGTGTGGAGCTGTGGAGCGTCATAAGCCGCCCCTGGACACTATCGCATCAAGGGTAGCGTGGCTGAGCCACAGGCCGGAGGTTGGAGGACGATCTCGCATCACCTAAAATATTTTGCTTATCTCGCATTCACTCGCAGACAGGACCGGTACATCCAAAATACTGCTCGACGGAATCGTACCATGACCGCCATGGTGTTGGTTACGAGGCTCCACAGCTCTTCAGACTTGCTAATAAGCGATCAAACTATCCGAAATCGTTTACGTGAGGTGGGTCTGCGTTCTCGAAGACCGCTGTGATACCCACCTATAGCACCCTGCAATCGTAGGGCCTGTTTACGATGGGCTCGCTAACACAGAGATTGGGAGGAAGAAGGCGTTATGTGTGCTTTTCCGATGAATCTGGTTTCGGTATGGTTTCGAATTCGGAGGACATCTGGACGTCTAGAACGTTTGAGATATTGACAAGAAGTTCATCCGGACAGGTTCATAAGGGGATTAATAAAGATACGGGTCGTTATTTGGATCTGTGTAAGGAAAAGCAATTAGATTTTTAATATTGATATGGTCCATCTCATCTCGGTCTCCCTCTGTGTCTATACCCAACAATGTTTGGTAGATATTTATTATAAATTATTGTGCGAATTAAGTCAGTTTTTTTTTACATTAATGTGTAATCAATTATTCAATGTTTGCGATTCTACATAATTATCTACATAATTCACCTACAATATACTTAACGTACTGTACCGTAGCCGGTTTTTTTTATTGACATGGATTCTCGTTCCTTTTTTTGCAGACTACCCTTTGTCCCGCACGGGGACAGTTAAAAGATGGTGATAAGAAGTATGGTTATTATTATCATGAGGCGACATGAGGATACCTAAATTAACTGAGCTGCGTCGTGCTACCCTCGGTGTAACAGTTACCTTTACCCGAATATAACCAACGAAATTTTATGAAAATTGTTCAAGTCTTATGACTTACTAGCTTTTGCTTGCGACTTCGTCCGCGTGGAGTAATGACTTCCGTCAGAATTTGGGTTTTTCACTTAGTTATCGCCTGTTCCATGGTCTATCGATTACATGTACTAAAACCCTTTCTTAATGTTCACTTGCTTCACTGGTGGAACCTACACACAAAGTTTTATGTGAATCCATTGAGAAATAAAGATTTTCAATTTACCACCCTTTTCTCCCCTTTGTATTAGTGTGATTGTGATAGCTATTCCCTGCGATTTTTTTCGCGTCTTTTAGTTAATTGGTTTTCCCTCTTAGTCTCCTTTTTGTTTTCCTATACGGGAGGGCTGAGGATGGGAAAACATGAGGGTCATGAGGGTTTCTCGTGACTCTCATCATAAATGCTTGTTTTCTTGATTTTTATAATCATGCATACTTATTTTTAAACTATGATATCTGCTACAATTTTATGCAAAATTTAATACTTTGATCGTACCTATTTATTTGGTTAAGGATTAATATCATGTTAATTAACACTTTATTTTAAAACTTTTATTACCATGAAAAAACTATAGTACCGAAGTCAACCATAAAAGACAGATTATATGCTGCCGCAGATTGTATTTTAGATAGACAGATAGCATTTATTTGTATGAATATGGTACAGTAGAGATGTAACAAAAGATTTGGATCCATAATATTCTGCCATTTCCGGCGCAATAGTTAGTACTTTTAAAGGGCAATAATTTCGTTGAAAATGATCTTAGCGTCAGTATTTAACCGTATAATATAATTGGACACCGCTCAGTAGAAAAAAAAATGTTCCGTTCCTATTGGTCGAAACTTAGTGTAGCCTTCCTCGAATAGACTATCAAATCAGGAGTTCCTGAGATAGGCGCGTTCGACAAAACGAACAAAAATACGAGTCAACTTTTCAGCCTTATAATATTATTAGTTTAGAATAAATAAAACTTGAAACAATCATTATTAATACGTAAACATAATTCTGGTTGAACCTTTAATATATGCGACATTCGGACATTCTTGGTATTTCCGAAAAACAAGTTTAGCATCCGTGATGAGCAGTACCGTCCATCCTATCAGTGGTTGGGCACGCATTCGTCATGACACCACGAGTTTTATTCCTCAATAAAATATACTAACTAATGTTTTATTCATTCGTTAATTATTTGATAAAAGTTTCATAATGTGAGTATCTATAATAGATACCATTGATGTGGCTAATGTCGTGTTCTAAGAGTATTTGTTATGAAAACAAAACACAAGAAAGGGAAGTCGTGGTAGCAAGCGGGCTGATTCAGCAGAAAATTTAGAAAACAAGTAAGGTGCAATTAGAGATATTATGATATTTAGTACATACATTATATTAATATATTATACAGATATTATGTTTAATCCGCATAATATACTAATACATTTCATGCCAGTCAACCTCTGGGTGATGCAGAGACGAGAAATACTTCGTAACCGTCCAACGACTAAAGTTTTAGATGAGTACCTAATTGCAAGTGTTAATTTCAAGTTGTGTTTGGATATAGACTTACATGGGGCACGAGTGCGCAATTTCTATTCAAACCTCCGGGAAATAGAAAACAAAAATTTCTGATTTGTAAATATTTCCTAACTAGGTGTTACCCGCGACTCCGCCCGCGGTAGGTACCAAATTTTTTAGTAAAAAATATAGCCTATGTTACTCAAGGTGGATCAAATGAAGAAAGAGTTTTTAAAATCGGTCCAATACTTTTTGAGCCAATTCGTTTCAAACATCTGTTCTCTTAATCTTTTCTCTTTATAATGTTCGTATAGATGAACAATTTCAGCTAGCTAGCCTGAACCATAGGGGGTAGAATTTTAAATTTTGCCAGTTGTTGCCATGATTTTATGATGAAACATCCTCGTTCTATTTCAGTATCACTTAGAAAGGATTTTTCACACTTTTCTCTCACGTAACGGTTAAGTTACGTGAGTGAAAAAGGTGAAATCCATTTTTAAAGTTTCTAGTTAGATAAAATAAATATAATAATAATTTACAAATGTTTTAGGTTTTTTTATTTAGGCGTTAGTATTTTTTTATTTAGGGGTTGAACGTTTTTAGTTTGTATTTGTACGGTGAGTACGTCATTTTCAAAGAAATACGCATGAAATTTCATTTAAACAAGCTTGTTTGAAATTATATAATCAGATATTTTAGCGTTTTACAGAATTGTTTTCACATTTAAATTTTTTTCGTAAAATGATAAAAAACTTAATTCCTCGAAATTCTAAACTATCTGAATTAGCATCACATTGAATATTTTGAACTGGCCTGTTTATTGGTCTAGTGGTTAGTCACCCTGCCTGCTAAACCAGAGGTCGAAGGTTCGATTTCCAGCACGGTAAAAATCTATTTTTTTTGTATCCGGAATCTTGTTGTAATTTATAAAAAAATTGAAACAATATTATTATAAGTATTTTTATCAGTAATCTAGTTGCCAAAATGCAGGCTCTGCCTACTGCCTACTTTAGGATAAGATGGTAGTGTGGTGGATTTATGTACAGAAAATATGTAGTGAAAGTAGAATTAAAGTGTAAATATGATTTTTTATATATTAAAATTAAAAGCAACCATAGTTAATAAAGTAACCATAACAATGAAATTTAACTATTTTAACAAACTACACATCCAGGATTAGATTAGAGAAAGTTAGAGTCCAAACACGATGGGACTGTGGGACCGCGTTGTTTTGCACTGCTTTTGCTCACTCATATAAAATGTGCATCTGCTATCCTTTTTCAATTCTAAATCGCGCAATCAAAGTTTTCATAGTGTGTCACTATATATTAATGAAGTTCACAAGTACATGTGGGTAGTAGCTTGCCTTCCCGAAACCAGACGACCCGCCGACTGCGCGCGCGGTTAGCCGTCTGTCAGTAAGTTGGGCAAGTTACGATCCCTTTTATTGATATGAACAAAAGGAAAAGCTAATACATAATTACACATATTTTTAATAGATATTACATTAATAAAAAGTTTATGAGTTTTGTAACAATCTGGATCACAAAATAAATTGGCGACCAGTTAATAGGGTAAAACCAATCTTCTATATTGGTCCGAGCAAGTACCATGATAATCGCAAATATATCTGAACGTATTTTGTTATTATTTATTGGTAAATTTATAAAACAAGTAGCAGTAGACGTTGATGTCGGCCATGCGAGTCTTGCGGCTCAAGTCGCATTATTTCTTTTTTGTTTGTTACGGAAAAACACCGTCGATATAAAAAAAAAATTGCTATCAAATTGTTGTAAAATTAAGGTGCCTTTACCAGGTCCTTATAAGTTGTAGGATTGTCTGATTAGAATATTTTTAGAATATAAATTATTTATTTTCTCTTGTTCACGATAAAGCAGTCACAATTTTGCATTGATTTGTTTGATTCTATATAAACGATCGGGCCAATGTAGCAAGCCTTTCTGATAACATATGACAACCCAAATCCAACAAAACAGAGAGGAGTAAGCAGGGGAGTTAATGAGTTTTGAATAACAATCCGATTTCGTTTATTGAATCTTCAAAATCTTGAAACTTTCATCATCCCTTAAAATAATATAATACTGGCCTAATGACTAATATTTTATATGATTTCTAATCCAGAATCTGTGCTGTCGTCTATAATTTAAATATTTGAGAGTTCCTGTTGCTTCAACCTCTATAATACCTCTTCCTGAGATAAAGTTTTTGTTACGATATAACGTCTTCGTTTCGTTGACGGTACTTGACTGGTTTCGAGCTCTCACAGCTAACTTCTCATCACCTCATCGCATACCAGTTTCGCAGCACGACGCCTCTCGTCTCCTCTTTGGTGAATACCGGGCCTAGAGGTGCTGAAGTTGGCCCGTAGATTTATTTGCATAGCGCGACAAATCTGAACGTCGTGAAGCTTTTTGATCCTGCCTTGTCGGACTTGTGATGACGTTTGATAGTCGAAATCTCTAAAATTCGGAGCCGGGTATTTATTAAAGTTTGGTTATAGACTTTTTAACAAGGTTGTACTCAGTACCTAGGATCTATCTGTGTCTTGTCAGAAAGGCCAGTCAGAAGACTTCTTTAGTACCTTTTTCTTTATATTTCGAACATGAAGTTTATAACTCGCAAGTTAGAGTGAAATTGAGTAAAGATTTTTTTTGTAAGTAAATTAATATGAAAGTATGAGTACTTAATATCAGAAACATCTAAATAAGTAGATAGGAGTATGCCCATCTTTATCTTTGTAAACTTGGCCTATTGATAAGGTACAAGTAGTTCTTGTACATACACAGGGATCTTAGATCCTGTCTGAGGAACATATTGACCGAATTATGTCGCAGTGTCATAATTCAATATGTTATCTAACGAGACGGAGCAGCTCGTAAAAGTTGATGAAATTTATCATACAAAAAATAAATATAGAAACTGCTGACTTTTAAAATAAAAGTTACACATATGCACTGCATCTAGAAGCAAAGATCAGAAATTGATTTTTAAATTGGGACTCAAAATAGTAAGTATTTTCCGAGGCATATTTTTATAAGGTAGAATTAATTTATTTCGACGGTTTCATAAGAAAATAATTAAATAATCTTTTTATATTGCGCAGGATTCTTTAGATGTACTGAGTGGAAAATGTAATGGTAAGGTAATACTGCTAAGATGTAGAGTGCAGACGGCTGGATGTTGCGATTGCGCGGGGTGGGCCGGGCGCCCGCGGCGCAGAGATTCCGAGCGCCTGTGGTGAGTTGCGCCAGTAGCGCGAACAGCCCCGAACGGCACACACGATGATCGCGCACAAGCACGCGCTCGCCGCTGCGCTGCTGTGCGCGCTGGCCGGCCAGCTCGGAGCTGGAGCGAGTCTGCACTGCGCCATGAGGAGAGAAATCTCTCCGTGCACCTGTCGCCGAGAAGACGCCGGAACCGGAGCCATTTTAGTGGTCTGTCAGCGAATAAGTGCTTATGAAGAAATCGCCCGAGCTCTGACTAACAAGTTCAGTCCTGAAACAAAAATTGGCTTAGACATCTCTTATTCCCAGCTTCCGGATTTTTCTGAACACAGCATCAAAGAACTCGGCCTTTCAATTACAAGGCTCAAACTAAACTTCGACAATTTAAGGCAAGTCGATTAAGAAGTATTCTAAATCATCTTTGGATCTAAGTTCGGTTCGATGTGCAGTTTTTGTAACATGTGCGGTTGTGAATCTACGCAACGTCTACTTTCCTACTATGTGTAGGCTCTTTGTTGTGTAAAACAGCATTAAAATTGTGTGTATTCACGATACAAACAATGTGTAAGTTGAATGAGAAAACAACAGGTCTATGATAAGAGGAACGAACGCCGATGAGAATCGGCTGTTATCAAGAGAGTGGGCGGCACTCTTGCCAGGGTTGGCAGCTTGTCTGATACTTCATGCGACACGTACGCATCGGCTGTTAAGCTCAAGCCACCACCAACATCGGTCAGTCCTTGGAATATTTAGCTTTTCGTTCCATGGACGTAATATAATGAAGCCATCTTTCAGAATATTTTTCTTTATAGTAGGTTTATTATTGTGACCCTTATCAGCTTAACTTTGCTGGAACCAATATAAACTGTCAAACATTAGAAGCACTGACACGAGCGGGTGCTCTGCAAACTTCACAAGGCTCTAATATTTTCTGTGGATTATTCCTGACAAAACGACAATTAAGTCGCCCGTGACCCGTGAGCTCGACTCTTATTGACCACTCAATTGATCTTCACAGATTTTTCGGGTCATCTTAATTATTAATTTCTCTCTCGCCGTAAATTGTTTTCTTTTATGTGGATATAAAAAAAATTAACTACTGTTTTTGACCTCTGTGTCATTAGTACCTACATATCTATTAATAATTCATTACAGTGCATATTTGCTTCGTTATTGCTATTGGAAAGTAGATTTATCTAATGGATTATTTATTAATTCCATTAGTAACCTTTCGTTAGTGAACTCCAGATCGTGTGGGGATGGCATCTAGGAGACGTTGCTCGGGGTTATCTTTAAGGTCGCTTCTAAAGCAGTAAAATTGAATGATATCATATTCGTCGTGTCGTATTTACTGTATTTACTCATTAATGGTGAACTAACAAATTACTATGGTCGATGTTTATGCATTTTGACTTAGCTTATGTACTTATTTCAAATTTATTATTAATGTTTGAACATTATTCCATACTATTTCGTTATTAGTACCAGTATAGCGGTATTGTGGTTGTTTATGTTTATATTGTTATTTTAGATTTCATTTTTGTGATCACTGCGAGCAAAGTTACGTCTTGAATCAGATTTGTCGTGCTCGGCTTTCTATCGCACCTACCTAAGGTGCGATTAAAACATTCACAACAACAGTGACACAAGTAATAAGTATCGATTCGCAATGCATGTTGTTGTAACTAGTAAACAGCTCTGTTTTGAATGATTAATACATTATTTCACTTCTAATTATTGGTCTACTATCTTCCTAAATATTTTCAATTACTAGATATAAACCATCTCGTGTTTTTTTTTAATTGCAGTTCTCATCTCCAAAAAAAGATCAGATTACTTTTGTAAAAGCACGTGTCTGAAAATGTTATGAAATTGTTAGGTACCTATGTAGCTAGTGTAAAAAACATTTAGTACTTTTTTATATCTTTATTAAAAAACTACTTAAAAAGTTGTACCGGAAATGGCGAAAAAGTACCTAATCAATACAATGTCTCTGCCTCATCTGTGGTATCTTTTCCTATTCGTGTTTTCTACATTTCTGCGCATCGTAGGATACAAAAGCAGGACGGATCTTATCCTGAGAAATTTCTACACAAATATAATTGATTTTAGACAGTGATTTTGACATTAGTTCGTCGTGATCGCTGTGTAGTACTCGTATTTACATGAGTCTTATATGATCGTATTCTTGAGTAATTGACTATCAATGTAGTTAGTAAAATAACCGGCTAAATGCGAGTCGGACTCTCGCACGAAGGTTTCCGTACAATTATATTTATTCTTAAAGTGAATATACTAAATATTTTGTGAAAATGTCAAGTGTCTACCTTTTGCTTATTAAAATTGAGTAAAAACGACAAAAAAATCACGTTTATTGTATGGCATCCCCTTAAATATTTATTTTAATTTGTTTCTGTTGGGTTCCGAAACTCAAAAGGATAAACGGAAACCCTATAGGATAATTTTTTTGTCCGTTGTCTATCCGTCCGTCCGTCTGTCTGTCATGGCCCTTTATCTCAGGAACTTGTGGAGGTATAGAGTTGATTTTAAAACCAAGTACTTAATTAATTATACGGTCTGTAGCTGTAACTTCATGTGAAAAAAAAAACAAATCTTCTAAGTTATCGTAAAAAAAAGATACCGAATTGTATACCTACCATAAAAAACGTAATTTCGACATTAATAGGGTACTTTCCGTTGACTAGGATTTTGAAATTTGGCATGTAATACCTACGTCTTATTGACAGATACAGTAAGTGCGAAAACTATACGTAGGTATGATACATATGCAATCAGAAAAATATGCAATTTGTAATTAAATCATTTAAAAAATATAGCATTTATTATACGGTTTATACAGAAGTTTCGTTGTGTCCGGTTATTACTATTTGTTGTTATAGCGACAACAGAAATACATCATCTGTGAAAACTAAGTATAACGGTTCATGACTTCATGAGATACAGCCTGGTGACAGACGGATAGCGGAGTCGAGTAAAAGGATTCGTTTTTTACCCATTGGATACGGAACCCTAAAAATTATCAAATAGACAACAACTCTTTTTGTAGTGCTTATTTAAGTAATTCGTTTGGTAACATCGCGCTTTATAACATATAACTACGATGTTACCAAACAAAATACCATCATCATCATCTTGATAGGCTTCTCTATAATAAATAATACCGGCCTATAAACGTCCCACTACTGGGCACAGGCACAGATTACTTAATAGTTACTACGTGCACAGGCCTCTTCCCATATAGAGAAGTCCAATGATGTCTTAGAATGATTAAGAAAGTACTTATAACTTTGAAATAGTCACATTGGTACTTGCCTGGGTTCGAACCTGCAACCATGTGCATGCGAATCCGGTCATTGAACCACTAGGCCACCACGTGTATATCTCTATAGTTCAGTTAATTTTTGAGTAATCTTTACTTACGAAACGATTCTAAAGCAATTACAGGCGGTCTAGTAAAGTTGGGATTCCCCTTGGGTTTCAATATTCCACTTGATACGTAGTCTTTGAACTTTACTTTGATTAAGTCATTCTCACAATTTATTGCGACGATGCCTATGCAGGGTTATTTGTAAAACACCATCAACCTCGCAGTAGTACCTAAATAACTAACATCATAATATCTGCAACCACATAAAAATTTGTTCTACGATTTTTGGTAATTTAGCCGAAGCCGTTCGGTCTATGCGATGATGTTGGTTAACCCGCGGTTGGTCCGTGGACAGGTGGTGGACTTTTAATTATAACGAGACCTCTCCGTGCATTGTAAAGCACTTTATATTGATACCTACTGTCATACATTAAATTTGGCAGTTGTGAAGTCATTACAATTCTGACAACTAGTCTTACTATGGGATATATTATTATGTGTCTAGTAGCATGGGCTGTGGAGGTCTGATAGGCAGCAGCTCCATGTAAAATACGGATGTTTAATAGAATTCACTATTTACTTATAGCTAGAAGCCGATTACAACCTAACTTGGGAAAAGGCGGAAGAAAGAAGAGGAGATAAATGGCTCTCTGTTAGGTCAAGATTTAGTACATAGAAAATGTCGTATGCTCTCAAGTTTTGTACCTCTTATTTTATAGACCCCTTTTAACATCACCGATTTTATCTCTATTATACAAAGTATAATAGAGATAAAATCTATAGTACTATTAATTTAGTAATTAGGGAGCATCAGTGTATAACTTGTGTTATTCGGTTGAGTTCCATTATTCAGGAAATAGTTGTACATAAAACTAATATTTAATATATTTAACCCAAGGTTTAAATTATAACATATAGGCTTTTTATGTTTCTACTTTAGTATTTCCCTCTTCGCTAAATTGTTGGATCTTGACTTGATTTTTTAAGAATACACGATGTACCTATATGAAATGAAATTACATTCATTTCGCAGTTATTTTATGTACATATAATGTCCAACCTCAATACAAAAGTGAGGCTCATATTACCATCTTCTTCTCTACTTTTCAGGAAGTAATATAGTAGTTACTGTAACCATTTTACATTTTTTGGTTTTGAGTATTGTATGTTTTTATTTTTGTACGCGATCACATCCTATTAGGTTCTAAGACTACTTCGTGTAACCACGTAGACGCATGTGTTTGATTGTTATCAATCAAAGACAACACATTAAGGCAAAGTCCACTGATCGCCGCTTACAGTCAATAATAATTTCTCTAAGCAAACAATAAACAGTAAGTGGGAGAAATTATTAATAATTATTTATTTACGTTTACTTCGTTTAATAAATTTTATTTTCATTCAGATCAGCCTGATTCTTGATTTAGATTTTATTTTATTTGTATTTTATTCACGGAAAACATTAAGTGTATCGCGCGAAACATTAAAATCCCATGAAACTAAAACACGCGGACAGAGTTGCGCCAGCATATCATATAATATTATTTCTTGCGCTATTTCCTCTTCTTATCACCTACACACTGTTGTCTCCATATCTTACAATTTTCTCCTTTTGCAGGTCTGCTGTAAGAAATTTCTTTTAGAAATAAGCAGTACCTTTGTACTCAACTATAGTTATGCTGTGTTCCTTTGTCAATTCTTTGTGTGCACATAAATTGTAAATAAATAAATAACTAGTTAAATCTGCACATTCGATTTTCTACGCTATAAGATTGTTTTTAACCGACAAAAAAGAAACAGGCGTCCTCCATTTTTCTCCTTTCTCAATTTGTCAGAATCTCTAACTCAAAAAGGTTTATTTTGGAAGTTTAACTTATGCTACAATTTTATGAATAAGTAGTAAGTTCAATACTGTCCCATAAGTGTCCCAAGATATTATTATTAATACTCAATATTTATTGCTTTTCCATAATGTACATTCTAACAGTTGTTATGTTAAAATAAATATAGAAACAATTATGGACCCTGCTGGGCACAGCATATTTGTAGAGGAGAGGAAGAATGCTTTCTTATACTACTTTTAGTTTTAAAGTTTATAAAAGTTCATAAAGGTTTTGGGTCAAAAGATGTTATTTTTAAAGCCGGACTTTATTATTTTACCAGTGTCTTTTGTTTACCTCATTCTCTTCATTTGAATATAAATATGTGCGAAATTTTGAACAGGATGATATATAATATGTGCGTGCAATCACGTTTGGTTCGTCAGCCGAGCCTAGCGCTTCGTTTAATTGTGTATATGCTGGTCCCGTTTTGTAATTTAATTACCCTTTGGCCTAAGCGAGAACGTCAATTATGCATCGTTCGACTCAACAAGTAGCAATCTCGATGTCATTTATATAAGATGGTACTTAATCCTGGTATCTTAATGGATATTAGGTAAACTTTCAAAGTATAAATTTTAGGGTTTGAAGAGAAAGAATTTGTATTGTAGTATGTAGATATCATTAATATAGATTTCATTACTCTAACAACTAATTGGAACTTTGTAAAGTTATAAATTGGTACCGCCAACTATTGAAAAAATAAAAATTTATATCTGTACACGTTAGAGGGATACGTTTACGTTTTAGCAAAGAATTGCTTTTCAAACTTCTTGATTAAATACAACATTTTATCTTAAAATGCTAGAGCTAATTAATCTACGTAGTTTTGAAAACATGTTATTTAAACCTACTTACACATAAAACACGTTATCAAAATTAATATCTTTATTTGTACTTGTTTAGAATTGTTATCCTCAATGTTCACAACAAATATGATATTAAAACGTTTCATTAAAAAGTACAGACAATATACATCAGACCCATGCAAATACTACACAGCAAAAGTTATTTATGTAAATAAGTAGAATTACTTAATATTACTAACTTATATCTCATTGAGCCTGCGTCGATAAAGATAACTAATGTAATTGCCGATCATTTGTGTCAAAAAGTATGATGAACGCGTTGTGAATGCGGTAGAAGTCGCGCATGCTTGTGGTTCGACTGCTCGAGGGATGGTCGCGGCAGCCCGGCTGCGCACAGCGGCTCGCAGTCCGCTGACCATGCGACCGTTTGGCGCCGCCCCTGCATTGATAACCCGGAACGTTGACCTCCTCACATTAATGTCTACTAAACTCGCGTCACTCGTATGCACTTAGACCAGCGTGTAGGCCCAGCGCCTTTATGTCTTTCAGTAACATTAAAAACTAGCTATTTCTTTCATGGCTATCTGTAGGTTGTACTGAAAATTTGAATATTATATTTGGGCTTTAGAAAATAATCTCAGAGTTAAGTCCTTGGCGATGTAAAAGAAAATTTCGTTAGAAACTGACGGTACCGTATTAGTTTATATTTCATAGTATAAAACAACAAAAAGTCCATTTCCCGAGTGCACGGACCACCGAAACGCGAGCGCGAGCCCCCGTAGCCTGTCGTCATCTGTCGGACGGCCAACCCTCGCGAATGTTACAAAATGGATGAAATTTTTGTTCTAAAACAATAAAATTGGTTTCAAATTTTTTAGGTAGGTACGCCGTTGGATTTTTTAAATGTATATTCTAATATAAATTATTCTACGCTACACAATGACAACTTACGAGTTCTTACTCTAATTTCCGAGTTGGAGTGGTGTTGTTGCGGCACTGCATCTGATTTTAGTGACCAACTACGTAACCGTACACCGTGAGTGGCAAGACACGCAACTCGCAGGTTTTTTTTTGTTTTATCAAAATGTTTTCGTAGATCTTTGACTGCAACTGATGAGTCACGATACCGCGTAGTTATTAATCAGTGGGATAAAAGTCCGTATTCAGCTGTGGCACGATTGTACATACCAACTTTGTTTGTGGAAACTATCCCCCACGCGTTCGCTATCGGCTGTTTATACGGCTATTCCCTAATGCGTGTACATTTAAGTTGTTAAAGTGATAGAACTATTGTATCTGTAAACAATATTTGATACATAAGCCTTGTGCTCATCGAGTAAGATAAAAAGTTATATTTGTCTCAAGAATTATTTTTACCCTTCGGTTGACTGCGCTCGGTGTCGAGAACCGATATGTTGGTAAATAGGGAATATCGTTTATAAACGATAGTTTATTATGTAACATTTAACAAAATATTAGTCATTTCAAGTTCGTAACTATATTTATGCTATTTTGTTATTTCATGAGCCTCCTTAATAATTAAATACCCATCGTCGATAGAATAGAACTTATTGAAAATATGTATTACCTACTGTAAAGGTATTGTACGTAGCTTGTGAGACACTCGTCGCATATCATGTTTCGTTACCGTGTTTTCTTATCCGCAATACTGCATAAATGCAAAACTTTAAACTACGTAAGTAGATATAATAAGAACAATATAGATATCGCAAATTAATTCTCAGAAGCATCCTAAATCTCTTATTTCTTTTTTTGCTTGTCAGTGTTTATATGTGTCGTCACTGGGCACAGAAGTTTGTCTGACCAGGATGGAATATGTTGGCCAGTAGACTAGGAATTCTTAATCTTATTCGCTGCCGGAAGTATTGTCTCTCCACCTGTGTCGGGGTTTGAAAGCCGTTTTTCATACAGTTGATTTTTTTTACAAGATGATGATTCAATCAGTATATTTTTATTAACTACAAAAATGAATCATTTTTATTTAAAAGTTTAATTTTAAGAACGAATTTGCACAAATTGCATATTTGGGCATGACTACCAGGGTATCGGGTCAACTAGTCTATTCAAATAAATAATTTTGGAGCGGCTATTTAAAACAGTTGTTTATGAAAGTGTATTCAAGAACATTCGGCAACAGCTACTAGTCCATTATTATGATAACTATTATAGGATCCGCTACGCTTAAACTACACAATTCATTTTGATTTTGGTATGGAGTTAGTTTGAACCCCATGCAAGGACATAGACAACTTTGCGTGATTAGATAACCGATGCGTATACTTTTTATATATAAAATCAAAGATCACGCAGGTAGGCTGGTACCTACATACTTACAAAAAAATGATGGCATTTACATTCATTATCATGAATGCGGTAGATGAAATTAGGTACATACCTTTAATAAAATCTAGAATCCAGAAGCATTGAGGGTTATTAATTTAATATGTAATTATTATGGTAGGCTAATATCTAAATTATACAATAATATTATTTATTGTTTTGATACGGTAATTTTAAATACTTAGTAAAAAACAACAACAGGAGCCAACACCGTAAATATAGAAGTATAAAAGCACACAATTTGTATTTCTTTTTTTTTAAACAATCGCGTCTGCCTCATTTTTTTACCGTTGGCCTCAGATCAGGGAGGATCACCCGCTGAATTTAAGTGAGAGTGATATGTTGACATAGAACTACACGTATAAATAAAATGTAACGTATAAATAGTGTACCTAAAAACTTTTACTTTTTATAGTTTACCATTCATTGTCATCTAAACCTGTATTCTATGTAACATTTCAGATTATCGAAAACCGGGATCTAGCTTAAATTACTCTAACAATATTTTTACATACTTTGAGAGATCAAGAACTCACTTTGAGGTGAAACTATTAAAAACGTTAAATTAAAACAGAATGTCGTGTCAGAATAACTATTTTGTGTCATTCTGATTATGTTATACGAAAAAATAATAAAGTAGATAAAGTTATTAGCTCAAATATTTTTCTAGTTACACTGTTTAGGATTAGAGTAGATGGTAGAAGCATAATATAATGTGAGGCTTCTATAAATGAATTGCATTCATTTGTTTTTTTTTTTATTATTTCAGTGATTTGAAGGAAAGCGTGTTTACTAAGTTAGACTTGGTAGACTACTTCAGTTTGGCGGACAATTCGTTAACTGAGATGCCACGACACGTTCTCCAGCATTTGCCTCACGTGAAGACCCTCGACCTTTGTAGGAACAAAATCGTGAAGCTCACTGAAGAAGACTTTAGAGTAAGAAAGAAATCCTCATACTTACTTACTGCCACCCACAAAATAATAATAGTAGCAGTCATTCATATTTTTATCTGTGTTTTATAAATAGAAGTATAATAATTGTGGTGCGATAGTCCCAAATGCAACAGCTTGTATTTTAAACGAATTTGATAAGTAATTTTTTTGTTTACTATGATTTTCGAGTCAGCACAGTCCGAGTAGATTTCCAATTGATAACCATTATACATTGCATTATACAGAATAATTTACAAATGAGCAGACATAGTGCTTGGGCCTGTTAATTTTGAGGTTAGTGACCTTAACTGGTGAATCGGAGGTTGTGGGTTCGATTCTCACCTAGGACAGTTCTGTGAGATGAGCATGATCATTTGTTCTGTGCTTGAGAGTCATTTATCTGTGGTATATGTGTGTTCATGTATTCTGAAATATATAATAATAATATCTAATAATAATATAGTATGTTTATCAGATGTCTGGTTTTATCGGTAAAGGCTCTGCTTACTTTGGGATTAGACCGCGTATGTGTTGCCCTAATTTAATGAGGTTCTGGAATAAAACATATATAATAATATTAATTAAACAAGACTACCGCGTAGACAAACTTACCTACCTACTTAAAAAAAATGTATTATAATATTTAGTCAAATATCTAAGTGACCAATTTTTGTAGGATATACAAGAAGTTGAACACTTGCTGGTAGCTGATAATCAAATATCAAAAATTGAGAGAGATGCCGTACCTAAAGCTTTAAAGCACGTCCATCTTGGAATTAACAAACTCAATTCTCTGAACGGAGCTCTAAGGGATTTGGATGACTTGGAGTGGATATTTATCAATGCAAATAATTTAAAAACTATTGATAACGAATTGCCGGTTGTAAGTATTAATTCAATTGGAATAATAAAAAGTAATAATGCTCTAGAAGATGTATTTTTTTGTTACTAACCTTAAGTACCTATAATTTTTCAGAAAGCCAAACGGATCGTGCTTATACATGCTGCCCACAATGATTTGCAAAATTTACCAAAAGATTTAAAACAAATGCCTTCACTAGAATCTTTGTATTTCTACGGAAACAGCATAAAGTCATTGGATGGAGCGCTGCAAAAATCCAGAAGGTTAATGCGGATAGGATTGTCATTTAACAAAATCGAAAGCGTGAGTATCAAGATGGCTGCAATTTTTGTAACAGCGTTAGGTACTTTTTATTATATATCTATTTTGGTTTTTCAGCTAGCTGAAGATGAGTTTACTGAGGCAGAAAAACTTGCAGAGTTAGATATAGCTTACAATCAACTTAAGTCGTTAAATGGTTCTTTGAAAACTTTAAAATCTTTGAGATATTTAAATTTAACCCATAATTTAATGACAGAATTTTCATTGCAAGAAATCAAGGGATTGAAAAGATTATCTGTAATTGATCTTTCTCACAATAGAATAAGTCTGATAACGGGAAATATGGAGGTAAGTAAGATGATAATTCTTTCTAAAACTGCAAAGGAAAAGTACCTTATAATCATTCCTAAATTGTTCTTAGCTAATTCATTTATTAAATTTACAGAATTTAGTGGATGTTGAAACTCGAGTACTGGAGCTCAGGTTGGATCATAATCGAATACTTAGTTTGGGCGGAGCTCTCATGGGATTACACGGTCTCTTGCGACTTAATTTAAGCAATAATCTTCTTCAACAAATTTCGCCGGATGATCTTATAGGCCTGGAAGATTTGAGACTTCTTGACGTGTCACACAACCATATTACAACACTAGAAGAAACTTCGAAGGTTTGTTTTAAAATTGGAAAAATAACTGTGTAACTTGTTGTGAAGCTTTGCGAGCCCTTGCGATTTAATCATTACAGTTGCAATATATTTAATAAAGCTGTTGCGAAAAACAATATTGATGTGCTATTATCGTCAAATTAAAATGAACCATCTTTATTTCCAGACATTTTTGCCATCACTTGAGGAATTAATTGCCCACCATAATAACATCACTTTACTTGATAAGGATTTCCATGGATTACCTTCGTTGTGTATTGCTGACTTATCCTTTAATAAAATTAGGACAGTCAATTACGATCTTGTATCAAAAACCAGATGTACTATTAATGGAGTGCCTAGTGTATTGAAGATTTACCTTCAAGGTATGTTTTGCTCTATATTTTTTATCGATGATAAATGTGTAGCAATAAGATACTTTTTTATGTTGACTGTGTTGGGAGATATTGTTTTAAATAAAAGCAAAGCGAATTTATTTATTTTGATGTACCTACTGCCTGTACGAGTTACAATGCTTAAGCGAAGTCTATTTTACTGTTATCTAACAGAGTTCTAACTATTACATATTAAACTAACAAAATTATCTAGTCTCTTACATTTGGCGCTCAATAGTTACATACGTACATAGTATCTCCTATTCCAAACACGTATATATTCCTAGGATATTACATTACAGATAATCCTGTGCTATGCGACGATCGCCTGTACGAGCTGATAACGGTGCTAGAGAGCTTGAATGCCAGACTCAATGGAGCTTCAACTTGTGCGGCGACACAGACAACTGCGCCAATATTAATGAGAGCGTTGAATGATGTAGTGCCGCCGCAAGAAAATCCTCCAATCATTGTAGTAACTAAAATGAACAGCGGACCTCGAGCGGTATCTGAGAGCGCTGACCGCGATTCAGCGTCCCCGCAGATTCCTCAACTTATGTACCGCCGTGTCGGGGCGCTGTTCGGTCACATGTTACCTGAACGCGAAGGCGGACTTCCCGTGGTTGTTGAGCCACCCGTCACGTTGCCACCCGCCAATTCAAATGTGGTAGTGAAGTGGCCCGATGAACGAAGAGTAGATGATACACACCCGCTAGTCGACCACCTACGTCTTCGCGACTTAAACGCTTCGCCGCAGTGAGAGCAGGAGACCCGGGCGCCGCGCACGCCGATGACCTTAACAAAAATATACTGCCAATAAACTAGGGTAGGGCAGAGTGTCTTCTGATTCGGTCAGGCGCATGGAAATTTAGGATTAGATAGGTATCATCCCATTCTGTTAGGTATGCGATGTAAGAAAGCTGCGTTAGGTACACTAACAGTGTATCTTATAATGATCCTATTTTGAATACGACGAGTAAATGTGTAACTAGTAGTAACTTTAGTATGTAGCAAGTATTATCCGAATGGTAAAATTTCTACGTAGCAAAATGTTAAGGCGTGTGTGTATGTTACTTTAAATGTGTTAAGGTTATTATTTTATTAGTGTAGATATATCATAATCAATAGGCCTTTGTAGAATCTATACCAATAAAATAAAGCGTAACATAACTTAGCAAAACATAATATTTCAAATCGTTTCTTTTCACAGTTGCAAAAGAATAATTTTACAAAAGCATTGTATGTGCATATTCATAATAACACTGGTTTTACATAAGGTTTTTTATAAAATATTATAATTGTAACATACAAATAAAAGTTACTGTATTCTTCATCTTCATGAAAAATATAAAGAGGACATAAGTGGTTGATTTTACCAAAAAGTAAACATAATTTAGATAAGTTACGAATTACCTATATTTCATTATTTTGTAGCTTGGCACTCAAAAATCATAACTACTTAGGAAAAAGCCGGTAAAAAAAATTGTGTCGCAAACCTTTAAATATCAGACGGCCAAGATCAAGTTCTTTCAGTTTTTATTTTATGCTTTTAGTAATTATACTTACGTAGAAACACACTAATGGTCTTGTTTCCACTATTTAATTAGTGAGTGCGGAGTTTACTATTTTGATATGCCAAATATAATGAATTTTAGTATACCGAATCACGAATGCCCATTGTGACTATAAACTAGAGTAGTTGACTGTATTTATTTATTATTATGAGTTAGATCATTAGTGGGCATGGTAAGTATATTTTCGACCGCAGAAGATTTTCTGTTATCTACTAGTTGTAAGCAAAAACCTGGTAAACCAGTGTAATTATTATTATAGCTGTCGGTTTGTCTGAATGCGTGATACTGATGTAAACGTTTAAATCAATCTTTTTATAAGTTTGACAAAATTAACCGTAATTTAGTTGAACCCAACTACAGTTAGGCTTATCACACTTACAAATAAGATTGGTTTGGACTACTTAAGTTAATTATTAGGTGACTTTTATTATTTATGTATCATAAAAATAATTAAAGAGAGTAACAATGATCAAAATATGTCATCAACCAAAAGTAGAAACTTTTTCGAGAGATATTATTGAAATGGCTTTTCGTATGAAACTGTACCTAAAATAACTTATGTAATTAACTACTATAATTCGTTAAGAATTTTAAGATTTAGATATTTGGTAGTTTAATTTAAAATGTCGATTAACAATTTTACTAATAAAAAATATAAAGTGCTAACCATTTTACATTATTTATTTTCATTCCTATCTCCCATCCAAATTACTCATTTTGTACATTTGGGTAGGTTAGATTATATATTATATTTGCATAGATTTTCTTTTAAATCTTTAAAAACCTAAGTTTTTTTTTTAAATATCTTTCTTTATTGAAATGCTAATGTTTATCTAATTCGTTAGGTAGGTACTACATCATTTTAATACCGCTCTGTCAAGAAAGTATGGGGAAAATATCAATAATACAAAGAGACAAGACGCATTATCGTGGTGCAAAATCCAAGAATTTTCTTTCCACAAATCTGGCCCTTTTAATCGAATCGGCTCTCATAAATGCCGTATAACGTAACTATTAAGTAATCTGTGGCATAACGCTCAAAAAATATTCTTTATTTACCGTTTGATCTTCCGGCAAGAATTCCGAGTGCACAACACCACGATTGAGACCACGATAGTCAATTAAAGAAAACAGTCAACATGACATTTGCAGGTTTTGCTTTTGATCGACTTTGGCGTTGTTCTTTCGGTTCAGTTGGAAGGCGCCACTCCGAAGCTTGTTGACTAGTTTGCATGTCAAACTCGTAAATCCACGTCTCGTCACCAGTAGGTAACAACGCGTTTCATAAATGTTGGGTCAGAATTGACTCGTTCTAACATATCCCCAGCGAATCTCATGCGAGTTTTTGGATAAAATTTTGGAACCAACCGAGTGGTATCATGTTTCTTACCCAAATTATTAGTTAAAATGGTACGGATCGACTCGTGAGATAGAGAAAGTTTGGCAGCTACCACTCAAAGTTGAATGAGGATTTTCAGTCACTATTTGCAGACATTAATGACCTACCAGAGCGAGGCTAATCTTCCATCACATCTCAACCGCTTTTGAACGCTTTGTACCACTCATAAGCACGTGTTTTTGATAAAGTCGATTCCCATAAGCCTTCTGTAACATTTTCAGTGACCCCGAACGTAAACGAAATTCCAGTGGCGATGCAAAATTTAAGATAAACTCTTTGTTCGATATTTTTGTCCATAATGAAATTCGCTGTACACACTAGATAATACTAGATATCATAGAACTGAAAGCAGCACTGTATTTATTTATTTAACAGATGCAACTCAAGCTCCGCGCCGAAATGGAAAACAGTTGTGCCAATTAACAAACAAAAATAACACAAATTTGTACTTGGAACTAAACAAATCATCCATTCCCGATGCTTTTTTGACTGAATCTATACTTTATATTATAAAGCTGAAGAGTTTGTTTGTTTGAACGCGCTAATCTCAGGAACTATTAGAAAAAATCTTTCACTGTTAGATAGCCCACATAATGAGGAAGGCTATAAGCAATAATTTATTTTGTGACCGCCGCCCACGCGGGCAGAGCCGCGAGCAAAAGCTGGTGTCAATTTTAATTTAAGTACCTACTTATGTAGTTAAATTCATAGTTTCTACTTATTTAAAATTTAATAGATACCTACTGCAACACATTATTGCATGTGAATATGAATATAACCATTTAAGTATCTTTGAAGTACCTAGTTATTTTTAATGTATGCAGACGGATTTGATATTTATGTACCTACATAAAATTTTAATGTATACAAATAAATTTATATCAAAATATATATTTTATGTTGTAGAACGATGACAATAACAAAAAATCATCAAAAATGTGTAATATACTTTTTCGAAGAGCCAGGTATTTATAATTAAAGTCTAGCTCCTAATGGTTTGTGAAGATTTTTAAAGTTTATATTAATTCAAAGAAACTTTTAACAAACCATCACCCTGCGATGTACGATGTACAAATATAATAGGTAATAGTAATACACTTACGGTTCATGCCACTCAATAGTTTCTAATTCCTGTTAAACTATTGTGTTATCAACACGATTCTATTGAAACCGATTGAAATAGTGAAACGACTAACATTGAAACATTTCCGATTTAAAGTTTCGCGCCCTTTATTTGCCGTCAATGGTCCGTTGGCATACCTTTTATACCCGAGTAAAGGGCTTTTCAGACAACAACAATGATCCTTGGTAGAATGGTATTTTGGTAGTTTCAAGCAGATACAAGAATTCAATACGTGATGATTTAATTTTTGGTGTAAAAATAAATTAAATGATTTTGATGATCCATCTATAATTCTTATCTATAAAAGATAAAAATTGTAGAGGGATATTTAAATATAAATTGTATTATACTAAGTTTTTAAAAACAATGTTTTATTAGCTCAAATTGTGTTTGGATTTTTTGATACTAAATCAAAAGATCCAAACACAATGTTGTTTTTCAAAACAATTTTTTTTAGCTTGTCAAGAATAGTTTTCTGTATTAATAGTTTATTAAATCAATATTTTTAAGCTTGACGAGAATGCTTTCTCAATAAAATAATATAGAAAGTAATCGATATCCTTTGCCTTAATATAGTCTATGAAATAAAAAAAAAACAATTGACTTTCTTCTTGTTGCGTTGTGCGAAAACTACGAAACTACGATTGTCGTTCGGTAGATTCGGTTCGGGTTCGAGCTAGCTATAATAGTTGCGACTTGCGAGTGTAGGTATTTTGTGTTGGCTGTTGGTGAAAATTGTGCTGAATACATTCGTCTTACAACCCCCAAAATGTGTTTTGATGACACTTAATATACTTTAAGTGACTGTGGTTACGCGATGGTATTATTGCAATACTTTCCATCGTTTCATTACACAATATCGTGAAGGAAGTAAGTGTTTGTACCTATCAACCCTAATCAGAATGTCGACCGATCAGAAATCTTTTCCTGTACACGATTGCTACCCAGACTCCCTGTTCGACTTGTGTATGGACTATATTGTTGTACATCTGGGTACAATTAGTACCGTGGACCCAACGAGCCGCTGGCGTAGACTGAAGGATAATGTTATATTGCCTGCTGAAATTTGCGAGGAACTTATTCGGGCGTATCAGGTAAAATACCGTTTCAATGATAATATTGCAAACTTATTTAATGATACGTTCCGCACCCGGCTCGACCGTATTCGATTGCGAAACTCTCGCATCACTGATAACGGATTTAACTGCATGATGGAACATAAGCCTTACGAGGTTGAACTAGTTCAGTGCGAGTACCTATCACAGGCCTCCCTAGAGCACATAAATAATAATAGTGACAAGCTACTTTCACTGAAGTTTGGTCCTGTGACCCATGTACTAGCGCACGATGAAGTACAATACCGACAACGGGGATATGTCGTGAATGCACCAAAATTGAAGAAACTTACTATACACCGACGTGGACTTGCTATATTCCCATTGCTTTTATTAAAGCCACTGACAAACCTGACCTACTTGGATTTATCAGAGTGCACTTCAGCCGGCACCATATGGGCACTCAATTCGCACCTTAACCTGAGAGTGCTGATCCTTCATAGTGTGCATTGGAATAAAGATTTAATTGAGTGGATTTCAACCCTGCATAGCTTGAGACACCTAGATATTTCACAGTCTAATGATAGGCATGGAAAGTACTTCAATCCAAATGATGTGTTGACTAAGCTTGTAGTGAACTTACCTGATTTGGAGATTTTGGATATATCGGGAACAAACTTGGCTGGAACCGGTGCAGCCGCAGTTACTACTCTGAACCAGGGCTCTCCTGATTGTATGGAAGTGGAAGTATGCTGTGACATCCCAGGACTCGTGAGTCGTGCCAATCGCCCATTGGAGTTCCTCGGCTTGTATGCAACTCATCATGGAGCCTGCAAGAGGCATGATATCCCAGCCAAAGTGGTAAGTAATATTATTAGTATTGTCTTTAATTAGCACTTTTCTGTCCGTCCGTCTGTCTGTCAAGACCCTTTTTCTCAGGATCGCACAGAGGTATCAAGCTGAAATTTATGTAAAAAATCCTCAGTTCTACTATTCCTTGGAGCTGTGAAAAAATGAAACTTCTAAACCAACTCAATCAATAGATTACACAGCCGTTTATGCCGCAAGTTTTCGACACTCGCAAGGGAATCAAACCTACAGGGTACTTCCTGTGAACTCCTTCCTGTGTTTTTGCCAAATTTCAAGATTGTAAATCTTGAAATTTGGCAAAAAGCAACATGTTATAACACAGATAAAGGAAAAATGGCTAAAACCGTAATTATTTAATTACATTGTATAATAAAAATATTTAAACTTAGGTTTGTATGGAACCCTTGGTGCGCGAGTCTGACTACTCGCACTTGGCCTGTTTTTTTATTTCTACTTTTTCTTTGTTCAACAATAACACTACATTTTTGTGACTTGTCTTTTGAAGGGGCATAAAACAAATGACTGTAGAATTTAAGTTTAGCAACAGTCAATCTAAAAGGGTTAGGTACACAAAAAGTTAGTAGACAAAAAATAAGTATGATTTAAAAATTTAATGTCTGTTAACGAATAGCCAATAGGTACTGAATTATTTTTTTAAATAGAGAAGAAAAGAAGAAAGAAAGAACTATTTACTTAACTTTACTATTTGTTGAACTACCACTCACAGTATTTTACATATTATTTTATGCCTTGTTGCACTTGCCTTGTTTCTCTGTAAAATAGTTCTACATGGTAATGAATAGTTGCCAAATATTCAGGGCTGACTGATAACGTCAGATTTGCATTAGTGATTAGTTTAAGAGTTATAAATGTATTAAATACTAGCTGAAAATATTGTTTGCAATCTTAAAAACAAAAAACTAGAGCAGCCTCCCTTATCTCCTAGGGCAAGTAAATATACACAAAAACAGCAATAAAAATTGGTGAAGACTGTTGATGACGTCCACACACTAGACTTTATTTTTGTTTTAGATATAATATACACACTACTGACATAATAGAAAGTATTATTGATCATTTCTATACCCTGTTCATCTTTACTTGGCAAAACATATAAACAAATATGGCATAACTAAGAAATATATAAACTAGCTGCCCGGACAGACTTCGTTCTGTCAAAAGTAAATTAATTAAGGTAATTCCCGAGTTTAGGAACAGGTTTTTTTTTACTTATTATTTATGTTTCACACCTTTTAAACCTTCCCTGGACTTCCACAATCATTTCAAGATCAAAATCAGCTAAATCAGTTCAGCCGTTCTCGAGTTTTAGCGAGACTCACAAACAGCAATTGATTTTTATATATATAGATAGATAGATGAGTGATACTTTGTGGGAACTCAGAATTATTGTACTTCAATGTTCATTTAGTGAATGATATAATTTAATTAAAATGGTTTTGATAGCGATTTAATTTTACTATTAAATCAATATGGGAATGACATTTTCCTACAAAAAGAATGCCACAAAATAATTAAGGACTAAAAATAAAAAAAGATGGACAATGATTTAATGAGTAACTAAATAAGGGTTCATCAAAATTTGAGGAATGGCCGCTCATGTGTTTTCTATCAAGTCAAAAAGTTGTTGAGGAGTATGCACATGATATTCATAGTCGGCAGGGCTCTTCTTTGAAACATATCCCACGCGTGCTCGATTGGGTTGAGGTCTGGCGATTGGGTAGGCCACGGCAGAACGTTGATGCGAGATTCGGGAAGAATGTGTGTTATGATTCTAGTGTGTGGACGTCATCAACATCATGGCGGTCTTGGTACGATTCCGTCTAGCAGGATTTAAAATGGACCAGTCCTGTCTGCGAGTGGTGATGCGAGATCGTCCTCCATGTCGCTCGGCCACTCAGTCACTCGTGATGCGACAGCGTGTCCAGAGGTGGCTTATGACGCTCTGTGTAGTGTTAAGAGACATTACGTTGCCTGGAACCAGCTTCCAACATTCCGACGACTCTCATCAGCTCTTCTCGGGCTACGTGACGTCGTCCCTCCATAGTAATGTGACTTTTTTCAGTTCCGATGCAGATATTATATTGATTTTGTCAAAGCGCCATTACTCAGTTTTTGTACATAAATACTAGGGTTCAAATATTGAAAACCTTCGTGGTCGAGTGGCTTACATACCGGTTTTCAAGGTGTCGCCAGCTCTGAGGTCCCGGGTTCGATCACCGACGGGTCAATGTAGAAAATCACTTTCTGGGAATCTATTCCCTAAGGGGGTGAAATAGGTGTTAAAAGTTTGAAATTTAGTATACGGGTTTCTGAATAGAAATAAATAAAGACGTATTTCAGCGATTTAAAAATCTACCCCCTAAGAGGGTAAAATAGGGGTTGAAAGTTTGTAGGTATATGAATTGTGTCGTTTTCAAAGATAGACACATTAAATTTCATACAAAAGTTATTAGTTAGAAATATATAAGATGTATTTCCGAGATTTTAGAAATCCACCCTCTTAAGGGGGTACAATAGGGGTTGAAAGTTTGTGTGGGAAGTTCGTCATTTTCAAAGAGAGATACATGAGATTTGGTATACGGGTTTTTGGTTAGAAATAAATGAACACGTATTTTAGCGATTTTGAAAACCTCCCCCGAGTAAAATAACGGTTGTAAGGTAAGGTTTCGCCAGCTCTAAGGTCCCGGGTTCGATACACGGATGGGTCCACGTAGAAAATCACTTCTCTACATTGTCTCGGTTCAGGGTGTTTGTGGTACCTTCCTTGTCTCAGATTCCATAACACAAATGCTTTTGCTACTTACTTTACTTTTATCATTATTTTAACGCCATAATATTTTATGAAAAATTTTATTCATAATCCTTACTTTGAAAATCACAGAATACATCCATGTATCCTTCAATACTACTCTTTACATTACGCGCGCGCGAAGCCATGAGCAACAGCTAGTAATATATAAAACTTAACCTCAGATGCAAAGAGAAGTGTTGTAAGTTTGATGTTTGTCTGTCGGTGTCCTATTTGATTCTTGATAGATGGGCTCTTTAAGAGGTATTTGTGATTGCTGATGTTATTGTGATCCTCAAGATCGAGTTCCTCGGTTGTAAGTTATAGAGACCAGTTTTGCAGACGAGAAAATATAAACTTCTTTCTATAATATCTATAGCTCAGATACATATACATAAATCATATAGTGATAGCAGTCTTGTTGAACTGAAATCTAAGAAATGTTTGGCAACAATCATATAAGTAATCACAAACGTTATAATCCACACCCAAGGTATAAGTCAATTCTAACTTAATGGTGGCAGTGAGGTTAGTTAAACACAACCTCGACCCGCACCCCTACTGGTCCATGAATTGGTTACTACGCGGCGACTCTCCTCATATTCACAGCAGAATCAGAATCAGAATAGAATCAGAATTTTTATTTATTAAACATAGGTTTTTACATTTATGCAGGTGTTAAATATATCATTGGCACGCTATGTTTTGCCGTGGAGGCGTACAAATATGGGTAGGAAACACTATTTTGAAATTCTTATCCACAATAAAAAGAATATGAAATAAGAATTAACAACATACAGAATTAAAAATTTAAACAATAACAAATAAAGCTAGATAGGAACTTATATAGACTCATCATATCACACATATCATATCACATATCACAGCCCCCATTAAGTTAGAATCGAGGCATAATAAATATAATAATGTTATTCAATAGAAATATGCATATTTCTATTGAATAACATTATAGATGTCTTATATATGGTCGGGTATATAGTGTTAACCGTTCTATTCTCAAGTAGATGCCATAACATATCCTTACACATGCAATTGTATTATTATTCTTTTAAGTTTATTCTGGTTTAGTCCATTCTTATTGTCCCTTATCAAGACAGTTAACGCCGCTAGGGTTAGTTTATTTTAACTGCAGTTTGTATTGTTTTGTAAGTTAGCTTCTATGATTGTTGGTTGTAACTTATTGAAGTGATTACTTAAATTTTCTATGGGGGTATAAATATTTTTTGTCAATGTAGGCAAGGGAGGTAGGTAATAATGGTTACTGAAATTATCTTTTTTTTTAACAATTCTATACTTTTCCACTTCTTGGCTTAGACTCGCAAGTCATTCCACATAGCCCGTGCCACCTTATACCGGCTACCTCTTCCGGGGCCGCCTCTCTGTTAGTTCCTCTTTTGTGGTGGCCTTCGCCCATAGGTCGCTATGCACGTGGCTCACGTGGAGTGAAATTATTTCTTACAGGTAAATGTTTATATACTTTTCTTATGAAACCAACTTAGGTAAAATAAACAAACCTTCGAGCACGAAACCCTAGAAACAAAACGGAAAACTTGATGAAATTATGTTGAAACGAATACCTTTTATAAAAATAAAACCCTTTTAAATATTTACCAAAACTTTCGTATTAATTACGAAATTCGTAAAGTTTGTTTACTTTAAGCAATGCTTAACTTTACGAGTTCGTAGAAATGCTACAAAAGGTCTCATTACAAACCATTTCGAAGTTAAAATAATTTCGAAATGGTTTGTAATGAGAGTTTTATAGCTTATGTAACATTTTAGTACATGGGGTGGGTTTAGTTTAGTCTCTTGATTAGTCCATTGTGCGTGACTGTGTTTTCTTCTTTGCTTTAACCATCTTAGGCCATCTCAGAAGGAATCGGGAAAGGTGAAGGGTGTGGGCAAATATCTTTGACGCCTTTTTCTCCATTTTTTTATGCGTTGTTTTCTGTTTTGTAGCGTAATCATGTTTTTATTTGGTATAATAATAATAATATATAGGGGCCGCTAACACACTGCCATCTGACCCCAAACTAGGCAGAGCCTGTACTATGGCAACCAGACAACCGATAAACATACAATATATATCATCTTAATAAATAAATAATATAGATAAATAACCCAGACACGGAACAAAGATCGTGCTCATCACACAAAGATTTGTCCTGGGTGGGAATCGAATCTCCTGCTTAGCAGTCAGGGTCACTAACCAACCACTAGACAAACAAGCCAGTCAAATGTCTTTGGGCAACTTTTCTGCTGCATCGTTGCTGGGGTGGATATACGAACACTATTAATATTAAAAACAAAAAGTATGATTCTTAAAAACATTATCAGACCGGTTTTAGGAAACAATATTTATTTTTATTTACTTTGGCGATAGATCTCTCGCACATAAATTCAACGCAAGAGGATTTGTTCCCGCGTGATTTCGTCGCAATTTTTAATGTCATCCCATCAAAAAACTATAGATACAACTATTGTATTTGTAATTATACTTAATTTTGCATGATTTCTAATACCTCTGTCTTAAATTGGCAAAAATGAGTTACGAATTGCTGGCATTGTTTTAAATGCCGAGCTACGAAAATTAAGTGCAAAATTAAGCAGCTTGATTTTAGTGATGAAGTCGGTTTAGGACCGTTTTCGCGCGTGTATTGAAACGCAATCGGTTGAAGCTAAGTTGAACGAAAAAAAAACTTGATCACAGCGAACTTTCTGCTGTTTGAAACTTAGTATTTTCGCTCTGCCTTTTCAGGAGAAGGTTTAGGCGATCTTCCTATTTCAAGGAGACCGGTTATGTGGTACTACGTCTCGGACAGAGTTTCCCCGTGGATCAACTTCTTTCGAAGGATCCAAGCCGGCATGCGATAAATCGCGAGTTCTCTACCACTAGGGTTAATGTTACTGGTAAAATCGCCGTATGTTAAAACTATACTGTCAAATAATTTTACTGTTAAATTTATTAGGGTTGCGGACTAGGTATGAAAGTACCTATAAATCTATTAAGTCCGTAAGTTAGATAGGTAATGAAAAATATTAGATGAATCGTATTTTATTGTTTTATCAAAACAAGAAAATTGGTCAGACAAAGATAAGTTTGTTAGTAAGCCATTTGATAAATTATTTGTAAGTTCAGGAGTGAGAGCTTGTCGCGTCATAAGTTGACAAAAAAAGTAGCCACAAGTACCTTGGCGAACCTCACACTCCTTTCTTTGAATTCGGTGTTTTACATCTAAGTAGATATTCGTTATCGAAAATACAAAAAAAAATGTGTTTAATATATTTTCACTATCTAAAAACCGGAAATTAAAAATAATAATGTCCGTATCCCTAATTGTAGAATAGTATAAATCTAAGATCTTGATTTTGATCTTGAAATACCTACTGTAAGGAATGAGCATACCGCCCATGTTGTTTTCCACGTAGAATAATAATGAGACATCTATTGTTTGTAAGATATTACGAATGTACTGTATATTTTTGATCGCCTGAAATAACCTGTAAATTCGAGTTTACGTTATTCTGTAATATACCTACTCTTATTTGATGAACAAGGTGTCATGAGATTTAAATAATATTATGCTTTATTCATATTTAGTACGTCATCTAGTGTCAGGGTATCCGTATATTTTATCCCGCCTACGAAGGTTATATTTTTCGAATTTGGTTTTACATATCATCACGTGTATTTATAACGGTATCGAGTTGGTTTACTAAAGTTCAGTATAAATGATTTTCAATTCCCAATTATTCATATCAATTATTTTACACATTTATCGAAACAAATGTGTCCGTCCATTACGAGGGATAATAAAATATCCTACGTATATTTTACCATTTCTTATTTTAAAAAAAACGTTTCAGAATCTTATTTTAAAATGTCAATGAAGGTAGGGACAAAAAGCTTTTCATTAGCTAATCAAAAGTTCAGCAAAAAGAAAATCGCAAAGTAAAATCCCTTAAAGAAAGGTTTTTTGTGAATATATTCTTTTGCTCGATAAAAATAGGATCTACCAAGGCGTAGATTAACTATTCAGATATAATCTGATGTAAGAAAAAGTGTAACAAAAGTGATTTTTCTATACGAGAAGCGGAAAATTCCGATGTGGGTGGAAGATTTTAATTGTCAAATTAAAAAAATCGATTATTACTTGAGACCAATAATTGGTAGATCTTAACCTATTATTAGCCCCTAAAGCTTCTCGTATTAATAAATATCTGGACGCCCTGTATAGATTGCAACTCCACTCTTGTTATTTGGTTGGAAGTACGCAAGTGCAAGGGGGTGGAGAGGGTAAATGCAACTTGTTGCGCAGAGCTAGATTAATTGGGTATTGATCTGTCTGGAACTTTGCCGCTGGGGTGAGTTATGCATATTTTCATCCGCTTTTATGTAGGCCGGGGCAATCCAGACCATTGTACGATCGCGGTCCAATACTTATCAAAATCTGTTTTGATTAAAGGACTGCAGAAATTGAAGTCTACGAAAAATGACTTTCGGTGAAAAATTAAATCAGTAGCAATGAAGATAAAATGATTATTATTACTTTTTATTCTCCACGGATCCTTGGTAGTCAGTACCTACTAGGGATTAACTAGGTATTACGTTTATACCGTAAATTTCTATTTCATATATTTTGATTCATATTTTATTATATTAATATAATGATGTTTTTACGAATGACGATAAGAATCTAGTAAACACCAAGATAGATTATAACAAACACACAAAGAATTTATGACATAAATGAAACTTGTATTGCTAAGGCCTAATATATTAGAACCCTTATTAGTAGGTTTTTCTTCTCCTATATCCTATATTTTTTATTTTATGAAGAGAAAAAAACACGTATCTTTGTATCGTCTCATAAACAGATTCAGTGAATAGAAAATTCGCGTGACAACACTCGTCCTACCATTTTTGTTAACGTTGTGACGTAATAAGCTCCCACTCGTGTGCTTTGAAACGCTTCATCTTTCTCAATTTTTATTGTATTGATAAAGGAAAAATGAGATAAATATGTTATTATTACCTAATTGATGGATCAAATCGATTTTTTCTTTTTATACCAAGTGTAATACCTGTTGCCCTTTTAGGGAATCGTAGAGATCATTTAAAGGTTATAATGTGTAGACATATTATTAGAGATATATTTTCCTTGACTAATGGTATATCACACCTTAAACTTGCAAAAAGTTTAAGGTATAAAGAATACGCATATGGAAAACTGGGGTCTGTTTTATAACCTACTAGCTGTTTCCCGCTGCTCCGCCCGGGGTCCCAATTTTTTTTAATATTTTTGATGTAAGCTATGCTATCTTTCAAGTTGGATCAAACTGCACACGGTGTGCAAATTTGATTAAAATCGGTTCAGTAGTTTCGGAGTTCATCCCGGACAAACATCGTGACACTGGAATTATATATAATAGATATTATTTTGTTTAGATAACTGGCGACGCTAACGAAGAACAGATCCTTACTGCAGCTAGCGCTTACATGGAGAGACCAGCCATGCTGACTCGTGTCCTCAACGACCTGTATTATTTATTCCGCTACGAGAACAATGCATACGTGGGCCGCGCCCTGCGCGTGGTGCTCGATGCAATGGATCAGCACGTATCTGAGAAACATATTCAGATATCTGGCAGGTACGTGTAAACGTGTAATAACATGAATATAGGTATATTACCGTAATGATATTCTTGTACTTCCATTTAATTTAAATATTTTCAGTTTACTTGGTTCGAGATATAAGGAACCCTTATATCTCGAACCATTTTACATCTCGAAGTTTTTGCTAGTTTTGAAATATTATTCTTAAATAAATAAATGGAGTTTGTTTATTTTTAACGCCTTGTTTTCTCAAATAATTTATTGTATGCCATACACTGTAACATGGATGGATAGATACCTAAAAATAATCATGCTATAATTGCACCAGTTTTAAGTTGCCCCATACTAATCAGTTTTATGCACTTCTAGTGCCACTCTATTCTACATAGTAAAGGGGAAGGAAAGGGATCGTATTGGCGTCAAACTGAAGAAGCGAATAATCACCGCGCTGCTGGACGGCATGGAAGCTCACCTCGGTGATGATACTATGATGAGAAACGGCTGTCTCACGCTGTGCCAATTGAAGATCCCTAATGACGTGGTAATCTATACTAATAGTATAAAGCTAAAGAATTTGCTTGTTTGAATGCGCTAATCTCAGGAACAACTGGTCCGATTTGAAAAATTCGTTACTTTAGATAGCCCTTTTACTGAGGTAGGCTATATGCTATAGTTTGTCGTGATAACCGACGCCAAAAAAATAAACGATTAGGTAAAATAAAAGCTAAGTACAAGCAGTGCAAGCTTAATATAAAAAAAAACAAGGTAATAATTCATCAACGAAGTAATAACAGGGTAATAATTCATTTTGGTATATGCACTGGAAACAAATTTCAGACATAACTGAGTTATTTCATAAATCACCTTAAAATCCTTTGTGTGCGTTAAAATCGTACTTAATCCCAATACAACTAATTTGAAAATGTATAAATAGTTTACATTTGAAATTTTTGGTTTTAAACTTTTAAATGTGATTTCAGTTGTTCGAGTACGAGCGTGTAGTACAGATTCTTTTAAATGGGGTAGCTGATGTGAATCAGGAGGGCTTCGTCCAGCGCATCGCGATCTATTTGCTGAACTCACTGGCCTGCCAGGTTGACGGCAAGCAGAAGAGATTCCTTGGCAACCATGGAGCCATCGGCGTAAGTTTTCTAATTTATATTATGCCATTTCACTATACCGTGCTAGTTAAGGTGTATTAACATAATATTATTATATTTTTGATTAGCTAGCTGTCTAGCTGTCTCGAAGGTACTCAAAACTTTACGAACTTGTATCTGATTAAACTAAATGAAATAGAATCGATTTTATGATTCTACCGATTCACACTGAGGTGCAAATATTATAGAAGACGGTAGCATGTCTTAATATATTTATATCAGCGGCATATAATAAAAGGTCTAGGCCAGAAGTACGGATTCCATTGTGTGGAGCAGTTACAATCAATTGCAGGAAATGTCTCTATGGGAGCTCTGGATAGCGAGTTAACACTACGCTCTCGTACAACAAATTTGTGTTCGGTACGCAAGGATAGAATGAGTTCAAATACATTGTTTTGGGTTCTTGTAAGAACCTTTTATTGAACTTTAAATGGATGTATGTAAAATAGTTTGTTTGAATTAAATCTTGAAAAAACCACTCCATGACAGCCGATTAGGTTAAAATTTTTCATACTTATGCGAGTTTGGTGACAATGCACGACTTGGTATTTCTAGCTGCTCTGATGATTGCGCCGGAAGGTGGACAAAGGAACTCTGTAACGAAACGATGCAATCCTATCGTATTTGTTTTAAATATAATACATTTGTTTCTGTAAGGAAACTTAGTTTTAAAATACATTTCTTTATAATGAAAGATTATTATTTATTAATACAATTTATTATTGAAAATCAAAAGCTATCGCGAAATTTATGTGCTTGCTGAAAGAGGTGTCATATATAATATGAAGTCATTTCTGCATTTGATGTCAAAACCTTATAATTTTTGTGCATATGCGAATCTATACGTTGCGTTTTAGGGCGTGCTTTTTCAACAATCCGCTAGCTGTAGTACTTGTAAGTTCGATTCTGAAATCTAGGGAGCTGCGCTGTGCTGCACTGCGCTGCTGTTATTGATTTATACAACTCACCGCCCGCGCCCCGCGCTCTGCACCCATTGCAACTGCGAATACCGTCAAAGCTTGACCGACATATTTTGAGCCATGCATCGGTTCATTTGAAAGCCTCTATGTTCGGATATCGACCGATGCATTCTTAACTATGAGTTACAGATGTTGCATGCCTAATGTAAATTAAATTGTAACAGACTACAATCATTTAAAGGCTGGCTTCACAGAACTTTCTATAATGTTGAAAAAAGTCCTTTGCTAAGCGTAAATTTGTGCCAAGACGGATATAAATTTATAATCATACTGTATCATCATGCTATCTATCGCTTGCTTGGTTTATAATCTGATTTTATATTTTTGTGTAAGGTACTAATTTATTTTTCTGGGCTATCAATTATTATTTACAATTATCAATGCGACTTTTATTTTCTGCAGATCTTGAGCGATGATTTTAACCTTTCGATTGTTTTGGCGACTTTTATTTGTTTTAATTTTACGAATTTGTTTTTTTATTTTTCCTTTTCTCTGATTTATTTTAATTCTACTTTATTTTATTTTATGTTTTTAGGATTTATGTTTAGTTGAGTGCGATTTTCATGGCTTTCAGCACATTCGTATTCTAACCATTTATTTTGGTAACGAATTCTAACCCAATATTTAAAGTAGGCATTGCAAAACAGTTGAATAATTAAAATAATGATTTTTATTTAGATTATCGCGTTCCGTACCGTTCATACGTCATAGTTTATACCTAGGACGTATTTTATAGTTTCAACACAATCTATCGAGTTTCTATAATGAATTATTCAAAAACCTGTCTTTTTCTTTGTTGAACTCCTTCAACTATTTGTCATAGTTTCAGATGGTCATCCAAGTAGTGGATGCCACACTCACACAGTACACTTGAAAATTGATTCGCTGCAATTTTTTCCGCTTATTTGCCCGATATTATAAACTAGCTCTCAAACATGCTTTGATCATCATTGTGATCGTTTCTTAAGTATCACTCCATGATGGAGTATCGATGGCTCTTCACTCTAAGTTCGCCTCGTTGAGATATAGCTTAAATCCTTCATAGTTTATACCCGACTACGGCAAAGCCAAAGAAGGGTTATGTTTTTGATAGGCTATGTATGTATGTATGTTCATCTGTTCGCTCATAACTCCTAAACTACTTATCAGAACTGAACAAATGAGTTATCATTAGAAGCGTCTTGATCCTTCGCTGTTTATAGGCTATATGACGTGTCACGAAATCTAATGTGGCGCCCGCTGGTGGACAAAAAACCAAGATTAAAAAAAAGAAGACAAGCATACCGTGTTTGGTATCATTGGAAAGAGGTTCTATAGTACCTTTCAAATATATAGTACATATTTAGTTGTCATAAATTATTTAAATAAAGTTTAAAAACTAAAACCCGACTACAACAAAAAGTGATCTAAAAGGTACGAAACAAGAAAATATTTCACACAGAAATCAAGACATAGGTACAAAATGGTCGAGGTAAGCCGTGGTTGCATGCCTGTATCCCATATGGATGCGATGAACATGAATTATAATGGCATGTAACCACGGATAACCTCTTTAAGCAGTTAGGTTTGCATTTCATAATAACTGGATTTATTATTTATTTATAATGGGTAACTTTATATACTCAATTACTTAATAAGTTTAAAGACAATATTGCACGCCTCATAAACGAAGCGTTGAGGGGGGTATTACTGTCAGTTTACGCACACCGAGTGATTCCCCAACTTAAAATGTCACTTTTTTTATTCTTTATTGCTTTTATAAATAAATATAAATAGACAAATGTTGACAAAACGCACTATTTTTAACACTCATGATATTTTTAAATCTCTTTTTATTATTTAAACTGATTAAAAATTTGTTTAAAAAAGTTCTGTCTTGGACGTCCGTGTGTCTGTATGTACGGATCCCGTATCTTGTGGTCACGATAACGAGCGAAATACTTCACTTACCGAGTTGGTTTTTTTTATAGGCTTCAGTATTTTGAGGAATAGAAGCCTATTACTTTTCACGGTCTAATTCGATGTAGTTTAATTATTATTTACAAATAATCTCAATTTTATTGTAATGAATGAGATTATGAGGCGTGCGCTTTTGGATTTTCCAACTATCTTTTAATGCACGACTTGCGGTCATAAGTGTTTTATACGTCATGAACCTCCTGCCCACATCCCCATTACTTGGGGTCGGCGAAGCGTGTTTTTTCTTTATCTGACGTCATCTCTATCTATCAATCTGTCTAGCCATATCGTCTTTCACGCAATCAATCCATTGTTTCTTCGGTCGTCTCTATATCTACCCACGTTTACGTATCTTAAATATACGTCATACATACTATAAAAGTACCTAAGCTTCACCTTATTTTAGAATAAAAGTATCACAATGCTTTTCTAGCGTTCGTCAGCTCCGACATACTCATTGCAAGATTAGGATTTACTCGATTTTCCACCCTATGTACTTTTCCTTTTGTATTTTATCTACGTTCAACGTAGATTATAACGGTTCTAAAAATATGCATGCTAAATATCTTATAGTTACAATTCTAAAACTAGTTAAAGGAATCGCTTTACTGTTTAAAAAGTATTAATTAAGAAATGCATGAATGGATAATGATTAGGAATTTGGTACTTACTATTAAATAATCATTCACTAGAAAGTATTAAGTGTAAACCATACGGTTTGACCGATAATAAAGGTTAAGCTGCGCTCGCCGCGGTTGGTCCATGGATGCGTGACCATTTATAAACATATCGAGACCCCTCCGTGGCTCGGAAAGCATGTTAAGCCGTTGGTCCCGACTATCACTATCATACAGTGATCTTTAATAGTTGTTAAGTCATTATATTTCTGACAACCAGTCTTACTATGGAATATTGTATAACCTAGCATGTGGAGGTCAGATAGGAAGTCGCTCCATGTAAAAAACGGTATTCAGCTAAATCCGGTAACACTGGAAGCCGACCACAACATAGCTTGGGAAAAGGCTAGGCAGAAGAAGAATTATTCACTAGAAAGGATCTTATGTAAAGTTCTATAAAAAATTAAAATGAAAACTATTATTTATTTCATTTTTTTACTATTAGGCTGCAAAGTAGCAATTTTTAAAGGTCAATGACATAATTCACCCCTAGGGTTTATTATGTCATTGACCTTTAAAAAGTGCATCATGCCAAATAAACAAGTGTTTAAGGTACAACTATTTGAATCTTTTACTTTTCACCCCGCTTGGATTATATTTACAATTTTTTCGGTAATTCTTGATAAAATCTCATGTCTCAATACTTTTAGAGAAACTCAAAAATCATGGCTCAAAAATCTTTTTAAAACAATCTTCGGAATATTCATGAAATGGTAATCATCCGCATCACGAAAGTAAACTTTGCGACCTCTAGGTTCAGCAACTACTATCTCACCTAATATATTATTACCATCTATATCGTCTACAACGGCAAAAACTGTTTCGATGCTATCCAAAGATTCCATTTTCCATCCAAAATAACTTCAAAGTAATGCTCAAGTAAAGAAAATGGTGACTATTACTTGGCTGAGAATTCTAACTTTTGACATTTTCTACTTCGAGCAACTATATACTTATGGTTAGATCAACTTTATTTCTCATAAATAATTAACATAATTCACTTACTGAGAAACTTAAAACTAAGATTAATATTAAGAGGGCACAGATTTACGGATATAAAACAAAAACAATTAGCAAAACATAATTAAAAATAAAAATATACGTATCTATACAATATGTAACAAAACCCGTGTCCGATCCCTAAGACTATTATTCGTTATCTTACTGCGAACACATATACGTAGCCATTAAATGGATTGGAGATTATTTTTTTCCCAATTGAAAATAATAAAATCGAAATAAAAACTGATGCAAGGCTACAGCAACACTGACCGCTCCTAAAAGTTCACGTACCAACTACCGGCAGCTTTGTGTCAAAGAAGCCGCCTATGCGAGACACCACGAGTACGCCTTTATTGAATCGGACAGGGGTTTTGTAACATGTTGTAGAATAGAAATCGTTAGTTGGGTAAATACTTTTACTCAAACAATTATTTGTACTTGTATATAAATACGAATGTAAGCCGAGTTAGGCCTCATAAAAAGCATAAAAAAGATAAATAATGCTATAATCTAGAATCTAGATCCCTGGTGTTAGTGTTAGACAATGAAACTAATAAGTAAAATAAAAATATAAAGTTAAAAATATAAAGATCTATTAATCAAATAATATTCCAAATAGAGCATACTTCACTGTACACAAAGCAATTAACATCGATTTTTGTATTTTGATAATGCAAATACTGGCCAAGGTTATTTTTTATTTACCTCAAATACTCATTGTAACACGTAAAAATAACTAGTAGTTTAAACTACGATAAGAATGCGTTATATATTAACCTAATTTGATTCTACTAAAAAAAACGACAGGCAATAGTAGATTCAAATTAATCGGGATACTTCAAGTAATCAGCCTAAATGACTGCTACATATCAGTAGAGTGAGAATGTAGGTTGAATAAGTCTTGATATAGATTTAAACATATATATTCTGGTGGTCTCTGACACAGGTCAGTAGGTTAACTAGAAGTAGTACCAAATTACTATAATCACAGAATCCCCTTTTAATTGTTAAGCATAAGTTATATTTCACAACTGGGCAAACAAAACATGACGCAGATGATAGGCCAAGAACCCCGGGTCGCTAGATCTTATTTATGGTCTGAAGTTAACCGAGTAATGTTGGTATTTTTGATTTTTACAAATGTTTTGGATACAAATAGTATTGAATAGTTTCTGGGGCATTATTTGGATACAAAAATCAGAAAATATTTTTCTCTAACAATTAGGATGGTTTTGCGGACTCGGGATCTTGCTCTTTTTGGTTTTTCGAATTCTATATGACAATGTACGAACGTTGCGAATACGTTACAGTAAAGTTACGAGCTGTAAAAATAACATGATTTCAATAACGCACTAAATAGTTTTTATTAAGCCAAGCTCTTGTAAGCTCACTGTTAGAAAATATCACAGTCGCTGGTAAAAGCAGTAAGTATCATAATTTATATTCCATTGTTTCAGAAAATGCTGAATTTGATTTCTGATCGGCTAGAGCGACGCGTGTGTGACGATGTGCTGGAGGTGGCCTGGTCCACCATGTGGAATGTCACTGACGAGACGCCGCAGAATTGTCAGCGCTTCTTAGAGAACCGAGGCATGGAATACTTCCTTGCTTGCCTCAAGGTAATCATTAACGCCTTTTTTTCTTTTTCGGTCAATAACAGGCCAGACTGAAAATATTCGAAACTAGCTGTGACGCGCGGTTTCCCCCGCGTAAGTAGGTCCATTTCGCGTAAAACATGTGATCTTTCACATTCTCTCACAAACTTTTCACATTATGAGATAAAATAAACTATGTGAGTTGAAAGAGACAGTAAAAAATAATAATTTGGTGCATTAATTGGGAAGTTATGCGCGTAAAATTAATGATTGATGATAACTATTTTATAATATGCTTAGATTAAAGTTAGCAAGCGTCGTTATTTTCATTTTAACCTCACTTCTATCTTAAGCGTCGGAATTCTCTTAAGGACTCCGACTTCCGATTCTCAAAGGGTTGAATTGCAGTAAAACTACGGATATACCAACATTTTAAATTCAGTAGTGGGATCCATAGTTGATGTTTGCAATTGTGCACTATATTTTTCAGATATTCCCCGACAAAGACGAACTACTGCGTAATATGATGGGCTTGTTGGGCAACGTGGCTGAAGTGGCGGACCTTCGTCCGCAACTCATGAACAAGCTTTTCCTGACCGTTTTCTTCGAGCTCTTGGACTCATGCAGCGACGGCATAGAGGTCACTATCCTATTCACCTTATCTATTTTATTAATATCCAAGCCCAAGTAAGGAACGTGATGTCTCTTTTTTTTGCGCATTGTGCTCCTTGTTTGGCAATAAATTATATGGTAAATCATTGCTGCAAGATCTAAATAAATTCGGAATAAAATCCGTTCAATACCGCTTCTTATAATTTCTCGCATCTTCTTATTCGGCCTCAGTTCTCTGTATCAATAATTTATGACAAAAAATCTACCTTTGAGTTTTGTCAGCTTTTTTTAAATCTATTGGTTTTATTTCAGGTGAGCTACAACGCGGCCGGCGTTCTTGCCCACATGGCTTCCGATGGTCCGGAGGCCTGGACCGTAGACGAGCCACCACGCAACCAGGTTCTGACTCGTGTGTCCACTGCCGTCGATCGCTGGGACATGCGCGCCGAGCGGAACATCAACTACCGCTCCTTCGAGCCGATCCTGAACCTGCTGCACGCTCGCCACACCCCGCAGTGCCAGCACTGGGCCGCCTGGGCCCTGGCCAACCTGACCACCGTATACCGTAAGTACTCGTCTAGGTATTACATCTACACTACTCAACACAAAAAAGGGCCAAATATTTTTTTTCAATTATTTGATATTATGATTTATTATGCTTTTGGCTATATTTATATTTTGGACAGTTGTCTTCATCACAGTTAAATAGTATAGCATTTTATGAATTTATAATCATTATTAAAAAAATTAAGATTGAAACTTCATAAAAATATAATTTTTATATTTCAAGAAGTTTAGTTTAGAAACGGGTTAAAACAACAAAAATGTAAACATTTTTACAGCTTTTACGTTATCTCTCGTTTTTTTTTTCGCGACAGTATTATCTAAATAAATGCTTTTAACACTTCTTTTGTTAAAAGTATAATCGCAGTTGAACATTTGCACATGTTAAAACAAATTGCTGCATTGCTAATGTTTGTCGATAAGCATCTGCGAAGAAAATTCACACTACTCATCTCGTAAGTGATTTGTTCGACTTTAAGCTCAGATCCTGATAGTTGGGTCAGTATGCACCCTAGCGTAAGTATGTCGTTCTGACTAGACACTTCTCGAAATCAATTCCAAGAATTATGTATAAAAGTTCGCCAAAAAATCCAGTTGTAAAGATACTGAACGCTGCTATTCATATACAGGATTATTTTAAAAAGAGTTCTTATATTCTACGAGGCACATAGGTCGAAATCTTAAAATTAAAAATCAACTTTTCATACAAAAGTAAGTCACGTGACCTTTCACTTAGTATGACAATTTAATTTTCCTTTATGATATCGACCAAGTTCCTTGGGGATAGTGGTTACACTGGCACCCCTTTTAAAATAATCCTGCTTATCATCTTCATGCCGTAGTCGTACTAACCACAACCAATTTACGTGACGTCCTAATTTAACGTTTCCAGTTTAGTTTATTCTGATATAACCTCCTTAAATCAGAATTAACGACTCGCTTCATATTCTGAATCTTTAAATTCGGGTAATACTTTCTGAATATGTTTTTAAATTGTCGCAAAAATAAGATAAGTCAAATTTAGAAACGAATAATTTATTCTCTAATGTAAGTAGGGTTACTAAACAGTTTTAACAAACCCTTGAACTAAAATAGCAATACAGGTCTTACCACTTGGCCCTTATTTTGTTTTGAGTGTGTATTCACTGCACTGTTCCTTCACTGTTCTTCGACACATGGTAATGTTTCGTATATTTTTTACTTTTGCCCATGTTCTTAGCGTGTTTTAGGTACTTTTCAGTAGTAATTAATTTATAATAATAATAATATCTTGGCACAGATCACACACGGCCATCTGATCCCAAATGTAATAATGTTTCTCTATTAATAATTTAGATTGTGATAGGATGAAATTAACTTTCCTTTTCTGTAGAATGTGTTGCTTCTAATAAGCATAAAAGTTAACTTATCTACACTAATATTATAAAGAGGAAAAATTTGTATGTTTGTAATGAATAAACTCAAATATTACTGTGCCGATTTCATAAATTTGTTTACCATTAGAAAGCTACATTCACCCTGAGTAACATAGGCAATATTTTTTACTATTAAATTAGGTACCACGGGCGGAGTCGAGGGGAACAGCTAGTTTAAAATAAAAGTAAATAATTTCTTTTGCAAGAAACACTTACTTGTAGCTCGATCAGTATTCATTATGAGATGTTAGTTTGGATTGAAGTAATGTAATCTTGAAAACACCTTGTTTGAGATCGACAACCTGATTTAATATTACACCAGTTTCTCTCTAAGAATTTAGTAAAGTTTTTGTATGAGTAGAGGACCTGTTTATAAAGTTAATAAAAGGTATGTTGGCTTTCTGAGGTTACACGAATGTTAGGCATTGAAATAAAACTTACTATTTTTGCAGGTGTCATCAAAATAAACTGCGTTAGAATCCATTTAAAAATAGTTTTTCGATGTTTTAAACATCTTTTGGGCAAAAGAATTTGGTACATTTTTTTTAAATAAACACCCTAATTGTATTTGTATTAATTAAAAAAATATTTTACAGCTGACAAATACTGCAACTTGGTCGAGTCTGAAGGAGGACTGGTACTATTGAATGGTTTGGTGGACGACCCCAATGTGTCCCAGAAGATCAAGCGGCTGGTGCACATCGTGATTCAGAACTGCGCTAAGTACGCGGCCCGCGAGACCAACACTCCGCCAATGTCCGTGTCACCGGACAATTAACTAATGGAGTTCTTTGAGGATATTCCTCCTCATTTGCGCGAGTAGCAGGTGGTCGATCGAGGGGCGTCATTTGCCTCGCTACCTGTATTTTCTTCCACCTTCGACCCGGAAAATTAAATAATCATAGTTAAATGGTGGGTCTGTGAAGTGTTGCTATCGATTAGTAGCTGTATCATCGCTACACGCGTAATAGACTTTTATTCAAGCCAAAAGACTTTGAATTTTTCATAATTATCATTACCTAAGGAATCACTGTGTTAGTACAATAAGTAAATTATGAGTGGCGTGTGCCAGTAACTTTAAGTGTCATTTTATCTGTATTAGAATAGATAGAATAGAGCTAACACCGTCGATCATTAAAACTGATGTATATCGAGCTTAAAGTTGTCTCGTTACCTAGGTCGAGAAACATTACACATTGTGGAATCATAAGCACATATACCATTTGGGCCCTGATCTGCCCCTTCTCTCCCTTTATTACCAACATTTTTTCCTAATAGAAGTATACAAAATAAGATTACTCGTTATTAAAACTCGATGTAGTAGTATAGTTAATATATTATTTATAATTAGTAAGGAAGGACACCAGAAATTTATGTTTAAATTCTGTATTGTAATATATTTCGAACTTCGCAGAATCGTAGTGATCTAATGCATATTTTGGATATGTTTATTAATATTTATTTAAGGTAATGAATTTACCTGATGTGATTACTTACTGTATTATAAATATCAGTTGTCGTTATTCTTCATATATTTCATATATACTATTATGTATCTAGAATATAATTACGTTAAAATCCACAAAAACTTGTATTTGAATATGGATTTAAATTTAATGATAGTATAATGACTGAACATCTCGTTCTAAAACATTTTTACATTTTGTATTGGAGTTGCAGAGTTTACAAATATTTAGTCTGACCCAGATTTTAGGGATGTTACATGTTTGAGGCATATCTACAAATGAGTCTATTTTTGTTGGCGGCGTTAAACGAAGCGGTTTCTTTGTAATAAATTTTTATATAGATTTTGAATCTGCCTTAAACAACTCAGGATCAAGGCATATTTCTGAAGAGAGCCAATACATTGGCATAAAACACAGACATTTATCAAATATCACTAAACACTACTTGTTTCTGGCGAGCGGTGTAGTTTTTTTTTTGTTACAATTCAGCAGATTTACCAGTATGCAACATATACCAATAAATTCATGTTTCGTTTGAGAAAGAGGCGTGGCGTAGTTCAACAGTATTCTGTGTAGGCATGTGCAATGATTAAGTTTCTTAAAAAAAAACAAGATAGTTTATATAACAAGGCAATATTTGATACATTTTTTCAGAGGCTCTTTTCAGTATCATACAGACTTAGTTCTTTTTTTGTTTTAGTGACCATTTTTGTTGGAAATGAAAATGACGAAAATCATGATAAAATCACATAGGTCCGTCCCGTTTCCGTTGCCAGATTATAATTAAATATTTTGATAAATGATTCTATTATTACTTTAATACTAGTCATATCATATTAGTTTTGTGAATTTACAAGTTGTATTAATATTCATAAATTTGTAGAAACTCGATACTCATCTATATGCACAGTTGTAAGACGAGATAGTCATAAAATGCCAAGTTTTACATGCGTTTATATTGATTTCAGTAATGTTTGTGTTATATCATTATGATACTGCTGTTAATGCTGCTTGACTGTAACCTATTTATAATTTTGTAAGTTTCCTACATCTGGATACTCTAGATTTCGCAATAGGTACAGTAGTGTCATTCCTATGTCCTAATATTCAGGCTTAGTAATAATAATTATATTCGTCGTCACAGTAATTATTTAATCGTATCAAAGTTCTTGATGTTCGTGCTCTTTTCTGTGTCTATTTAAATTGTATTAGCATATAACTGTAATAGTAATCATGTTATAGATAACCAATTTATATGATAACTGTTTCAAAATAGTAGACATCACATAATAATTGTATTTCTGAATGTAATCATTATCCATTGTGTAATTTTCGTGTGCTATTCAATTGTTTAGAATATATATTTAGATTCATCAATATTCATGTTAGAGTTAACGTTATACAATAGTTTACTACCTATATATTTCATAGTTGTCTATAATCATAGGTTGTTGTTTAAGTGAAACGCAGCGCGGTTCGGATGGATTGGTTGTCTATCAAGTGCGAAGAACATGTGCCATTGCACTTTGGTTGCCGACAACCTGTTTGTGCTGATTTACTATGGAGTTATGTGCGCTAAGTATCGGACTTGATTAATCACTATAATGTGTGTTTAGTTGTTGTAAGGTCATTTTACGTCTATATAATTAATTGTGTTACTTAACATTCAATGTTAGATATTAATGTTGACGTTACTTCTTCAGCACTTAAGGCACAGGAGCAAGTACACCCTACATGGAGTAAGAATGATAGAGCTGTATCGCAAATCTGTTAGCTATTACAGCAAGAAGACACTGTAGCCAAAATCAGTCAATAGTAGGATTTAACACGTTTTTATTAAATCAATGTTTACAGTGTAATCAATCGGTGTTTTTATGATTATTAGTCAAATAGTAAGATGAGTGTATCGGTATTATATCTCAACCGATCAATAGATATTTAATGTCTACGTATTATAAAATATTTGTGACAACATTTTCTTTGTTTTTGTTAGTTCCGTATGCAGCTGATGAATTTTACAATTTATTTACTATATTTTGTTTTGTTACTATGAAATAATGTGTCATACGATTATTTTTCATAAATACTCCTGTTTTGTTGTTCATTTCTGTTGATTATTTATGTATAATTACTTGAAAATTTACCTCATGTAACTGAATGTCACGTTTAGAGATAAATACGTTATCAATAAATAAATACTTGATTGTCTCATTCTCTGTATAATTTATGTTATTAAGGAAGTCGAAGTCGCTAAGCTGAAAACAGTTATTACTTTTATTGAGCACTAGCCTATGAAATGGCCTTTAAGGTTGCGTTTCCATGAGAGATGTGCCAGAATGCGTAGCGAGGGATGTGTTTTTTAAGAACCATTATTTACTAAGCCTCGCTCAGCACAGCTCTAGTGGAAACGGCTCAGCGAAGCGAGGTTTTTACAAAACAAGAAAAGAACATGTGCGAGGAATGTGTTAAGACACACAAATAACACGCTCGCATCTAAAACGAACCTGTTACTTCAAACTCGCACCGCTCATCTCCGCACCGTCAATCTAGCACATCTCTGCTGTAAAACGCAGCTTAAGGATATTTGTAGAACCGTACGCGTCACAGGCATTGTTTTATTAATGGCCTCGCTATTCGTAAGCAACGTGTCAACAGTGTATCCTGATTTACACGATGCTGGAGCTACAGTGCGAGTAGCGGTAGGTACATTCATAACTGGGATATTGCGGTAGTTTGCAGCGCGTTCCCGCATGGTCCCCAGTATAACGTCAAGGAGAAGCACTTCGGCGGTTTTATTAGCCGGTAAGAGTGGCAAACCCCTCCGTCTTCCCCAGGGCGGAGGAAGAATGACGATTTCCCCGAGGGAAAAAAGGTACATAACTGGGATCGTGAAATACGTTCTCGTGTGGCCCCGGCAAAAGGGAATGGAGAAGCACTCCAGTGGTTTTAGAGTCCGGCACGCCACTCTGTCTCATTGTTTTGTTAAGCTCAGTTCAGTGGGAGTAGAAACGACTCACCGGTGCGAGGTTTTTGTAAATACAAAACGAAGGAAGATTGTGTTGAGAGAGATAAGTTTGAGACGCATACTCACACCGTTCAACAACCTCGCTAAATCCTCGCACCGCCCAGCTACCTAGCACATCTCTGGTGGAAATATGGCCGTTGGTTCATTTTTTATCGACAGAAATTTAAAGAGGTAAATAGTGTGCGGAATAATAATCACTCATAGGCCTGCACCTTGTCTTAGATATACGAAACGAAACTGGCTATGATAATATGTGCTCGCACTTCTCTTTACCCTACAGTAATATACGACAGGTACCTATAGGTAAAGGCTCTTTCTATCTTCATTAACTTATATTTTACTCTCTCAACTTGCATTAGCCTCGCCCGATCACACTTTTCGTAACGCTTTCGATACGCATTCACCAGCTAACACTAACACCTTAAGTCAAGCGGGCGTTAAGAATTTTAACTTTAATTATTTATATTATTAAATCCTTATATTAAATCCTCATACTGTTTCTTTATTGCTGAGAGCTATAATAAATAGTAGAGAATGTAAGAAATGGTGAATACATAACATACATTTATATATCAATCTGCAGATTTGTCGGGAGTCAGACAGCATCAATAAAATAACTACTATCAGGGCACAAATAATGCAACAGAGTAGGTATGGCACAAGGTCAGCTGAGGGCATCGATATGGCGGACATGACAAAAGTTAATTTCGAATGACTATTTTGGATTTAAAACGATTTAAAGTTTGCTTGATCCGATTTTCTTTGTTGTATACAAAAAAAGTGATTAGATTTTTGTTGTTTTGGGATTGAGTTTTTAAATTCAGTTACTTATGGCAATTACTTATAAACAAACATAATTATTATAATTATGTTTGCTATTTACATTTATATTTATGTAATTATAATATAATTACCTAAATATAATTAATTTACTAATTAGAAACAGGGAACTAACTTGAGCTGTAGATCAATATAATGTAAATTTTTAGAAAAAAATGTGGAATAACTCGAGTCTCTTCGCACTCAAATTAACCATTAAGTAGCTTTTATATCAATATAAAAAAAGGACAAATTAAAAAAACGAGTGGTAAACAAAATTATGCTATACGTAGGATGTACCCATGCGAATAGACCGAAATCTGAATTTAGGTTACATTGAAATACGTACCTACCTATACCTACTTATAAGAATTCTAGTGAACAAAACATAATTATTATGTATTATCCCGAATTTAACTAATAATTTAATTCTTTATTTGGTTTTTTAATTGATATTAATCTTAATATATATAAATCTCGTGTCACAATGTTTGTCCTCAATGGACTCCTAAACCACTTAACCGATTATAATAAAATTCGCACACCATGTGCAGTTCGATCCAACTTGAGAGATAGGATAGTTTAAATATCAATTATATAAAAAAAAAATTTGACCGCGGGCGGAGCTGCGGGAAACAGCTAGTATACCTATAAATACACATGCAGCAAAAATATATCCTTATCATCCCTGATTTGGTAAGTAGTGACTCTAACTAAAACACAGAAAATAAAATGTTCCCTGATTCTTGAGGCGATTTACTGCAAGTTTAAAGTAATTTTACGCCTGTTTTTTCTTTAAATCAGTTGTAAAGGAAAACGGAAAAGCACAATTGAAAGTTTTATTCAAATTGCCTTACCTTTGCCTTTCAATAAGCTTGAGAAAAACGAGGGCTAACCTTCCCTTTTTTTGTTCTTTTGTCGGAATATCATGAACGCCTATTTGCCACCATGTTTCATAGCCTAGCCTAGCGATTCAATGAACGGATTTTTATGCACATGGTTGCGGGTTCGAACCCAGGAAAGTAACAATGTAACTATTTCAAAGTGATTTGTACTTTTCTTAATAATTATAAGTTACCGTTGACAAACGGTGAAGGAAAAGACCCTAAGGCACCCAGGATTCTAAAAAATTGGGCATCTGAAATCGCCTACCCGCAATGAACAGGTGCGGCGATCATTGCTCATTCCTTCTATCGGAAATGGCCTGTGCCCAGTGGGACGTCTTGGTGGTAAATGTAAAAGAACACCAGCCTATGGTGTTCTTTTTACATTTACCACCAAGAAAATTACAGTAAAAGTTCTCTATTTTATACCTTTTCTAGAGGTAAGTATTTTGGAGTACCTATACCCTATCACTTATGTTTTCTCACACTTTGTGACCAAATAAGACAAAAATTTCGCCAGGGCCAGAAATATTAGATTCGTTTCCAACGTGATAAGTTGAATGAAACAATCAAATAAGGTGCAACTGGGGGTGTTTTTTACACAATTACTTACGTTTAAAACAATGTAACGGATTTGGACGATATTTAGCACATTGGAACTTCATGTTCTGTTGTTTAGCTAATCGTTTACCAAAAGACCAAGACGAGATTCTTAGTGTCACAAACTTATCAGACCGATGTTGTTCAATTTAGTGTTTCAACTCAATAGAATTTGCGTGATTTTCAAGGTAAGCATAATGCCGTCGCCCAAGTGTACGATTAAATTATATCCCTAATTTCTGATCAGGTATGTTATATTTATGCTATAAAAATTAAATAAGGAATAATAAATATCTTGGGACAGCTCACACACGGCCATCTGATCCCAAACTAGGCAGAGCCTGTACTATGGTAACCAGACAACTGATATACATACTAATATATTTCTAAATACATACATATTATAGATAAATAACACCAAGACACAACAAATGATCGTGCTCATCACACAAAGATTTGTCCTGGGTGGGAATAGAACTCACGACTTCCGGATTAGCAGTCAGGGTCACTAACCACTAGACCAACAGGCCAGTCTAATAGTTCCAGATTTGGCCACCGGGCCAGATAAGTTTGTGGCACTGTACCACTACCATAGTTAACTGTAGTACAGTAGTAGTTAAGTCAAAACATCTGGATTAACACGTAGGTACTGTAGAATACTTTTTTGCCCGACAAAAAATCTGGACACTGCTAATTGAATCTCATACATATAAAATCCTCGTGTCGCGATGTTTGTATCCAAACCCCTTCGAAACTGCTGGACCGATTTATAATAATTTTGTGTGCAGATCGGGTGAGTCTGGGAATCGGCCAATATCTATTTTTCACACCCCTAAGTGATAGGGCCTCCAGAGTTTTCAATATAGCAAAACAACGTTTGCCGGGTCAGCTAGTAGTAGATAATATAATAAATAAAACCATAATATTTAGTACAATAAAGTATCTTTATTTTTCATAATATCTCATATTTTATAACAACATTTCTTATACATTCACAATTTGTTAATTCATACCAATTTCCAATACATGCAAATCAATTTAAAGATCTCATACATATAATAGCATAAACTATTTTATTCAGACAGTAGGAATATAATTTTTTGTGCTCTACACGAGTGTACATGTAAGGTGTTCACGTTTAGACATACTTCCTAAGTGCTTGAACTTTTAAAAGGCTTCTGTGGTTGCTCCTTACATTATACTATAAAATATGCAATTGAAGTTTTGCATAATTAACTAACTACCAACGTTATAATATATTTTGGTAGATTCTCCAACGCAATTACAAATTACTTCCCGGTCATTCATTAAAATTCTTCTGTTAGTTATATTATGTCAAGCAACATATTTCCTCATTATGGTTATTTGTTTCTACATCTAATTTTCATCTATGCATTAAAATGAATATGTTAAAAATAATGATATGTGGTTATTTGTATACAATTAAACTATTTAACATCAAAATAACAAATTTTAAATATCACATAATATTCGTAGAAATATTTACCTACTTATACAATATATTAATATCTTATATGGTCCTTTAAAACGCACTACCTCTATCACGTGTCGGTTTATTTATTATCATTAGTTCTCAGTTTGTTGTAAAGTTAAATGTAAATTGAATATCCTATTTTAATGTATACATTTAGGCCATATTTTATTATTCGATTTATCGTCTCTAATGAATATAACAATTTTACATGGTAAATTTCTATATAAAACTTGGTGTTGCTATTTGTGTTAGACGTATTGCTAAATGGAAGAGGGTTTAATAAAGCACATATGGTGCAGGTACCGTAGATACAAACACAGCTTGCGTTGGCAACGAGGCACGAACATAATAGACGGATTTACTTGTAATGCGGATGCTAGCTGACACGTGGCGCAGAAGTGGGCTGGCACGGGGGGCGCCACTGTTATTCGTTGAGAATGCAGGTGCGGATGAGCGCGTCCACCACGGCGTACGGGTCGCAGTTGGAGGCCGGCCGGCGGTCCTCCAGGTAGCCCTTCTTGTCCACGGCCACCGAGCGCGGTATCCTGATGCTGCTGCCACGGTTGGCGACACCTGTCATCAAAACAACTTGCGTTTAGATCAAACTCTTCATAAAAGTCACTAAAGATAACGCACTTGTTATAAGGAACTTACCGGCGCTGAAGTCGTTAATACTGGCTGTTTCATGAAGACCAGTCAACCGCCTCTCATTGTCTTTTCCTCCGCGAGGATCGTAGACCCTGATGTGCTTCATGTGCACCTTAGACAGCTTGTCAATAGCCTTCTCGATCTCACTGTAATAATATTAATGTTTTTAAACTAACCTTAAACACATGACATGTTTACAGTTAACGCAAAGTTACATCGTGTGCCATTAATCATACCATAGGTAATGACTCATTCATTATAGCTCCAATGCTATATTAAGTATTCCCATAGAATTGATAAGAATGTTATCAATAAATACTCACATAATACCGTTGTCGTCACGCATCTTCTTCGTAGAGAAATTGGTGTGAGCTCCAGATCCGTTCCAGTCCTGCACTGGTTTGGGATCGAAGCTGACGATGACACCGTACTCTTCAGCAAGCCTGTGCAGGATGTAGCGAGCTACCCAGAGGTCGTCGGCAGCACTCACACCTACAGAGGGTCCTACTTGGAACTCCCATTGGGAAGGCATGACCTCAGCATTGGTACCGCAAATAGGAACGCCAGCAAACAGACAACATCTGTAATGAAAATTTGTGTGTCGTTATATGCTTTTCTTTTGTATATTGGCTAATGTCTTAAAATACAAATTAGCAATTGATGAAAGAGTCCAGGACTGTAGGTTAAAAATGAATTAATCTTGCAAGAAGGATTATAACATTTATAGCCAACGACAATAAAATCACAAATCAAGACATAAAATCATGAGTAGGTATTGTAGTTCTGTAGTATAAAGTCATCAGTGGAAACTATATTGATAAATAAATGTTTTTATTTGCTATTCTCTTATTTACCTGTAGTGAGCCTCAACGAGATCCCTGGCGAACACCTTGTTGGCACCGACGCCGCAGTAGTAAGGGCCCTGTGGTGGGGGGAAGCCGCCTGGGGGCCATCCGAAGGGCCTCAAGTCAGAGTCCAGCAAGATGTATTCTTGCTCAATACCGAACCAAGGTTCTTCTTCCTTGCACTTGTCATACGCTTCTTGGCATTTGATGCGGTGGTTTGTTTCTGTTTTAAAATACATTCATTTATTTAAAATCTTCGCCATGATTTATGTTAAAGGGTAATAATTTTAAAAATATCGACCGTTGACTCTCTATTTAATTCATTAACGGTCTGGACTATCGCGGCGTTCAAAACACAATAAAAAAGTAACTAGATTAATAAATAAAGTATTGAATCGATGAGCCATTATCAATTTTTGCTTAAAGAAAATATTTAAATATAATTATGTAAAATCATATAATCAATTCTTAAAAAATGAATAGTAAAATATTATTAGTTACATACCTGTCGGTTCCATGTTGTACTTATATGTATCACACATGACGAGAATATGCTTTCCGCGCCTGAAGGGGTCTTTGTACAAGGCACGAGGGTACAAGAACGTATCGGAATTGTGTCCATCTGATTGTCCAGTAGAGCTGCCATCAAAGTTCCAAATCGGTAGATCTGTGGTACATACATAGGGTTAAATAGTTAGTGCAAGTGTACATATATCCCGCAAGTTATCCACAACGTATATACATAAGCACTACAACAACCATTGATACTTAATTTACTTTCAAATGAACTAGGTCTACTGTATGAAATGTACTCTAACATTTCTACGACTGCTGAGGACAATATTGGTTTGAAACCTTTCAAGTTTTCATCAAAACGATCCTTATTTGAAACATCTCGTAGGCTGCATGGTAGTTGGTAAATGTTTTCTAGATTTCTTGGACAGAAGTACGGCGGTAGATATAAATTTGCGAAAGTCGACGTCAATTTATTCATCGCATTTATTAATAATTTTTCATTAATGTTATCCACAACCTGCGCTAGTTTATCTATGGAAAGTACAGACATATTGTTTCAGATACTTATTTGTTACATAATTATCTAACATTTGAACTGAAAAATAGGATCATATTTACAGAAGTACTCATGTATCTCGTCTCGCTGAAGGTCGAACAGTTTACCTAAACCGTGCTAATTACCCTTGTTAATGAGGATGTAATAAAACCAGCACAGCAGCAATGAATGAGACACGTATCATCATGTTATGGTCATGAGTGTTTTTAATTAGTTACGACTGCTGACCGAGTTTTCAGTTACACGATTCAAGTAGGTACCTATACATTTTACATAAATAAAGAGAATCATACGTAGCAACGTCGGTACGTGTAGGTAAGTACATTTAAAACGTGTCGCATAACTTAAGATTACACAACGTAACAAACCTTTTGGAACTTTAGGGACAAAGTCCAAAGTGCGGTCTTTGCACCGCAGATGCTCGCCAGTTCCATCGATCCAGATGTATGTCGCCAAAATCTTGTCGGCAGGAATCGGGAGGTCGTAGTACCTTCCCAGCAGGGTCTTCGACAGAACCGCATTGGGGGAGTTAACTAGCACTGGCCCCGATAATATCTTCGGGTTATCTGCGAATCAAAAAAGCGTTTTGTTTTGACCAGCCATAATATAACACTTTACTATGTTAAGTTCAAATACCCTTTCTGTGATCTACTACAAGATCGACCATTTTTTATGCGCCCGTCTATGACAAAAATTTGACAATTAATGTGTATTTATCTCAGGTATACAAATTGTAATTTTATTTATTAAAACAAAGTTAATTAATTATTAAGCTTTCATTTTTAATAACGTCAGATGTTCGGTTTCGAAGTCGTTAAATGTAAGTAAGTAAAACAAACAAAACATTAATTTTCGAAAATAAATAATAAAATTAAATATTGACAGAAATGCAGCGAAGTTTGAATTTAAGATATTTGTTATCTATGCTATGTTTACAAACCTCATTCTATTGATATACTTACTTTTTGGGCTGGTACCTCTTTTAGATAACTTGAAAATCTCTTAATATATTACAGGACTATTTACCGAATTTAATTGTATCTACATTAACCTAAACCAGGTTAATGAAGATACGATAATAAAAAAATAGATATTATATTAAAAAAGAACTCACCTTCAATTTTAGAATGTGAATTATCCGCCATCTTTACTCCCTTTGATTTTTTCAACTGTAACAATACATAAGTTTTCGTTAATATTGCAAGAATATGGAAATCAATACAAAATAACTAAGAGTAACAGTAATTTTGAAAAGAAACCTATGAAACATTTATGAAACTTCTTAATTAAGTTGTTTTTCTAAAGACCACAGAGCTTTGTCGTTGAGTTATGTAATAATAAAAAGCGGTAAAAAACAGTCAAACATCAGTGACGATAGTACATTATAGGTCTTTAAGAATTTTTTTACAAAGCAAATTCGGAATGAATCAATAAGTTTAAACGAAAAGACTTTTTCCGTAAGGTGAAAATAATCCATAATTTTGTTTATTAATAGATGAAATAAGCATCCTACAAGACGTAGCTATTAAAAAAATATATTTGTATTGTGTTCAACAAATAAATCTTATCTATTATGAATGCTAGGTATAGTGCATTGTACAAAGTTATATTGCCATCAATCTATTCTACAGCAACAGATCGTAGGTGTGTTAAAAATATCATGCTAATAGGCAGCCAGACAAACAGAACTAACAAATAATATTGGATTACTAAAACTGTAAAAGTAGGCCGTATCCAAACCGTAACACTCTTGAGATAGTTTTTAGAAGTAATTTGTGTGCTGAAAGCGAGAGAAAGTATTTCTTTTTCAAAAATAATTTTATTTTTGGGATTCCTGTAAATAAATTTGATTAAAAAAATACGATTTTGGGTATCCCGGAAAAACAATGAAGAAAATTTCTACACAATCTTTTTTTCAAGTAAACTTTATATGAGTGACAAAATCATTTTATGGATTAAAAAAAAAGAGTTTCAAGCGTTAAGAAACGAATTATAAGTTATCGCTACAATAAGAAATAATCTTGGTGTCGTCTTAATTTAAACGAATTTACAAATTCATATCTATTCTGGTCAAAATTAGGAGGGGATTAAGTCGCTCGTGCCAGTTATTCATTTATTTTATTTATTTATTTATATTAAATTTGTTACAAAGCGTCACTATTTGCATATTTCCCTTGACATTTGTAAAGAATATGTAATTAATTCCTACAGGCTCAATTATATCCTAATGAAACTCAGGCATCAGAAGTAATGTTATACAAAGTGTTTTTCAGATATTGTGTATTACAAAGCATTCGTTTTGTGAATATATACGACCACCTCTTGAATCTTAAAATCCCTTCATGATACCTACTCACCCATTCATGCTATTCAAGAGGAATTCAGTATTCATACGGATTTTCAATTGAATCCATCCAGATTTGACTGAAAAGCCGCCTTGAAAAGTTTGTTCGTAATGGAATGCACTAAATTTGATAGATTTAAATTCAGACCTCGTTGACATCCGGTTTTTTTAATATTGTTTTAAACTTGGCTTTGTTGAATATTAAATATTATGAGATTTCCGGAATCCTAAATATCAAACGTATTCATTAAGAGACTGGGCTTCCTCAATGACAAGTCGAATAAAATGGTACAGCACCAACTAAATATTAGATATTTAATAGATAATACAATAAACAAGTAACAGTATAGTTTTAACCGTGAATATCCTATATGCACTTAACTTATAGAATAATACACATCGTGACTATTGAAAAAAAACGGGATTTTAGGTTAATCTGGCCTACTATAGTGCACATTACTATTCGTTGAGCTGTTTCTCCGAGAGACTGTTACCTGCACGTCAATAAAACAAACAGACCCTTGACATATAACGACGGTAATTTCACGAAATCGATTGGCTCGTGGCCCAAACGACTATGACGACGGCAGCGTACGTTTGCCCACAGTCTTACTCGCTAGAATACTCTACACCGTCTACATTGTATGATACCGCGTCATAATGTACGTATGTAAGCAAATAAACTGCGAATTTGAATGCTGAGAACGAATAGCTATTGGCAAATGTTGTAAATCTAGGAAAATTCCCGATTGTGCGGAAAGTTTCTTAGCAACTGATCGCTATTCCGAATCGTAGTGTTGTTATGGAATCGTGAGTGTTCAACATAGAATTAAATAGGCAAACAGGCACTGATTTATTGTTTAAGCAATGATCACAGAATTTATTATATGATACAGGTCTTTTTGTAATCTCTAATAATAAAATGAACATAACTGCGGTAACGTGATCAAAGAACAACATTTCCTCCGGTTGTTTACCTTCGCGCCTATAAACGTATTCAAGTTAAGTCGATCAATATTCATATCTGTAATAGCCACAAGCGCACCATTATTGTGTTTTCACCCTGAGGCTAGACATAACTATAATTATCTCTTTATTAAAATGAATTTTGATTAATAGAATTTAATGATTTGATTTGATTACTTAATTTGTTAGGCGTTTGATTTTTATTCGTTGGCACTTTGATTTTTATTCTATTTTCAGATGGTCAAAAAGTATCACATGGAAATGTTTTTGTCATATTATTGATTTACGTAAAAAATCATGTATCGTAGGTATCGTAGTAGTTGTAACTCTTTGTGGTTTTAAAACAAAATAACGAGACACATGTTTTTGTTTTTAATACATACGCAGTTCACTGTTGACCTACTATGAATAACATTTTTATTACAATGAGTATAAAAACAAAGACCAATCTCATGTTTCCGGATTCCAAAATTTTAAAGCAATAATTAATTGTGTGAGTAAATAGACCTCTTTATGCTGTCGATATACAGTCATATACCTACTAGACTAGCACGATAGTAATTCAATAGCATTTATAGCATGCCAACTACTCCAAGTAGTTATATTTATAGAAATCGTAGTAACAGACAAGGTTCTTACTTAAGGTAATTATTATGAACGAATGGGGTACTTAATCATAATAATGCAACAGTCACAACGGATTAAATTTCTAATGTGAAACTCAATACAAAAATGTTTTTATTACAGGGGACTTCAATAATAGTTGAAGATGTATTTCACGTAAAGCAAACTTTATTGAAAACACTGAAGGAATCTGCAATTATATTATCAAAGAAGATTCGGACTGCTATTGCACTGTTTATAAAACATTGAACAAATGGCTTTGTTTTCAATATAAATTAACATCACAGAGCCTATCGATGTTTTTGTATCACGCGTTTGGTATCATATCTCATTATCAAGTGTTGGTATTAATATATCTATGTAGGTTAATGGCACATTTGTGTTATGTGTTGCGACGTTAACTGAAGTGACGCAATTATCCTTTGCGAGAACGTTTTGCTAAAGCTAAAAGCATTTGTTAGATATAGGGGAATGTATGGGAATGGGCAGGTACTAGGGCCCTGTTTTACGAGTGTCTCTTGTTGTTAATATGCTGTCCATGGTTGTATTATAAATTACAATCGATCACGAGCCCGAGAATGACATTTGACTGATTAGTGGCACTTCATTAGTATTGTTCTTCTCTGGTTGAGGCTTAGCCTAAGCGCGAGTCACGTCACGTTGGATATCTATGTGATGTCCATACTCAAGTACCCGGCAACGATGAGATACAAAGGCTTAATGCGACGGTGGCTGGCAACATTACTCATTGTTTGATGAACGGCCGCGCAACACCTTGAATAGCATGTACTAAGCTGCAGTCACACAGCGACACATAATGTGACCCAAATGTGGTACTTTCTTGACTGTACATTGTAAACACTTTCTGTGTTTGGAATCTTTGTTTCGCAATAAACGTCTTACATTCATACGCTACTGTTCACACACTTAAAGGTGATAACGTGTACGTGTTTAGTGTCGTAGTGTAAACGTAGATACAGTAGTCCCGGGTCCTTGGCCTTGTCGTAAAATAGCGATGAGTACAAGTATTACACGCAGCGAATTCGTGTTTGATGCTGTCTGCCGTGTGTTTAGCTGATGATTCGCTCGTTCACCGGGACGGGTGACTGCGGCTCTAGTATTTAGAACATGTTTATATTTGTAACACGTGCGGAAAAAAATATTATGCGTGAATGAAGCGGTAGCAAGAAATAGATTCCACAGAACCGGTTTCCATTAACAAAAATGAGCCAAGATCTTTAGCTATTTACAAACTAATTAATGTTACTATTATTATGCCTATCTATTAATGATACTAATGTTGTATTTTTTTTAAGAACAAAGAAAGACTTGGGTGAGGCCTTTGCCCAGAAATGGAACAGCAAAGCCTAGTAAAAAAAATGAATAGCCGCATAAAGTCTTTGTTTACGCATTTGCTTCTAAGATGTTTGTGACCCAGTGTTTATAAATAACATGGGTACATCTTTGTGTTCAGCATAATAAACGCATGTTGCACTTTGCCGTCAACACTGAAACTCGGAAGTTATTAATAATACTTTGGTCAGCAGGTCTGTACTCTGTACATACACGGACACTTTTGATATTTTTATATTCCGTAATTTGTATCTACGGACGAAAATAGTGGTTATGCCAGTAAAATGCTTGCCATTTAATTCGGTAATTAATAAGAAAAAGGTGCAATTAGGTAAGTAAAGATAATGTATTGTTTGATACTACTATGGTACGTTGTTGATTATAAATTATAATTAGCGGCTAGCAATTACCTTCGTTTGCACTAAATGTAGTGGCCTCCTTTTACATTTTGCTTATAATTTGTGGCCTTACAAAAAACCAGTTTGATATTTTTATTTTGAGGAATATGCATCAAGTTGGTTATAAAAATAATTGAAATGGGTCGATATGAGACACGCCTCGTTTTGTCACTTACAGAAACTTGCAATACCAAGTGTTATGTGATCCATCCAAATGGTCTTGACCTGGACATACTACGCCGAACTTCCCAACCCAATCGATCGTTGTCTTATTGCCTAATAGTGCCATGAACACAAACATTCGACAGCTTTGGCAACATTTAACAACAATTATGGAATACCAACTCCCTTAACACGTATCGAATATGGTGTGGTGATTTCGTTTTCTTTATTCTTATAATTCCTTGAAGTATCAGATTTCTTTCGGTTTCTGTTATTGAAATGCTAAGTAAATGGAGAATGAACAGAATTAAAAGCGCGATTCAACTATACTGGTCGCATTTATAGGCACACGTGTAATCCGCCCTTAATCAATTAATTCATTCCACAAGTGAACTTGTAAATAAGTGGTCTAAATTGATTTAATTAATTTTAACAGAGTATGGGAAAATAACGTCAAACTAATTTAAATTCCATAACGGTAAATTTTTAGTTTTTCTAAGTGCCTATCTGTGTTCTATGCGACAATACATACGTACCTAACTAATATGTTTTGCGTACTTTTTAATTGTTTTTATGTTCGTGTTTATCTATTAAACGCAATAACCTTCTACCTTACATACACAACCAAAAATAAGGCGTAGAAAGTGATTGTAAATTAAGCCAATTTGTTTAGTAGGAAATAAACACTAGAAAACTTCCTTGTACCTATTTGCTGAAATTTTAAGTAAATAAGCATTACGGTAAGTACTAATAAAACATGTATCAATGCATGGATACCACTTGATTAGTAAACAGATGAGATCGTAAAACACGTAGGTACCAACTGCAGACGTTGTGAGCGGTTTTATATCCACACCGTAAATTATGGCTTGATTTTTTTAATATCTATGGCGGCGATACGTGTTTCACTAATCAAAATTTACGCAATAATGATCACTTTTGATTTTAGGTCAAGGGAGCAACGACGTAGTTGGACTCACCGATAAGAATCACATCTATCACTCGATCACACTGTGACAACTAACATCACTAATCCACTACTGTTTTTTAACAAACCGCGGGTTTCAAGGATTTTTAATAGTTGAGCTACATATTACTTATGGAAATGAAATTCTAAAGGCGAGGTTACGGTAAATAAGAGCGACGCAGAATGTTTCCGGAAGTTTACAATAGATACAGACAATAGTCAGTATTTTAAGTGCAAGGTAATTACAATCCCAACTCTATTGAGTTGTTGTTGTACCTACTTGTAATGATACTTTTTGTGCCTGCAACGCGGCACTTTTATAAAAAGCCCGGAATAAATGCACAATAAGGGCTCACTTTTCTGTACCTGACAACTTTTATTGCTGCTTATGTATACCGTTAACAAGATCAACTGTCTATCAAGGTCTACTTGAAGTTTTAAATAATTCATTTATTAATCATTCATAAAAACATTGATCACATCGACAAGACAGATATGACTGAATTATAAGATTGAAGATAAAAGGTATAATTAGACTCTTTCTAGATAACTCGGCTTTATATAAATTTGTAGGCAAATAATGCATTGTCATGGTTTCTGGTGAAATGCCTGTAAAGCGTTGGATTAGCGGCTATAGGTACCTGTAAAGGCTATCGTCATACCTATATATAATTATATTATGTATAGGATAACAATAACTTTACCTTATCTACCTAATAAAGTCAAGTAATATTAAGTAATTATTTTTGTACTGTTAAGAGAAGGTACTCACTCAAGTACCTAAATATTAAATTTAATTTAAATATCATGCTTGTCCACTGCAAGCATACTTTTCATAATTATTATTATACCTATAAACATTATTACTTTCACTTAAGACTATACCAACATAATTGATATAATTTTTATGTACATATTGAGTAATTAATACTTCACTTAATTGAGGAACGATTAGACAATTATAACCTTACACCATGTAAAAAATGTATAATAATTTTCTGACTGATCACAACTAATAGCGGTACGGAAAAAACAAAGAAAACTTGATCTAATAAATATGGAACGAGAATCTTTATGAAGTGATGATTAATGCTCATTCTTTCTGTTTGAAAGAGGCCTTTGCCCTACCGTAGTAGGTCATTTACAGGCTGGTACCTATTATTACTACTGAAATATATTGTTATTTTTTCTCTTTATACTGTAACAAAGAAAATTCATATCATCACATTAATGTTTATACCTACATAATTAACATGTTATTGACATCGAGTAGCTAATTAAATGAGCATATAATATATTTACATCTTCTATTTAAAGTATTAACGAAGTTCTAGATATTTACAATCTTATTTCATTATATTTTACATGCCATAAAGATAAATTTGCATGCCTTTGCCTTCATGGACCTATTCGAAAATTGCTCAGATTGATATCTTTTTATATCTAATATTAATTTTAACGTATAAATAACAAAATATCATGCTAGAGCTAAAGACCGGCTGTTTTCTTTTAATCTTTATCAAATTCCTAAATGAATCTTTATCAACAAATTGTTATCATTGTACAACCTTTGATAAAAGTTTTCCGACGTATATCAATAAAAATTGAACATTAATATGGGGATTTTTCTCTTGGCAATGTGCATCGTTTATTTATCATGGTTGACCTAAATAACGTAGAAGCATAGAGTCAATGTACTCTGCAGAGTCTGAGTAGGACAATTGCTCAAACACAGGTATAACTTTTTATGTAAGTAAGTTGTTTAGATTTATTTTGGTTTATAGAGCCATGTTTTAGGAGCAATAAATATTAGTCCAGCAGTTATTTCAAACAGTCGTATAAAAGCCGGATGCTCCACAGTGCAATCTCGGTTGGCTCTAATAACAAAACTAAAACGATCGACTGAAGGTTCTGGGTCAAAAATAACCTGATTTGTTTACTCGTTGCCCTCATAATGAAGGACAGAGTGATTCATAATTTCTTTGTGTTTTTTATAATTCGGGAGTTCCCTGTAACGGTCGTGCGTACAGCGCCAGCGAGTCGTGTGTGAGTGACCTCTCGCCCGCCGCGTATCAACTCAAACACGCAGCGTGCCGCATCTGGTGCGTGTTTACGCATTTAAACCATTTTATTACTATTCCAAATTCTTATATTGAAGACGCCGCTGAAACTCTGAGTTTAAAAAATACAACTCGCGGGTTTCAACGATAGCCTCTGACACTAAGCTTCTTACGGGATTACGAAACAGGCTAAGCGCGACGATTGAGATAAAACTATTTAGGTATCAATTGAACTGTGTTTATAAGAAATTAAGACATTTTAAACTGAATTTCCTATTTATTCCTAGCAATAACTTGTACTTTTTGCAGAAATTTACACCTATATTTTGTGAAAATCTATTTGCACGTAGTTATTAGTAAAGTATGGATTAATTTATCGATGCTATAAAAAGCACGTAATCTTTCTTTTATTCGCAAAACGAATAAGGTATAAGTACATTTAATTTGATTAAACACATGCCAAATGCATTGCGATTCTATTTTTACACTTTTCGCTTACGATTTCCGATAGTGTAAGCATTTGCAAATTGTGCCAAAACTATGGTTGATACCAATTTTAAATATAAAAATAAAGTTTTGGAGAGAAAGAGATGTTACGGACTGCCTATTGCTTCTCTGGGGGTAATCAGTGTTTTTGCTACCCTCTGACCGCTGAATGACTAGATCGAAATTTTATCAGCTGATACAATATTTGTGTTTAATTTCAATCTTATCATATTGCTATGCAAACGCAAACAATGATGATTGTATCCAATAGTAGGAAAGTCACTGGGAACGGGTGGGAATTGTTGTATTTGTGTCGATAACAACAGCATCATACAAATATTTGTTGAGAAAATAAATGTTATATTATTATTGTCGCGACTCACTGACAGCTCAATGTTTACATTATTATGTTATCCCGCATATTGCCTAGTAAGCACTAAAACAATAACTTTAACCTTATTCATGATTAGCTCCGTTACTTATAAGTACGTCTGTGTAGGCCCTGCTCTTTTTACAGCGCTTTGAAATTACTTTTAAAACTGCAAGCATTAACAGAAAGAAACAACAAAAAATTACTCTTGTGAACTCTAATTATTTTTGTACTTAACTATAAACAAGATTCAGTTGTCCTACCGGTTACTGAGATCAGTTTTCTCTTGCAAAAATAAACGCAACCAAGCAAGTTTAAGGTAAAACTTTTTACATGTCACGTGTAAATAACTACATTTGTACTGGGCGATGGGTTTTGTGCATTTAAACACCAAATTAAGTTACGTGACAAGTTATATAAATTTTGAGTCAGTTCGACTGAGCGTGCTTTAGTGATTTCGCCATATAGAGTTCGCAAAGCAGGTACCGCGAGCGCATTTGGTGTCAACTACAAATATTTTGTCGGAGCTGATGCAATTCGCATTGCAGCCGGATGGTGGTGGTCGAGTGGCGCGTGCACTCCGCCGGCACGTGCTTTGAGGTCGCCGGGGAGTTTCCACACCCGGCACGGGCACGACGATCCACCCGACAAATAAATGGACACAACACCGAACGCACTCCGATATATTCAAAAAAATATTCTAAAGCCCTTCTCATTGAAAAATAATTTATTTACAATACCTTGTTACGAATCCGTCGATTCGAATGCTGTATAACGCGCGCGAACGTGCGTAGTGTTGTTCGAGTGCAACGTGTGGAACGTTCAACTGTTTCGATCGCTACACTTAGCGATCTGACGATTGACTGGTGGTCGGGCGAAGTGCTGGGGAATATATGCGCGCGCATCTGCTCGCGCGTGCGCCGTGGTGGGAGCAAACTGCTGCGTACATATGTGCACACGGAGTGTTTTATCCTAGTTCTTAAAACAAAAGCCATAAATATCAAATTTGAATACAACCCATTGACAATACGCTGTGAATTTTACATGTCAACCGTCACCAATTCATTCACTTACCGTCTATGCAGCGAGGGAACGTTCCCATAGTTAGGTCTTCCCGCTCAATTTGACAAGGTATAATTCATTTGAAGTTGGTACAAACAGGTAACATCGTACCTTCCTACGCTACGGAACTTTTCAAGAACTTTATAGTTCATAGATACATTGCATTTAACCAGAAATAAGTGTTATGAATACTATATATTATGAAAACTAATTATTAGGTTTAAAATTGATTGTTTTTACTAAAGTAGCTCCTCGAAAGGAGTTGCATATTTTATCCGAATCAAAGAAATATTAAACTCTCAATTTCAGTCATTAAAATTAAACAAACAAACAGTTTACGACCCTGCTTTCGTTTTGAGGTGTCTGCTTACAGATTCAGTATCAGTCGGTTCACTGAAAATTTTCGTTACGTAATCCTGGTTTACTGAATAACGAAACTCCTCCAGCTTTATTTTAGTATTCTTATATTTTGTTAAATACAGCAACTTTAGTTCGACGAGGTCTTTTCAGCATGTGTGAGTGATATAATAGAGTACGTTCTTAATCTCTGATTATAATAGAAAAATAATATAATGAAAATTCAAGTCCGTTCTTTGATTGTAACTCAAGGAGCCCCAAGTTTAAATTGTTGTAAAGATTTCATGATTAAGTACTGTCTATCTTCTAGAGCTAAATGTTGCTTCGTTAATGTTTGCTTATTACATCAAATACTACATACAATACAAATAGAAGACAATTTATACAACTAGTGTTGTAAAGCAGAACTTTATTGTGAGTTATTCGATTAATTCACCTTTCAATCGATTATATCAGCTTCTTATTACTTAAGTTCAAGTTTAATGACTTACTATTTCCATTGAACAGTTTCAGCGATAAAATTTCAAATCTGAATGTCGAATAATCAAATATATTTTTTTGTAATCATAAAGATGGAATACCAAAAGTATTTTATGTAGGTAGGTAATAATTTAAACCGGTTTTCTTTTAACAAACTGAAAGACTGAAAATATGCTGAAAGAATCTAATATATTGTGGTACCTAATTAGTGATAAATTATTACACAGTAAATTGGCACACTATAGATATAAACAATAATTTTAGAAGACATTGCAATCCTTCAACTTGTTGATGCCTAACGTTGGCACTTATTACGTGTAAAACACATGAAATAACAAAGGATTGTTTTACAAAAGCAGAAGGTTTTTATTTTGTTAAAATTACTTACGTAAACCAAAATAATATCGTCCTTTTTATGCTTATATGCGTAAAATGATAACTAAGAGTTACGTTTTTTTTAATGACGGTCGCTCAAATAATATTATTAGTGCAGGAATGGATTAACGATAATATTTTTCTAACAGCCCTCGAATAACATAACATGGAACAGAACCTACACCATACAGGAACAGAATTATGCAACCTACGCTCGGATGCATAATTAATGACAAGCTGATACTTTTATATAGATCCAAAATCAATCCTTTTTAGGAATTTACATGGTTTTTATACATGCAAATATATGCAATACAAATACTTACGAAAATAAAAAATAATACAATTATATCTGTATTTTATATTTGTTTTTTATAATGGATGCAATTAATAAAGGCTGAATCTTTGAAATCCCAGCTAGTAACATCAATGTTCAAGTAGTGGCAGCAGGTAAATCAAAAGCGCAAGACTTCCTCTAGCCTAATATGCTGACGACCTGAAGTACATAGCTGTGCAAACGGTGGCTGCATAGGACAGGCACCTTCGTGTGAAGACTAGAGATATGAGACAAAGTAATGAAAACACTTAACGGCACACATGTGTCTTTACGAACCGGCAGAGTTGGTGTAAAGAAAAAACTACAATGCACTTGACATGCAAATGTCAAATCCTGTTTAAATTTTTACCAATAACATCACATTTGTTTGTAATCTGCTGCAGCGGATAACAGCTAACTTCATAGTTAATGATGATTTCATTGTTATAACCAAGTAGTCCAGGGTACGATAACTATATGGTGCCACTGGTACCTTAGGAACCTCACAACTGTATACACAATGAAGTTTCTTATACGAAGTTGGTGCGATGGGTTGGAAGTTCACATGTGTTTCTGAATACGTCTAAATAATGTTTACTATTAATCCCATCCCTATATGCTTTCTTGGATGGGGCTGCAGTGGAATAAAATTGTTCCATTAGTAATATAACGTACCTATATATAACTGAAGTTGTTTCCTATCCAAAAGTTGTTTCCTATCCATTATATACATTGTGTATAAATTACCTTTTACATGCATACGTATTTCGTGTTTATGTTCCGAAAATTAAGAAATATTCGGCGTCCCAGCTGTATTGTCACTAAAATTTTTAAAAAGAACTTTAGAGTGAAAATTTGGTTGGATTACTGCTTTTCCTAAATTTAATTCCAAGAATAATAAAGAAAAAGGCAATGAATCCAGTAAATGTGAATCCCTTATTTATGATTTTCTCTATAGCGAATATACGACAAGAAATAGTGGGTCCAGTGTGCTGTTTTTAATAATTGGGCGCAGGTTCTGACTGCATTATAGGATACAGGATCAGCTGACAGAGATATCCGAAAAAAATGGTTAATATGCAACGACGCCGACAAAAATAATTTTCTGTTACAAGTAGGCATAGTTTAACCAATTTTTTGTTTACTTATGTAGCGAATATTTTTGAAGTGAAACTTCTTTATCGACGTATGGGAGAAATTTTGTAGCAGTGTAAAAAAATCGTCACGTTTTTCGGTTACGCGCCATGTTGCTTTTTTTATCGAAGTTTAGTATAGTGACGTAAAGAATATAATGTAATATATGATAATAATAACAACAATATATTAGTTTTGAAGTTTGGTTTGAAAAAAGAATAACAATATATTAATTTGAAAGTGATAAAATAAAAAGACTTGTTCAAATTTAAGTGAATTAACAAGAAAAGTGAGAGTGATTATATATTTCGTTTTATAAATTCAACACGTATGAGCATGATTTTAATATTTATTTGAGGTTAACCTCACTTTTTGATTGTAAGTATCAGTGAATGTATATAAATCTGTTAAAATTAGCAAGTATTAATAAATATGACTGTAAATCTAGTGAACATTATTAATTCTAAAAACAATAAAAAATATAAATTAAATAATAATTCATTAATTGTATGCATGTCTATAATAATAAAATAGCTTTAATTTAATACGGAAAAAAATGTTTTTCTTAAGGCTTAAGCCTTATCTACCCCATTTTCGTGAAGTTGCAAATAGTAAAAAAATGATATGTCGTAAAGAAGTTTCACTTCTTACCTGTGTACTCTGGTACACACACATATTTTTTTACTATGTTTGTATGTTTTAGATCTTTTTTTCAGGTCATCTACGCAACGGATTTAAATGCAATTTTCAGCAATATATAGAGTCATTCAAGAGGAATTTTATGAATTTAACCGAAAGTAACAAAATCATCAGAAACTTAGAGTAACCAAATCACACGTTGATGCACGTTTTGATTTAGTTTTATTATTTCATACTAGCTGTTGCCCGCGGCTTCGCTCGCGCGTAAAGTAAAGAGTAGTATTAAAGGTAGATGTATTCTGTGATTTTCAAAGTAAGGAGAATGTATAAAAATTTTCATCTAATATTATGGCGTTAAAATAATAATAAAAGTAAAATAAGTAGCAAAAGCATTTGTGTTATGGAATCGGAGACAAAAAAGGTACCATAAACACCCAGACTCCAGACTATGTATAAAAGTGATTTTCTACATGGACCCGTCCGGGGATCGAACCTGGAACCTTAGAGCTGGCGACACCTTAAAAACCGGAGTGAACGCCACTCGACCACGGGAGTCGTCATTATAGATATGTCGTAGATGGTCATTATCTTATCTATTTATCTTTTCATCTGTCTGTCTTTGAGAATACTGAACTTCACATACCAACTATTTCAGCCCTTATTTCACCCCCTTAGAGGGTAGATTTCTAAAATCTCGGAAATACATCTTATTTATTTCTAACTAATAACCCTTGTATGAAATTGAATGTGTCTATCTTTGAAAACGACACAATTCATATGCCTACAAACTTCCAACCCCTTTTTCACCCTCTTAGGGGGATGATTTTTAAAATCGCTGAAATACATCTTTATTTATTTCTATTCAGAAACCCGTATACGATATTTCATGTGTCTATCATTGAAAATACCGAACTTCCCATACAAACTTTCAACCCCTATTTCACCCCCTTAGGGCATAGATTTCCAAAAGAAAAGTAGCCTATAGCCTTCCTCAATAAGTGGACTATCTAACAGTCAAAGAATTTTTTAAATCGGACCCGTACTTCCTGAGTTTAGCGCGTTCAAACAAACAAACTCTTCAGCTTTATAATACATAATATAATAATATATAATATATGTAAAGTATAGATAAATAATTATAGTATCTTAGCCGTGTCACAGATTAATAAATAGTTACTTGGCCGTGTGCAGCGCCCCTTATTGAACTCCACTGCGGGTGACGTAACCTACGACAAACTTATTATTTGCGGTTGGTACAGTATTCGGGTCTAGGGATCGAACCGCAAAATTAAGTTTGTTTTTTTTTGTATATACTTTTCCGGGATAAAAACTACCCAGTGTGGTGCCCAGGATATTAAAGAGCAATTATACCAAGTTTCATCGAAATCGAACCGGTAGTTTTTGCGTGATGCCTGAACAAACAGACAGACAGACAGACAGACAGACAGACAGACAGACAAAAATTTTTTTAATCACATTTTTGGGTTCGGTGTCGGTCTAGTAACACACCCCGCAATTAATTTTTTTGATATTTTCAATGTACAGAATTTTCACTTCTACAGATTTATTATAAGTATAGATATAAACTGTGGATAAGGTAGTTACACACTCACCCATATTATAAATGCATGTTTATTTTAAATTCTCTCATAGTGTATAATTGTTTTTTTTCCCAAATAAATGAAATAAAATAAATTGTATTACTGTGCTACCCCTGAGAAGCCGGGGCCGATCTTCTAATGGATTAATAGTGAACTAATTTCTTAAAAATGTAAACTTATGCGTGCGTAGTCGCAGGTCGAGAGTTCGAGACCCCGTCATTTTACTAGGCCTAACACCCTATGTTTAAGCCACTAATTACTTGTGTAGATGTGGGTAATCATGTATTTAATACTTACTACATTGTTATGGCCATAAGTAGGCTACTTTTAAATTTCCACTTCAAAATTACACATTATAGTTGTTTGCAGTAATTAGTTAAGTGGTGCTTAAACCCTAAGCTCTTAATTATAAGCTTTTGTTTTATTTGTTGTTGTTAAATCTTTAAGTATGTCTAATTAATTCTATACTAGTTCCTTCAACTGACACATTGAAATTTTGCATGTGTAAAATGAATGGCAATAATATACAATGAATATATGAATTTGTTTGATTTGTCTTCACAGGTATTGTTAGACTAATCCCAGTGTTGAAGTGTATTGTATGAGCTACTGTTGAAGCTTTTAAAATGGAAGGATACAAAAGAACAGGAAAGAAAGTATGACATCTCTTGTGGAAACGCAGCCTAAGGCCGGAAGCAACGCGCTTCCTGAATTCAGCCCCCCTAGCCAAGTGACATTTCTAGAAGCGTTAACGATGATCGAATCGCTCAAATGAATGGAAACAACAAGTCTAAGTCACGTGACTTATCGAACGAAAATGTCATTTCATACATTTAATGGCATTTAAGCGATGTCTATCATCGTTACCGCTTATAGGACGTCAGAAAAACAAACTTTAAAGTAGGTTTAACCCAACATCCCGTGGACGCCAGGATACTGATAGAGGAGGTTGGTAACCTTAAACATTTTACATTGTATCGTCACATTGCCAAAGCGTGTTTGTTTATTTATTAGACATTAATAAAACAGTTCCATGCTTTTTATCCACACCGTCGTTCTTCAAATCGTGCTGTATTTTATTAAGATTTAAGAAGAACCAAATTTAAAATATTTAATGAGTGGAGAGTGTGAGAATGTGGTTTTTTATTTCGAAATCTATAATCTAATACCATTATGGCTCACCGATTAGGAAAGCAGTCTACGACAATTTTTGTTTAGATTAAAACTCTTATCTTTACTACAGCCGTGTGCGTTTAATTCAAGTACTTACACAAAAAAGAAAACATCAATAATGACGGTGATTGGTTTTTATTTCCATGCGCACCAGATAAGCATAACAATAAAAAAAATAAGCTTAATTCTCGGTAACGATAAAATTCTATCTACACATAAACAATTAGGTACTACAAGTCAGACATTGAAGAACAAACAACATACTATTCCAGTTTATAGAAAATGTTTAGAGATTTAAACGTAAAAAAACGATAAGTAAACATTAATCTTACTAATATAATAAAGGCGAATATTTGAATCTGTATGAATGAGTATATGAATAAAGAGAGTATGAGTGTTTGGGCATGAATGTTAGTTCACTCTTTACGTTCAACGGCTGGAACAATATTTTTTATTCGGTATGGAGATAGCACCCTAGAGTAACGTAGGCCTCCCACCACGCCACCCCTCATCATACATGCTATGCATGTAGGTGAGATTGTCGACATAATATCCATATTAGCAGCATAACCTAAATAATTATACACATTACGATTATATTTAAAGTCACGTTTCACAACATTAATGAATGATCTTCTAATTGGTTACTAAAATAGAGTACAAAAACCGCCGTGACTTGAATATCAAAAATTTAGAGTGTAAACTCTAAGTAATTAAAGCCGGATATGTTAAAAAAAAATACCTTTTGATACTTAATTTCATGTAATGGGTGAAAATTACTGAATTAAGTAAAGCACCAGGATGAACACATTGCTCTCGAAGACACGAAGAGCAACGGAAGCCTGCATAAATAATTCACGTCATTTTGTATTCCGTTTACTGTATATAATTGGACCGGTTTTAAAATAATGAATGCGTTACTTTACAAGACGGCCAGAAAGGTTTCGTATGTGACAACGTCTATGTAAATTATGTGTGTATTTGATACTATTGAATCAAATTATGCTGGTACCAGTTATGCGTATGGTCTCGTTCTGGTGTGATTTCCGTAAAACTAGCAAACAATGTTTCATTCAGAATATAAAAACATTCATATAGGTTCAGGTGGGGCAAGAGAAACAACTTTATTTTAAGAATAATTATGTTGTAGGTTCTTTTTTTAGAACTACGGAGTCGTATTGTGATTTGTTAAACACACTATATGTTCTTTTATTAATTACCTTCACATATTTAATTTTCAACCCCTGACTATGTTATACTAGAAAACAAAATTATTTAAATTTTACGTAACTGCTGACTCACATAATTTGAAAACATTTTGCGCAATAATATACTAAATATATTAAATATAAATAAATATAAATATCTTGCGACAATCTCACACACGGTCATCTGATCCCAAACTAGGCAGAGCCTATACTATGGTAACCAGACAACTAATAAATAACACCCAGACACAGAACAAAATTAAATGATCGTGCTCATACACAAAGATTTGTCCTGGGTGGGAATCGAAACCACGACCTCCAGCTTAGCAGTCAGGGTCACTAACCACTAGACCAACAGGCCCGTCAAATAAAAAAACTATGGTTACCTACTACTAGCGCTATTGGTGTTTTATTACTTATGTCTGCTGTTAATTGCGATTATATAAATCGACTCAGCTACCAACCATGGAGCAAGGATTTATAATTTTGTGATACAGAAGACTGTTTCTAGCTCCGTAGACGCGCTTGGCTCCCCTGACCTTAAAGGTGCAAGTTGGTAGCGGGTGACATGAAGCAGCAGCAGACGACGTGTCGCAGCGACACTACCTACTGGTTTCTATGTATTTCTATGAAATTACATTCGTAGTTAGCGATATGAAGCTAGCGACATATTTCATAGAAATACATAGAAACCAGTAGTGTCGCTGCGACACGTCGTCTGCTGCTGCCTCATGTCGCCCGCTTCCAACTTGTACCTTTATACTGTATAAAAATGAATTGACGTTTGTTATTCTCACTAAAACTCGAGAACAACTGAACCGACCAGGGAATTTTTTTTCATCTATTCTTGTAACCCCTCATAATTTACCAGTAGGTTCACGTCGGTAGTGTATTTTGTGGGTTGTGAACCCGGTATACACAGGATCGCAATCCGACGCCATAGCCATTATTCTACCACCGCTTCGAGTTTTGGCTGGAGGTTTAAAAGATGAGAATATATGGGAAAATTGCGAGTTAACGATAAGTCGATAACCGACAAACACGCGGGCGTAGCTGCGGGCAACTACATACCAGTTGCTCATCAAACTGTATTTATTTCTGCGATCGCTGAAAATTCGCTGTTTTCGGAAACTGCCGCGGTGACTAATATATTATGATGCAGAGTATTCCGACAAACAAGTAACTGTTCTATGGACTCGAACAGATGTCGTGTAGGTATCTAAGCTTGTAAACAAATACGTATACGCAATTTGAAATACAATCGAAACTTTTTGAATGATATAGCAATATATAATTAGATATAGCAATAGGTACATTTTCCACTTGGAATTTTCTTGTATAAATGTAATATTATTACGTTTATTTCTTGTATAAATGTAATAAGTAGTACGTAGATAATATATGTCATGGTGGCCTAGCGATTTAATGAACGGATTTTCATGCACAAGTTTGTAGGTTCGAACTCACTACAGGCAAGTGCCAATCGGAATTTTTAAAAGTTACGTGTACTTTTTTAATTTCTTGGCATCATTGTTCGGTGAAGGAAAACATCGTGAGGTACCGACTACCGAGGGTTCCATAAATTTAATCTACAATAGCTAACCCGCCACTGCGGGCTGGCTATGGAACGAGCATTGATCACCACGCTGGCTCACTAGCCAGCATAGTTATCAATGCTCGTTCCTTCTCCATATGAGAAGTGGCCTGTGCCCAGTAGAGAGAAATTTATAGGCCGTTATTATATTATTAAGTAAGTAGTTGGTTTTTGAATAAATCATCTTAGCCTATTCATATGAATAGTGATATCTTGGGACAACTCACACAAGGCCATCTGATTCCAAACTAGGCAGAGCCTGTACTATGGCAACCAGACAACTGATGAACATACTTATATATTTATAAATACATACATATTATTGCTAAATTACACCCAGACACAGAAAAAAATTATCGTGCTCACATAAAGATTTGTTCTGGGTGGGAATCGTACCCGGTACAACCTCCGGCTTAGCAGTCAGGGTCACTAGACTAACAGGCCCGTCATATATATTGCTAGGCATGCATCATCTATGCATTTCCAAAGTAGCGCTATATTATAGTAATCAGTCTTCTGGCTTGCGTCGCCGGTCTTGCCTAGTACCCAAGGAAGTTGATATTTTGAGAAGAGATTTAATGACCGAAGTAACCTGCAAACTATGATGGTATCTATTCATCAACGTTATTACATTTTGTTCGAGCTGACACGAAACCGAACTACTAAAAACGCACACATTCGAATTGTGTAAGTACATGTACTCCTGGAAAATTTAATATGTTGCTAATGAATAGTCTACTTCTCACATCTAAATTGACACAGCCAGTTTAAAAAATATACACACATCATTTGATATTATTCCACTGTTTTATGACATACAATTAGTCGTATGTTAACTATGTTGTTATTCTTCAATTCAAATGACGAAGTAAATACTAGATTAATTTTTATAATTTTTACATTATTGTACCTATATGATAAACATTCAATTGCTTCCACATTTAGACTTAATGTAATTAAAATTTTATCGCTGCAACTTGCAATTGATAGTTAATTATTGGGTATAAACTTTGTACGTAACCCCTAGCAGAAGACACGAAATTGTTGCACAGAGGTCAATGATATGACCTCTATTTCAAGGGCATATCAGTGTTTGGCAGAACGTTATTATTCACTGTCAAGGACCCTGATCGCTTGTTACGTCATTAACTAACATTTACTTTGTGTATGCAGATTTTTTCGGGGTGTTACCGAAAGGTAAACCTTTTGGAATAAATTCCAAAAGGCGCCAGAATTCTGATATAAAGTCGATTTACAAAATGCCAGGTGCACATATAAAAAAAAATAGGATTTTTATATCAATTATTCCACTTTTGTATCGTCTATTACGAATTGGATGAAAGCAAAAAATAAATAAATAATTAATAAAGTAATGATAATCGCGGGATAAGGGATTTGTTGGAGGTAATTACTACCCCATTGCAGATGAAACTCTATGAGAAATATAATAATTATAATCATATTAAAACAGAAACGAAAAAAACAAAATAAATTAAAAATGTAGTCAGTTTAAGTGTCCCTTAAAATATGCTGTTCTTAACAGCTATGTTTTATAGTTTAAAAATATCACGGAAAAAAGCCGAATCCATCAGCCGAATTTAGGTCAACAGTCTAGACCGTCCAGGCTTTAACCTGGGAATGCACGAATGCACGTCTAAAAATAAATGGGGACTAGAACTCTAGGGCTATTTGAATATGGTGAAATACGTATTTTTTTCGAATGGAAAAAAAATGTAGGCATGTGTTTTTTTCTTTTGTCATCTAAACAATGAATTAAGAAGAAAATGTGAATGGTATCATTACATTTAAAAAAAATACGTCACTCTCCGTATCCTGAGATTGAATTTTCATATTATGTACTTTAATTCTGATTAAATACTTACAGAACTTTGTTTACATTCATTCATATTTTAAGAAACCTGTATTCTTAGCCTTTTTCTCAGCGGAACTTTACCAGCAACAAACAAAGTGATATCCATTGTCCAGCTACCAGAATTGTTCCCAAGATCAATTAAAGGTTTCCCACAACATATGTATCAGAAATCAAAGAATATTATTGTTGTTTATTATAAATATGATGAACCTACCTGCAAAAAACACCACGGTCGTAACGCGTGGATAGGTATCTTTGTATTGACCAAGCTTCGAGTTCGAGTTGGAGTTCGAGTAGTTAAATAGATGAATTAGAAATAAGTCTGCAAAAACTATCTACAAGTGTAAAATGAAAATAACAGACCACTTGATCTTTTTATGAGACTTACTTCTTGAGATCACTCAAGAAGTTATTATTTAGTAAAAAAATATTTTTTGTTTTGTAAATACCGAAAGGTTGTTTTTATATATTATGGATCCTGTCCATGATCCTGATCAAAGGTCCTAATCATTTTAATCATAAAAAGAATCATACTCAAGTTAAGTATTTGCCACTCTGTAGATTTACGAAAGATGACATTTTTTTTAGAGTTCGATTCTTCCTTTGTCGTTGGTTTGGCGTTGTGCCTATTTAAAAATAAATAATATTGTAACAATAATAATTTCTTCATAGTTTTTTTGTCTTTATGACATTGAGTAGTTATTATAAATAAAAAAATATGGCTTAATATGACCGGGATGCTTTGACCGTGGTCGCAAGCAGACTGAACTTAGCAACCCGATAAGTTTTAAAGTAAGTATTTAAAATGCTTCTGAAATCTCAAGGCTATACATTTTCAAAGGTCTTCATACGATGTCAATGATCCTAAAACTGATAACCTACGTTAATATTTATTCGAGTATAGCTTCTAACGAATGTATGTCGTGTATCCACACTCTTGTAAATTAGCTATACTGCTAAGTTGTTAACAAATACACGTGATTCTCGGCAACCAGAGCTAACCGGTGTGAGGTGCCGACGGGCAAATGTCAAATTAATTACGTACACAAGTCGAAATGGAAAAGTCATGAGTGATGAACATGATCCTAAATGGATTGGTGATTTTAAGCGTGTGTCAGTTTGACAAATTCATGCAAGTGCAAGCGATGTTTCGCTTGACCTTGGTTTCATACCTGCTTTGAAATACTATTCTTTATAAATAACGAGAAGATATTAAATATCTACAACCCTCATAATTTTTCATAATGTATTGGTTATCTAAGTCTGTGGTACAAGAAATAGTATTAGAGTCTAAAATATAGCGACGGTAGAAAAGTAAATTTATCTAGTCGTTCCTTTTAAAATTAAACAACAGTTTCCATCTCAACTCAATCTCAATTTTATATTTTCTATTTAATTGCCGGGACAGGTAATAAATGTTGATTAATCTATAAATACTACCAGATGGAACTTCTAAGGTTGAATACTGGAAACGTCGTCAAGTCTCATGCTGTCACTGTCACTTTAAGGTGTAAAGAAGCTATAGATAACCATTTATGAACCACTAAAAGTTAATTTGCTTTTCAGTATTCAGGGTTTAGTGTGCTATTTCAAGTAACATCCTCAGACTGATTAATTAAAAGCATCCACTGTGTTAAATATTCATTGATAGTAACAAGTAATATGAATACTTAATGTCTTATTCAAATTAGGCCTAATAATTATACGATACGATACATATAAGGCTTTAATATCGTATCGTAGGTGGTTACCCACGCATGTAATTAGCGTATTAGTAACCAAAAGGAAATTAACCAACATTTTCATATTAAAATATGTAATAATGTTGGGGTATCAATTTAAAGGGTTACTTTGGCCACGTTCCGAAAATATATGTATATATAACTGTCATTTAACACTTTTTTTATGGCTCTTTACTGTTTGTGATAGCAAATGACAAAACATTTAACACTTAAAAACACGACTCGCAGTCTGTCTTTGTAGTTCACAAATCAAAGAAGCTCCCCCAATTATTGCAACGAATAAAACATGATTTTCGTAATTTTTCGTTGTTTTTTTTGGCACTTGCTTTTTTTTTATTGGTATCCTTAGCAAGTAGATAATTTTGTAAATTTCCATTTCCAAAATGACGAAATCTAGATGTTTTGTTTCCTCCGTATCACTACTATCATTCACGAACTTATCACGTGGTTCCAAACATTATTTTTATAAACAAAGATAATATAATAATAGTTGCCGATTCCATTGACGTAAAAAACCAGCTGTTACACAATGATGTAAACACTTATCTGTTCTTCTCTTTTGTGAGTGGTTCTTGCGACATTTATTTTCTTTTTCGTTCTTTTCTGTTCTTAATGAGTACAATAAATATGTGTATTCTGTGAAAGTTGAATAATTAATTGACCTCTCTTCATCACGATTAGAAACAGGGAGGTATTTCCTATTATCCTCTGAGTGAGAGTGACCACGCCCACTATATGGGCCGTCAAGGCTGTCATACTATATTTCAGACAACTACATTAGCAGATTAACTTTTGGGTGCGGTACGTAGGTACTTAATTGTCTTGATATCCTGTTTATATCCATACATAGTACCTACATCTTGTTTATATCTCAACAATCCGGCCTTACCCGTGTTGTAAATTTATAAAAGTTAAAAATGACATGTCTTGTGCAAGAATTTTACATACTTACTATATTTTAATTTAATATTGCTGGTAATGAATAAAGGCAAGTGCGAATCAATGGTAAGTCTTGTATTTATATCATTCTGTCATTGGCATTAATCAATCTAATGCCCCTGGCTATGCTAAACAGAACATATGCTGGCAGAACATAGGCTATGCTAAATAAAACAAATCTATTATTTTTTAACCTTTTTTTGCCCAAAGAAATAAAAGTAGCATCAAACTCAGTTGTACCGGCTAGACAGACAGGCGCGATTATGACCTCAATATCAGTGAACCAATCAAATTATAACAACCCTGTGACTGCAGGCAATGCAAATATAAAAACTAGATTTATTATATATATAATAGTTGTAAAACCAATTTACTTATCATTATTACAACGGCCTATAATTTTCTACCGTTTATAAGGTTCTGTAGATATTTGATGGAGGTGAAGGGTTATTTGAAGTATTATTTATTACAGCTATAATTGCAGACCCACCATCGACAGTAAAATACAATTGAAAAACAAAATCGTTTTAATTTAACGATTAGAAAGCGCCTGGTTTACTTGAAACCAAACATTTTAACTTTTAGTAAAAAACTTGACAAAATCGTCGAGAGCAGTTAAAAATGCATAGGTACATGATGCATTTAAAAAAATATATTAATGCATTGATGGAGGCATAAGTTTATCGCTGTTTATTGTACGTGAGCATCATGTAGGTCTCAATATAGAAATTATCACGAAGTCTTCGTATGCTAGCGATTGTTGACGTAGTGCAAGTGTAATATAAACTACAGAAAAAAAGCCGCACAAAGTAGCCGCGTTTACAAACATAACGCACGTGACCTGACAACAAGATAAAAGTAATATTATTGTTTTTTTAGTGTCGCGGATGACGTCTGTCTAAGCAACAAACTTACTTAAAAACTACGGTAAACCTAAGTCTACAACGCAGATTGATTAGACGCACATAGCTTTCTGTATCTATAATTGTATTATGTCTACAGCCGCCAATGTGCTCATTATTATCTCTGGTACTCTGATAAGCGTAGCATGATAATAGCTTAGGTATTATTAATCTTAGGTTTCAGAGTCAAATACAACGTGTGCCCACCCAACGACTAATACTGAACTAGGATTGATTTTACTGTGTCGTGAAGACCATAGTTCAGACAAAATCTAAAATTATATTTTTCAGCATCTATTACATAAAATAATAAAATTAAATATAATTATTAAATTGAATACATAAATATTTTAATATATGATTTATTCCGTTCTAATACCAATAACTAATACCACTGGTATTTGTTTCAACAATATTTATTTTCTATTCCGAACGGATACCAATCTTTAAATAATTAAATTTAATGTGCGAACGAATACCAACAACTTGAATTTGGTACAGTCAGCTCAGTCAAACCTAATCAAATTATTGTTATAATAATATATAATTCTAAAACTTTCCAAATTCACGACATTCCAATATTTTTACAAACACAAAACAGAGAAAAACAGGTTTATGTGAATCATCTTGCAATTTTTTTTACCTGCGCGAAATTTCTGAGATATTTTGTAATTTTAGATTGTAAGTAAATTGTTCTTGTTTTTTTTTTTTTTCAACAAAGATATTATGCACATGCACTAGGAGGAACTAAAATTATAATAATGTTGATTATTAGACATATTTTATTATTGAGCTAGACGTTTGTTAATATTTTTACAAACGTCTAAAAGTTAATATAATTTTTTGGATTAAGATACTCTTTTTTTTTTAATTAAAAGTCTTACAATTTCATACAAAGCATTTTCACTGACTGTACCTTACATCCTTAAACTTGTTTTGGTATTAGTTTAAATAATGGTACCCGTTCGGAATAGAAAATAAATATGAATGAAACAAATACCAGTGGTATTAGTTGTTGGTATTAGAACGGAATAAATCTAATATATTTTTAATTATTAATTTAAAATGTAAATAAACCTACAATAAGAGCTTACAATCTTTATTTACTCAATACAATTATCATTGATTTAATATTTCATGCAATTCAAATGCATTTGTATCTTAGTTTATATCATGACGTGTTGAATTGAAAATCCTTCCACGATAAAATATTATACTAATCAAGGCTTAGTGTAGAAATAAGAGGGCTTTGAGTTGGGTAACGAGTTATTGTCAAATGCCGACAGAACCAGATATTTTCAGTAAGTGTTGTTTGAAATATAAACAGGATTTGAACCAACGACCTAACTAATCACGTTGACGTATTTCTTATCACCAGAACAATTAACTACACAACAGAAAATGTCATTAACGTCTGGCGTGCCCACATAAGATTGGTGTGCTGTAACTTTTGCTCAGTTTTATTGTGTAGTATTGAACTTAAAACATGTATTTTTTAGTTTCAAAACATTAATTATGCAACAGTAACATAAAAATCACAAACTTTTTAACAGATAAGTACCTACGAAACAATTATGCGCGTATTTTGACGTCATTCTGTAAAAAAAACATTACTTTACATAGTTTATCAAGTTTGTTGATTATTTTATGAACAGTTATTTTCCCTTTCGATAGTATGATGACATATTTGGCCTTTCAGAAATCGACCTCCTACGTCTTATCACATATAAATAACTAACAATAGGGAACAAAGAGAGGCTAACTTGAAAAACTGTGCCAACGACTATGGACAAAGTGTAAATAAAACAATTGAAGAATAGTTGGAAGATAATTGCTTATCAGTCCGTTGTTCACAGTTACAGCTGCAGACCGAATTATCTAACTGGTCCATTGATTCATAATGAGTTTTCTGTAAAATATTAGTCATATAGAACGGTGCGATGCATTACGAAATGAGTCAATGCATAGCAACAGAACATCTGCCTTCTGTCACCTAATCACCTTTCACCATGCAGTGATTACATGAATAAACCCTAAACCAAATGCTATCATAAGTTTTCTAGATGGTCGAACTCGTAAAGTTTCTTATTCCTTATGTGATTCTAGGTTTGGATACCAGGTGTGATAGCCCCATACCTACTCATGTGGATGTGAGGACTGGAGAGGTTCAAAATTGCTTGGAAATACAACAGAACATAAAGGGTTAACATTTCGAGTTACTGTGGAGATGACAGGAAGTGGGGATTAAGGGCTTGACCTACGTACTGTACGCTCTGCTCCCTTCGTATTTTGTTAATCCAATTTCACCTCTAGGTACCGTTGATATCGATTTATAGAGGTAAAGGACACGTTATCACTACGGCCTTCAATTCATGAAACTGGGTTGCAACAGTTAACAACCGGTCAAGTGCGAGTCGGTATCAAGGTCTTGGTTTTAACATTTTATTGATATTAATAATACGGTAAATGCTAAACGAATATGACATTACTATATATACAAATATACATATATGTTATTTTGGTAGTTAATCTTCTATTAGTTAGGTAATTATCTTGTTTAAGATAAATTTCGAAAGGATCACGATTTGCAATTAAACCGAAACCTTTACTTCAAGGGCTTTTTGCTATTTGTTCTTATTCTGTGCTTCAAACGTAAGTACGTTTGAAGCACAGAATAAGGAATGACCGACAATGGAATGTCCGAATATCCTCAACGAAAGGTACTTTACCTAAGCTACCCTGCATACACTACCTATGTTATATTAAGTTAATATTATCATTACTGAACTCATTATTTGCGGAGGTAATCGACTAAATCTAATTAAAAATCCCCGAGGTCCAATACTCCATTATTGTTTCATAGGTATTAAATTAGCAAGCACAAGATAAAATATACACAAGTAAACAGAATATATTGTTTATGCTTCAGTAGATATTCATTAATTATTGTTGTACCTACTGGGATTTGTCCCTAGCGGTACCTACCTACCTAGGTACCTACGTGGGATCCGTTCGGAAGAAGCCTTTGTCTGTATAGGTATTTTATGAAACGCAAAAAGTGATTCATACTAATTTTAAAATTAACAAAGGATCTTGGGATTTCATGTATCTGACGGTATTTTATTCTCCATATTATTCATCTATACATATAATAATTATAAATATAGGTAGTAATAGAACGTTGTTTACGGAAAAGTAAATAATTTCGATGTAGGTACCTATGACACGGTCACATTTCCAACTACAAACACAAGTTTGTTATCGCAACTGTAATGATTTTCCTGTTATACATAACACAGAATGGTTGTACCAAACCTTAGGAGTTTCTTTTCTATAGATCAAAGAGGAGAGGTCAATTTTATCTTATGTTCTTAGAAAACTAGACTATTTTGAAGAACTCAAAAGATAGTCAAGAGTAGGAAGATGATGGTGATGATGGGATAGAGCAAAAAATAATAATATAATAACAACGAAAAATTCTACGTATATCTAAATTAATTTTCTCTCTACTTACTACATACGACGCGCGACGTAGGTATTATAGGTATGTGATTATGAAATATACACAATATTGATACACCTTTATCTTCGAACTTTGCATACCTAATTCAATCCCTTAATTCGATAAATTTTTGGTAGGTAGGTTACTAATAGATAGTAGGTACCAATAGATTCAACTATATTTAAAAGTCTACTGTCTAGATCAACATAAACATAGGAAAAATCGCAATTTGGGTGAGGCTAAACACTTCGGAGCAAACAACTAAAAACAAAGTCGTATGTTTTTTAACACTATATTGATAATAAAATTACTGAGTAGGTATAATTTTTTTTTTGTTTTATTTAGTTACAATTATTTGGCTCGTGTTTTTTTTAAACATTGAAAACCAATCGAGTTGTGCATTTTAGGGTTCAGGACTTCAGGAGTCTGGTAAAATCACAATGTTCACAAAAATTGTAGGATAGAGTGACGTCACGCGCATTCTCCATTTGACGACCTCCGTGGTCGAGTGGCGTAACACACCGGTTTTTCAAGGTGTCGTCAGCTCTGAGGTCCCGGGTTCGATCCCCGGACGGGTCAATATAGAAAAACACTTTTCTACATTGCCTCGGGTCTGGGTGTTTGTGGTACCTTCGTTGTCTCTGGATTCCATAACACAAGTGCTTTAGCTACTTACTTCGGATTCGGAGCAATGTATACGTGATGTTGTCCACATTTATTTATTTATTATTCAATGTATCTTCTTTTGTCGTTTGAAACGAACGAAAACATACCTACGTGTCTAATATTTTTTCATTATAATATAAAAAAAATAGTTCATATCCCTATAGTTCACTGACACAAGATGATGCCCTACACCAGGTAGGTTCCACTTGGACATAACTTACAGAATTCCCCTATCATCACAGTTTATCTTGCCCCACTTTGCAGTTGAGTGGAGGCTAAGTAGGTACCTATGTACAAATTGAATCACATCATTGTTATTTATTTGTGGTATATTTAATTAAACATGCACACAGTATCAGTCTCCTAATTGTATAAAAATGCAATTTTTTTTTTCAAGATTACTAGCAATGTGGGTCGCACATTACTAGTAATCTCGTTAACCCCTCGTGCTAAGCTAAAATGCTTGTGTTACGAGTGGGTTCACGTCGGTAGTGTAATGGATGGGATTCGAACCCGCAACCACATGATCGCCAGTCCGACGCCCTAGCCATTAGGCTACCGCCGCTTCAAGTAACCATGATGCTCGAACTATTATCTACAATGGTGAGGACTACGTTCTCAAATTACTCTTACAAGAGTAGAAGTAAGAACAAGAGTTCCAGACGAATTGATCCAAAATTTCAAGTTTCAAGAACGATGCTGAATATTGCACGTTTAGAAATGCATACATTTGAAATTATACCTAGTAGAGGAGCCGAACTATGGGTAGGTATACATTTAAATCAAATAAAATTCATATCGACGTGTTTTGAGACTGGGTGGATGTGACTCCGGTAGACAGGACTTATACCACACCTAGTAGACATTAGTTTCAGAGGAAACAATCAAACCACAGCAGTAGTCTAAATCTAAAACCTGAATAATTAAAAAATAATATGGCTCTTCATCTTCATAATTCATTCATAATTAGGTATTTAAAGTTAAAAAAATATACTTTAAAACTTTGTATCAAGTAGGTACTAGTTCTACGGATTAATACCACAAAAATAGACACTCTCAACCTCAATGGTAAAATTGATATTGGCCAAAGTGAAGATAATACGATGGTAACTAATAACTCTGTTCTGATAATGCCCAACTGTATTGCGTAATTATGCATAGTAACTTAACGTAATGATAATAAAAACTATGAGTATTATTTTCTTTATCAGTGAAAATTATCTCCTAGTACATGTATAGTGTATAAAAAGTGGCACGAGCTAAGCAAGTGACTCGCTAATATTGTCACTTTATCAGTGTGCACGACTGATCTGCGTGAGTGCTCCGCTTTAGGAAACTTTTGTACTAGCAATGATTCATTTTTAAGCAGATTGTTATCGACAACTCGATAAAAAGTATAATGTTAATGACCCTTCTCATTTTGACAGAGTGACAAGATATCGTAGCGATAACGATTTAAATGACGCACACGTTGGAGTACTTATATAAATTACACTCAAACCTTTATATCCTTCACCCTCTTAAGAAGGTCAAAGATAGATTCCATACAACTTAGATAACTATTAACTACGGGCCTATTTCACCATCGTCAGATAGCTTTATTCGAGGAATCATTTTGAAATTTTGATAATTGTTTCATCAGAAACTGTCAAAGTTAACCGTCTTTTTTATTCGTGGAATAAAAGTTATCTGACGATCTTGAAATAGGCCTTACGTCTTCTTTAATCTACAAAATAGTTTTCATGTTTACTGTAACCACCTGTTTAAGTTTCATAGCCCTGTGCAAGATTCCTAGTGGTTTTGCAGATTAAAATTACCATATGTGCCGGATTCCTGTGAGCAGCATGGTTTGCTTTGCCCTATTAATAAGACTTCGCTGTCCTTCCCTCTGTCCGCCTGTCCCCTGGCTCTATTATAGCTCATGAACCGTGATAGTTACACAGTTGAAACACACACAGATGGTGTAAGTATTTCTGTTGCCACTGTAATAACAACAAATACTATAAAATCAGTATGTATAATATTAATATTTAAGGGGTCAAATCACGTTTGGTGTATGGGGGCCCATGGCCCAAGGCCCATGCAACAATCGTGTTTTGATGCCGTATTTATAGATAGTGGTTCGGTACTCTACGTGCGCGAGTCCGACTCGCTCTTGATCTCTCAATCTAATATGATCTACATACAACGTCTAGACTTGTCAAATATCTAATATCTACATACAATGTATAGACTTGTCAAATACATAGTAGGTACAGTAAAAATATACAGATAAACAAAGTTCTATTTAAGTAATTTATGTTGCCTCTGATAGTTTGAATCATGATAAACTTCGAAAATATCATACAATTGAGGAATCTACCTACCTACACGAACTTTAAAAATAACAAAAATGAAATAATAGTGATGTGATGCGATGCGACTACAGTTGACCAAATAATATCTAATAGAACACCCTTTCGCTGGCAACAGTGGCAAGTGGCAGCAGCCAGTTTTAAACATAGAAAGTGTTAAGCACAGAAATACAAATAACTTTTATAACAAACAATAGTTTCATGCAAATTACGCCAATTGGGAGGAAATTTCTGGAATCCAAAATTTTTTTTTAAGAATTCTGTATTACTTGTGTTAGACTTGTTTAGGTATTGAAATTGAAGAATAAACCTAATGTTGCTTGAAGGTTTTATGCTGGAACAATAACAGATAGACATTGAATGTGATATCTTGCACTGCAGTGGCTATCATGAAGAGCACAGGTAATGTTGCCGTGCCAAGATCTAGAAAGATAAAGTATCTATGTAATTAATCAATAAACAATTAAATTGTTTATAATTAACTTTAATCGTTTTAAATAGGTATATATTTACTTATCAAATACTCGTTAGAGATTTGTATTATTTATTAATTATCACATAATCATGATCAAAGTAGCGGTATTTTTTTTATAAACATGAAACATGTAAAGTCATTTAATTATGTTTAGGTATAGATAAGTTATATTATGTAATAAAACCGGTTCCGTTTACGACTGGAATGGAACCAAAAACCACACTAAGGCCCAGTTTTTACATCCTAAGTTAAATATAAAACTAGGTAACACTTTAAAACTTCGGGAGAACGAGTTTATTTATAAATTTTTATTCTAACAAACGGTTAAATAATTTACTCTCCAACTTATTTCAGCATTTGATAGACAAACAATTGATTGAAAACGCGTTTTTAAACCATTAGTTAGTATATTTAACCATGGGTTGAGTAAACTCGGAATCAATAAAGTGGGCCTTAGTCAGTATTCTATATAAACCTACTTGGTAACTATGCTGTTTCTAGTATTAACGTCGATGTTTGTTTGTTTATTTGCCGTCCGCAACCAGCTACAACATAGCTACAATATAAATGTGTAATTGTGTACATAATGTCCCATTTACGCGTGTCAGTTCAAAGATAACCGTTACTGTAAATTGTAATATGTCGCACAGAAGTTAAAATTAGATTTAATCAATATTGTAGTGCGGTACATCCACATGTCATAAATAAGTATCTATGGGTACAGCGTACCGTAGTCAACTGGCACGTCCAGAGTTTATACAATTTTGCTACGAACTTGACCTACTTATAATTAACCTATTATACCTATGTAGTTATTAGGACCTATTTATATTTAACATCGGTAATGAAACATGATTGTTTATGCATATTATGTACGTAGGACGTAGGTATAATGTAACTGTGCATTAGGTATTTTTCCTATACAAACGCATGAAATTGTAATTTCTTTAATATTTCAAAGACAATAACAAACATGTTTACTTGTTTTTCTTATTTAAAGGTACCTTCTCAGGATCCGTGCGTCATTTAATGGACTACGATTTTCCTTGTAAAAAAATGTGATGATAAATAAATATCTAATAATACTTTATTAGTATTAATAATTAATCCATATTAATATCACAAACGCGTAAGTAACTGTTTGTCCGTCTTTTGAACTCTCAAGCATCTTTTAAGACTATAAATCCGCGGAACAGATTTCAATGACATTTTTGGTTTGGAAAGAGTTCGAATAGGTGCCAAGAAACACATCTACAAAGAGCGAAGCCGCGGACAAAAGCTTTTAGCCCATAATATGAGATTTATTTTAATACACACACTAACTGAATTAGCGAAATAGTAACAAATGGCAAGTCAATTATATTGAAAAATTAATAAAGTCAGACATTATGTAAAAAACCAATTCTTTTATTTAACCGAAGGAAAGTAAAAGTCTATGTTTTAGCAATATTTTTCATGATAATAAAAAAAACTAAAATTTGTATGAGTGAGGTCTTAACATTTACGGTGAGTTGATCCTAACGAGTGTTCCCCCCCTCGTATCTCGACAAATATTTCCATCTGTGTGAGCTTACTCACAGCGGCAGAAAAAAAATGCACCTTTTTACCAGACTGCGCCAGTCGGTAAAAAGGCGCAGGTCGGTTTAGTTATATCTGGATGCAAAATATAACATTAGAAATCATATTGAATTTATATTTTTGGTGCCTTCGACTGCGTTTAAGAACACTTTCAACTGTGATCATCCAATTTCTTTTTTTTTTCAACCTTTTTCATCTCACTTATTAAGTGAGATGTATTTTTTCAGTTCACTTATTAAGTAAAAAGAAAAAATTATACCTTCACAATTTTTAATTTCACGCAGTCGGGATTTTTATTTTAATTTATCTTTTAAAAACAATCTCTTCTTCATCTTTGTTAGATGTTAAAAACGTCATTAGTTTGTGAAAACTAAACCTTTTTTTTCTTTTCCGCTAATTCTGTTTGTACGGTGTAGTAGTGTAAGTGTTAATACATTGAGGTAAATAATATCATTTAAATATCAAACACAGGTGTTTGAAAACAACAGTATATTTGTACCGTTTAGTTCATTCAAATTGCAATTCAACAAATGCAGCAATCGTCAATATCGACAATAATCCTTTGAACGTTCAATTTTGATCATTTACGCAATGGATCTAAGAAATCTACAGTTTTTCATAAGTAGATAGAATAACGGTTAAAGTTCTCACCTAAATGCACTGTAAACAGTTATTTAGTTATGGAAACAATAAAGGACCTAAAACAAATGACATTTAGTGAAAAGCAACCTAAATTAAAGATAAAATTAATTGATCGAGGTAACAACGACACATAAATACCCTCATAATAAAATGTTTAAACAAGGTAATGAAACTCCAAATGTATACCTACCACCTGATTTACAAGTATTAATATTACCCAATAACACAATATTTTTTTTTATCTCAGCAATAGAATTCGTATCTATCTACCTATATATATAAAAATGAAACCCGTTTTCCGTTGTCACGACATAGCATGAAAACGGCTTGACCGATTTAGCTGATTTTGATCTTGAAATGTTTGTGGAAGTCCAGTAAGGTTTAAAAGGTGTAAAACATAAATAATAAGTAAAAAAAAAACTGTTCCTAAACTCGGGAATTACCTTAATTTAGATACTATTGACAGAACGAAGTCTGTCCGGGCAGCTAGTTTTATATAAATCCTGTCACTGGGTCACCAACTACAAACATATTTAAATTAATTATGATTTGGATTAATTTGGTAACCTTCACAAAAAACGATTGAAATAATCCGTCCTGCACTTATCACTTATCTTTATGCAAGGTTTGACTGAAAAAAAAGCATCTCCAACGTTATCATTAGATGTGAAACGAATTAAGTATCAACAGTTATTGAATTGGATCAAAATTGTTAAACTTTTCTGTTAATGTTATAAGTACAAAAAATATATAAATATACTGTAATAGCAATTAATTCTTATGTAGCAATTCTATCCGTTTTTTTTTTATATTTCAGCAAAAGAGGTTGTAACTTGCCAAACTTACTGGCAGACGACTCACCGCACGCGCAGTCGGCGGGTCGTCTGGTTTCGGGAAGGCAAGCTACTACCCGCAAGTACTTGCGAACCTCATTCATATATAGTGACATACTGTGAAAACTTTGATTGCGAGATTTAGAATTGAAAAGGATAGCAGATACACACTCTATATGAGTGAGAAAAAGATGTGAAAAACGACGCGATTCTTCCACTGTAATCTAATGATGTGTAGTTTTTAAGATGAAATTTCATCGTCATGGTTACTTATTAATCAGAGTTTATATGTGTAAAAATCGCTTCCGATTTTCAGAGAGGCATTTAAAATTTGGGAGTATTTGACATTAAACAATCAGTGTCAAACAATATTGAGGTAAATATAATATCTTGAGAGAACTTGTACACGGCCATCCATTAAACTCGTCAGAGTTTGCATTATGGGAACTCAACAAGTGACAAACATAGCTATCAAAATGCTGTCCAAATGATCATGCGCATATCAAAAATATTTTTCTTGGATTGGAATCGAAGCTGATTAGCAGTCAGGGCCAGACTTGACCATATTATAATATCTTCGGAAAATTCACACACGGCCATCTGATCCCAAACTAGGCAGAGCCTATACTATGGTGACCAGACAACTGATAAACATACTTAAATGTTTATAAATACATACTTATTGTAGATAAATTACACCCAGACACAGAACAAATGATCGTGCTCACACAAAGATTTGTCCTGGATGGGAATCGAACCCACGACCTCCGGATCACTAACCACTAGACCAACAGGCCCGTCAGAATAGATATACAATATCTTTTAAGATTTGAATGACTGTAATGATAAAGATTTTCCTTTGACTTATCCATGAAATTTAGCAATCTGTTGGTCTGTCTTTTACCGGTTATAATTATGACTACAGCTTAGCATAATTTATCTTTAAAAATAATAATAATGGTAAGCGCATAACTCAAAAATGGCTGGACCAATTTGGGTAATTTATTTTTTGTATGTTCCCTAAGGTCCACGGAAGGTTTGAATGATATAAGAAAAATGCGTGGACAGATCAGATAAGGTTTAGATGCTATTCATTATTTACAGATCTTACACGCTGGTATTATATAATTTGTTAAGTTTTTGTATTCATTGGCTAATCACCGTCCACGCGGGCGAAGCCGCGGGCATCAGCTAGTATACCAATAGTTTTATCGTAGACTCGTTTTTCAATTATGTAGATCAATGGGCATTTTTGCGACAATGTCGGTGTGAAGTAAAACACTTCGTCGCAGAGGTCTTTAAATACTGTAACTATATTGTTTGAGCGCTATCATAATTATGCCTATCGGATGTTGTTATCGTTTAACAATAACTTCTTGTAAGACATCCTGTGCGCCTCATATTCTGTGGACTGATAGCTCTAGGACAAAGATACGGTAGACGTATCCTTCATATCAACCTTTTCTCTCTAGACTGAACATTGCGCAGGAATCTGTTAGTTAATTAAAAACTACAAATATTAGTTTTTTTAGTCATGAGTTAGGTCATTATAACTATCTTTGTAAATAGAGATAAATAGAACTTTTTTTTCTTGCACCTTACCACCTTCTTTTAGTCTTAATTGAATGCCTATTGACAGATATACAGGATTAATTTAAAAGGAGTGCGTATATTCTACGAGGTAATCAGGTGCATAAAACTGATCAACTTTCCCCAAGAAACAAGTCTAAATCTTAAAATTTGAAAAATAACTTTTCATACGAAGTGATAGGTCACGTGACTTATGTTTGTATGAAAAGTTCCTTTTAAATTAATTCTGTATAATTTGTACTTCGCAGGTCACAACAGGATATCCATAATTCCATATCCAGATCGAGAATAATTCCGGTATATTATTTACTAGCGAACCTAGGGGACTGTTTTATAATATATAGCTAATAGATTTACGCGGAAAAGTTTACCCTCGAATGGTGTGAGTGATAACTATTAGTCCAATGGTAGGACCATCAATGAGTCTGATGACCACATACAACAACAATTTCCTGTCGAATTAAAAATAATTGAAAAGGGCATATTTATGACATGTGATGCTGTCAACCATGTACCTACCTAACTTACATCACTTTGTAATCCCACTGACGTGAGGATTACTACTTGTCATTCACCTAGTCTTTTCCAGCTAGGAATGTAAGTCAAAAACAGGAAGCGACTGTAAGTAGTCTTGGTGGATACGGTATGTACGGACTTGGAGAGACTACAGAATTTATTGGAATTAAGAATAAGATCACCTAGGCACTGGATATTTAATTCAATTGTATCTACCTTCTCTATCTGTTATGTATAAATGTATGTAGGTATTGGCTTTTTACTCGGCAAAACCCTTATAGCCCTTGACATCTGGTTTATGGAAATTGGATACAACTGATAGGCATAATGCTATCGGATCTTAATAATGGCAGCTTAATACCGGCCCTTAAATGTCCCACTGCTGGGCACAGGCCTCTTCCCATATAGAGAACGGATGAGCATTGATCACCACGCTTGCTCATTGCGGGTTTGCGATTACAGATTCTAATATTTTGGAATCCAGGTTTCCTTACGATGTTTGCCTTCACCGTTTCTCAATGATGTCTTAGAATGATAAAGAAAGTAGGTACATAAAACTTTGAAAAAGGCACATTGGTACTTGTCTGGGTTCGAACCTACAACCATGTGCGTGTGAATTTCGTCATTGAACCGCTAGGCCACCACGACATTGCAGCTGTTAAATGTTTAAAACTTATTACCCATTTATTTTTATATTTTTCTATTTACAATTATATAGGTACGAGTCAGCGCAACTCATAACATTTATTGAAGTTATTGCCACCAACTGTGATCACAGTTCTATAATTGTTACAATTATTGCTTGCTACACATACTGAGGAAGGTTTCGTACTTCCGTAAGTGGTGTCAACCACGAAGTAATTCGCAGGAAAAAACATAAAGGTCAAATGACCATTGCTATTGTCACTACGTATAAACATAACTACTGAATGATAGCTTCTAGTCGTGAGGGATGTTTACTATAAAACGTTACACACACGGACAGTACTGACTGATTCAGAATATGACTTCTGATTTACGAGCAGGCCAAAAATAACCCTACCTAAAACCAACAAACAACAGTCAAACGATTTGCTTATAAAAATCAGTTCGGAAATCGCCTAAAACTGAAAACAAGAAGTTATTTCGACTAGCGCAATTTGCTTTTACTAGGTTTGCCTATAAATAGGTTAAGGATAAGCTGAAAGAGAAATATAAACTTAATTATTAATATGATGTTTGATTTTAACTTTTAATCTTCATTTACAGCTCACCTGAAAGAACACAACTATCTATACGTTCTCCATTAGGTATATTCTGTTTAATATCTAATGGATACTATTATATTATACTAGCTGTTCCCCGCGACTCTGCCTTCGGTACCTACCTTTTTAGTAAAAAAAATATAGCCTATGTTACTCAGGGTGAATGTAGTTTTCTAATGGTGAAAGAATTTTTGAAATCAGCACAGTAGTTTTTCAGTTTATTCATCACTAACATACCTAAAAAACAAATTTTTATAATACTAGTGTATTTAGATATAAACCTTCTTTTAAATCACTCTACTTAATGCTGAAACTGCAATAAAATTCGTTGCGTAGTTCATTAAACCTTTTGGAGTGACTTTGTTTTAAACTATGTAAAGAACCGTCACCAGCTCATCAACATGATGACCAAATCCCAATCCCAATAACAAATACTTGAAAGATCAGAGAAGAGCGTTAGAAAAAAACTTGAAGAAATCAAGGGCAAGCATCAAACACAAGCATGGTTTCCCTTGATTTTGCTGGGACTCCATCATCAGATCCTGATTTGGTGACGTCCGGACGTTGTTACCGTAAGAACTGTCCCCCAACTCCTAACGATTAAGGAGTTGTAGGTATCTTATATCCACCAGTTGGTCATCATGAAGTTATTACTCCCATAATTTATGAAATTTGAGTGTTGATCTATATTTCCCTGAAATTCTATCATGAGTTCCTGACGTGATGACTAAGTGAGATAATAAGCATTTTTATGTAATAACAAATCGACATGTTTTTCTAAAAATATTGGTATCTACTCTAAACTATTTATTTGTTTATAACCACGAATCATGTTTTTTAAGTAATACCTAAGGCTTAACCCTAATCTGGACTTTTAGGATGTCGGTTCCTTATCTTTTGTGCTGTAATAAATCGTATGGATATTTTATCATTTTGTTTAAGTCATTGAACAGCGCTTCTATTTTTAAACATCATTTGTTATCTGGCTTCATTAAATTGACAAGAACGAGTTAAAACCTTTTTATTACTAAAATTACAATTGATTTGATATAAGTAGCGCATATCAAATATTTACAGCTGGTTTGGGTGTTATTAGTTTATTACACTGCAGTGTTTTAATCTTTTATTTATCTTATTTGTACACTGTCAATGTATACAGGATTAATTTAAAATGACTTCGTATATTCTACGAGCTAATCAGGTGCATAAAACTGAACAACTTTTCCCATGAAACATGGTCGAAATCTTAAATATTTAAAATCGTCTTTCATACAAACATAAGTCACGTGACCTGTCACTTTACGTACTTTTAAATTAATCTTGTATACTACACCAAGGTGGGTTCTATGTGTAATAGATTGACTTTGTAGAAGTACTTCGAAACACTGACAGGGGAAGTCCCTGTGAGTATGTTTATAAGGTCATTGGAAAGTCTAGTACAGTCAACAGCAAAAGTAGAAGATGGGTGTTCTTTGTGCATGTGATTTAACTGTTTGTGAAACCCCCGCGACACAAGGATTTAATTCCTTAGTGCAGGCGTCGTTTTAAAAAAAAAAAAAAAAAGAGTTTATAACTTTTGGAGTAAAAACTGATCACGAATATATGGCAACTGTACTAGTTGTAAATGTTGGGTATTTCCAATCACATACTTTTGAATCACTTTGACGCCACACAGTTCTGACGCGGACTCCGTTCATTAGTATTGAATTTCAGATTTTGATCATCTACTTTTGCGGTTGACTGTATTAGCGGACCTGACACGGCTTCGCACGTGTATAATACATACAATTATTCCTCTTGAATCACTCTATCAATTGAAAAAACGGCATTAAAATCAGTTGCGTAGTTTTTAAGATCTAAGTTTACCTAGGGACATACAGCGGGAAGCGACTTCGTTATTTATTATGTAGTGATATTTTGTTAATACAAAATTTCTACAATCATCGACAAAATTCTCTATTCTTAGGAACAGCTACGATCTAATTTTACTTTCTGATAAATAGACGAATGTCCGAATTAGATGACACGCAGAAGTTCCTAGTCATATATATGTATAATATGTTGTAGATAGCCTTCTCATAGGATAGGGTAGGTATCAAATTCAACGACTTTACTTGACAGGGAGAAATAGTTCTATAGGTACTTACTAAGTAAACATATTTATTCAGCGTCATTTTGTACAAGACTTTAGAGTTTTACAAACTCGCGTGTAAAGAATGTATAATAAAGTGTTATGGCATGCAAATTCTAAATCAATCTCCAATGAACAGTCGGCTTATAGTGAAAAATAAATGATTACCTACACTTGATGCATTGTTATTGAAAAACCCTAGTTCAAAAGTAAGTACATAGTGTTGAACAAGTGACATCCAAAACTGACTTGAATGACACAATGTTTTATGAAAAACCAACCTTATGAGCATGACATAAAGTTGTTAGGTATAGCAATGCGAGTCCTTTTGTAATGACTGCATTTCTGTGGTCATTATTGAGGACGGGTTTGAGACTCCGGCTCTGCATCTTGAGAAAAAGACTTTTTTTTGCAGAATAATGTAGCATTATAGAATGTAATGATTGTCCATCAGTGCTATTTATTCTCTGCAATCAAGTCATTGTTGAGAGTCATGGTCTAAATAGTGTTTAGAAAATAAAATACACTTCAGCGCGGAAAGTCTATTTTCCTACATGAATCTCGGCTAGAAAGCGATCCCACGATGAAATTTGGTCGTGGCATTTTATCGAATCAACTCGTCAAAATATCATCGTTTTAACGTTTTTTCTTCGGTTCTAACATGAGTGCCTATGGCAATGGCTGGTTCTAACGCCGTGCGCAAGCTAGCCATGTAAGGACTATTTATATTATAAATTATAAAACGATATTTTGACGTGTAAGACTCGATAAAATACTAAGACAATTTTATCGTAGCGCGCATGTAGCCCGGCTGGTCATCATTCATGTACGTATTAAATCCTATGTAATATGGAAATCACTATAACCTGTTGGTCTTCAGCTGTCTTGCTTTTTTATCCTTAAGTACTAAGTTTTGGTAAACAGAGAAACTTGTGTGTTCAAGGGAACATACAAGTGTCGTGATAAAGATTACTCAGATTGGAAAAAAAACTAGTGTGATTCAAAACCAGCTCTAACGTTATTTGAAAAAAAAAACCAAAAATAAGGAAGATTGTTCTAGTATGAATAAACTTTACAAAAATTATTGAAAACAGAAAAAAGTTCTTTGAATTTTATAACCGTGTCCATTTGAGTTTGAAAGCCGTCAAAGGCTTTATAGATTAATTCCGATTAGGGTAAGTGAAAAGCCGTGCTTTCATAAAGGAGTCCGAAGTACTCCGAAGGCCGTAAAAAGAACCGGTTTCTTCAATACTACTTAATTTAATGGGTACCTACTGCAAGTAAACTGTGATCTTAATAAATAAATAATTACTGTACCTTTGTGTCTATTTCTGGTATTTTCATTAATACAGTTACACGAGAATGAGTTGATTATTATACTTATTTTTAACCGACTTCAAAAAGAAGGAGGTTCTGTGTTCGTCTGTATGTATCTTTTTTTTATAAGATCTTTGAGCCAACACCATATAAATTGGATAAGGGCAGGGATTTGACGATGATTAGATCGTTGAGCGTAGGTAGTATTTTAACCACTTAACGCTCTAAGCCACCCATTTGGTCATGAATTTTGAGGTTCACGCAAAAAGTATTACCAACGCATTGAAATAAAAATAAAACTATTCAGGTACTAAAACTAAAAAAAAGATCGCTATAAAATCCTTCAAAATAGGTTTATTTCAATCTATTTGGTCATTGTAAAAGACGAGCTCCCCGTGTGAGACCATTTTTAAGCCCCCTCTTTTTTTTGTTTTTTTTTTTTCGGGGTAAAAAGCTTATGCTTTCAACCCACGCCGAGTGCGCAACGTGGGGATATGTCGGACTTTCACCGACCAATACCACCCCGGTTCCATGTCTGCCTTGGCCGGAGTCGTGGGATCACTCGCGCATTCTCTGGTCGATTCCGGCCCCCTGACCGTTGAAGACTCTAAAGTTGAATGACTATTGAAAGTCAGAAGTTTCCACCCTTATGATAGTGCTATGCATATTTTCTACTTACTGGTTTTCTGATACGAGTTATAGGTATCAAACTCTCGTATCTCGAACCTTACAATAAATTCAGATCGGTTGACAACAGTGTTTGAATCCGGTCGTTATCATAAACACAATTTATAGTAATGCACCTGCCAACAAGCATTAATGACTACGATTTATCTTCGACTGCTGATATAGGTATGACTACTGCTTTATCTGCCAATCACTTGTTCTACCTAGGTACCTATATTGGTACCTATTTACAATTTTGTATTTCCGAAACAATTTAAGTACGTTATAATATTTTAAGAACCATACCTATAGTGTTCATTGTTGATAAATGATAAGTAATAATAGTGTGAAGCGAAATAATCTCACAAATCTTGCTAAGTTTTTGATTAGATTGGATTTCTGATAATAAACATTTTCTTAATGTTCCCAGGTAATCTGAGCAGATTACGGCTATGCGGTTTGAGATAAACAAATAATAAGCTGTTGGTCGTGGAAATTAGCGATATTAATTTAAAGAACAATGGCTGATATAGGCATACTTATAATATTTTTTTTTATTATAGGTAAGTAGGTACATACTCAAGCCTTTTTTTTTCATTTCACAGTAGTTAATTGTCATATCTGTCATACCTATACCGATCTGTTCTGCCTAGGCAGGTCTTCAATAATATTATTATCGTTGAAATTTCAGATTACCTAAAGATAACTTGAGAAAACACAAAGTCATTTAGATATTAAAATGTTATAAGAATCAAATCTTCGTGGCCAAATCAATGTTTAATTACCTACCTACGCAATACAAAAACTAAATCCGCATTAGCAGTAGGTACATCAAATAAGCGTAAAAAAACTCATTAGTTACGTGCAAAGTTTACTTAAAAATTACCCAATTAATTTAATTTAATATACCTCTCAGGTACATAAATATTGTACATGTATATTAACAACACATTTAAAAACTAAAAATACTCCTTTATGTAGTGGAAAAAGAATAATTATGTAACTACCGAGGCATTTTTAGACGTACAACCGTTAGCAAAAATGGTATACGATTTATATGTATGTACCTATTAATAAGGTAAACTACCTACTTAAACTGCGTCGAAGTGTTCTCATTGTCATCGGTTCTTACTAGACCGCATAAGAGAGACAAACAAATAAAAAGGTTTTCAGGCTTCCACTGAGACTGGCGGCCGCGGAAGGAACTCGGAGCTTGGAATGGGATAAGAAATTAGTAGCAAGTGTAGTTATTATATATTCATATAGGTACCTACCTATATTAGTATTTTCATTGGGATAATGATAAAAAGGTAACTATGTTTTTAATGTTCCTATTGTATTCAATTATAAAAACCCGCAGAATTATTAGTTTATGTAAATAACTCATTGTTTTGATCTCCGTTTTGTTTTTAAAGTTTAAGAATGTAACTAGTATAGGTAGTTACCGATGTATTGCAAGTGCTAATCTAGTGGAGTGCGCTATGCACGTTGCATTCATCGCGTGTCGGTTGGTACTCGTTTATCTAATAACTGATCAAGTGCCTGTCATAGGCCGAGCGTGCACGTAACAGGGATTTTATAATAAAAGCATATTACACATGATTATGACAATCAACCCATTGTGCTGAGAGATGAATACTAGGTTTTAAACCAGGTACCTACTTCTCAAGATGTAATTGACTTTTCCGGTTGCGTGGCAACCAATGTACCTACGCCCTAATAACATGCTATTATATAACGTATTGTTGCTGGATTATAGTATGACATACTGAACCTAAATATTAATGAATTACGTTATTACTTTACACAATATGGTGACATGAATGTAGATTTTTATTCAATGTGGATGTGTATTTCTCCCCCTCAAAGTAACAGATTAACAAGATTTTGAGACTTGATCAGGTTTTTTTATTTCATGGCGATTCCAAAATTTATATTACCTTTGTGGCTATTAGCGAATGTTAATGTATACTAAACCCGTTCTCCCCTCTATTTAGCAATCCATACTATTGCTATAGTTATTTGTACAGGCGCTACTTAAACAATAAACTGGGACTGCTAATGCTTTGTTATCCTTGAAGATACGGGGTCCAGATTCATAACTACGTAAGTATTAATTAGGTACTTAATCTGTGGCTAAAAGCATATCGAAAATACATATCTCCCTAAAACACTTATGTCGACGGGCCATCCAAAGGTCAAAATAGCGCGTCACTTTTTAACTTCTATATTCATTTATTATACAAGGGTACAATTTTTTCAGGTCTCCTGTTGCTATATAGTCCTGCCTACTTATTACTTTTTGAGACATATTTCAACAGGATTAATTACAGGTAACGCGCCGCCGCGCCCCGATCGTTTTCCATACGAATTATTTCCGAAATAAGTATACAACTCAATCGTAAATTATAATTATCTATGTTACCTGGTAGAAGATTAGCTTACCTGGTCTTACCTAGGTAGGTATCTAGGTCTTGTGGACATCGATAATTTGAAAGACAAGACGGATACATTAAGTTTACACAACATAATAACAATGTTCTGTAACCTACTTGGAAAAAACGTAACTGAAGTCAGAACAAAGAAAAAAATGTTAGGCTGGTAAATTGTTAAGAAGGAAAATGATCAAGAGCATGTCAAAGTCAACAAGTAGGTAGGTACAGGATAATTAACCACAGAAACTTACATTGTATATCTTAATATTTTTGGGTTTATCTGATATTCACAATTAAAGTCATATACTAAAGGAAAAGTATATATTTTTACGACTTTCGTGGTCGAGTGGCGTACGAGTGGTTTTCAAGGTATAGCCAGCTCTGATGTCCCGGGTAAGATTCCCGGACGAATCAATGTAGAAAAAACCTCTTTTCTACATCGTTTCGGGTCTGGGTGTTTGTGGTACCTTCATTATCTCTTGATTTCATAACACAAGTGCTTAAACTACTTACTTTGGATTCGGAGCAATGTATTTGATATGTCCACATTTATAAGTAGTATCTGGATGACCGAGTTTTGCTCTTCTTGTCGGACATGCCCCCGAAACCCCCTGCATACTAAATTACGTGAAAATCGTTGGAGCCGTTTCCGAGATATAGATTATATATATATATATACAAGAATTGCTTGTTTAAAGACAAAGAAGTAAATATATCCGTGTGCACCAACAAACAGAAACATGATTGTTTACGCTTGCCCGTCGACCTTGCCAATGCAGGTAATTTAACAGTTGCAAGCACAACACTCGCTACTAAAGGTAGGTCTCTCCACCTTATATAATTCATAAATGCATTTCAAAAACAGTTACTGTTCTTATCAAGGTCAATAGCATGAAATCATAAAAACAAAGAATACTTCATACACATAGTAACAAAGTGACAAGTTCTTTTAAGTGGCTTTCGTTGTAAGCACCTCATTATTTCCCAACTCCCTTAAAAATGGGATGTGAGATGCCTTATCTATTTTTATGATAATTACGGTGATGCCATCCATTTGAAATGGAGTGGTACACGCGGCCGCTTTTAAATTAATCTTTTAATTGGGTTAGAGGCTTGTGACGTCATGCTTCACTATCATTTATTCATATTTGGATATCCGAAAGCGGACCTTCATGTCAGAATGAGTGACTAGATAACTAACCTAGTTACTTTACATTTTAAAAATATACTAATTTTTTTGTTTCAGTTTTGAATAACTGTTCGCAGCCTGTACACATTGCATAATTTATCATACCTGAGAAACCAAGAGACTCCCGGGATTAGCAGCCTTATTTTCTTGAGACTCCTTGGCTGGATATAACTTATACAAAATGCTTCAATTGAAACTTTAATGTTCACCCAGCGGTTCCAGTTAGCAGGGAATAATATAGATACTTATTCTAATTCTTACCACTAAATAATCTCAATTTCACGTTTGCGATTACTGTTACCACTTATTACAGTTTCATAACCGCAGGGTAGCAATAATCATGAGTTTTTTTTATGGAAATCTCATCGTCTAACTAGCCTTTTCCCAAGCTACGTTGGGGTCAGCTTCCGGTCTTATCGGATATAGCTGAACAATGTATTTTATATAGAGCGACTGCCTACATGACCTCCACAACCCATTTTATTAGGTAAAACAGTATCCCACGGTAAGACTGGTTGACTGATTCGTAATGACTTAACGACTGCCAAAGATTACTGTGTGACAGTTGGGACTAACGACTGAACGTGTTTTTTTAGGCACTGAAGAGTCTCGGTATGTTTACGAATGTTCACCAATCCATGGACCAGCTTCGCCATTTTTATCGCTCGAACCGTACGTACGGCTTCGAGCTCCTCGTGTTGAATACTAATGACAATAATATCTAAGCAGGGGAAGTGCGGCTGTCGGTCGGTCTTTCATTGACTGAAAAAAAAAAACAACCCGGTTCCCGTATCCGGCGCTCTGTTTATGGTGTAGTCGCGAATAGTCGCACAGGTTCATTTTGACTTTATCTATTCTGCTGGATTTGAGATAGCACAAGTACACTAAAAACCAAATCTATGAGTCTATTATTATTTATAATATTTTTTTCCCATTTTCCTCATCATACATACCATAGTATCCTTTTCATACTGGAAAACTCTGGCAATTTCTACAAGCGCAGTCATCGCTTATGAAGAAAATTCCTTGAGTTGTAAGCACCCAAGTACTCTCTTATATGCAATATACACATAGCCTAGATATATAATACGATCATTTTAGGTCGAACTCTAATTTCATGTTTTAATTACTGAACGCCAAAACACAGTCGTATTCAGCAACTAAGTCAATGGTAATCATTAAAATAAATTATAAACAACAATGTTATTCTAATACTCTGACGTGTACCTGTCATTGTAAAGGATTATTATTCTTTTTATTATTACCGTAAATAATGGTTTCTTTTGCTTAAACAAACTGTTCGACTGGCTTTGTTAATTAACATTTACCTAAATTATAATGAATGGAGCGAGTTATAAGAATAGTTAGTTGACGGCGCGCAGGACAATTAACATGAATAATATTAGCTCACGGTAACGAACTCTAATTGGTTTTCGTCTCTAACAACACGGCAAAGAAACTTATATTTAAAGTCAGTACAAATAAGATTCACACAAATTCATCTGCAAACGTCCTTATCTGTCGGTAAAATATACACGTTCTTACTTATGCGTGAATCCATTGAAAATATTTACTTGTGTGTTGTTGGCAGCATGATAAGTACTACATGCCGTCGAAGATCATTCATTATTGTTGTTTATTACTGAATAATGCAATTAGGTATCTTCTTAAGGTACTTACCTACATTTGTTAAGCGTCATGGTTCTGTTCCATGATTGTATACTTTGGCATAGTGGGTAACTGTTTATTCACTCGGCGAAGATTTACTCTCAGTGACTGTTATCTACTCCTTTGTTAGTTTAATTTTAGAATTGTTTAGTTTTTTACGTGTCACCTACCGAAATATAAATAACAGTATATCTATGGAGATACCTTTATTTATAAAGTTATCTCAAAACAGCAGCTAGAGTGATTTATTTTTATAGCACAGCTGTGGTGGACACAGAGGCAAAGACCGACCTTAACGCAAGGACATATTACAAGGTCAATAACTTAGGAATTAACTTGAACATTTTGTCCTTTATTTAATTTGATATGGATAGTATTGTTAACAATCTTAGTATTGTTAAAATATCTGTAGGTTTTACAGATAATGCACTATTCTTGTGAGCTCGTTTTGAAAATAACTTCATTTCTTTCACTAAAACAATAATTAATTATGCTGTCCCATGTACTTAAATATGTTATGGAAAATTTTAACGTAAAGCCTTCAACAAGCTTTGTACCTTAAAAAAATAACGCTACAATATATCAAGTGATACATGCTCCTCCCTTCTCTTTACGGGAAGAGGCCTGTTCCCAGCAGTAGGCCGTTTATATACAAGTACTAGCTGTTTCCCGCAGCTTCTTATCTTTTAAGTTGGATCAAACTGTACACGGTGTGCAAATTTGATTTAAAACGGTTAAGTAGTTTCGGAGTTCATCCCGGACAAACACTGGAATTATATATATATAATTCCGATAATAAACATATATATATAAACGTTAATCTATTATAATAGATTAACGTCAAGTGACTTTGACTTGACACTGTTGGTGATCGGGTGAGAATAACAACCTATGGAAGGGGTCCAGAAAAGACGGAAGCCTGGCGGCGCGCGACGTCACGCGGCACATACATAGACGATCCAATAAACGCAGAGTACATTTTATATTGAGTAGAGCACGGACAGTACTGGGGAGATTTTAGTCGGTGCCTGACTGATATTAACACGTTGGTCTCGAAACGGGTTAAAGTCATTGGCTTTTGAACAGGAAAAGAATAAACAGCGCTTTTTAAATGTTTGTAACGTAGTAGTCGTGTAGTTATTTCTAATAATAACATTACAAAGATGCGGCGTATCTGTCTCTTCACAATGATATCACCCGACGTATTGATTACTGACCATTAATATATGTTTACAACATTGATGTACTTAGTAGGTCTGATTACTCAATATTTACATACGCCCTACTTATTTAGATCGTAAGATTGACTGTTCAAGGATATCAAATTGACGTATTGTGTCTATGATAGTAAGAAGAAGGACAGTGTATCGGTAGTCACATTAAAAAATGGTTGAAATATTTAGAAAATGTATAAACAAATTACACATTATCGAAGACTTGGGATTTCTCATTAGTAGTAGGTATGGTTAAGTACATACTAATCAAAGATTGTACTGGTTTTAGATGATGAATGGAAGGTAGCTATAGGGCCGCATATTTTAAAGTGACCTAGGTGTCACTAACACGGCAAAATTAATACTGCAGAGATACGATCCTACCTATCAAGACCCGCAATAGATGTCAAACGTGTTCCTCTTTAATGGTAAGAGAACAGCCTCCCCAAGGGTTTAGCCACATAAAGTCCAACTTATGCTTTTTTGAGGTGGTCCGTCCGGGGATCGAACTCGGGATCTCAGAGCTAGCGACTCCTTGAAAACAGCTGTAAGCGCCAGTCGACCACAGAGGTCGCCAACCTGATCACATTTCTAAATTCCGGTGAAGCAGTCAAAGCGTGCGCTCAGCGGTATACATCTTAAAAACTAACCTAATAACATTGTAAGATATTGTTTGTTATATTCCCAACACACAGTTATACATATTGTGGGAATTTCTGTTAAAAATCAGACGTTTTTTATATCCTGTTATCCACAACTTTATGACCTCCATGACTCGTTCTAGGTACAAATCTGATTAAACTGTTATCTTCGAAAATGAAAACAGTTATGAATTGGATGTCCCAGATTAACAAACGGAGCTCATTTAAAGTATTCTCTTTGCATTGCCAGTTGTCACCCTATATAGGTCACCTCACAGTCTGCCAGTCGCTTTCAATAATATTTGGTATTCTCTTTGTTTCACATTGCATATTTAAAACTAAGTCATGGTTTGTACTTTAACAATGACTCCCTATTGTTAATGATGGATATTTATTTTTCTGATACCTATTATGTTAGCTACATTGGTATGGATGGTATTTTATAAAACATGTACAATAACAGATATTATAAATATAAACAAATACCCTACGAAACCGTATTTACGGTCTGTCTGAAAGAACGAAAGACAAGAATAAACAATAAATTTTCTAATTTAATAATTAACAATATTTTTTTTCATAAACAAGGTGTCTTATATTTCTTTGTCTGCCTCATGCTTCAAATTCCTTTGATTATATCACTGTCCCATACCACATCAGACCTCAATGGCAGAAAATTTTATGTTATATTATTATTCTGATTATGCTAAACAGCGTATTGAATCGTTTAGCAGAGAGTCTTTGATGCAATAATCTTTTTGAAAGGCACTTACAGATTATCATTCAGAGCGCAACAATTTCGAAGCATCAAGATTTTGCCTTAAAGAAAGAACCCATTTATTCAACTAAGTCTATCGCGGTCCACTGCTGGACCTAGGCCTCATCCATGTTGTGCCACAAGACCCGCTCCTTCATTTGGGGGCTGTGTATTGTGGTGCGCCATCACAAAGGTGTTTGCCCCAGTCACCACGGGAATGCGGGTTGGAGACCGCGATCCTTTGGAGTTCACGAATTTGTTTAGTATCTTAGATTGCTTTTCTTTGAAGGACTGCCACGGTTGGTCTGAGCGCAGGCTTTGACTACTTCACAGGACTTTCCACTTTGATTGTTTATCTTCAAATCTGCACCTCACTTTGAAGGTAACATGTTGTTATTCATACTTTGCAATATTGTCTACAATAAAATATATATTTACGCCGAAATAAATTAAGAAATTGTGGGTAGGTAAATAGTTAAGTTGGCGATAGTTCACTTTGAAGATGGTGTTAACAGTGTGCACTTTCTATATACTTATTTAGTTGATAAAAATCAAAACGGGCATGATCGTCTTGATTTTTAGAAGTCGAGGTCCGAGTCCTGCCGGTGGCCTTTAGCAAAAGTTATTAATGTACTTTGGTTTTCCAATGCGATTCTTGCGAAAAAATCTCTGATGTGGTCGAGAAAATACAGCAGACAGGAATGAAGGGCTGTTGTGAATTTTATGATTAAAATGCTCGAGTGCCGCTGTATGGAATTTCCACAACAGTCAATTGAACTGAAGTTGTGTGATGTTCTTCAATACCCAAACAAATCGGATTGCGAAAATGGCTTTAATCGCAAGTATGTGAAATAATGGTTGCAATATCGTTATGCACTTCACATTATACTGTTACATATTGATTTTCCACTCTTCGTATATAGTTATTTACTCGGATTAAATAGTCTCCCACTTATTGCAATAACATGTATTACATCAATACAAAACGTGAACGGCCTTTCAAACGTGTATGGTAAAAAGTATACTTAAAGAAAAAAGTAAGTATGGGTTTTTCACACCGACTCTGTACGTACCAACGCCGGCCTCCATATTTTTTAAATAACATAATATAAGTAGTTGCCGGGCCTCCTAAAGACAACAATAAACAGAGTTTCGCGGTAATAAATGCGTGTATAAAAGAGGCCTTACAATCTGTTCTGGGAATTTTACCGCTGAAGCTAAATCTACCTAGACCCCATCTCCAGTCTATTGGATGATCGCCGTAACTCACAAGTGTTCCGTTCTAATTTTGCGTCGCCCGTGATTTATTTACCCACCTATGAAGACGGATGCCGGCTATCATCATGACTTGTTTAGCTGAAGGTTCGAGGCTACTGCGTCCCCTCAAATCTCAATTATCTAGTTTATGCACTGGTTCCCTCATCCACTTTAGCTCAGCGTCGGTCCCCATTGACGTCAGAGCTTAATTAATAAATATAGATAGGTACTGCAAGTGTTTCACAGAGATATTACAGTGTTGTTAGCTAGAAATGTTTTCTGTGGATCTTCATATTTGTTTTTCAATTGAATTATCTTGTGAGCACGGGTACGCTGGTCTGCTTTGCGTGGACATTTCGACACATCGCTGCATAGACCTATGGATTTTTTGTTGTTTTCATTTAGGCGGAAATGGAAATTATATAAGATTGACCTGCTGGTGTAGTGGTTAGTGACATTGTCCCTCATACCATGGCCCACTTATCGAACAGCCCAGCGTGTCCCAGCACCTGCACACGCGAAGACCTTTACAACACCACCCACAATGCTGCCTGCGTGGCCGAGTACTGCTCTGAATTGATTTAATAATAATCATAATAAGTTTATTAGTACATAAAGAACAACAACACAGTACATAGCATATGGACAGCAGTGGGTTGTACTACCAGGTCAAAATTCTTGTCAGCTTTCCGGCCTCCTAAACTAGGTACGCAGACCTGTATCTTAGGAGTCGGAGATTTTGTGGCTTCAATATATAATACAACCGTGACTTACGTTAATACAAGTTCTGCCTAATTTGGGATCAAGTAGTCGTGTGTGAGTCGTCCCAAGATAATTACTATAAGATACTAGCTGCCCCGGCAAACGTTGTTCCGCCTTTTCTAAAAAATCTGGAAGGGGCCGCTCCTATCACTTAAGGGTGTGAAAAATAGATGTTGGCCGATTCTCAGACCAACCCGATATGCAAACAAAATTTCATACAAATCGGTCCAGCCGTTTCGGAGGAGTTTGGGAACAAACATCGCGACACGATAATTTTATATATTGGAAGAAGAAGTAGATGTATATTTTTATTAGGTACTTAAAAATTTAATGTTCTTGCGAGTAGTAGGTATACATGTTATTTTTATCTTTAAAGAGCATTGTGTCTTTTACAATACAGGTTTCTAAGATCTAATAACCGTGAATAAACGAGTTGCGATACGTTAGATTGCCAGGTTAAGCATTGCAGTGAAATTTGGCTTATTATCTGTGCTTCGGCACAACTTTAACCATAGACTCCAAGTGCCCAACGACTTGTTACTTGTTTGCTACCATAACTAACTATAGACTTCAAGAAAAGATCAGGGACGTGGTCTTTACCAACCAGGAGCTAAGTTAATATAAATGCCAGAGTAACGGTACGCTTGTCCTTCTTTCTGTGTGTCTGTCAGTCTGTTACGCTTTCAAGTCTAAACAGCTAAACCGATTTTGATGAAACTTGAGTAAGCTTGAAGCCCAAAAATAGGCTTCTTTTTGGCGTTTAACTAGGGTCCAAGCAATCAAAAGTTAGTTTAACATCCTTACATGTTTTATAAAATGAAGTTAGTTGATCCACAGACTAAGCAATAGACAATATTTTTTTGCATCCTAACTCAATCAAGCGAAATTAATAAACTTTGCATTGACATTATATAATTATATAGGAATTAAATTACGTAAAGGGAACCCTCCAGTGAAGCTTGTGACTTATCCAAAGACTTATTTCTCAAATGATAGTAGGTAGGAATTCTGAAAACCCTTTATAATTCCCTGCCTGCCCTTTTTCCTGAGAATAGCTACCAAACAAAATTGGTTTGCGGTGTTTTCGGGTCAAGGTCGACCAACTTTTATATTTGCTACCGATAACACCTAATAAACTTAAAAGTAGTTTAAACATTTTATTTTGACAATATCTGATCAATTTTTTTAAATAATTCCATTATAATAATTCCAAATAAAGAATAAAGATCTTATATAATATCTATGGAGGGTAGAAGTAAGGAGGGTAATCTGCGTACATGAAAATTGTCCGTCAAAATGTATTAAATTAGTATGGCGCCACATTTGCATCAGGGTAAATTTTAAAGGAAGCTAATAAAAAGTCAATCAACGTACTATTCACAGTTTACGAAATAAAATCACTCCAGCTACAAGTTTTCTCATCAAAATTCTTCAAGGTTATATTTACTACATTATTTTCAACTACGCAAGTAGTTGAAATTTCAATAAGTAACTACTTTGGTCGATAATAATATTAAATTGTTTAACTCGACATACTTCACTTCGTTTACAAATTGCTACATTCATACCATACCCTTTGGACACACCAGCGCCATTCTGGAGGATTTTGGAACTGTTATTTAGCGCATACAACTGGACACTTTTTCAACTTTTCTCCCATATAAGATTGCCCTCCTTACCTCTACCCTCCATAATAATATCAACTGTTCACTATGTACACTTCTTTCTAACGCCATCTAGGTTGCACTGAGTTTAACTACGCCACGCTAAGGAACAACGAAGCGGATAACTATTTCTTATATTAAAAGATGGCGTTTAATAATCAAATTATGAAATTACTATAATACAGCATAAAACAACATGATGGTAGATAGATAGTACTAGTAGGGGAATGACAACAATGATTATCAATCCTATATCATTGTATGACATAAAATAAATTCTTGCTGTGATGAATGATTTTTGAAATGGTTTGTAATATTCGCAAATCACATAACTATTGTGTCGTTAAAAATATAATTAAACAGTTTGTAATTACACTAAACTATATTTACACACAATCATAGCTTATAAAAAGTAACTCCTAGTTTCCGGGTGACCGGAGGACCTACCTTCCACATCGATACCGCTCCCATAGTGTCATATAGCCCGCTGGCCGGTACATGAAAAAAGTATGGATGTTTGGAAAAGAACAGTTAGATAGAGACCCCTGTTGCCGAGTAGCAAAAAACAAGGCTTACAGTCACGATTCAAATGAAATGAAATAGATGGCATTATTACTACTCGTTAAAGCCACGGTTAGAGCAAACAAACGGTGTGACCTCCTCTACACTTATGATCTCCTAGTAGCCGAAGTAAAATCCTCGAACAAATTTCGATGACTTTCGCGTTGTATAACAGCGTAAGCGCCATACCGTCTCAACTCCAAAAAGGCGTAACCACCGTTATACATACAAAATTTCGCGTTTTTGGTACCAGGAGAGCATAAAGGTACAGGAGGTCTTTTGTATGGTGTCGCCATCTTACCAAAGTTGTTTGAATTGTTGTTGAGTTACTCCTCTATCTAACCTAAGGTTATTAAGGGCGATCTAGAGATGTCGCTCTTCTTGCTTGTTCGGCTACTCGACAACAGATATCTCTTTTAAAACGTTTAAGCTAGACGAAAAATAAACCAAACGCTTTGATCGATGGTGCTTTTCTATCGCGCTTTCGCTTGTAAGCTCGGACCTGGCGGATCAGGACATTTTATCACGCGTGCAGTCGGCCAATCGTGTATCGAAAAGACGTAATAACGTCAAAAAAATATTTGGCTATTAAACTACTGCTCAGCACAGGCTTACAGAAGGACCGAGCATTGTCCAAGCTGACTTTCTGTATAGGTACTTGCAGGTAGTCGATTTCTTATACTTTTCGATTCATTCATTCATTCATTTTTCGGCTGTAAAACTGTAAATATTGTAATATTTACAGTTTTACAGAAGAAAGCCGTAATAAAACAAGTACTGTTTATAATCTTAATTATTAATTTTATTATCACACTTACGAAAGATACAAAAACATATCACGATGGCACTAGCAGTCAGTGCTTCAGCAGACGTGTACAATAATATTGAGATGATTGTGGCGACAAGTTCGAACGACCTTACTATTATACATTAGGATATGTTTTATCACTCAAATTATAAATACACACGAATATGAGCATGATCGACGATCGTTTGCAAATTACAAATAAAGTCTCAAGATAAGAACCTACATGATATTAGGATGTTTATATCCAAGATTTAGGGAAAACGTTAACACAATTACGACGTAATTGGGCAACGTAGTAGCTCGTTTCACATCTCATTCAAGACTTTAACAGTATTTTAATTAATTGCCGCCGTATATTACGAGTCTCGATACTTAAAGAAAATAATGGCCGGAGAGTTGTCTTTGAAGTTGAGACTTTCCGGAATTGAAACAACTATTTGTTGGTACGAGATATTGATTTGGTTTACATTGAATTTTTCGGGAATTTTCCTTATACATGAAATCCCGGACTTACTCGTAACAATACCTACTACTAATATGTACATAACACTTGTAAAAAATATAAAAAGAATAGTATTTAGCTGAGAGAACCCACAGGTACATTACTAGATATGAAAAATATTAGAAACTTATGCTAATTACAGGCATTAAAACTATAGTTGAAAAAACGTTGATATTAGGTAGATAGTACGATGACCACAAACGCTAACACCTTATTCGTTTCTGAAGTAAATTGACTAAGATTAATGACATCATAAATGCTGAACTTAGCTGTAAAACTAAAAACAAAATTCTTAAAACAATCTTTTAAATAAAAGTGGTATTAATAAACAATTTTTGTTATTCGACGAAGTCACTGGAACTGTAAGTAAATTCTGAAGGTTGCTTAAGTTTGAGCATGATGTCATTGCATATGTATACAAAGGTTAGTAGGGGTGTTGCAGGTGGTTATGTGGAGCGGGAGAGGGCGCGGGCGGGCCGGGCGGGCCTGCCACCGATGCCCCCAGCGGCGCGTCTCTTGGCGATGAGTGCGTCCAGACCTCGCAGCGGTGGCGCGGGAGTGCTCTCCGACGGCGCAGGCTCCGTCTCCGTCTCGCTCTTTTCAGCACTTGTGCTCTCCTCTTCTGTCGATTCAGTTGGCTTCTTAGGTGCTTCTGTTGTTGCCTGTGAGTAAAATTATAAAAAAAATGTATTTACGTCATTCGAAAGTCAGCAATATTAAAGTGCTACTGGATGTCTAGATGAATTACCTCTGTGGAAACCAGTTTCCTCTTCAATAATGGGTTGACACGACGTGCAGGGGGAGTCACAGGAGCGCGGGGCTTAGGCGAGGGGGACACTTGCAGTCTGTTGCGGACCCTCAGACCACTGCGAGGTGCCTCGGGAGCTGGAGTGGGCGAAGAGGCCTGAAAATTGTGCCATTGATGTAATTGCAATAAAACCATCAGACTTCGGAAAAGGTGGCCACCTCAAGGCAACTTAGCCAAGTGTTTAAGACCAACAACTTACAGTGTATTTAGATTTTTTAGTACAGCTTGGACGACAACAAAGAAAAAGGTCATTAAATTCATTCACTTATATATGTTAGTAATGCCACATCTTTAAAAAATACCTCTGCATCAGCGTCAGTGGCGGGCACATCAGGGGCGGAAGTTTCAGCGGGGGCTTCTGAAACGGCCTCGGGGGACGAGCTAACGCCTCCTCGCACGCGAGGGCTGGGTCGTAGGTTCAACCTCGGTCCGGGACGCAGAGAAGCTGGCCGAACACCGGGTCTACCGCGGCTGTGTAGCAAGAAATCATTAATGAACAGGTGGCTATATATAAACACGGAAATATATAATATATAATGTTATACGTTTATGTAAAGTTTGCAGCTTACTTGCAATATGACTTTACGATTACATTATTTTGGATAAATTTAAAGTGCTCATGGATATGGCCTTTAATTTGGACTAGTAAAGACGACTTGAGCATATCTAAATACGTTACCCAATAGATCTGGACGGGGTGGGTGTGGTTTCGGCTACTTCACCAGAGCCGGCGCCGGCTGAAGTGATGTCTTCAGCAGCTGAGCTCGCTGCGGCAGCAGTAGTGCTGGTGCTTGAGGGTCCTCTCCTCAGGCCTGGACGGAGCCTAGGTCTGGTATCCAAATTAAGATGTTAGTAACAGACCCTCGCTTTTTTTTTCTTAAATTAGACAAAACTACTAATATTAATTTTAATAATTAGATAACTAATTAGATATCAATTGAAATTCTAATTTAACTAACTAGGAAAATAAAAATACTCCGTCTATTTCTGTACTGTAATACTGTTCTGGTTGACATTCCAGTATGACGAAATAAAACTCGAATGGATATGATAGGTTCTGCTTCTACTAACTCCATAACATCTTCTTTGTTATAGTAGACTCTTGCTCGTTCTTCACTCGCAGCGCCCACACCTGTTCCAGGTATTCTTCCCTCACACTAGGAATTGTGTTCGCGAATAAAAATTCGGTACTCCGGGTGTCGACTAATCGGGTACCTTTCTCGGTAAAGTCTAGGTAAAAACTTCAAGAATCCTATAGCCACTTTAAAGCGAAGTTCATCTCTAAGGAGTATATACCTTCCATCTCCAGTTCATCAACATGACGGCACCCAGTCGCGAATACTTGGGTAGCTTTTCAAAAAACTTGAAACACATCAAACGTGTCTATAATAATTGATCTCTCTCGATTTCCCTGGGATCCTATCATCAGATCTCTCGACCAGCTCAGGAGACTACTCCTACATCCTCCTACATAAATTTGCAAAACTGGTCCACAGTTAATATTTTATTAAATAATTATCCTTCAACTCGTAACTAAACGTTACGGAGTTATACCTTTCATCATCAGCTGATCATCTAGAGGTAATGACTCCCAGATTCAAATGCGTGAATAGCTTAAGGAAAAACATGAAACACGTAATGCGGGCCAATAAAATTTGAAGGTTTCCCTCGATTTCCCTGGAATCCCATTATCAGATCCTAACATGGTGGCAATGGGACCACCTTGAGAGTATAACCTTTCAAACAAAAAAAGAATAATAAAGAGGTATGATATTTTTTTTCAAAGGGTCAATCTCACCTAGCCATCTCCATCTGGGCATTTAGCTATATCCTCTGTCATTTAGAACATAGACATGGTTATTTGTGGGTTTTCCTATATTTTATATTTTTCGAGGGATTTTAATACAGACCTGGGTACAGGGGCTTCACTGGAAGCGGGCGCGTTGGCAGCGGCCTGGTCTTCGGACTGAGGGGCTGCTGTAGTGGAGCTCGGCCGGGTGCGGCCGGCAAACAGTCCACGACGTCCAAACGCCTGGAACAATTAACACCATCGTTAATAAACAGCCCAGCTGTAGCTGTCAACGCTTATGTTTTGAGATAAACCTACGGGTGTTATGATCAAGGTCTACTTAGGGTTATAGAAAATATTAATGTTACATTTTAGTGTTAGAGTTATATGACTTTTTTTATACCACACAAAGTTCCTTAATATAAAATAGATGGATTATAAATTTAGGCCCGAGCAAATTTGACAGTATATTTCACTCTTTTTAACAATCTACTGTCTGGCAAAAAAGAGTGTTTAATTTTTTACAAACACCAAGTTCGTTACTACCATTTTCCTCGGAAAACATGCAAATTTCATGGCCACCCTGACGCTCGCGTAGACAACAAAATTTTTCACATTCATAATAAATTGTGTCACAATAATTTATGCGGTAGTCAGAGTGTAATTGTACGTGTAATATATTGCCAGACTTTAAGGCGTGAGATGTTAGTTGTACTAAATCTGATTGAAAAAAAAAGGAATTCAATAGTAAGGAACTATAAGGAGTATAATGTAAAATAAGGAACTTAATTAAGGTTCCTATTTTTTTCATGCACATCCTTTTTCCGACCACGCATCTCTTCTAAATCGCACGGCCCTGCTTTCCGTAGGAATAATCCGCCGCTGAATGTAACAAGGTGTATAAAGTTACATAGCTCGGAGCTATTAACATTTGCGTTACTCGTAGGTAGGCACAGTCAATACAAAACCAGTTGTATCTTTTACAGCTTATCAACATATTTCGTAACACAAACATAACCAATGTGTTTAGCTAACACAAAATTCGCAATGCAAAATAGTACAGTCGCTTATGGCAATTAGCTCAGAACTACGCGGTAAGGGTTAATGAATATGGATGCAGACCTTAGGTTGTGTGACGGGTTTCTCCGCTGGTGCGGAGGTGGAAGCCTCGGCAGTGCTGTCTGACCCTGCAGCTGCTGTCGTCTTGCGCCCAGGAGTCGGCTTCCCGAAGCGACCTGATCAACAAAAACTCATTTCAATCCTACGATATTCACAGCACCTTATTTGAAATCTCACATAAATGGTTATGAACTAGGATTTAATTTAACATACAGACGCATTGTTTCACTCGATTCTTAATTAGTACCTAACACCTAATTCAGTCGATACCTTCACACATCTCAGAAAACCTCTGGTCAGAAAATATTTGTCATATTAATTACAGTACCTTGTAAAATTTATTATTACGTTTGTATTTAAGAAGTGTTATAACTAAGAAGGCAATTCGGTTAGCAGTTGCATTATCTGTTGTTGTTACAGGGTTGCGGAGCGCGGCGGTGCGGCGTCATGGTCAACCAGCTTTACTTGTTTGAATACTTAACGAAATACTTCTACTGCAGCAACGACAACACTATCAGACATTCGTAATTCTTAGTAGCCAAAACAAAATTTACTGAACCCCTCGGTAATCTATAACCTAACCTACCTTAATAAATCTTTTTGATCATATTATTCTTCTGGTAAAAGTTTAAACAGTTTGCAGCTCAATGATTCATTGCAATGCATTGGTATTTTAACATTACATAAAAATAAGATATTGAGCATTTACATCATTATTTTGATGTGAACTTCGTTATCCATACCCCTAGCCCTGGTTCAAAGCGAAAAATATCGCGAGTATTAGCTGTCTTAGGGCTGATTTGACCAAAGTCAGATAACTTTTATTCGTGGAATAAAATTGGCGACTGACAGTTTTTGTTTTCAAGTATGCCAAAAATTCAATATTTATCCGAAGTATACGCCAACAGAGAATAAAAGTTTGGTAAAATCCACCTTTAAAATAATAAAAAATAGATAAAGATAAAATATCACCTGAGATACGGATTTTCGACCATGGTCACACGTAAGGTCTGTTCATCTATACTTGTCACAAATAGTAAACAAACCGACGTCAATTACAAATCACGATTTTTCTCAAAAATCACACAATGTATGTTACCACAATTAGTTTACAATTCTGAATAGATCACACAAAGTTTCCCATCACTAATTTTATTGACATTTCTTACATACGCCATATTTGTTTACATGTTTGGACAAGTATAGATGAACAGACTATAGACGAAAATCCACGTGGCCAAAAATAAAAAAATTACGTTTTACTTGCACTTAAATAAAACAACATCCAAGCTCCAATCCATCCAAGAAAATTCCAATAGAGGCTTGAGAAAATCAGCCGTTTATAATATTAAATACGAATAAAATTACTGACGTGAAAAATTTTACACGACGGTGATATCAATCAATGATATGTTAAAGAAATCTTACCCCAATATTTTTTTGCACGAATTAACACTATTAACTATTTATTAATATATAACTGAAAACTATACTTTATTTAAAAAATACACGACACTTATGTCTACAGGCTACTGGATTTTGGAGAGTACTACTACCTATTGAGACATTTTCATTGTTGTCGATTTTGATCTACGTTAATTAAGTGTGTTTACAAATTAATTAATAATTAGTAAACCGTATACAACGATAACAATATAAGTAGCGGGAGGATGCACACTACGACAAAACGACAAAAAAAAACTATTAATTCATAGTAACATTATGTGGTTATTATGAGAATTTAACTATGCATGTCTCAATGTCTGTATGACAGTTATATTTTTGCGCTACAAGCTAAGCATACGAACCGAAGACACAGTGCTGACGTTTGTTAGCGATTGATGCTGATTATTGAGTTCATTTCAGTACAATCTATTAAAATATATATCAATTCCGTAAATATATATTTTACTGATTTATTACTACGCAAAGGCGGGGGGCGGTATGAGATACACCACGATCTAATGATATTATAACGAACATCTTAAGTATTATTGGGGAATATTTTTAAGTAAATCATGATGACATACCAAAAGAGACCAACAATATAATAAGACACCCAAATTCTATTCACTTCACTTTTAAATGTGAATCAAACCCCAACCTAATTCAATATCTAGCTGACTTTATCCGCAATTTGTATAGAAAACGATTTTCTTCACAAAGTGAACTTTGGTAGGTACAGGTTTACGTTAAATATTTGTCAACAGATTTCGTGCTTGGGCCTCTGTTGTTCTCCTTTATTTTATGAGACGCATAACCGATCACATCATATATTTTAGTATAAGATACTTATTAGTAGAGTTAACACTTGTAGAAATGTCACTTGACTACGGCGAAAGGATAGAAATCTTTTTACGCGTCCTGGTCTAAAATTCTTAGAAATTTCATTATAACTAAAATAAGACCGAGGCAATGAGTTTCGTAGAAACCTAATTACTGAGATAGGTATCGACCGAAATGCAATAATGTTTTCATTGAACAATAACGTAAAAATCCAGAGTTGTTTTAGCGTTGAGTTAAAACTAAACGCTAAACCAAATAATTTTTCAAGTAACGCTTAGGATTTTAGAAATCTCACTTAGCAGATGATACAGGAAAGTTTCACGCTCTAAGGGTAACCCAAACACCGTTTTACATTACAAACATGTCATTCGCATTTAAATACATCACATTCGCTACAAAAACAATAGCAGAGCAACAAATGAATAATAATTAAAACATTACTTTCGCAGCTGTAACGGCTCCTAAGTGCATAATAGTCATGCGATTGTAAGGAATTTTATATCTAGCGAGATTATCAGCACAAGTCCACTGCAGCTTATAATATATCAAGTAAATCATAATATCTGTGTGAGACACACAAAACAATTGAAAGGTGACATCACTTATACAAGAAAGTATTGGGTATTAAGTATAGTTCAATACTATCTTCATTGATAAAATAATTATTTTTGTGAAAGCATAACAGCGCCTGAATGTATTATTATTTTTACAATCTTGTTTGTAGATTGTAGAACAAAAACTTCTTAAAATGACGCTTACATAATTATTTCTATTTCGTAAGGCAGTATTCTAGTTTGTCAGAATTCATAGACACAACCTATTTGTTTTAACTCAGGCATCATATTATCGTCTGACGACGCATGCAGGTACAAACTAAACAACCGTGTGAAGAACACACTCGTCGGATAGAACCAATTAACCGGTTTCAATAATACAGCGAAGTGGACTTTCGCCAATCGTACTGAGGATCTCAAACTGGATTCATTTATGTAGTTCAGGGTACAGCAGTTAGTCATATTACACAAGTTCTCGAAAGCTGTGTCATTACCTCGCACTCTCGTAGTAGTTTCCTGCGGGGCCTCGGTGGCGGTGCTTGTGGTGGAGGCGCGCGTGCGAGCACCAGCGCGGCCCTTGAAGCGCGAGGGCCGCGTAGGGGCAGCGGACGTGGTAGTCGTGGGTGCCTCTGTGGTTGTTGTTGTAGTGGTTGTTGTAGTGGTCGTCGTTGTTGTCGTCGGCGTAGTCGCTTCTTCCGTGGTGCTCACTAATTCAGTGGTAGACCACGTGTCGTCTTCCACTGTGGTTGTCCCATCAAAACCGATTTCATTTGTTGGGTTAATATCATTGTTCAAGTTCTCTCCTGCTAAATAAGCGTAAAGGTCAAGAGCTACTTTCTCCATAGCTGTCATAGTAGTATACTCAGTTGTGTCCTGCTCGTAAGGTGTCGTTTGCTTGTAGTCGGCAGGCAGCTTAGAATCATCCAGAACTTCTTGGAATTTGACACCCGACGGTAAGCTATGGCCTTCCCTGGCGGATTCTTTGATATCTGTGGGTTCTTTGGTTACTGGCGACGTTTCAGGCACTTCTTCAGTGGTAGTTCTACTTTCTGAAGAATATCTGCTTGGCGGCTCTTTGTACTGAGAAGGCGAAGGTATATCTCCGGAGTGAGTTTTGAAGCTATCCAAGTCTACAAGCTCCGAACTAGGGCGCCTGAAAAAGAAATTATATTTGTAATTAAATTCTTGTAAAGATGAGGCGGCCCATATTTTAGTTACAAACATTCTGCGTCATTACCTGATATGCGCACGGGTCCTGCTTCTGGTTTGACCAATCGATTCATCAGCTACATTGTCGCTTTGTGACCGTCCGCGGTGTCTAATAGTTTCCGAAGATACTTCGGGTACATAAGTTGTTGAGGTAGCTGATGCTAAATTACGACCTCGGGGCGGGAACCGTGTGCTTGATGGCAATCTGACGCTTTAATATTAGAAAGCAAAATTACATTATACAAATTTCATGTAAGCAGTAAAATTTTATTGATATTATGCCCTTATCAAAAGCATGAAAAAAAAATTACCTGATATCTTCCTCTTCTTCCTCTGAAACGGGTGCTGGAGCTATGTTACGGCCACGGCCTCGGCCTCTCGTCGTCGCTGGAACTACCTCGTTTTGTATCTCTGGAGTAGCAGCTGTAGTGGTTCCAGTCCTATCTATGGTACTGTACTTATTCTTTGTTTTACTTTCGTTAGCTATGTGGTTTTCACTGTCGATTTTCTCTGGACCATCGTGTGAGTTGTAAGTTGGAGGAGCGGCAGTAGATGATGCTTTATCCTTTCCTTTTCCATCCTTTCCCTTTCCATCTTTTTTACCTTCTTCGTCCTCATCATAGTAATAATATATGTACTCATATTCGTAGTCCTGACCATTAGGGCCTTTCTTAATTTGGATTCGGGACTGAGGCTTTTGTTCAGAGCCGGCGGTTTCCAAATTTAAATTGGATGATAGTAATCCAGTATTAATGTCATCAATCGTATCAAAGTTTATTGGAATATAGTCGTACGCTTTCGTTGTTGCTGTTGGCGCCGTGGTTAAGACAGGTTTCTGTGTAGTTGTGCCAGCAGTGTTGCTCAACTTTCCAGATTCTGACATCGCTTCTAAAGCAACAGCCATTTTGGGGTTCGTTTCAACATCCTCCAAATTTTCCCGTATTTTAATATCTTCCAATTTTGATACGGGTAAGTCAATCTCAATAGATTCTGTTGCTTTGCTTTTTAATCCCTTTTTGTATAAAGCTTTTTTGTCTTCTTCGATAGCTACAATGCCCTCGGTAGCGTGCTTTATTTTGCCACTATGTAATTTCTTAGTGATTTTCTCACTATCATCTTGCTTGAAATTCCGATGATTGGGGTGCTTCTCTGGGATTTTGTGTGATGTTTCAAAATTTCTCACTGGAGTCTGTTGGCCTGAACTAACAAGCACATACTCTTCGCCAGGCCGAGGCTCCGTGATGATATCAACTTCGGCGCACGCCGTGTAAAGCGTGCACACTAATAAACATCTGTAACAAAGAAAACGGTGTTAGTTTAATCTCCATCAGTAGAGTAAATTACGAAAGTTTGTTACATGAATTCGAGTCAGTGCTCCATGACTCAGCAAGATGACATCTGGCAGCTGCGCCTACGAGTCAAAAGCATGCCTCTGCACTAGGAGCCCTGAGTCACCACATTTCATCACCGCATACCCGAGTTAGGTATTGTTTGTCTACTTAACACATACTTGTAATGTTGTTTTAAACATTACCTTTCTAGTTATGAACATGTTACAGCTACATGGTATCAAACATATTAAAAAACTTGTTTTGTAGTACATTGAAGCATGTAACTATATGTACAAAAGTATTGATTAGTGTCATAACAGGTATCGATTTACATCTATTGATATTACTGGCACAGTTGCACGGGGGCAAAGAAGTTGTGTGAAAAGTCTCGTAGATGACTACAAAACAAGCATTGTCGAACATTGCAATTTTGCAATGGTGATGTGGTCGTGAGAAATGGCGGCGAAAATCGGAGCGTGGGTGTATTACGCATGCCGATGCCGCACAAGTGCAAGTCGATCGATGAGGCAACTCTGCATGACGTTGACGATCACTTTCGCCTTTGGATTGACTCTCACACGATCCGACTCGCTCACGGCGAGCCCGGCGGCGCGGAGCCTGCGTGCCTACGCGCAACGCCATTACAATAGAATAAGAATAGAATAAGAATAAGAATATTTTATTTTGTATAACAATGAGTACATAAAGCTGGTATAAAAATTAAAAAGTATCCGTCATCATTAACCAATGTATGGTGTACAAAATTAAAAAATTAAGTTAAACATTCGTCTTAACTAGAACAAAAAATTAATCTTTTTTTAACTAATAATCACAATCTTAAAACAAACCAAGTTACGTTACATTACACAAAAATACAACAGCTAAATTCTTATATGATAACAAATTATACGTATATTGTTGTACAGAATAATAGGAACCCACAAAATTAATAAAACATGTCAATGTTTTTTTTCCGTGATGAACTCTGAAATATTATAAAATGCTTTTTCAATCAAAAACGACTTCAAGTGTTTTTTAAACATAATTGTATTGAGTTCTTTAATGGGGTGCGGTATGCGATTATATATTATTGGCGCCATGCAGAAAATGCTTTTATGCATTAAAGCAGACTTGGACCTTCTTACGCACAATCTGTGCTCATCTCTTCGACTACGGCTATTAGTCTCTGACAGCTTGGAAAACAAATTTGGGTTCATTTTAACAAACACTGCAGCCTCAAAAATATATAGTGCGGGAAGTGTTAATATTTTGTGTTTTATAAAATTTTAATCCAAACATTGATCTTAAACAGCGCTTTTGAGACTTGAAAACTAGTTCTCTGTTGGTGGAATTTCCCCAAAACATAACTCCATATCTTAAAATCGAGCCTACAGTGCCATGATATGCGGTGATTATTGCGTTAGTATCTATAACCGGAGAAAGTTTATAAAGACCATATGCAGACGAACTAATTCTTTTGGCTAGCTTAACGGTATGCTCTTTCCAGTCTAGCTTTTGATCAATAGTCAGACCAAGAAATTTTGATGTGCTTTCTTGGGATATAACTTTATCATTGTGAGATATTTTCATATCAACACTAGTTCGCTGGCTAAACCTCATTAACTTGGTCTTGTCTAAATTAATTTTAAGGTTATTATTGTTTAACCACTGTATTATATTACTAATCGTATTGGATATGACATTATCAAAATCGTTGTTTGAACCACTAATAGTTATTGTACTGTCATCAGCGAACAGGGAAATTGGATGATGGGTAACATTTGGCAAATCATTTATATATATTATAAATAGAAGTGGGCCTAACACGCTGCCCTGCGGTACACCGTAGGATATTGTTCGTTGGTTCGACCTATAAGTTAGTTCGCGTTTACTATTAACATCTATTTTATTTATTTCAACACATTGGGTCCTGTTATTCAAATATGATTCTATTAATTGTAAGATATTACCCCTTATACCATATGCGTCCAATTTATTTAATAAAATGGCATGATCAACGTAGTCAAAAGCAGCCGTCATATCGCAGTAGATTGAACAGACTGGTACATTTTGGTCAACATTCGTGATAACATTGTTTAAAAAATCATATAGTGCCATATTAATCGTTTTATTTTTTCGAAAGCCTTTTTGATGTTCTGTAAGAATGTTATATTTCTCCAGATACTTATAGATTTGCTCATATATGTATTTCTCATACACTTTCGAAAGTATTGGTATAAGTGCAATGGGTCTGTAAGAAATCATGTTGTCTTTATCATTCTTTTTTAACAAAGGTTTTACTACAGCAGTTTTAAGATTTGTTGGATAAGTCCCTAGAGTTATGCACAAATTTAGAATGTGACTTAAATGATCACTGATTTCATCTGCGACGTACTTAATTATTTTGGTACAAAAGCCGTCCATACCAACACTTCCGGTATTTTTTAAATGTTTAATTATATCCATGATGTCACTTCCAGTGCTTGGTGACATGAACATGGAGTTATTTCTTTTATTAATGAAAGACGTCACTTCTTTGCCTATTTGCCTAATTGGTTCGATTTTCTCAATAAAGTAATCATTAAAAGCCTGAGCAATTTTTAGAGGGTTTCTTTTAATTTCTAACATTACACTATTTTATGGTACATAATTATTAATCAGCTCTTCATGAATATTATTAAAACACAGTGTAGTTACGACTCTGACAGAACCCTGCTTAGGTTTCATAGCACTTTTGCAAGCTTTCATGATCGTATGGGATTTTGCAGTGTCTCAACTTGTTGTACCCGATAATATTAATTATTTCACCATGTTTCAGAAAACTAAATTTACAAATTATAAAACAACAACAAATTTCCCAGTAGTGTTTATGCAGAGCGGCTCACAACAACGGTTGATATAAAAAGTGTTATGAATCATATTATGGTTACTTTATCGAATTGCGAATACAATTATCAGTGTCGGAAGTGTTTGAGCTTCCGTAAAATTTCTTGTGAGCCTCGATTGTACACGGAAATTAATCGAGGGATAACAACCGATTGGCGATATTGGAATAGTCCATCCGATCGCATTAGGCCACCTTCATTTCACTACGTAGTGAGGAAGTGTGTGACAACGTACGCTAGTGAATGCGGCTACTTCGACCGTGACTGGTTCCGATGCAGTCATTACTACGGTTTGAAGGTTAGTATGGCCCGAGGGAGTGAAAAGAAGTATATTTAATAACTAGTTACTGACATAAAAGTAGATTTGGATTTCCGATTTCCGCAATGACAATGCGCAATTTCCTGAATCCAAGACGACGTCACACATATCACATTAAAATAATATAATTTGATGGAAAATTATTGAAATAAATAATGCCACCTCGATATTCCGCAGCAGTGTAACCAGACCAGTACTTTGATACCGGTTCAATTTCACTAGATGTAAGGTCGCGAGCGCAAGGCTAGGTGAGCGTAACGCAGGACCAATTCACAAAGACACTTCTCAAGTCCGTACAACAAACGGTTCATAAGTCTACAACCACATCGACTTAAGTAAATCACATGCCTGTACCAGCTATGCTATGTAATAATAAATGTTACCGGCGGAACAGTGACGTGGAATCATTTTTCATTAGGTTTGAATAGATCACTCCATACTGTATGAAAGTCGTTATAAGAAAACACAATATTTCATAAGCTGATCTTTCAATGTTTGTCGGAAAGTACGTTGTTATAAATGATCTTCCATTCAACGTAGGTACATTAGTGATCTTTAAACTTTACTCGCTATTGCCACATGCATCGAAGGGTTCAGAAAGTTCAAGGCGAATCAGGGCCTTTTATTTGTACCATTTGAATTTGAGGCATATATTTTCAGTATGTAGTTTATCCATTAATGATAAAAAACACAATGTCGAATTGTTTCCCTTTAAATTTACCATTATTTGTTTAACTATAGATCTAAAAGGAGTAGATCTGTTTACTAAACTCTAACCTCGAATCGAATTTTAATTATCACGTATTGGTGTCAATAAATGTGATAAAAATACAACCAAGCACAAAAAATATTTTAAAATAGAGCAGTTGACCTCACGTTAAATAATTGGAAAAACATATTACCTTACCTACATAATTGTTTATTAATCGCTATCGATCAAATTTAAAAAAAAAAAAATTAGTTGATCGGAATTACTTTGAAAAAAATAGTTTAAAATTCAGGATTTAAAATGTACTTGGTTGCAACACTACTTCAGACAAAAATAGAACAATAACACAATGAAAACCAAAATTAGGTACTTTATTTTAGGATGTGTTATGGCAGTCAAAGCAAATTGTCAAAAGTTGTCGTAAATTAATTCTTGAATGTATTGTGTGGCTACACAAATGTGCTCGTGCTCGTGACGTGATTACATCTGGGTTCGACAACCCCACGCTTCCTCCCGCATCACCGAATGGTGCTCGCAGAGGAAGCAGCAATCCAATCTCAACAGTGTACGTGACAAGAAAGTTAGAACAAGACTTCTTTCGCTCCACCATGCACAATATTGCCATCTTTTGATTAAATAGCACCGGAGTGGTAAAGGTTAAACTCTCTCCGCGGTAAAAACAAGTTTAATTCTATCATACTGGATCCTAACTTGTTACATCGCAATGTTTATTTTTTTAAATTTTGAATAATGCAAATAAGTAATGACGTCGCAAGCGAAATTGGGTTTGAAAACGTAGTAGTTATTCGTGTTTTAAATAAGTGGAATAAACTACGCCTAAATTTTGACCAGAGTTACGCAAAATATCTTGTTAATTGTACTTCTAATGACATTATTTACAAACTTAAATGCCTAGAGGTTTCTAATGATCGTGTGAACGTTTATCATTAAGATAACGAATGCTTAACATAACTCAAAGTTATTGTATACAGACTTACACCACATAATCATTGACCAACTCCGACGATATGGTAGATGCAAGGTTAGGCGCATATATTTTTTAATTAACTGACTTGTTATATGGTAAGGAATGAACAAAAGTACATCCAAAAGGCCTGCGTTAGCCATTGTTGGATTGACCATGGGACCAATGAAAATCTGTTACACGAGTAAAATTAAGTTTTGATTTTTGTGTTAGGCTTTTTAACCTGCATTGCGCCTATCTAATTTTATCCTATATATTTCTAAATCTGTTTAGTATATGTGTGTGTTCATAAAAGCTGTACTGTATACATTTAGCACTTTCAAAAACAAGTAGGAACAAAAGGTTGTTACAGTGAAATTTACAAGCCAAATACATCCGGTGTGCCTCCCGTCCGTCGCAAATATGTGGTCGCTTATATAATAACATAATATATTATAATAACGCGTAATCGTTTACATTTCTGAGATAAAACTATGACGTGATTAAATTAGAAACCATTAGAGAACAGGTTATAGGCAAAACCTGTGTTAGTGCAGGCATTGGATACATGCTATTTCGACAGAAGTGATTGATATAGGTACGTGGAAGAAACTCCAAAACCAAGCACGTGGAAGGCCGTCAAGGTCGCCTAAGAGAGTCCACCATAAGAGAGGTTACAGCATAAACGCTAAAAGAGCTTGAAACGTAAGAAAATATTTTTTTCTACTCAGAAAAACTCAGAGTGCCGCGCTGGTACCACACGCAATGGTGGAAATTTCTATAAATTTCATACAAATAGCATATTGAAGCGAAGACATTGACTTCTGTAACACAAGTACCTATTTGCAGCTTTATCAGTTAATGTCAATATTTTTATTAACATTAAATTTGATAACACTTTTATTGAATTAAATTCAATTTCAAAAAAATGCAACCATTTTATACGGCAAATTAATCTTGCCAAATAAATATCAAGAAAGGAATCTCGATATTCGCAAGACTTTGATTTGCATAATCAATCTGACATAAAGCGAGGGTGTTTTAATTATGAAGGATATGCCACTAATATACTCGTAGGTAATCAACCAATCTGGTAAGATTATTTGGCAGAAATAGATGAAAGCGACACCCCTGATTATAGTGAAGTTAATATGCATCATGTATACTCGGATAATGTAGACATAGGTACAAGTAAGTACATGCAGCAAATAAGCTATCTTTCTGACAGTATCTATATCAAACCAAATCCGTAGTCTATTAAAAATAAATATTTCTCATTGAACATACAGGGGCCTTAAACTGTTAACGTGCTTTTACGTGTTGGGTAAGTAAAAAATCTAAACATACATGCTAACATTAACCACCCGGTGACTCCCAGAACACGAAAAGATTCTGCGATATGCCACGTTATGTTTTGTTAAGAGAATAACCCCCTGATCATTCATTCACTAGGTGTGTTACATTATAGAACCCGTCAGTTTGACATTACCGTGGAGTCAGTTAGCTCACAAGTCATCTATTACGAGAGACGTTTGCAGAGGTTAGCAAATGTGTGGAACATCTTCTAGGTGCAATTTCGATTGCAACCAGTTGTGTAAGTTCACCTGTTATGGTGGGTCGTACCAAATTGTATTTTAATCGCTCTTCAGTTTTAGCACACATTTTTTGTGTCTACAAGTAATTATCAGCATCATTTTTTGTATCGCGACAAGGAAAATGATGCCAGTCTTAGATAAACTAACATTTACAAATTATTATATTAAGCTTTAACATTAATTGTGATTGAAATACTACGTAACAGGTACTTGATTATTGGGTTTAAATCAAAGTATTTAATTCTGAACGCGTGCTGCATGGGTACTAAGAACTTTGACAAGAAGCGGCAACACGTCGGCCACGTGCTAACTTCCGGCGCGTCATCGAATGCTAGATCCATCATCCATCGGCACATTCTATGAAGCAGCCTCATAAATACAAGATACTCATACATAATCCCTAGACTAGACGATACCAACAATCAAACCGTGCGTGAAAATATTCGTGTAAGAATAACAAAACATATACCTATTATAAATATGAATTTTCCCTCTACTAGGAAAAGTTCGAAAACGAGTATTAGACCAGGGCCGAAGCCTTCAAAATTTGTAAAAAGTGAAAAAAAATTACAGTAGGATGAAACCAATTAGAAAAGGAAGGGAATATGATAAAAATTAAAGAAAAAATAAATTACGGTCGATCCGAGTTCGGGAAGGGGGGGAGGGGGGGGTTTTAAGGGTAAAAAATGGTTTATCTTGATTTCCAGCAAAACTACAAGTCCTATGGAAAAAAGTCAAATGGCAAAGTTGTAGGTAATAAAAAGATCTACAACTTTTGTATTGACACTTTTTTCACATAACCTCAAAATGTATGTGAAAAATCCAAAAAACCAAGTTTTTGGTTTTTTATTTTTATCTTTTTCAAAAATATTTTTTTTTTCACGAAATTTGGTGAAAACTTACCTTTTTATGTCCCAAATACGCTGTAATTTATTTGATCAAAAATATTTATTTTTTCACCTTATTTTGAATTAATATAAAAAAAACACCCTAATTTTAAATCGAAAATTCACCCGTCAAAATATCAGCTTTTTTCAAAAAGTATGGGGGTTTTTTGTTCGTTGAAATCTCTACTTTCTGATGGTGTAAAAAAAATAAACATTACTATAGTAAATGTTCTCAGAAAATGCATAATCACTATGTACAATTTCATCAAAAAAATGTCTTTGCTTCAATTTTTTCCAGTCTGCATTGGTTCTTCATCCAGAATTTCATCTGAATCATTTTGTGAGATTTTCTATGACATGAATGTAATTCGAATTTAATAAATAAACTTTAAACTGAAAAAAAAATTAAGCAGTGTCATTTTTTTGATGAAATTGTACATAGTGATTATGCATTTTCTGAGAACATTTACTATAGTAATGTATATTTTTTTTACACCATCAGAAAGTAGAGATTTCAACGAACAAAAAACCCCCATACTTTTTGAAAAAAGCTGATATTTTGACGGGTGAATTTTCGATTGAAAATTAGGGTGTTTTTTTTATATTAATTCAAAATAAGGTGAAAAAATAAATATTTTTAATCAAATAAATTACAGCGTATTTGGGACATAAAAAGGTAAGTTTTCACCAAATTTCGTGAAGAAAAAAAATATTTTTGAAAAAGATAAGAATAAAAAACCAAAAACTTGGTTTTTTGGATTTTTCACATACATTTTGAGGTTATGTGAAAAAAGTGTAAATACAAAAGTTGTAGATCTTTTTATTACCTACAACTTTGCCATTTGACTTTTTTCCATAGGACTTGTAGTTTTGCTGGAAATCAAGATAAACCATTTTTTACCCTTAAAACCCCCCCCTCCCCCCCTTCCCGAACTCGGATCGACCGTAATTTATTTTTTCTTTAATTTTTATCATATTTCCTTCCTTTTCTAATTAGTTTCATCCTACTATTATTTTTTTTGGTTTTAACAATTATCGGCCCTGGTCTATATAGAAAACCGAGTCAGCTCAAAATATATTAGTATAGCACTAAATCCGTAAAACTTAAAAATGGCTAATAAAATTTGAAAACGGTGAAGAACTGTTGCAGACTAACTTGATTATGTTATTGGATTTTCACGATCTGAACTGTGCCGCTACTACGAATAGATTGCCTGTCGGTCTGTATTATGTTCGATCTATTTTATTGATAAGGCTGACTAAAAATACAACCATTTACGTGGCGATGGAATAAAATTACTTAAGCCTAGCTTTTTAATCCCGAGTTAACTGAACCAATGGTTAATAAAAATGGGTTAAATAATGGTTTCAAAACGCGTTTCTTTTTTCATAAGTTTTTAGGCTATCAAATGATCATATAAGTTGAAGAGTTCATTACTTAACCATTTGTTACGATAAAAATTGATGAATAAACGCGTCGTACTGAAGTTTGAAACCATTGGTTAGCATATTTAACCATTGGTTGAGTTAACTCGGGATCACAAAACTGGGCCTATATATCAATTAGTGTGGGATATAAGTTTCAACAACACAGAGTTGCCCTGTAAATAAAGATTTTATTTCGAGCGTGCGTCATGCGAGGGTAATGAATATCAACCAAAGAAATCGATACCTCGTGCAAACGGATATGAAATGAACAATACTCGTTGCTGTCGGAATCAATGCAGAAATACCACTCGCCCGTGTTCAAACATACGTACGTTTAGACCATTATACAACTAACTATGGAGCCCTTTAATCATTTTCTTTCTTATTACTTTATAATCATTCGATCTGGCCTGTTGGTCTAGTGGTGCACTCACCACTACTGGGTCACTACCCAGGATAAATCTTGGTGTGATGAGCATGATTATGCATGTGGGTGTAATTTATCTAAAATATGTATGTTTTTGTAAATATATAAGTATGTTAATCATTTGTCTGGTTGTCATAGTACAGGCTCTGCCTAGTTTGGGATCAGATGGCCGTGTGTGAGTCGTCCCGAAATATGATTGTTTACAAGCTTTAAAATTAGGTATGCTCAAAGTAGGTACTTACTGGTGGATACAGATCAAACTAGCACAAACACGATGAGATCGCGTCTTTTCGTTACTGAGTTTCAAGGGCCATCAAAAGTATCATAATTTAACATTGTCACCGAAGTTACATAAAAGGAAATGTGCAAACCTTAATGCCAATGGGACGTCAAGAATTGGTTCTAATAAAGCTTAAGATTTGGTCTAAACCTATTTTTCCTGCAGTTTCTCAGCCCAATTGCATGCACAGACGGATTCAAACGATAGTCAAAGCACGAGAAGCAACCCTGTTTGTGTTATTATACTAAACTACCTTTTGCCCGCGGCTCCGCTCGCGTGAACTTCGGTTACCGCCTTCCTTAATAAGAGGACTATCTCACAGTGTTTTTTTTTTCATATCGGCCCATCAGCCGAAGAAACAAACTAGTCAGCTTTACAATATTATAAAAAAATAATATCAAGACTTTGTAACGTCGTTGTTCAAACATCCGGTTAGTTTGTTTCTGCAATCTGATTTATTTTTAAATGGTACAGTTTATTTTATTCTCAGCATGTTTATTATATGCTAATTTTGCTGACGTGTGGGCTAGCAGTAAGTACGTGTACTTGGTTGTGCTACGTGGCATACAGAAATCTTATCTGCTAAAATGTGCATAGTATGTCTTTAACAAATAATATTATGACTAGGTAGGTCAGTACACGACGAATATTATTGCTAAAATGTACAAATTATTGAATGTCATGACGCGTCCGTGCATTTTAAGCTATGTCTATTACCTATTACACTTAAAAATACACGGACTGATAAACAAACCCACTAATCCAAAAAAGGTTGCCAAAATACGTAAGTTCACTAACCAACCACTTAAATGTATAAATATTTATTATACATTTAGAACGAGCATATATTACAAAGCTGGTTTATAATGTGGTAATCATTTAATTATTAGTGCGTTTTCAATGCTAATCTTTTATCATTTAAAACATGTTTAGATATTTATATATTAGATATGGCCTCACGTGGCACGCATTACGAATATATCGAAACTTATAATGTTGGCCCTAAATATTTGTCAAATGTCACATTTATTATAAAAACATAAAATGAAGTGTGAGTCAGAGAAACCCGGATCTGAATAATAATATTTTCACTATAGTGACACCAGGTTTATGTAACTAACTGGCTCTCATTAAACGTGAAGTAATATTTGTTATTTAACACGCAATAGATTTCATTGTATTTAAAGTAGCGATATTAATGTTTGGAGTCACGGCATCGCGGCTGCCTAGACCTGCGCTAGTGCGAATTGTTTCAAAATCTCAAATAATTTCCGAAACGCTTATTATTAGAAAGTCTTGTGCGAACGGTTAGTCGTTAAATATAGGTTCAGCCAGTTGTGTTCAGGGTTACAAAAACAAATATTATTGAGAAAGGCTTGCCCAAAATATTTAGGCGCTTTCGCAAATCCTGTCCGTTCGGCATTTACTTCACGCCACTTCACGCTTGTTACGCATCGTGCGTTGTTCCATAATCGAGTAACCACTACTATTATAATTCGACAATATATCTTCGATCACAAACCAATTCAACAAAAAGAATTCCAACGAAAGTACGTCCATAGGAATAAAATGTTTTTCTTTGACTTTATGTTTTACAGGTTCATTTAATATGCTTTGCTGTAGACTTATATAGAAAACTGGTAAAAAATTATTCAAGGAAACGATAGTGTTTATTAATGGAACACGGAAAGAAAAACTCAGTAAACAGTAAATTGTCTGGATTGTATAAGTCGGCGGACAGCGCATTCATATTTCAAGAGCACAGATAGGTAGGTCTCAGAACTTCCTAAACGTGGCATGTGAGCGGAGGCGACGCGGCGACGCGGGCTGGCGACACTCGGAGTGCAGCGCGCCGGTGTCCTGGCACAAGGTCTGCTCTGCCTCTCGTGCAGCCCCGAGGTCAACAGTGAACGTAGATACCGGGCCAAATATGTACGCGTAATCAATTGCCTATTCATTACTCTAGCTTGCTCTTTTAGGCACTCTTCACGGGACCGACAGATTATTTCAAATCGACACGTTTTATCAGAGACTAATACTGTACGATTCGAGCATTTGTCTCATGAAAATCGATCTATTACCTAAAATGTGATGAGAGTCTGCAACAGCCCATTGATAAAAGTGACAGAGCTCTCGTGAATGAGAAACGTAATCGAAAGGGTAACTCGTAAGTTTACAGCAGACTTTCAAATCGGACAATCATGAAATTCCTAATAATAGTGTGTACCAATGAATAAACGTCGAGTTGACGACGCAATAATGATAAACATCGAGAGAGAAAATAACAGGCGTTGAAGTGTAACGTGTGCGTATTATTAGCTCAATAACTTCTTACAGATTTTCTGTGAGAAATGTGCAACTAAGTACCAGAATAGACTAAGCATACATTGTCTTGCAAGAAAAAAATACTCCAGTAATTATGTAGGTTATTGAGTCATCGAATAGAATTGTGTTTGCTACGACTTGTAAAGGTTAACTGGTAGTGACTGCTTATTCTGCTTTAACCTTTCCACGTCATCGTCCTTTAGGGAACAGTTTTGCTACGCGATAGGACGGTGTCCGGTATGGAGACGTTGTTGTTAATTTGTTTAGTATTCTGCATCCGTCACTGATTGATGTAAGTTTAATGACACACGTTACACGTGATGAGTTGTACGGTACTGCGGTTCGTCAACCCTAGGGCCTGTCGGAAATTACGATCACGTAAATATTAACACGTCGCCTATCGTCACGTGTATGGCTCGCTAACGGCAGTGCGGTAGTAGAGGGTTAGACCACAGATTATCCGCGATGCATACTGCCGATTGAAACAATGAACGCAGATACGTGACTGCGATTGTTATAGACAATAGAACAAACAAAAGGTAATTTTAACGTAATTTCTGCATTGATACCAGCTAATCAGCGGGGAAGTGGAAATCTTGATGTAGATCGTTGATTTAAACACAATATTATATTAATATACTACTGTGTTTATATCAACTACTAAGTCTAGAATCTGGACTGATAGGCGTTCATTTATACTAAAATATTATTTTATATAATTTCTATTAGATTAATAAGCTGAATTTAGCAATAAAATGGTGTAGTTTGTTATAATGAAAGTGAAGTCACGTAATTAACGAGGAATGATTTGATTGTTTGCATTGAATAGGCTCCGAATCTACAGAACCGATTTGAAAAATTCTTTCATTGTTGGCAAGTTACACTATCCCCGAGTGACATAGGCTAAAGGATATTTAAAAAATATTTAGACCGCGGTCGGAGCTGTGGGTAACAGCTAGTGTTCAATAAGAAATATTTCCAGCCTATTTCTTTTATAATAGGCTACTGTTGTACATACAAAGCTAAATAAATATACTTGGCGGTTTTCAGAAGAATAACCGGAAAGAAACAAACTGGTAACAACTACGAAACATAGTTTTACATTTTTAAGGCTGTTTAAAACAATACTCAACGATTCTATTAACTTCCACTTGTCATAATTTACAGTAACATGATTAATATTTATGTAGACGATTTCATTAAAATGATTATCTAACATTACCTGATGCCGTAGTATAAACACAAATTTAAGCAATTTTCGTAATAAGCACTATACAGCGTTAATTTATGATTAAAAGCATTTCTGTTTCAACTCATAAATCGTAGCGTCGCAACTCTGGATTGCAAGAAAAAATACCGCTTATGAAATGAAGACGATCAAACTGTGTACAATACCTAATGAATTAACATAATATTATAATGTCACACGATGTTAGAGTTTTGGCAACTATCATGAAATGTCAGTAGGTCGACAGGGTCGTTCGCTCTGACTTCTCTTGCTCTGTCCTATTTATTACTAAAGACCATCACGACTTTCAAGGTAACGCTAACTTAGTAATCAAATTAAATATCTAGTTAATTATACGCCAACATTCAACATTAATTAAAATATTGAAAACAAGTCAGAGCGGTAAATAATGCGTTGAACCGACGATGTAAATTAAGAAGTGGAATTTTGCATGAATAAGAAGTACGCCTAGAGATTTATAAATAAAGTTTAGTGGTGGAGTGAACGGCGTCCACTTGAGTATCGATATCACGCAGCCGCATGCCCGGAATCACAAAGTGTGGTATGAGCGGCACGCACCGCGCCTGTCCGCGACTGACACCGACGTATTGCCTTCGCACTGCTTACGAATTCACAATACAACTTGACTCCACATAATTCTTCCTCGGATTTACAACAGCAATGATCTGAATAACTACGTCACTAAATCCAGTATTCTACGTCCTGAACCGATACAACAATGCCATCTGGCCGATATCCCACTGGCATTGGGGGGTTCACAACCGCAAATCAAGGTCTACGTATTTCTTGCTAAATACCTGCGCTTCCCAAGCAGAAAATCAACTTTTACCACAATGCCGGCTCATAAAACATGTTTCGTAAACAGGAACCGCTCATGCGTAGGTACCGTGACTGACGGCGCACCCTTTTCTTTCAACCTCACAAAAAGTATCGAATATTATAAATGTTAATCATCTTTTCATAGGTAGCACAGTGACCGCTTCTCCGCTTCATTTACTTCCCTACTTCTAATATAACAGGTAAACTGTACAGTGTACATATGAATTGGCACACGAGTACCTAAGCTATGGACGATTAATGTAACCGCTTCTCATCGGGTCAACAGCTGACCGCAATTATAGCTTTGTTTTAACCGTGTCTAGAATAAATTATAATCGTCGAGAACAACGCGTATATTCATGTCTGGCGCTCATAACTCATAGTAAGTGGCGTTACAATAGCCGTTTCATCGTCGTGAATATGTTTCGTAACGCTCGCCGCAGATCATGGACATAGAAAGAGCCAAGGTCAAAAAACTGCGTTCCAGTAGTTCGATAGGCCCGCTTCGTCACTCACTGTGTCGACTAAATGGTTGGCAATTACTGGGAATCTCCCACCGACTATTAGACATGTTGCAAAACGATACTAAGCAATAGATAAAGGTTAAATCCCCGAAATGCTACAGAGTGCTAGGATTGCAGGGAAAGTGTAAATGTTGCATGCACCTCGATCGGCGACGATGGCAACAATTGTGCGTGTAGGCATATACATGGGACTGTAGATAGACACGGGTAATATAATACCGACGGGATATTGGCAAGTAGCTGTAACTAATCTGAATGATGTTTTATTCATCTGTTATCTCACTTCGCATTCCTCGAAAGGTCACCGACAGGAAAGTGAAACTGGTTGAAGCCGAAAGTGACGCTTACAAAATTCGAAGACGCACATAAATATCCGATTATGTTCGTGTTGACGCGGCGACCGACGCGGGCTCGAACCCGGACCCCGCACTCTTATGCTTAATGTCGTTGATGCAACGAAGGTAATCCAATGTCATTTTATTATGACATGCTCTTAGCGTTTTCTCCGCGTATGATGATCGAACCAATCTGACGACACCCAGTGATATAAGGTTTGCGCAAATATTGTTAGCGACTACCGGCAATACTATGGAACTCAAACTCTTGTAGAAAACTTTTAACTAAAATCATCCGCTCGGCGGCAGTAATATGCATCAAATCTATTTTATAGCTAAGACATATCACACAGTTATTTACATTCTTGACACATAAAAAACATCTAAGAACATGAATTTGTCAATAAAATATTAAGCAACTAGTTATACCAGCCAAATAAATACCTCGATATTTAGTATCAAAATGTCACAAAATGAATGTCGTTAGTATTTAATGGAGGCTTGTTTCAAGGGGACGCTGCGTGAATTCAACAGGTTCAACTGAATTGTTTCTTCTTCTTTACTTTTTTCGAATCGTGTCGTGACTCAGGTCGGCGGAAACAGTTTTACTTAAACAGAAACCTTACGACTTTAAATTTAATTTATATTAGTCCTAATGCTATGATGAAACATGCACGGACACTAATCATTTCCCTTACTCGTTAGGTGCTTCCCATTTGGTGCATCCGGCACAGATATCTAATGTGCATTTAGGTAATATTAACTTAATATTCAAGTAGGATTCAGTAGGATTACTTATATCTTAACACTTGCTAATGATCAAACATTTCTTAACACAGATTGCCAATAAAGCAACAGCAACACATAGTAGCACAGCCTGTCACAGTTTTCACTTCAACTTTTTACCAGATTCTCCATGGTGCCATCTAGGCGGTTATGTAAACTCATAAAAAGCTCTAAACGAAAATAGGAATTTACAACGCTGGTTCATTATTTTGGTCACAAGCTGACCGCATTACTGGCATCGGCGCATCGATGCCTGCGTGCAGTTTCGACATACCATCGATTCTATCATTTTAGCTGCAACAGTGCCTGGGAAGGTGCACGTGCCGAGAAAAATGCTTCAGTAATTTACCGCTTCAAGCCTCACCGCACTGAAACTATTAAAATTAAGTGTTGCGTCAAATGAGCTCGCCAACTAATATTGTTACCGAGCCGGTTCGCCATTGAACAGTGGGTCATTAAAGTCCCTATGAGAAAGGGATAAAAATTACAAATGCTTCTAAAAATGTTAAAATAAATATGCGTCACATCTGTGCGACACGGTCATCGCTCAGCGTATGCTGAGATTCGGGACACCAGCGCTGGTTTTCAGGGATGGCCGGCGTTGGCGTGAAGACCAAGACCGGTGTGGCTGTATAACTAAACTGTCATGTGACTATGAGATAAAATATCTATTTAAAAGATCTAAACACCTACTATAGCCATTACCTTAGAAACTAAATCTCTCTAGTCTCCACCGCATAGCGAATGTTCGGGTCCACTAAACGAATAACTAATATTCAAATCTGTGTTATGAAACACAAATCAATTTATCATCATTGAAACAAAACATTTCTTGCACATACATCAAATAATCGAGTACGCTTGCAGCTATCACAATATTACCACATACATCTGTTGCCAAGTTTGCACACATTCCGATGAAAATCAATATAATATCTGGCCGTAACTAATGAATTGGTTACTGAAACAAATACATCTTGCGAAAGGACCTGCATTCTATCGAAAAAGAAAACGTTTTAGTTGAAATAAAAAACAGTTAAGCGTATTTTAGTCGAGGATTGTATAAGGATCCTTAGTAGTCCTCAGTTCGCGCGGTTGCTAGGTCGTGACCAGATCCGCAAACCCGCTGCCCTTGACATATCGACACATAGAAAGTACTAAACATCAAACTCGACCACTCGGACACCAAGATACCTATTGTTTGCAAACTGGTTTAGCATAATATCTAGTTATATATTGATTGTAATATTAAATTTCGGCTTTGATATATATATTTTGCGTGTCATGAATCATACGTTGATTGCTGATTGCCGTTCATCTAACCTATGTTTACTGAAAACGTATTTCTACATTTTTATCCACTGTGAAGATTGGGTTGTTTACAATTAGATCAGATATTCCAACGTTTAAATAACGGTGGTACGAATAAATGTAAAAGAAAATGACGTCATGTGGACAATGTCACGTCCCACGTAGTGACCATTTGCCTTAAAGCTACTTTATTTATTCTTAAATGCGCATTAGACCAAGAAAGGAGAGTAACTATTCACATTAAGATCCTAATGGCTAAATAACCTTTCTTGTAAAGTTATTTTGGACAGAGATATAAATAAGGATACTTAGAGAAATCATTCATATTTTTAAATTAAATTACGGTCAAAAATTTATGTAAGTAGGTATACATAAATTGGTAGGAATCAGAAATTTTAGTTTTCTAAATCCTAAAATTTTATAAACCCTAAGTTGGGTATGTATATGTTTCTCTTAAATCAAGAAATCGATATAGCTATACAAATTCGTTTCTATAGTTGAATAGAAGCGAAACATCAACCTCTTTCGTGTAGCAGTATTTTAGCTCATTGCATAACAAGATTGAGAGTATTTGTTTTGGCATAGAGAAAGTCAATAGATGATGATATCAATACCTACCAAAGTTTTATTTTATGCATTCAATATATTTATTGACTGGGTACATTTTGTAAGCACTTATTTAAGAAAATTCGATGTTAGGTTTGAACATAAATCATCGACTTGTTTTTGGTTCACTGGCCCAAACAGATCCAATTGGTGTCAAGGAAACAGTTTTGTACAATGATTGCTCTTGAAAGCAACCAAAATCACAATTATCTAATTTGTTTCTGTATCACGTATGTTCAGGTACAAAAGAGATTTTCATTTTATTTGATCATGAGGCGAAAGTTATCGGATGTACCGCCAACGACTAACCACACCTTCAGATCACGTTTAGAACACAATATGAAGAGGTAACCTTAAGTGTAAAAGCGTCAACAGCTCACGCTGAACTAAATAAGTACTTATTAATGTGTATGCAAGGGTGTAAAAAAAGTTTGAATTACAAAGACGACAAACAAAATAACTAGTATTTAAGGATATATAAAGATCTATGCATAAAAAAAAACAAGTTTCACCTTTTAATGGAGAGACATTTTATAATTAATAGATATTACGAACTCTTTACGAACTCAATTAAGCAAAAAAAATTTTTTAAATCTTTCTTAAAAATAAAATGAAAAATATTAGAAAGAACAATAAAAGAAACTTGAGATAATAGGCAATAAGTAGTAAAGTGACAGTGGAACAACAATACATTTATCCCATCTTTACAAAAGGACAACGTGTGAAACAATCGTTATTGTCGCCAGTTACGTAAGCTGCGAGGTGTGTGCGATGGGCTTCAGCGAGATTCACACATAAAAAGCGAAAGTGAAGGTCGGAGTGGCCGACGACGTTGCGCGCCGCGGCCGGCCGGTGCGACCCATGCCACCACCATTTTGAAATACCAGCATTATTAAACAAGTTTGCCTAATTTTCACATTACAATATTTATTTATTTCTTAAACAAATATTTAATAAGATACAATAAAATTGGAACGGCCTTGATTCGTTATTCAATTACGCTTAAAGGGAACTCTATTTTACTTTAAAGCTTATAATATTTAGAGTTTAATTTTGTATCTCGTAGCAACTTAGCAAGCGAAGCCTAAAATCTAGGTTATCTCACAACGTTAACTTGAGATTTTGTTTACAAAGCAACGTTCCGATCTATTATGTACGATTATCTAAATGATTGAGCTGTCATTACGCTCTGTGGCCGCATTTTTTTGTCGCACGACTAGTGTGCGAACGGATGTTACGCTTACCTTCGTCCGGGGAAACTAGCCCCAGACGCCCGGACATCCTCGCGCATAAACAGACACCTAACGATTGTCTATGTGCATATAGAACGAGTGTGGGGAAATAAGGGAGCCGGCTAACTGATTAATAACTCCAGCTCAACTGTTTATTTATAAATTAATAATCCTGCATCTGCCTATCAAATATTGTTGTTAGAAAAACCGGTTGGTGTGTGTAATAAATTCAATCGAGTCTTCGCAACTGAAAGTGAACGTTTTCTAAGTCAAATATGTGGCTGATATTATCTATCGTTAACAACTTAAATGAAAGTAACGTTTGGATTTATTTTTTACATTATTAAAAAGATATATATACAACATTTGTGATCCTTATCGTTGTATTGTGATTTTTCTCAAATACATTTTGAAATGAAAAGATAAACGAAATATTTCAAACTGTTACTTTGGCAATTTCTATTGCCTCAAGCCTATACAATTGTCACGCAGCAACAACAATTCAACAGAGGCAAAATGCTCCGTAGGCTTATAGGCAGCACACAAATTACGAGTTTAGCAACACTTCGGACAAAGGAGGTCCAGAAACAATAGATCGACTTGGGCACTAAGGTATGCCGCTTTACAAACTACATTTTGACTGCAGTCATGATGTCATGCGTTAGTTAGAACGACGAAAGGTACTATTCCTCAATGACCGGTGAAGCAGTCAAAGCCTACGCTCAGGCTAACTGCGGTAGACTTCAGCGAAACAAAAGGTACTATTCCAGATTTTAGAAACATAATTAGCAAATGCAAACCACGTTTTGTAAATCAAAACAAAAATGTTTTTATTTCTAGTAAACCTAAAATAGGCGCTTTAGAAAAGTTAACTTTAAAACTAAATTACTCTATACTCTGTTTTCTAATCCTAGAGATTAAATTGACAAATGCAGAACTGATATAAAAACTATTGTATTCTGTCATTTTGGCATTAGCACTTGTCAATTTAGTCACCGGGATTTAAAAACTGACTATAGGTGCGCGGTTCCAAAGTGTAATTCCTATAGGTGAGACCCGACATAGGTTTTAGTAATGCAAAACAAGATAAACTAGTAGAAGATAATAAAAAGGTTGTTAAGTTAAGATGATCACTTAGATGGTAAACTTCCCGAGTCATAACTTTATAAATACACACTTATGTAAGTTAAATAGGCAGTGAGCTGCGGCATAATGAGACAACATTTAAACATATTTTCAATTGGATATGTTTTGAAGCCACTCCCTTGCATTTTTATTTGTGTACGTGGGCATTCGTAGGTACTATTGTAGAGGAATACTAAACCGATAAGAAACCGATGTCATGTCATGTTCGTAACTAGCTGTTAGACATACTAATTATAATTCTATGATGTGTACAAAACATTGTCGACGAGTTAGGAATCAGCAAATGAGAGTTATCTTGTACATTTAAATTAATGTCTCATAATAAAATATGAGTTAATACTGAAGCGCTGAACTCAAAATAAAGGACTGAAGTCAATTAGCCGTCGAGTGAAAAATACGAAAAGAAATAGGTTTTTTTACCGGTCAGCTCAATTATATCGATGAAGAATTTCATTAAGGAGAAGAGACGAATAAACCTATACATTTTACAGCATAACTACTTGTATGTTTAATAAGTAAAGTTTAAAGACACTCATTTACAATGTGTGTGGCGTCGCGTGGCCCTGGACATGTTCGCTCCTGAATAATAATGGTGAACCTTACTAAGGTCAACTGCAGCAGCCAGCCAATCAATGTCAATAATAATATCAATAGTACCAGCAGAGAGATTGGAATAAAAAATAAATAAATAATAAATTTGCTTTCCCTAGCCTAAAAAATTAATCAATGTAACATCAGTTATTATTAGGGTTCCGAAAAACAAAAACAAAACCGTAAAAAAGATATGGCTTTTACACTGACGAACTTAAATTTTAATATTTTTAGGGAAACTTTATAGGGTACTCTCCGTTGACACACCTTTGTCTATGAAATTTGGCAAGTTATATCGCGTTATACTAATACGAGTAGAACAGGGAAAATAATATGAAAACTATGCATTTCTAATTAAATCATAAAAACATAGTCTTTGTACGGAACTCACCCATCAAGGAGTGGGCGAGACCGACTCTCTTTTTTAATAGACCTTAATTTGGTTACAATTATAAATTACATTCTCGATTCTATATAATAATCAAATTTAATAAGTATCGTGCTAATTTATACACTTAACCAGCTTGGAATTATGTGCACACTATTCTCAACTGTGACCTATTGCTCGCTCATCTAAGATTGTCCCTACCCATCTGATTTGTAACAATAACTAATTATTTCATAATCAGGTCTAGGTTGGCAGTGGGTAACGTCTGGGCGTCGATGAATCAGTCACCACGAGACCTTGTCAAACCTATCACATAATCAACGCTTTGCGCGCCTAATGTAGAAACTAAAATATGCATAATTAATGAGCAATTTTAGTGTTAGGTTTTATATTAATATGCTAATAAACGATTGGGATATATGAGTATCAAAATGTATAGTTACACAATGGGTTATGTTACCAAATAATTAAAAACAAAACAAAGAGAAGCAATCAAGTAATCGCGGTTGGGAGGAAGTCTGCTTACAAAAAGCTCATTAGAGCCGGCGAGCGCAGAGCGGCTCGAACCAATGATTACCCATTGAAATGTAACAGACATAACTCGGAACGCGACGTAAACACCAATACACACGTTTTATGGACTTTCTTTTTCACACATGCCCCGACATATCGAAAATTTGCTACTAAGGAGAAATTCCCATTCTAATTTGTATTCAGTAAGAACACGTCTAAACGAATTTTGCATTATATACGATTTGTTACGTTAGTTTTTTATAGAGAAAGTAATCTAGGTATGTTTATATTACCTATTTAGGAAGTCGCGGCATATAATAAAGCGATTGTCGCACCACACACGTAACGTGGAACACGCACTATTAAATGTTCAAACGCTTGCCTTCGAACAATGCCTATTATTTGCTGTATAATTAAATGTTATACACTATTACATAAACATTAAATGCACGTTAGATGGATTTTTTGTTGCGTAAATATAATGGCTATTATTGTTTACAATGTTTAAACTTAAGATGTTTCTCAAAATGTTACGGGAATTAAATTAGTTAATGATTAGATATCGTAATATAATGTTTCAGGTTTTATGCTGAGATAAAAGATTTCCAACTTAATTCCATGAGATTAGTGCTCAATCCGTAGTAATCGTAGCAGCATTAAATTTTATTTTGACCAATATTCACGCAATAAAGTATTTCGAGAACGCTTAAACCGCAATACAAGAGGTTTACGACTTTTACGCGGCCTTGCTTTTAATCGGAGAAATTATGCTAAAAGCATTTATCAATATAACTGCATTTAGAGTTGAAAAATTGTTACAATTAATTTAAATTGGAAACTCGTGTCTAAAATTCAACGTTTTTATAAAGCATTTCACTAAATTAACATTTGTTAAATAATGAGCTGAAGCATACGGAAAGAGGTCACCGACCGACCCTTCGTGTTCAAAAATATTTTCCAGACCCAATCGATCACTTTTGACAATTGCCTTGAGTATCTGAAGACAAATCTTGTACCTACTTGTATTTTGTTTTTTTAATGAAACCGGTCAATGTTACTTGATTAAAACAATTAAAGGTCAAAGAGTGCGATAGTTTTAAGCAAAGTTAACAAATTTAAGTCAATAGGCTAGTTCATAAAAAGGCCATAAAAACATATTACAAGCAGCAATAGTAGGTATATAATGCACGTTTTTTGCTTTCCGATCTTGGCAATCGACGCATTGGTATTCCCAAACCTACTGGTACCGATCAAGGATAACAATAAAACACGGTCGCTTATTTAATTATATACACGACATTCAAAACTGAGGTCATTTTGACCGCAGACTATAATTCATTGAAATTATCGCAATTAAATATTATTTCTGGCAAATACATTTCATTTAAAACTAATGTAGCTTCTAGTATCCGGAACGGGTTATTTTTTCGTCTTTTCCTTATCCTCATCACTATTTTTAAAACCAAAACAACAGTTTTCAAGTTCATTAATCGCTTTTAACATAGAATGGGAATTAAGTCAAAGAGAAGCACGCGATTTGAAACGTCATGGTGTTTGTTAGCACCGCTTTCTTATATCGCACGCACTTCAATATTTCTACTTCGGCAATTATAATATGTGTGGGAATGTTGACCGAGAGTGACATTTGTCACGTGGTCAGCGTTTTATAATACGCTGCATCCGCGTGTCTACTTAGCGCCGCGTCGCGCCGCGCCGTGACGAAACGGAGAGAGCTTTGACAATGCACACTGTTAGATCACACTTATCGCGCACTGAAATCATGCGACGACAAGTTGCATATCTAAAAGTGTTACAGAACTTTTATCGTCACTTAGCGATGTTTACATCACCGTAACCCGTTAATTCGACGAGACATTTTATTACTTGTAGTCTTTCCAATAAGTACCAGACTGTAATGACGCAGGTTATATGAAGAGTGAATGTGATTAAACTTTAAGTTGCGAAATTTGTTAAGTTGGCAAAGTTAATTTCTATTTTCTTTTATATTCGCTAATCATAGTTAGTTTTCAATTTTGTGTGGATAGGTTTCTCTGACGGGGAAAAGTTACCGGCACACGACGTGTTCATATTACTATGCAAATTTGTACAGATAGTGAAAACTATGAAACTGACGAGTAACGAAGCTTTGCGGTGAAATGGTATATCTCAATGAATTGCAAACAGTGCTTGTTTAGTTCAATAATACATTACAGGGATAGGTATTCGCGGTCGTTAGAGACGTGTATTTAATCAAAGCATGGCAAATAAGTATCTTTAAGTCGTATATTATATTGAATACTATGCAAATGTGAGATGTGATAACAAGGTCCGGCCGCGAGCGTGTAGCGGGCGCGGCGCGCGGCGCCTGCGCGGGAGACAATATGCGCACAAAGTCGTGCATATTTTAAAAGCAATGTTTCGCAGCCTTCATTGAGAAATACGCGCCCTCATTCGTGATGTCAGTCGGCTGCCGTTGAGCAATGAAAACCTGATTTCCACTCGAGAAATCAGATCAAATTTTTGTCTTATCGATCAATGAGTTTGCTTTATAATAACTGCTTATTATAGGTCAACTAAATCCGACTGTTAGCGGACTGGACGGACAACACAGGAACTTTTCACGTTACCACTTGTTTAAAGTTGTACATATTAACAATTATTTATTTGTTGGAAAGCAGCCGGTCGGAAAGAACATAATGTTTATTTTATTATTGTCACGTTTATACTAATTATAAATAGTAATAAAATGATAAGTGTAGAGCGGTACTCACAGCGCTATCCTGGCGGCCATGGTGTCTGCGGTGGAGTGCGGTGGGCCCGGTGCTCGGGCGGCTGCTGCAACAGAGATTCACGTCAACACACGCGCCTTTCCCAAGCGACACAACGTTGCGACAGTGAAGCTCAACGAGGAAGCTGCATCGCACATTTAAATGCAACGCTAATGTCAGAGAGCGCTTAAATGCCAATAGCGACGACCTTTCGGATTCGACTCTTGTTGCGCAAGTGAGAATCGCCGGTGATCGTGTGAGAAAGGCGAGTGCGTACGGGAGCAGGTAGGGGTGGAACGCACCAGGTGGGGGGGCGGGGGACCGCTGGCGACGCGCTGCCGGTCGGCGACTAACCTCGCCGGCGCGCGCGCACCTCTTACTTATAGCCGCGCGCCCACCAGCGCGCGCTCACCCTCGCCCTCGGCGCCGCTCCTGTAACACCAACCCTCCTCACTCGTTTCATCAGCTCACACCTCACACGATACACTCCACTTATTAGACTAGAATGAAGTTTCCTTTTGGGTCAAAGTGACTCGTCACTCCCAAATAAAAATATTGTATAATAAAAAAACGCATATATGTGTATGAATTCTGGCGAGCCCAATTAAACCAATGTACATAAAACCAAAAAATATTTAGATTTCAGTTAACAAACTACGCCGCAATACAAAAGACTTCAACGCGCTATACAAATATTTTACGTTATGTGTTCAAAAGACAAAACTTTACATTATAAAAAGTCCGGTTTTTAGTTGCACATTGTTTAACACATGAGATTAGATAACCCTTATCCGTCAATCCTCAACAGATGTCATTGTCTATTATGCAATGTCCCGGATATGTTATAAGCCATCTGTAATGAAAGCCATAAATAATGAAGCTGTAAATGTGTATTTTTGAGACCTACAATACATAAAATATGCAATACAGTGGTTACTGGGGTGATAAAACGGGACTAATAAAATTGGTTTTCCTTGTTTGTAGATTTTAAGGTAAAACTAACCATGCCTACAAATCTTGTCACTCCAACTGTTAGATCATAAGGGGTTACAAAACGTATCGAAGGAAACATCTATCCATTCAAATTATAAAGATAAGTCGAAAAAATCGAACTTTTGGAATCGTGGTGCACGCGTCAAATGGACAGCATCGATCTTCGCAACCCAAATAGTCTTCGATGTCGCACTTCACCCTGCATCACGTCGACTCCAAAAGACTGGGTGTAATTTGTCTATATTATGTATGTATTTAGAAACATATAAGTATGTTTATCAGTTGTCTGGTTACCATAGTACAGGGTCTACCTAGTTCTGGATCCGATGGCCGCGTGTGGGTCGTCCCTTTTATTTTAGATATTATTATTATATTATAGACATTCCAGTACCTAAAAACAGTACGTCAGTATTGATTACAAACTTTAGCGGGAATAAAAAATATTCTGGTTCTCTTTGCCTGGGTTTGAACCTATAACCATGTGCGAGCGAATGTGCTTTTTTTTAAAGTTACGAGTATATGTACTTTCTTAATCATTCTATATACACCATTGACGAACGTTGAATAAAAACATAGTGAAGAAAACTGGATAAAAAAATGGGATTTGAAATCGCCAACCTGTAATGAGCAAGCGTGGTGATCAATGGTCTTTCCTACACTACATAGAAAAAGCCTGTGCCCAGCAGTGGGACGTCCAAAAGCCGATATTATATTATTTTATGTTACGGGATGACCGGGATTTATGCGCTAATTATTTGCCTTAGTTCATACGTCCTAATTCAGAAAAGAAAGAAAAAAAAAACGAAAAACATTTATTTTGCGTCAAAAAAATGCGACGCGTACACATAAAAATAAATAACAAATGAAGAACAGAAAAAAAAGCGAGCAAAACGGTCGTCGCTCAGCATTTGCCAAGGTTCCTGCTGGAAACAGGGCCTTAGCGCTGATTTTCAGCGACGATATTTACTAAATTTAATCAAAGTTTTGAATTCTCGAAAGCCTACTTTATTTGCTATGATGTATTTATTATTCTTAATTAAGAGACTGAAAGCCCGTGTAATAAGCGTAATTGTGGATTAAAATCCCATAAAAAATAGACAAACCTCCATTTCGGATCTTGTCTCGTTTAATTTCTACAAACCACTCATGTATTCAAGTAAGAGATGATGTGAACTTAACTCTTTACAACTAACAAGTTGTATTAAATGTGGTGTACAACGCCATATAACACAATGAAAGCTCCACGTCAGCCAGTTAATTAATCAATTATAACATTTTTGCGTGAACTAACAAACTTTCTTTCACCAATCAAGATAGGCGCGAGTACTATTTATTGCGAACATTACAGATTTCTACAGCAAACAAATTCTTTATATGCACTGTCAACATTTAATATTTCGGGACTAAACTACCGATATTTTTCTAAACATCTGATAAGTTGAATTTGATGAAACTATCCTTTTAAAAGTGTTAATGTGACGTGATGAATGAATAATCATTTTTCTGGCGAGATTTAGTTTTGATTTTGATTACAATCTGTATAAGGTTTATGTAAACTTGACGCTGACTGTATGCCACTCAAAAAGAGATAAAAACTGTTTTCTGTTGTATCAATACACTTTCCTCTAACAACAGAAACATAAACCAGTTATAATGTATCACTCGTACATTTGTATAATCTCCATGATCAACAAGAATGCAGTACATAAGCTTATTCATAAAGCTACTATAAAACAAGGCCAGAATAACAAATACATTTTCAAACGTAATAACAAAAAGGAAATCGTGTTCGTCATGAGTCGAGAAGATTCACTCGGTGCGACAAACTCAAAGTAGTTTGGCAATAAGGAACTTGTACAAGATCGTGGTATGAACGGTATGCGTAAACGTTTTATTTTATTTATAACCTTCACGCCAGGTTTCCCTTATGCGGACCGCAAAAAGTTCGAAGTTTTGGCGCTACTTCTGTTCCCTCGCAGACGATTTAATAAACAATTCTGTAAGCCTTTCACAGCTGTCATAATTATCTTCTTCTATCGAAGGTCGGGCTGCTGGAATTTTGGAAGGTAAGAGTTCAGATGCACCTAAAATCGCCGTCGACTCCCGGATGCTGCAAAGCCGCATCTTCCTTCGCATACAAAAGTACAAATTTTAAGTTATGTTTATTATCCGATTGAGACTTATTGGATTCGCAGCAACTATCAGCAGGTCGTGATAGTATTTTAAAACCAATTTCTTTCAAAAAGCCAACTTTTTATTCACTTTTTTATTATTCAAATATCATAAAAAGTGTTTTTTTAATTTCATCCCCAATTTTTCTCTTTTTACCGCAGTTTTGTTACGTCATAGCAAATTCAAAAATATTATAAGCTGTTTATTTGTATATAAAATCAGCATATAAAAGTCTGGACGGTTTTGGACGAAGCAAGGATCTTATTAAAGATCTTTTTGGTGTGTGTGATTAATATTGCAAGGAATACTTACCTACAGTATTATCAGCTCCTGTTTTTTGCAGTCTACTGTTTGGTTACAGACTGTTAGGTCCCACGCGCTTGTGTTACGCTACAGCTAACTTCGTCTGTAGACTACCTTTATCAAAAGCGCAGTTTATGGAAATATATTTCTATGACTTATCGTATAAAATCTGTTTTCAATTAAAACCATTTTGGATGATAAAAGGTACGGTAAGTAGCGATCGCAGACCTAAGACGAAAACAGTTTATTAATTGTGCAGTAAACGTTTGACAAACCTACGTGCCACTCTCTATCTTTCTGTGGTAGGTATGATGAGGTCACCATGAATTCGCTGGTAAGCCCGTATAGGTACAATAACTTTAAATATTAATGACCGAATCCAAGCCAAAACCAATGAAATAGATTTCGTAACAAATTCTTTTAAAAAATTCGTTGAGATTTTAACAAAGAAATATGTAACTTTAAACGCTATTCCAAAACAAAAGTTTACATTTTATTATATTCATTTATTTATTATAAGGAAAACCAACAGCTACACATAATGTGAAAAGTCAATGAGGATAGAAAACATAAAGCCAACTACAGGTTTCCACGGATAGCTACATTACAGATTTGATTTATATTGTCGTACTTTGCTAAAATTATGGATTTTTGCTCTATTTTACGACTCCTTCTATTTACTTATTCTTATTCACATAATTTCCTTGGAACAAAACCAAGTTTATGTCTCTCCTAATTTTTATTTGTTTATCAATCGTAATCTCGATTTTCAGGACTTGTAACGACCTGGATGTGTGACGGTTTTGTTACATATTTAAATGAGTTTCTCTATTCTAAAGTTTGACTTTTTTTGACTTGATGGACGTTTAAGGGTCTTACTAAATTTTAAACCCAATTTTGTACCTAAGCACCTTTTTAATTATATTCATACCACGACTAGGTCATTTCTTTTAAGTTTCAAATTTATAAGATGTAAGTATATTTATTTAAAACTATTACTATGTTTTTATTACAACAGCTAAAATAATCTAATCAAATAAATAATAGGAAAGTGCCTACGTAACTAGATTCCTAAAATGTCATTAAAAATTATTGACACACAGTAAAACTGAAATGTCTGAAGTGCACTTAAACAGGTTTTTTAATATTAGATATTTTGATTAAAGCTGTGAATCGGCAACGGTCAAAGGCATCATAGCTATACAGGATTAATAGTTATTATTAATTTTTATTTTTGTATGAAAAGATGATTTTCAATTTTAAGATTTTGACCTGTTTCTTAGGATTTTTTTTAATTTATGCACCTGATTACGTCGTTGAAAATACGCACTCCTTTTAAATTAATCCTGTATACCTTTAAAAGACGATCAGTGCCTATACCATGAGCTTATTAAGCAAGGTTGTTGCCGCTGTGGAAGCGAGACCGCGCTATACAATGCACGTAGCAGCGTCTCGCTTACACAGCGGCAACAACCTTGCTTAATAAGCTCATGGTATGGCACCAGGTAAATATTCCGTTGCAGAATAGACAATTCAATCACGTTAGTGTCAGCGCACTAAAATGTTCCTGGTGGCATTTTATTGTTGTTGTCATGACGACATTTGTGACTCTATTTTTACTGTACTTAACTATAATCAGTATTAATTTGTGAATTAAATCTATTCGTGCTTCTTTATATTTTGCTGCTGTGAGCGCTGACCCTAACGTTTCCGAATAATATATTCTGTCGTAGAATATTTCAACGTCCGCTGTTGACTGTGAATGCATCAAAAGTCAAGGACGAATGACTTAGCGGACCAAACTAGTTCATGATCCTCTTCATTTTGCATAAATGTTTTTAATGACAAATGTCGTAATACTCGTAATGTTAAATGCTACAGGTGTACTAACGAATACATAAGTTTATGATCACTTATTTATTTTTATCTTTAACATACTTCAAAAAACCCTCATTCTTATATTTAAATGCCACAAGTCCACACCAACAGTAGATACGTTTGTTAAGACAAATGTCCGAGTGTGAGACATTTAGTGCAAAAAAAAGTATCGTAGCAAACAAATTATTCGAAATTTATGAGGCAATAGTGTTGTGCTATACCTACCTACAACAAGTAATAGTAGGTATGTATATGGTTGATGTGCAATTAATGTTGCTCTAACATAATATGTCAGATAGTAATTTTATTTTAATAACCTTTTAACGCCTTGTCGGTCAACCGTTATATTATTATCAGTGATATTTTACGACCTGAAGTTGAAACGTGTTGTTTGCAAACGGTATTTTTAGCTATTGAAATACAAACTTAATTAGGTGCTAAATATTAATATCTTAATCCGTTTATAAGTATTAGTCATGTTCTGTAATGTTTAATAACGTTAGTGTTTGCAGTTAGTGAACGAGTCTGTTTCAGTGAAACAAAATAGTTATCCCCGAAAGCTGATTAATTTCAAACAATTCAACAAATCTTTATAAATTATACCTACCAAGCAAAAAATTAACTTATATTTAAATAAAGTACGCTCATCAATATTTAGATAGGTCATTTAATTTTTTTTAATTTAGTTTCCAATAATCTTTGAGGATTGTTGGCGAATATGACAGTAAATAATTAATATTTTGATTAATATCAACCATAGAAACACTAAACCTACACCATTCTACGGAATCTGATATAGTTTTCCCAGATAGAGAGATAATAAAATACAAAAGCTTAAACTGTACCTATATTTTTGCATATTTCATAAATAAATGGTAAGCGTGCGGATCTAATCGTTAGTAATAAATATTAAAAACAAAGTCGAATTCGCTGAATGTACGCTTCATCTTAGATCTTTTAAACCACTCGACAGATTTTCATGCAGTTTTCAGCAAAAGATGAAGCAGTGATTAAAGAAAAAGGTTTTCATGTGCCTGTAATCTTATGCATTTATAGACTGTGCTACCCGTGGGATGCTGGGGCGGTGCCGCTAGTTAAAATATATAATTATACAATCGTTAGCTGGCTTAACAATGAATTCTTTATCAGTTGTCAAGCGTATCTCGCGTGGTCTATCGATTCATCGATTCCATATTAAATAATCGGTTCCAATGTTCCGTGTCAAAGCTTTTGACATTTCAGCTTTGACATTTTTGTCAATGGTTACCGGCCAGTTTTTAGCCAGCAAAGTAATTTCTCATTTGAGAAAATATAAAAAAAACTAATAATATGCCAGGTAAATCAAATTAACTAAGATTAGCTGGTAGTGAACGATCGGCTTTAAACTCAGTCCGGGAAACTTAGTTCCTAGGAACGCGTAATGATGAAGCTTACGTACCTACCTACTCTTTTAACTTTATTTTTTTAAGTACTCAAGGGTAATGTAGCCTTTTCAAAGTAAAATATACCTCCACTAAGGTAGAATTTTTGAAATTGGTTTTACAGTTTCTGAGTTTATTCGTTACAAACATACAAAACTATTTTTTTTATAATATAGGTATAGAATTAGTGTGGAGTAACACAAAAATACTTTTACTTGTTGTGTAGAAATCTAATTTTTTTCATAAAAGTTCCTTCAACAAATAACAATTGAGTTATTTTATCAACTACAGCCATGTTGCTCGAACAAGTTAACAAATAGGTACGTTGTTTAGTATTTAGAAACAATTATGAGCACATATCACTGACCTCTAACAATACACTCAGGCGCGTCGTAGAAACATTTCGCCAGCTTTTTTGATCCAATGTTTGTCATATGTTTTGATATTAATTTATAAGTATTATATGTTTAACCTTCAGAATATGTATGGCTATAAACAATATTTCAGAATATCCATCTATCTGCATATTTTATTTAGTAATTTATACTCTTAAAAGTTTAATTAAGCGCCGATTCGCTCAATCGTCAGTTAGGTAGCTCAGACTGAACGGATACAAATGAAAAGACAACTTTTATTTTAAACATTTATTTACAATGCGCATAATGAATACAGCGAACGTTGGTACTGAAATATTCCCTCTGTAGCGATCATTCATATTACAAATTATGATTTTAACGTAGTCTAAAATAACTATCTAAACATGTTACGAGACGAGATGACAAAAATATATCACAATAATAATAATTAGCTTAAGGTAGGTACTTATTTATAAATTGAACTAAATATTTACAAATTTGGTTAATAAAGTTAACGTAAGACGTAGGCGAGCCCTGTCCTAGACTGCTCCAAAACTCCACAGTATAGGGCAGTTTAATATAAACAAAAATCATGGCTAGATAACAAACTATAAGCTCAGGATAGTTGAGGCTAATACCAGGTAACAAAAAGACATCGTACATGGGACGCAAGTGTAATAGAAATACCAAAGTACGGGCTTAGTGTGCCTACATCATGGCACGTAAATAAACACATAGTTAAATAAATTGAACACATTATGAGACTAAATTAAATGTTATTAGTCTTACTCTTTACCGAAAATTTTTTAAGTTTATTTTAAGTTATAATAATATATCATGAAGATAAAGCCTGCCTATCTCACTATAAGCGGAGTAGATGCGGTTAACTTGAATATTATAAAGTGTTGCCCGTTATTGAAATTGACGAAGGTAAAAATGTAAAAATAAATACTATGGACCAAGTGTTGAAGCCGCTAGTATTATTTGTGTAGAATCTTTTTCCAAATACTTCCATAGAATACAATCAAATCTAACTTCTGTTAGAAGAATTGTATTAGGTGAATAATGAATTCCTTTAAACACTTGGTCCATAACATTAGGTTTTGAAATAGAGTAAACAATGACAAGTACTTCTAAAATTTTATAATATAATAAAAAAATCTTGTTCTTTATTTAGCAACGAACTACACACATAACAGTGTGTGAATTTACATCTAAACTCACATATAACATTGAGCGATTGAGTATTTTTGAATTCAAAACTCTTGTTTTCATTTCTTTAACAATGAGGTAATTAATACAACAATTACTAAGGCAATGCTCTCAAACTACTCACCACTGCCAGAAATAACACATCAGTGCCGTCATAGAATTACATGGTAATGACATTTATATACGTAATAGTTTAATTACCGTTGCGTCAGTGGCATACTTAATTGATGTTAGAATAAACTGGCAGTGTAAGTGGCGCCTGTGGAGCTCATCTTCGTTAATAAACGGTAGCTGTTAGAGGAAGATATCGGTTTCATAAAAAACATTTCAATAAAGCTATAAATATAACGCAATTTATTTATCACATTGATGTGCTCTCACCAACATACACAAGTGGTGTGCCAGTTGTACAGCTTCTGGCCGAGTGCACGGCACATTGTAGGCGAAGCACGGATTCATATTGGGATTCCCAACAAATTAACCATTTCGGGTGCAAATATAGCTATGTTTATATATCTATATATTAGTTACATATTAACAACCTCTATGCATCACGCTCACTGTTGCTCATCCCACTTTTCTTAAGTTATACATATATGACTGTGAAGCGCGCGCAACTTATAAGTAACACCAGGTATAATATTTTAGAAACGTTACAGTACATAATTCTGTGGCCCTAGTGAAAAGGGGTATAACTCCAAAATTGTCGAAAATGAGTTAAGTATACCAAAGCGATCAGAAAAAAATGCTCTATCGATTGGTGAAAACGGGTTTTAGCTATCTCAAAAATAGGCAAAGTTACCTTGTGTAAAAGGGTCAATCTGACACCAAAAAAAACTACCTAGGTCGGGTTTAAGTACTTTTGTATTCTTTTATAAGGAAAAACAAATTTTTTTATTTGTGTTTTTGAATCTAACTAAACATAAATTACCCACGTTTTAATTTGGTTGGTGTTTAACAATACAACAATACCTGGTCCTTAGAAATAGTTAAGTGAGTAATGATATTACTAGACGTAAATCAGTTTTCACCAAAATAAAGAGACAAAAACAAAAATAAGTCTAACGAGATCAGTATTCACGCATGCTACTGTGAAATTAATAAATGAAATTGTATACAACTATAGTAATATCCTACGAGTTGCTTTCATTTTGCGTGAGAAAGGACATAAAATAGCTTGCGCTGCAGAAAATACGATAATTACGCAAGTAAGTTAGATCCTATTACACATATTTCTGTAACTTTATTTCGGAGCTAGTTTTTTCTATATCAGATTTGAATGAAATCATACCTTTTTACCCCTAATAACTATGAACAATAACGTGTTAAGGAACCTATGTATTTATTGATTCAATCGTTTTAGTTATAAAAACGTGCCCTATACTATAAGACTGATAAGGTAAAACCAAACTTAATTTTTTATATTCTTTGTTACTTACTGTTCGTAGTGTGACTTATGGTTAGGTATAGTTATTTGATGCTGTCAATTTTGTTCTAACTAGTTTCGTAAATTTCCCTGTGAAAATCTCTTACTTATTACAATAAAAATAAAATAAAATGAATTATTTCCTTTTGGTAGAGGTCGAATAAACCGCATAATTGATCTTGTTTATACATTCTTGTCTTATTGAAGAACCTGGACATACTTGTTTTGAGAATTATTAGTCTCCAAAGCCAGGATGTTCTAAGGATTATTCTCTAAGGCCAGGATGTTTTTTAAAGATTACTTTTCACGGCCAAGATGTTCTAAAAATTATTCTCCGAGGGCAAGTTGTCCTACGGATTATTCTCCAAAATTTGAATGTTTGAAAATGTTTCTCCATTTTGTGAAGAATGTTCCCTAATGTCAGGATTTTCGAAAAACTTAGCCCCATTGCCGAGGCATGAAAAAGATGATGAATTATTTTCTGATTCAGCCACAACGTTTCTCGTGTGTCTTGATAGTGTTTCTCTGTTGGTTGATGAGCTTCTATACCCTGACGTCGATTATCTTACTGAAAGTAGTGACAAATTCATACCAAATACGTCCGACACAAGTGACTCGGATTGTTCAGTTATGCGAGTAAATAATTTGTGAAAATGAAAAGAAGTTTAACTTATCTGAGTGTGCCTCTTTTAAGTATAAAAAAAAGAAAATTCTTCAATTACGTTATAAGATGCATGACGTAGATGATTGAAACTGTTAATTTGCAAAGAAAACGAGGAAACTCACCGCTCCCAAGTGTTTTTGAAACCGAATGTATACCCAACTTACGATGGGCCGATTGCAATTTCTAATGAGACAAAGCGAGACTTACTTTATCTTCTTCCACTAATAAACCCCAGTGTCAGATCTTTTATACCATTATTAAGTGATAATGGTATTAAAGATCAACATTTTCTTCTAAATGACAGCGAAGATGACTTAGAATAAGATTGTCTAATATTTTAGATTTGTTAGAATGTTTTAATTTGTGAAAATGTTTGTAGTATTTTACTATTTTTAAAATATGCATGAAAAAAAATTTGAATCGTTTCAAATTTGTTTTTTTTTTAACATTTTTATATAAATAATGGATATAAGTCGTAAAAAATAGTTAGTACAAGTCTTAATGTACCATACGTCACGTATAATATCTTTGTGAAAAAGGCGTCAAGATATTTTTTTTGCGTTTTTATTAATTTTTTTTAGCGCTAATTAAAATTACGCAAGAAAATCATGCAGAACATATAGCAAGATATTATTTATTTCTTTAAATTACTTAGTTATCATAAAATCATTCCAAATGCGTCTCCCTTTTCACTTGTGTAAATTACCATTTAATTTATGGGAGAAAAGGTATAACTTATTTTATACCCTCAAGGAATTCTTTTTGTGGTTGGTATAAGTCACTATCTTAAAACCTATTAACTTGACATAAAAAATAACTACTTAATAATGAAGAGCATAAATTGTTTACCTATAAAAGACATCGCATGTATTTAATTTGGTAGCGGTTTAAAAGTAATACGAGGTCAAACACGAAATTTTAACGCGCGGAGTGTTTTTTGCGTCTCCTGTAAAGTTGCATTTTTGGACTTAGATCCTTTTTCACTAGGGCCACAGATATAAAAATCATTTATTGCTCATTATTTCCAATTTAATAGCGAGGTAATTAATAAAATTTTATATTATATTAATAACTATAATTTTGTATGCAGCCTTATTCTAATTTTCTGCGTGTAGGAAAATAAGCAATATATTTATAATCATGAACATTAATATGGTACTTATATTATTTTGTATTTCGAAAATGTTATATTAACTCTATCAGGCAAAAACTACGATTCTAAATATAGGTATATATGATTATAATAATATATCAATTTTTAAATACTAATTATGGATCATTGGAAAATGGTTTGGTTTCAATCAATTAAAATAAGATCTGTAGCTTATAGTACGGTTATAAATAAAATTCTACTTGTTTTTAATATCAATAAATAGTATCTAGTAACAATATTGTATTGGCTATTTAACAATCAGGTTGTAACCTTTTCACTGCGGTCTAGTATATTTTACTATGGTCATAGGTGCTACCTTTTTACAATGGCGACCCTATTGTCATTTATGTATCATATTAGCTTTGAAGGCGTACTGCTGTCTTAGATATAAATCTGCGCGGTCGCAACGCATCAATATCAATTTGCACTGTATATAATTAATTTATAAGTCGGTTTAAAACATTACTACTTTTTAAAACTATAACGATAGTGAAGGGCTCACAGAAGAAACCGTGTATGACGACAGATGGAAAATAATCTTTTGAAAGCATCTGATATTTAAATTATTATGACTGAAAAAATAGGACCCTGACAAATGCAGTTGACATGGCATTACGTACGATGATAATTGTGCTCGATACCTACTGTACTGTAGGCATGTAAACCAAATAGGGTATTTGACAGGTTTTAGAAATGTCAGCCGCACATGCATGTCACGTGATGGTATGACATCACACGCTTGTAAGTAGAATTTCAGCTGTCAAATAGTAATACGTACGTACGTACAAAACTTCCGACTGAAATTCACTGTTTACAAGCAGGTGACGTCATTCCAGACTCGGTCAATCTCGTGCCGAATCACAAAAAAAAAAAATTAAGTAAAAAATCTTATAGACAACACTTTAGTTACCAGTAGTTTGATCTATATTTCTAGTCTAGTCAAATACCTCATTTGGCTACAAATTCTAACTTGGTGTTAATGATAAACGTGTAATCATGCTATTTGTAAAAATACAGGGTTAAATGTCATAGTGTAAAATATAATGAAAATATTAAAATGTCAAATAGATAACATTACATAATTTTCAAATTGAAAGCGTCAGTGGATAATTATATTATTAAATTCAATTATAAATGTATTTTAAGAATATTTTGTGAAATTGGTGGTAAATAATAATTATGACTGATAGTCATAGAATGGCTACGGTTGTAATATACGGCACGGTCAGTGACCCGTCAACTGTGACGTCATCATGATGTAATCGTTGTACATTGTACTTTATTACTCTGTACTACACAACAACGAAGCCAAAAAGAGCCATGAAAAATATGATAAATATTTTATTTAATATTATAATTATTATTAGGTTATCAGTGGCCATACAATTATTTGTTCTGCTCTATTAAAAGGACGATTTAAGTTTATTTATATTTGGATGCATCAATATGACGTTAGATTTAAATCTAAGACAGGCCATCAAAACCGCTTAAATTGTATATTTTATTTTTATAAATAAGCTTACTGTTGTACTATGTATACTGTTTCGAGCTAAAATATGTTTAGAAAAGGTGAATGTTAATAGAAAACAGTAACATGAGACCTGTGTGCCTAGTGCGAGCTTGCTATAAAATTACGCGATCATAACGTTCGGCAACTCGATTGGGCCGCACCAAGCTCTTAACCAATCATAGTCAAACGCGGTAACCGTACCGATCACGAAAACGTATGCAATATGCACGCAGTTACAGAGAGCAATCGATCTTAAACGACAATAGATTATGGCTTGAACACGACATAATACGAATTTAGGACTCTTTTTGTTATTGCATAAATATAATTGTGATAACTATTTGAAGACAGGTCTGTACCCCACCAGTGGGACAATTAAGGACCGATATAGTTATTATTAATATATATATATAATATCTTAAACAGCACAGACTACTTTACGGACGCCCAGAAAAGCATTTTAAGTGCGGCTAAACTATAATATCATAAAACAACAAGGCAATGTTCCTATTTGTATATTTATCTAATTGTACTTCTCACAGTAAGGTCACTACAGCTACGAATAGCCCATATCGGCATGCAACTGCAGATTTAATATATATATAAATATATGTGTGTAATAAACCTGTATCTTTATACGTAAACAGAGTTACCATCAGATTTGGTCCAGTGATTGTTAGTGCGGCAGTGTTATGCGTACACTTATTGGTTAAACAGCTGTTTATATTTGAGTGCTCTGATAAAGGCAATACACACATCCTTATTACTTATTAAATAGTCATCCGTATATCACTAAAACTATCTAATTTAATGCCAAAAATATGTTACATTTATAAAAAATATGCAATGTATGATCTGAGACTCTTTCATTTTATATTATTTTCTTTTGTTGAGATATCCGTAAGGCCGCTTCATGTCACAGTAGTATTTAGAAGATGGAAAATTCAAGTATCGCCGGTACGTTTAACAACTGCTGTAGAGTATCGTTTGTTCTGCCTAGTTTTGTCTTTTTTAGTGTATATTCAGTTATTCTCGTGAAAGTCTGTTTCTTTGATAGTACTGGGGTTTCAAACACAATTTAAACGCTGATACAAATATATCAATCGGAATAATTACTGACTTGCATTATTCTCTCTTTGATTTCTCACAATTTTTATGATCAGTAAGGTGTTTTTACCAGAACAAGGTAATTTAACAATGTCGCGAGATACCCCATGAATGGGTCAAAGACTTAGAAAATGATAACTGTACTTGGATGCGTATAGCATTAAATATATATATAGTTATCGAGTCGACAACACTTGTATACGGAAATAGTTTGAATATAAGTTACGTTCAGTACATATTATGAATAATATTATAAATTCTCAATGGCTAATATATGGAGAAAAGCCTAATGATTATCGTAAGCGTAGTTTTAACAACACATGTAGCATCTATACTTAATAAATATAACTAACATGCGAACGAATAGCTTATTTTAGACATACCGTAAGTTCTTTTTTTTATATTTTTGTTGACATTTTATAGAGGTTTAAAGGATCGCTTTAATTAATAAATAGAATTTAACTCTTATTGTACTATTACAAAACATAATGTATCTTAGGAAGGTCCACCATATACGGTCACTTGTCTGCTTAGTTGCATACACTTTTAATTGAGTGACATTTGAATAACGATCAACGATTAATTAGCAGACTACCGTAAAAAAAAGCAGACTTAGAATCTGATTCATCGCACGTTAGGTTTACAACATACGGACCTATCAATGCACGCGTCCCATTAACATGTGCAGGTATTTAAGGTAATTATAAAATGTATAAAATATAATTATCACCATTTGTTATCATAAGCGTATTGATTGCATTTCAATGGAACTTGTGCCAACCACAAATCGTACTGTATTATGTATTGGATCTTCCTACTATACATCTTATAGCATACGAGACAATTATTATAATATAATATATCACCAATATAATTTAAGTAAGTTAAAAGTTATATTATTCGCTTTAGGGCCTATTTCAGCATCGTCAGTTAACTTTTATTCGACGAATAAAATGGACAATTGACAGTTTCTGTATGAAACAATTATTAGTGTCAAAATTTCAAAATTATTCCTCAAGTAAAGTTATCTGACGATGGTGAAATAGGGCCTTAATTGTGTTATGGTATTCGCAATAAATTCTTTTCAATCATAAAGGTATTTTAATAAATTTGTAACAATCTCGCACCTATTGACACCACAGACTAACATCATTGAACTGTAGCTAATAAGATGCAGTTTATCACACGATAATAACTAAAATTAAATTTTAAGTTGTTATTTAACAAATACTTAGCATTCAAAATATCTATGTTAAGTAGCAAACTATTTGGGACCCTAATCTTAACCAGAAACTTCGAACAACCTTGGTTTCTCTCATTGTAGTATTGCTTTAGTTACGAGCACCCCTCAGCCACCTCTACTTAATTAACAGATTTGTACGCATTAATTACTAAGGCGATATTTAACAACATTGTTTTAAGGCCAAATATAACTAGATTCCATCAGCTGGTTCGTAATGAAGGCTACAGCTTCTCAACAATCTGCTGGGGTCGCTATTCTCACATCAGGTGTATCTGTCAATTTCCACCAACCATAGACAGGTAGCATGTCTCTCATTGGTCGAGAATGACAGATACAAAAGAAGCTACATTAGCCGATTTTTGACTACCTAACCCCATTCAAGTTTTATGTATATAAATATTTATAAAAATAACTTCTCACTTAAATATTTAGGGGCAATGATTAACATTGATTAAAAGTTGAATCAAGAAACTATTACTAAACCACAGAAACATTGTTTCCTCTATTTTATTTTTATGAGAGGTAAACAATGTGACTATCCATCTAAGGCACTTACTGATGAGGACGAGAAGTTAACGATAAAAACAGTATATATATATTGACGACAGTCGCAAGAGCCTGCTTTATTAAGTTGAATGCATGACGTTATCCACGTATACTTTGCGTTTCGTATACACCAAGTGACCAGTCACGTAAACTTATTTTTTATGTTAAATTTCAACGTTCATGTATATACTTTTATAGCAAGAAAGCCCAACGCTTTGCCTTTCAAGCAACAAATCAATTTTACATGACGTATAGACTTTTGCATTATTTACTATTCATTTATCAAACAAACTGTCTGCTTGTAGTATCTCTTGTAGTATTCCAAAATGTCTTCTCACAGACGTCTAGCACACTCGCTTCTATATCTTGAAACTATCGCATCATTTTGTCACGTAACTCAGTACTAATAGGCAATAAAAGGCAATTAAAGTGACTTTTACTGTTTGACTTAAAGAACTTAATTAAAATTTGGAAGACAAGCACAATATTCCACATACCGACAACAGTTCAATGATGTTAGTTTAACATATGACACCCATTCATTACAGTAGCATATTTTATAAAATAAGGCAATTCTACATCGAGTAATCATCACGTAATTGGAGCATGAATAACTACTAATACTTTTATTGATATGCAAGCTATTATATCTTTATATATTAATATTGTAAAAAAATATTTAATTCTGATATATTTCACAGTTTGACGGCATTGTTTATTATTTATTTTAACAAATACATTCCTACTTTTATTATTGATTTGTTTATTATCATTCGCTCTCTATAAAACATAACCGGAATTATATCTGTAGCTGATCCGACTATGACTGTGCAGGTTTATTTAGTGTGTTATCATCTGAATCTGTATACAATAATGTATGTTTAGGCACAAGTCGTTTTCTTATCTCACTTTGAATTGTAAGTAAATAATATGAGTTTTGAAATATTGCCTTTTTTATAATTGTCCATGAAACGTGATCTGAGGTTTTTTATGCTAATAAACTAATTATCCCCCTGCTTTATATAAATACAAATTAATTTCTCATCACATAAAATGGACTCTACATAAATCTTAAGACGAACTAAATTTCTGTGCGTTTTATTCTAGTACATATTATTAAGTGTCATAATTTTTACAACCGAAATATAAATTGTCCCAAAACGCGATAACCCACTAATCACCGACATAAAACACAAATTTAGAATTTTGCGCACTACAATTAAGGCATGGTTTGGATGTAAGTTGTTTTGTTTAAATATATACCACACGCTTGAAAATAATTGTCATTACACTCATAATTGTCAGTGAATTCGAATATAACCAAACACGACGCGCGATAATCACATACCAAGTCACCAGAATCACTTTTACCAAATAACGTAGATGTAAATACAACATCAAATTAATATAACTGACGCTTTACAATATATGACCCGATAATATCTCCATAAGACACTAACAGCTATATGTATATCACAAAAAACTTAACATAAAAAAATTTATCAAACCATACAGATCATAATCGTAAAACATCAAAAGAAACCCTAGTTTAATGTAAAGTCGATCTGGGACTACATTAAGATGTGTAACAATCGTACTAAGATGAGCCCAGACTACGTCAAATAGCAAAGCAATATTTTAACATAAATATTTTAAACTAAATCGTTATGCAGGGCACACTAACAAACATGTGTGTAAACAATGGGATTATAATTCTACATTAACTTGCATAATTATGTTATCTTAGTCACTCGTTTCTACTTTTCACACGCTTGCGTTTATGTCGTAATCAATATGCGAATAATGTATACAAGATTTGACATAAATTTATTAAACATAAGACATAAGTTATTAAATTTATGTCAAACTGTTTACATTACTGGCATAGCGTATTGATTACAATATAAATGTAAGTGTCATCGACAGATTTGTTTGTATGCCATGCTGTATCATGTTTTCATTAGTATAATTATATTGAAGTGTATTAAAAACAAGGTTGTATAAGCGTCAGGCTTAAAATGGAAAAACAATATTGTCATGTTAATTGCACTTACACTACATATTACAAATGGTCTGAGCTCACCTTGATCACAAGATAAAGGCACTGCCTCACTACGGCGCACGCAGTACAAGGTGTCCACAACAAGGTAGTCAATCTGTCCACTTGTTAGCGTTTTTTCATGCGTAGCGTTGCGGTGGGTTGCAGTATTTACACGAATTAAGTTGTCGAGTAGTAAACAAAATTTTAACAAATTTAAGCGTTCGTCGTAAAAGTTTATTTTTGTAATAGGTCCAAATAAAAATTCAGTGAGAAATTATCTCTAAAAATAATGTTGTCACTTTTTTGTTGAATAGACAGACGGGCGGGGTAATTCTCTTGACACGTTTCGGCATGCACAATTTAGTTAAATACGTTAAGAGGACAAAATAAGCAGCTCAGCTAATATTGGTGTTTAAAACACGTTAACACTCGCATAAAATTAAGTCGCTTAAATTATGTTAACACTCTGTTAACTACATCTATAGGCTATGCCAATAATGAAATCATAAATTTGATATAAATGTATAAGTACTGTGACACACAACTTGTCATTCACAAAATATTTATCTCAAATCTTGTTTCCACATTAGATAATCCTATAGATTACGGGTATACTCATGGAGGTAAATAATAAACATGGAGAAAACACTCCACATACATAAGATATATCACTGTCTCGTTCTTATGTATGTATGTAGACAGAGATGGTCAGACTAAAGTCGTTTCAGGTGTTTGGAGTGTTTTCTCCCTGTTTACCTCTACCTACTCGGGTATACGCGACAACATAACACATGTAAGTCAGCCTTTTTAAGATTTAGTTAGTACTTAATGTTTGGTATGGTTGTATGTGATGTATCGCGTGTGTGCTAGTGCTATACCCAGACGGGGTATTTGTGCTTGTCCTCGCGTGGGGACAGGCAAGACCAGTGTTATGGGCGATGCAGCAGCGGCGTGTCCTCGCCCTCGGTGCTGTCCCACCGCCCGCCGCGGATGCGCTCGCTGCACTTGTTCGTGCAACACGATACGTTCTGACCCGCCTGGAAAGTTACATTCAATACAATTAATTCAAAATACCTGAATTATGAGGAATTTTTAGAATATAGTCTGTTTTTTAATCCTGGAGACTAAGTTGACAAGTGCAGATGAAAAATAATCGTCTACAATCTTTTTGACACGACTTCGTATCGTTTATTTATTAACCAATGTTCTCATAACTTCCGTACATTCTTATGCTATGCATCAAAATTGATCAATACGTTTAGTAGCTACGATGCCAAAAACGGAGGCAGATACACCCATACACACGTTTAACAAATAAGACCTAAAACCAGACACGTTAACTAATATTGCCATTACGTGAATGGTATAAATAGATCTGGTAATGTTACCTGTGACAGATGCAAGTCGTACAGATGCAGCGTGCTGGCTGACATGTGCTGTGTGTCGTTATCGGGCGTCCGCGGTTGGTCCAGGCCTAGCGCGCTAAGGCCAATAGCGGAGGTCACCCCGGCCAGGCCTAACGTAGGCCCAGACTGGCTTGAAGGGTGCGCTGAACTAGCTGGGGGAGCTTCGTCCTCGTCACTCGTTTCATCCATGTCCTAAAACCATAATTTTATTTATATATTTCCCTTTCCAACCAATACTCCTTTATAGATTTTTGTAATTACTCAATTCAAGGATCCCAAATAAACAACACAAAAAAATAGTTAAAAAAATGTATATTTCAAACACAGTCGATTTAATATTGAATATAAGTAGATACAGAATAGTCAAAAACACCTTTAAGACTTACTTAATAATGGAGAATCTGTTTTGTCGGTGCTTAAGCGACGCTCAAAGACACATTCATTGAAATGATTTGAAAGAAATAAAAGAATTACTCACCGGCAATCTGTACTGTGTTCGTTGCTGTGGGTAGTATGAGAGAACTGCGGGTAACGGTGTGACCGCACCAAACAGACTTTGTTGAATGTATGAGCCTAACATTGTTTTATTCTGTAACACACAATCATAGAAATTCAAACATATATTATACTCATTTAAAGAGACTGCGACCTTTTCAGACCCTTACTGTTTGCAATATTTATGCCTGAGACCTTTAATAAAATAATATTAGTGATTCTGATACAATCTGTCATGTTCACGGGGTGCTAATATTGATAAATATTGATTATTTTTCTTCTTAGCATGATCGGACTCTTCAATATGTTCTTGATGCGGGAGTTCTAGTCTAGTCCAGGGGGGGTAATCTTAAAAACGTAAATGCAAAATTGAATTAAGCACACATATGTGATTCGATTTATTAGTCAAAACTTTACTTGTTAAACATGTTTTGATTCCAGTAAGTTCCTCCCAATGACAGTAGGGAACAAAAGGCTGACATGACGACTATTTTTATTACTCTAGCTCCACAGATTACATACCGGTTACCCAAGCTCGGTGGTATTATAAATCTCGCAAAAAAATTGTCGAATGAACGAGTTCGCAGATGTTCAACATAAACGATTCACTCATCGCCATGCTTTAATAATAATATTCAAGAACGATATCGAGGTTTATTTCAAATTCCCGACTACCGGAACGTCAATTGTAAGTCGCCGTTAAGTCGCATGCTGGCATTGTCACTTTGAGATGTAATGTAACGACGGATAGACATTTAAAGCCCACTCAACACTATGTCCGCGAATCGCGTGCGACATCGCAAAAGTCCCGGGAGCACAAAGTCTGTTTCGCATATTTTCAGTTAGGTCACAGGTTTTTGGTTTTTCACTTTACGTTTTTCACGCTGCGCCGTGACGTGCTCGATTCGCTGAGGCAGTGTGGAACGGCCATAAGAAAGTCTTAAAGCTGCGAGAGTATTCGGGTGTTTAATACTTACGAGATGGTTGGTGGCCGGTATAGCGTGATGCATGCTCTGTCGCAGTGACCTTAGGAAGTGACGTTGAGAAGGTTCAGTCGGCTGCCACCCCGGGTGTCGGCACGAGAACGCTACCAAAGACAGCTCCGTCTTCCCGCCTTCGCCTTGGTCGTATTGTGTATTACCATTTGATGCTGCGGAAATGTACAAGAATACAATAATATGTTAAGGAGAGAAAGTTTAGAAGCGGTATACAGTATGTTTATAATTTCTGTGCAAACAATAACTTTTTTTTAAACTACGACGTTGGCAGACATGCATATGATGGTAGTGAGCGGTTACCGTAACCGATGAAGCCTTATAACATGATCGATAACATGACCCCATTTCCCCAAAGGAGCCTGGATACCTTACTCACCACAGGAATGAAATGCAAGGTTGCTTGGCTGCCACCATCTACATGGCGGTGGTATCCCATTAGTCGGGCTGCTCCAATTCGAGATGAATTTAAATGTCCTCTGATCTCTAGCTCTCTGAATTAAACTAAACTAATATATGGACCTTAATTCGACTTATTTAAAGATTCAACGGCTTACTCACGCGCATTTTTGGGAGTCCTTAATCATGAGCTGACGCGGTGGCGGCGGTTTCGCGAGTCGAACTTAATTCGACTAATATATCGATTATGGAAAATAACCAGATTTCCTACCTTTCGATTTTCCAGTTGTGTGCCAATCAGGATGACCATGTCGACGAATATCCAACTGTAACAATAACTCCCAGTTATAGTTATAATGCAATGCAATTTTATTAAAATGATGGTTCTCGCGATTAAAAAATCCCTTGAGCTCGGTAGTTTGGCATCAGGTTTATCATTCTCCAAAAATGAGGGAAAACATACTTGCTCATGATTGGAGAAAATTGACGTATAGACCGGATGCTATAATAGCGAACCTCGCGGATTACATATTTCAATGTCTTTAAAATTATATTTAAACTAATTAAATCGCGAAAACCCACATTAACATGATATACGTATTCAAAATTCGTTTCGCCATTGCACCTGCAAAATCTGCTGTGTATATTAATTTCACAAAAAATGACGCCGAAGTCAATTTTTGCTGCACCAGTGTGCGAAAACATATTTTCAGTCTCTGTTTCCTCACTCCCTACGTCCGATGGCATTCCGAGACCGCCGGAAAGAGATCAGGCACAGGACCAACGGTTTCGCGTGCTTTCCGAGGCATATGGGTGGAAACACTACCACAATTCATGACTCCGAGCTCTGAGTCAATCTAAACACAAATTACCCAGTAACCATTTTTGTCCAGACACAGGATTTGAACCCAGGTCCTCGTGCTAACGAAACGGTCTTTTGCAAATAATGCAATTGCAACGAATAAGTTAAAAACATATTACCTGAGCGAATGAGCAAACGTCTCCGATACCGAGCACACTGACGGTAAAGTTACGGTAGAAGTCAACAATGTCCAGGGCGCGGGATCGAAGCGACAACAACACAAGCGGACACAGCAGGGGACTCAGAAGCTCGAACACGATGTACACCTACAATATTCATTGAGTACACGTCAACAGTCTAGGCGTGAAAACCCGCCTAGACTACAAGTAGCGGCACATAAGTCTAGCGCTCAACGATGCGCGGAGGGGATAACTGCGCATGAGTACTGGGTGGAGAGCCAATTGGAGGAGCCAACGCACGCCCCACATGTACCTTACTTTTTACTTCTGCGCAATAACGGTCAGCGCTAAAGTTTCGTGCCGCTACTTGTACTGACCATAATAAAAAATAAAAAAAACAGAAATACAAATAATGGCGCCAATTCTGTTACTTGATAACTAAATCAAAGTTATAGCACTGCTGTCATTTATTAACATACAGCGTGGGAAAAGAACGGCGACGGACGTTAATCAACAATATAGTTTACGCCTTTAAGGCACAAGTTTCTGCGAAATGTTAATTAAATGTATTACATTTTAATACTACCTTATTTCACAGCTGATTCACAGCTCAAATTTTAGTTCGCGTTACCAGAATCAGCGTCAATGTTCGTCATAAGATGAATTCACAATTTACGTATTTATCATTTGTAATGAAAACATAATTCTAAAATGTAAAACTTAACATGACATGACAACTAAGCTATAAAAAAAATAAAAGGGCATGCTATGTTAACAATATAAGTTTTTGTAGAATCTAAAAGACAATCAAACAAAGTCATAATTATGTTTATTCAAAAATATTCTCTCTAATCCCAGATTTTTTTTCTGTGAAATGACTATAAAATTCTATTTTTAAGGTCACATGGATAAGTTATTGTTTGTTGATGAAACAACCATCTAAAACATACTTCAATAATTACAAGAGCAAATTTCATTCCTTACACATCAAACACAAGAAACACTAAAATGATGGTATGAAATGAATGCGTATCGAACGCAAAACATTTTGATATATTTACAGATAGATAGGTAACTGTCATGCAAGGTTCTGTATTGTAAATTACGTACGAGGAGCCATTTAATCTCGACGACTGGCTTTACTCTGGAGCTGTGAAGATGGTGTTTTTTCCACCTGTTGGTAAGCGGTCACCGCAACCCTTGAACGCTTATAACACCAGGGTAGCTACAAAGATGAGGGTGTTGTCAACCCGTCATTTTTCCTCCTAGATAACCTACTCACCGCAGGAACCCAATGCAAGGTTGCTGGGCTGCATCCTCACCAGGGCGGAGGTACTTCACCAGTAAGGTGGCTCTAATGCCCAGGCGATATTTTTCTTAAGAAAGGAAAAAACTAATTCTCGGCCTTATTAACCTAACTATAGTTACCTATCAGTTAAAATTTGTTATAGCTGTCATTTTTTAGTCAATATACAAGACAACGTCCGTCGAGTCAGCTAATGAATTATGATAAATAGGTGCAACATACTGCTCTGAACTGGAAGAGTTGTTGGAAGTGTGCGGCGACGTCTCTGGTGTGCGCTCGGCCTCGCCAGGCGGCGGGCAGGTAGTGCACGTGGCCCAGCACCTGCACGAACAGCTCCTCACCTCGAGCTGGACCCGTACAGCCGCCGCCCAACCGCTCCTCCTCCCCTATTAGAGCCCTGCACACATTTATCAAAACTTATATTTTGTATACAGGATGTAAGAGGAACACAATCGAAAAGCAGACACGACTATAATAGTCATGTTATAGTGAGCAACAAAAGTTGATGAATATAAATAAGTGGGTTCGATTCCCACCCAGACAAATCTTTGTATGATGAGGACGATCATTTGTCTGTGTCTGGGTGTTATTTATCTATACTTATAATAAATCTGTAGAAGTGAAAATTCTGTACATTGAAAATATAAAAAAAAAAATGGCGGGGTGTGTTACTAGACCGAAACCGAACCCAAAAATGTGATTAAAAAAATTTTTGTCTGTCTGTCTGTCTGTCTGTCTGTCTGTCTGTCTGTCTGTCTGTTTGTTCAGGCATCACGCAAAAACTACCGGTTCGATTTCGATGAAACTTGGTATAATTGTTCTTTAATATCCTGGGCACCACACTGGGTACTTTTTATCCCGGAAAAGTATATACAAAAAAAAACAAACTTAATTTTGCGGTTCGATCCCTAGACCCGAATACTGTACCAACCGCAAATAATAAGTTTGTCGTAGGTTACGTCACCCGCAGTGGAGTTCAAATGGGGCGCTGCACACGGCCAAGTAACTATTTATTAATCTGTGACACGGCTAAGATACTATAATTATTTATCTATACTTTATATAATTATGTTATTATAATTATAATTATCTATACTAATATTATAAAGCTGAAGAGTTTGTTGCTTTGTTTGTTTGAACGCGCTAATCTCAGGAAGTACTGGTCCGATTTGAAAAATTCTTTCACTGTTAGATAGCCTACTTATTGAGGAAGGCTATAGGCTACTTTTGTTTTGGAAATCTATCCCCTAAGGGGGTGAAATAGGGGTCGAAAGTTTGTATGGGAAGTTCGGTATTTTCAACGACAGACACATGAAATTTCGTATACGGGTTTCTGGATAGAATGAATAAATACGTATTTCAGCGATTTTAAAAATCATCCCCCTAAGAGGGTGAAAAAGGGGTCGGAAGTTTGTAGGCATATGAATTGTGTTGTTTTCAAAGATAAACACATTTATTTTCATACAAAGGTTATTCGTTAGAAATAAATGAGATGTAATTCCGAGATTTTAGAAATCTACCCTCTAAGGGGGTGCAATAGGGGTTGAAAGTTTGTATGGGAAGATCGGTATTTTCAATGATAGACACATGAAATTTTGTAGGTATACGAGTTTCTGGATAGAAATAAATGAAGACGTATTTCAGCGATTTTAAAAATCATTCCCCTAAGAGGGTGAAATAGGGGTTGGAATTTTGTAGGTACATGAATTGTGTCATTTTTGAAGATAGACACATTCAATTTCATAAAAGGGTTATAAGTTAGAAATAAATGAGATGTATTTCCGAGATTTTAGAAATCTACCCTCTAAGGGGGTGCAATAGGGGTTGAAAGTTTGTACGGGAAGTTCGGTATTTTCAATGATAGACACATGAAATTTTGTATACGGGTTTCTGGATAGAAATAAATAAAGACGTATTTTAGAGATTTTAAAAATCATCCCCCTAAGAGGGTGAAATAGGGGTTGGAAGTATGTAGGTACATGAATTGTGTCGTTTTTGAAGATAGACACATTCGATTTACGCGCGAGCGAAGCCGCGGGCAACAGCTAGTCTATAATATACAGTATGTATTTAAAAATATATAAGTATATCAGTTGTCTGGTTACCATAGTACAGGCTCCGCCTAGTTTGGAATCAGATGGCCGTGTGTGGGTTGTCCCAAGTTTGACGTAGTTACATTATTCGTCCATAATCATACCAGTTATATTTACAATCTTATTCGTAGTTTATCCAAAAATTAACTGCTGATCTCAAACTAATCATAGCCTGTTATGGCAACCAAAAATCTGAAAAACTTACCTATATTTCTAAGTAGATACATATTACAATAGATTAATTACACCCAGGCAGAACAAATGATCATGCTCATCACATCAAGATTTGTTTTGGATGGAAATCGAACACACGACCTTCAGTTTAGCAGTCTGTCACTTAATTCTAGAGTAACAGGCTATTTTAATGATACTACATAGACGTCACCCGTGGCTCAGCTCGCGCGTAGGATTAATGTGACTTTCTACCAGTAAAAGAAAATTCAGTATCCAGGGGCGGATTTGATACGTCGGCTGCCCTAGACCTACAAAAGATTCCCCCCCCCCCCCCCCTACTATGTGCTGTAAATCATGATAAAATAAATTAACTATAAATATAGAAAATACATGTAAATTTTTGCGGGCAATATGGACAAATTTTTGATATTTTACTCGTAGGCGCGTAGGCAACAAATTAAAAAAAAAAACTAAAAAATTTGCCGCCCTAGGCCCGGGCCTACTCGGCCTATAGAGAAATCTGCCCCTGTCAGTATCGTAGCAGCAGTTATAGTGATTAGCCTGAATAATCAAATTATCAATCTCACACATTATACCTCTTTGTAATATTAGTGTAGATAAACATTAACCTAGTTTTTTTTTTATTTATGCACACAGAACTTAAATGAGGTCAAGATCGAATTATTATCTATTAAATTATTATTAATGAAAATGCTACTGGGTAGCTAATCAAACTTATATCATAAAGGCGAAAGTTAAGCCGTTGGTCCCGACTGTCATACAGTGATCTTTGATAGTCGTTAATTCATTACAATTCTGACAACCAGTCTTACTATGGAATACTGTATTACCTAGCAATAGGTTGTGGATGACAGTCGCTCTATGTAAAATACGGCATTCAGCTAAATCCGGTAAGACTGGAAGCCGACCCCAACATAGCTTGGGAAAAGGCTAGGCAGAAGAAGCGAAAGTTTGCTGTTTGTTACGTCTTTCAAACAGCGAGACTAATTTTAAAATTTTCTATATAGGTAGCTGCCACCCTGGATTGACACATAGGTTATTATAAAATGTCTGATAAATCGCGGCTAACACCGTTGGGCTTTACCAGTCTATTCTAATCTATAATAATATAAGATTTGTATATTTGTATGTTTGTAATTAATAACTCAAAAATACCAATTTCAAACATACTTTTGCTATTACAATGCATGTAGCATTCCTGAGTAATTGTAATTTATTAGAAAAATTAGAGACAGTTACAAGTATTAGAGTAATAAATTACATTTAAATTCGATATGATTTTATTAATTGAGTTTATCTATCACATATTTTTAAGACAACAACAAAGATAAATAACCTGTTTTAATTGCTTTTTCAATTAATAACTAATTTGAAAAAGAAACCAGTAATATAATGTTTCTTCGAACAATTTAATTATGATGGCATATCATTACGGACGAAGCGAATTACGAATAAGATACGTGTTGATGATCTTTTCGTTGAAATACTCCAATCTGCAAATACAGGCGCCACCACAGAAATCTAATATAACGTAAGCGACCAGGCACTTGTACTCACTGTACTTGCTACAAATTTGACTGCTAGGCCGGAGGTCGTGGGTTCGATTCCCACTCAGGACAAATCTTTGTGTGATGAGCATGATCATTTGTTCTGTGTCTGGGTGTAATTTATCTATATTATGTATGTATTCAAAAATATATAAGTATGTTTATCAGTTGTCTGATCACCATAGTACAGGCTCTGCCTCGTTTGGGATCAGATGACCTTGTATAAGGTGTCCGGAATATTATAATATAATATCTTGGGACACCTCACACACGGCCATCTGATCCCAAACTAGGCAGAGCCTGTACTACGGTGACCAGACAACTGATAAATATGCTTATATATAACTAAATACACACATATTATACATAAATACATTATATTTATATATTAAATAAAAGTTGACCGTCAAAGTACAAACCTAGCGCCAGCCAAAATGCAACCGAGTACGGTGATGATACTGAGCACGTGTTCCACTGTCAGCACGTCCTCGTCATACACCGACAACACAACCAGCACGCCCAGCACGCTCGCAGACAGAAACACCACATTCCTGAAACAGTCACAACATATCATCAACAAATGCCAACGTTTTAAACAACCCCAACACATAGAACATATTATTATTATTTTACCATTGATGGCTGTTATCCAAATTATTATGGATATAATAATATGTGTTACTGAGTTCTTTTCGCAAAGTGTAATGTTATGGCCTGCTTTGTTCCGAATTTGTTCGTATGACAAACACATTAGCGTGTTAGTGTGTACTGTGTACAAACAATTTGTTTATGTGAATTGGAATTAAAGACTAGTGTTAAGTCTATGTACTTTTCTGAAAGAAGTATTACAAAGACGTGTTAGGACAGCAGACATGCGTGCTTGGAGAATTTGAAATAGATAAAAGAACATAAAAAAGATATTTATAGATACTTAGTTATAGTTTCTAAGCATATCAGACGTATGGTAAATGGTATTTATTCATTGGCACAGAGCCCTGTGTACCCCAATTGTACTTCTGGTTTTTGAATATTCGAACTGTCACTTACTCGAATATCTGTATTATAGGTGAGAATGTGTGTGAGAATTTAGTTAACAGCATATATATGTATATATACGCATAATAGTCATATAATTATGTATGTTTAAGAATAAGTAGCTATTTTGTGAAAAATGTATTCATCAATTATGGAACGACGAATGTCACAGCCATATGCGCAAATGATATAGCTAAACTCAGTCATCATTAGTCATGAACTTGTAACAGAGCGAGTGCCAAATGTAATTTAGTTTTTATCAAAAATAAACATTGTGACGTTGATATAGAACGACATTATTTACGCGAAATGACATTTGTTAAATACCTAATTACTAATCTTGTTATTTATACATTATGGAAAACAGTATGGATTGTAGACCTATAATTATGTTATGTACTATATAAAACATTAAATACATTCGATTTCCAGAATTATCAATAGAAGGAATCCCTACATTCCAAAACTTTAATTGTTTTCGTTAACTTTTAAACACGGATAAGAACCTACAGTGTTCAGATTTTGTTTTGTTTTAATAACCAAATGAAACTTTTCTGCCTTGTTTAAGTAGTTTGGAATCATTCAATTTATATAAGTATTTGGTTAGGATCACTTACAATTACGTTACATTGACACTTATATGAATCAATAAGTTCCCAGTCATACTATCTACGCATTAAGATAATACGACACTTGTAATCTCACCTATTGCGATTTATTGGTGAGTTTGTCGACAAATACTGACCATTTATCTGATTATTGACGAAACAAATAAACTGGGTTATAAGAAAAAAGTTTTTTTTTTATTAAACTGCAGTATTTTAAATTCGTTTTTATTTGTCAACAACTTTTAAGTGACAAAATAAATTATAATTTTCGCATTAATCACGTTTTTTGTATGAGATCCCCCATTATATATTAATGTTATTCTGTTTTTTAGTGTTTGTTGTTAAAGCGGCAACAGAAATGCATAACATGTGAAAATTTACAGTCTAACTAGAACGGTTCATGAGATACAGACAAGTGTCAGCAGTACGGACAGTGGTGGCTTAGAAATACAGTCAGTTTCAACCGAAAATGATCGCAACCCTATAAATATATAAAAAGTGCGTGTACAGAGATCTACACATTACTTAAAACTAGGCAGGCAAAATATTTTGAAACTAATCAAACGAATGCGCATGCATTCAGATAGAGCTTCACAAATTCAATTCTTATATTTAGAACTAAAGAGCTGGCACATGTTTTGCTTTTAAACCAGCAAGTAATTGTTAAAGACAGTTCCCAGTCGACTGTGTTATTTAAAAGACTTGCCTTGACTAAGTCTTCTATACCATATAGCCAACAAAGCACAGATTTTGCTTCTGTGTGTGCTATTAGTTTATCAGTATTGGAGGGATTTTCATTCGATTTTTGTTCAAAGTTTTAAGTAACATGAAGTGTCGATTCTTGGAATTTTCTTGAAAAATTAGATATGTGTTGTAGGATTACAATATTGCAATTGTGTGAAAAAGCTCTTTACAATACGAATTAAAACATAAGGAAGTTTGACGGCACTACGATATATAGCGAAATCAAATTATTGAACATCTTAATGAATGATTGATTTTATAAATGATACTATAATTTTTTTTTTAACTTAAAAACTAAACTTAAACTGTGAAAAAGACCTTACTTTGCGATAACCGTGGTTATAGGAGAGGAAAAGCTCGAGAGGTATTTAGTAGCCGGCTTGTGGGCACGGTTCAGTCTGTCGCGTAGTTCGTGCTCCAGTTCGTTGAAGTGCCGCAGAGTGATGCGCGCGTACAACGACCACGTCCGAAGCCCCAACGACGCTGGTGAACGTTTTATCAACTGAAAAAAATAATATTAGTTAGTTTGTTACTTGTTAAATACGTGATTTCGTTTCGTATCACTTAATTAATTACATCAATGTCTTCATAGACCCTTTTGCTGCTACATTATGAGTACCTAAATATATATTCTTCTTTACTTTAAACTAAAAATGATCGAACGATGTCATAAAGCGTCGCCGTTGTTAAGTTTTCTGCTGTATGGATAAATAATAAACATATTATCTAACCTCTTACATTTGCAATAAAAATCGATAACATCTAAAATGATGGTACAATAAACCTCACTGGGCCTGACGATAGATCAACCAAGGAGAGTTTTATCAGATGAACAAGAAGAAACATATTTCTTTTAAGACATTAATCTAAAACGACATACGGATAACAAACAACACACCTCAGCATAGTTGAAGAAGAAGTAGAGTATCTGCCATGCCTGTATAACCGGCGCGAGCAGTAAGTTTGCTAACGCCAACCAAAGTATTTGCCTTTCAAGCTGTCTTGCTAATGCCATTCGTTTCGTATGATCTTTGTAACAACCGCGGAGCTGCCAGCAGTTCTCCCAAGGACTCCATGGACTGTCTGTAAAAACAAAACTTATGACTAAAGATAAAAAAAAAACTTTACCCTACGAAATACTTGACAACTAGGTTAACTTAGTCGTTTCTAAAATTATTTGCCTCGCTCTTTTCTACTTTTTAAGTGAAAGAGACAGCGTTTGATGTAACTTAATATTGAGTGTAAAACAGATCAAGGAACAGAGATAAATTCTGGCAGTTATATTAGTCGTGTTTGATGTTGGCCTGTTCCGTTTAGGCGCAATTGGTCCAATTCGCGATTGGACCAATCCACCATATTCGCGATTGGTCCAATTCGCAGTTGGTCCAATTCGCGATTGGTCCAATTCGCGATTAGTCCAATTCGCGATTGGTCCAATTTGCGGTTGGTACAATTCGCGATTGGTCCAATTCGCGATTAGTCCAATTCGCGATTGGTCCAGTATAAAGGTATTTCCAAAATTAAACAAAATTATATTTTTATGTACAAATATTGTACTATATTTATTCATAATTGTATTTTAAGTCATATCTCGTGTTTCAAGCTCCTACCAATTAGTAGTTTTTAGAAACATTGGAAATTGCCATTTTGGACCAACCGCGAATTGGACCAATTGCGAATTGGACCAATCGCGAATTGGACCAATTGCGAATTGGACCAATCGCGAATTGGGCCAACTGCGAATTGGACCAATCGCGAATTGGACCAACCGCAAATTGGACCAATTGCGAATTGGACCTTTTTTTGAACATTGGACCAATCGCGAATTGGACCAATCGCGCCTAAACGGCCTGTTCTCTGCTATCCTCGGAACTCCCGTTGAATCGGCTGTAGTCTATGCGCACAAACACACGATTTTTTAATAGCCCCTCAATTTTATACCTATCATAGGCCATTGTACTTACTGATGTAAATAAATGGATTTATACATTATAGTATCACTAATAAAATCACTGTTATTTCTCAGTTTCATACTTACAAAACAGCAAAAATTCTATATTCCATTTCAAACCCCGGGATAAGTAGTGAAAATCACCAATACAAGGCACACGTATTTGAAGGGGAAGTAGATTTTTATTGACCATGGCCACCATGTAGTTTGTATATCTGAAACAAGAACACAGCAGTCAGTTCAGCGACTGGGCATTTTAGTAACAGTATGAATTGATCTGACCTATGTAAATTATTAATATGTTTATGATTATCAAATATATATATTCAAATGCAAAGATAGGTTAAATGTAAACATGTGGTATTAAGTTCTCATAAGAATGATAAACATAGATAAGACAGAACGAGACATTGGACATTGCACCTAAGTCAAAATATGCATAAGACATAATTCACATCAAAACCACGCAATCTGGACAAGGGACGAAGAGAATGGTTAAATCATAAAACAGTAATGCTTTGTTATACAGAATATATGAATTTAAAAAAATAATATGTGGTTTTTGATGTTGAATCAATAAAAAGATTTGTCAAAGTTATAGCCATACTCTAACACACTTTTTATTTGTTTTTACATACCACATCCTGTAGGGACATACTATACTAAAACACAAGATCTGTCAAGAAAAATATGTTCTTGATATTGAACAATAAACTATTTAACTAACGCAAAAGAATGTTACGTATTATTATATGTTTACATATCGGAATCATAACGTGATCAATAAAACTACATAGAACGAGAGTGAATGGAGGCTATAAAATGGTCACGGACTCTATTTGCATCAGTTGTCGAGCATAAATTGAGACAACCTATGGTGCTTCGACATTGCAGAAAATGGTCTGCCTTATGGTACATTGTTTTACCAGCATTAATTTACCTTTATACTTCATGAAATTACAACTAATTTTTTATTCTTTTTTAGGTTTCGTACCTATTGTGGTAAAAGGATTGGCCAGCTAGACTATGTTAAGTGCTAGCTGGTAAGTAATGCTTACCAGGGTGTGCCGGGCATTTAGAATCTTGGCTTAGATTAATTAAAACTACTCAGGAAGACTCCTTTCATGCATAATTTTGAATACAAAATTTACTATGGCTATGTATTTTAGAAGAAACATTAAGGATTATTACACACCTGAGTATTCGATGATATATATCTAATTCGTTGATCTCTTGCTTGTGGACGCACATGTGATGCTCTGGCTGCGCTTCTCTCACTCTCTCCTGTATAGTAGACCAGTTTATCCAAACTAAATCATTCTGAAATGCATTGGAAAATGTTGTTTTAGCATTCATTTCTTTTATGAGAATACAATAATTTTAAGTTTTCTTATATTTATCAGTAAAGAGAAAATAATCATCTACAAAAAAAAATACAATCCTGTTAAAAGTATAACTATACTTCAATAAGGTAAAGTTGATTTAACAACTATTTTCACACTAATTCAAAACAAATGTATATAAATATTTAAAACACATTGATAATACTAACCTCTTTAATTTTCAAAGCATTATTATAAAATAATTTTGTGTCATATGCATAATATAAATGGTATATTGATATAACCAGTCTCATTAACCAAATAATTGCACATAATGTGATGAGACACCACCTAAAAACGATACATATTATGTTATTTTCCAAAAAGGTACTGAATTCAAAACCTCACAGCAGGACACTAGTGATCAAGTCATTCGCAAAGGGTGTTCACTGACCCTGTTAAATAAATGCACCAGCTTAAACTTTAGCAGTGTTTTGAGTGTAACACTGTGAAGAAACAAAAATCTAATCACTCTATGGTCAATTCTGGATTTTATTGAAAGTAAGGATTGTGAGTTAAACAAGTCTATAAAAGCAGAAAGGCTAAGCAAGCTTTTTGCGTACTTTATATTCTACTCTATACTACTTGACAGCAACTTACTCAGCAAATGGATTCAAGGCCTTTCTACACAGAATTAATTACAGTTTTTAGTTTACTTAAATATTCGTGATTTAGTCACTATTTAACATATCTCAGTTTATTTCAAAAAACATACAAAGACTGACATAATTCGCAGAGCTGCACAAACGCACTTGTCAATTGAGAGTTAACAACATGTTGTTAAGATTGCTTGTGATTGAAATTGAAGTATAATGGATGGATATTTTCTCTACATACCAACAGCAAAAATCAACAAAAAAAATACAAATTTCAAAAGTAATTAACTATGAAGGTTAAAAATTTTTTGTATGTATTTATTGTAAATATTTATAAAAATTAAAGTAAGAATTAATAAAAAAGTAAATGAAGCACAGCCATGATATATGAAGGACCTAGGTGACCGCTCATATTTATTGCAAATTAAATATTCATGAATCCAAGATAAAAGTGTACTTACCATTTCCATGATATACTCTCCACACATACTTCAGGAGAATGTATTACATCATTTAGACTAAGTTTCTCACTTCTGTTGGCATCTGGATCATTTCTAAATAATTTTGTATAATCTACACAATACACCAAAAATGTGGAAAACCACACTATGAAAATAAATTGCAACAAATAGAATAAATCTGACATTATCATTGGATAAAATCCACCACGAACATAGTATTTATACATTCTTGTAAAAAATGAGTCAAGATCCTCTATATGAGTCCATCCTCCTGCAAAAGGAAATTTGACAACAATTAGTTACCCCAAAATATTGTTATTTTGTTTAACAAGTTCATATCAATATGTTTATTTATAGGCAGATAGAAACATTACAAGGCAAAATCTTTCTTCACTAGTTGAAAATCAAAACATAAATCGAAAGCTGATGATTTAGCAAAAAACTAAATGGCCTTGGGTAAACAAACATCACGCCAAAACAATACTGACTTATGTTTATCATGTGGTAGTGAACAAAGGCACAACAAAGTAACACATGTCATGTCCTGCACTTACCTTTATTTTTGGGAACTTTATGGATGATAACGTTATTGGCATCCTCATGTTCATGGTCCAGGGTGATAATAGTAGGGGCTGCATTCGTGATATCTGCCAAACTCGCCAGTGGTGGTGTTAATTCGTTGTTAAGTGCGCTGTACGTAACATCGCGTTTTCCAAAGTGAGCCATGTTACGCAGTAATATTAACAAAACAATTCGTTTCTACGCCTAATCACAACATACAGAAGCCATTTACTATCTACACATTCCTGACTTCGTCCCAGAAACGCGAAAAATAACTTTACAACACAACAAAGTTTGAATAATCATACAAAGGATTTTAATTAATATTGCAAACTGTACATCTTCTATATTTTTTTGTATTTTACTCGTAAAACTATTCTTTTTATCAAAATTAGTAAAATAAGTTCAAGGATACATGGAATTTTGTAAGTCCCCAACAATATAGATTGAATGCACTACACAAATGACGAAAATAAACCACGAATGACAGCTCTAGTAATTTTCTCAAACAATGATTCGTTTTCACGCAGAAAAGTTACACAAATGTATATTGAAAGGTGCATTTACGAATATTGGTAGTAATAATAAAGGTATCGTGAAAAATAAAAGAAAGATTCGTTTTATCGTTAGAGAAGCTTTTTTATGATACTTTTTCTATTTTTTTACCAAATCAATAAGCTTACGTTAGAAATTTTCAACGTTATAAAACGTACGTTCGTAAACTCAGAGCCTAAACCACAGGGCTTATTGAATCAACAAACTTAAGGTGATACCTCCGATGTGGCCCGCGAAATTCAAATTTTCATGTGTTTTTTGCAATTTGCTTATCAGTGACAAGTTGTAATTTGATCAAAATATGATTCGCGACAGTAACAAATATAACTTCAAATATAAGAATAATTAAAACGTTCGCTCCATTCGCTCGCACAAAGAATAATTGAAAATGAGTTAGATTTCGGAAATTTTACTAACTTTGAATTAATCTTTGTGAGAATGAATGGAGCACATGTTATGATCATTTTTATATTTAAAATTATACTTGTTATTGACGCGAATCGAATTTTGATCAAGTTACAACTTGTCACTGATAAGCAAATTGCAAAAAACACATGAAAATTTGATTTCGCGGGCCACATCGGAGGTATCACCTTAACTGGCCAGTCTGGCCTGGTGGTCAAATCTGGAACTAATATTATTCATCTTTAATTATATTACTATAATTTATAGTTTTAATTTAAACAGCTAAATAATCAGAAATTAAGATTGAATTTAGTCCCTTTAAACTTGTGCGATTTTAGACGGGGCATTATTTTTACCTAGTTTTTACCCATAAAAAAAAACGAACATACACGAGCGGCGCTGTCATTGTGTCAAACGATGGGCCTGTTGGTCTAGTGGTTAGTGACCCTGACTGCTAAGCTGGAGGTCATGGGTTCGATTCCCACACAGGACAAATCTTGGTGATTGATGAGCACGATCACCTGTTTTGTGTCTGGGTGTAATTTATAAAAGTTTAAATAACTAAGAAAATATGATTATCAGATAACTGGTTGTCATAGTACAGGCTCTGCCTAGTTTGGGATCAGATAGCTGTGTGTGAGTTGTCCCACGATAATAATATTATAGATTTAAAGTTAATGGCACTAAAGAAGTGTTACATAAAAAAATACATAGTAATAATTAGTAGAAATTGTGGCCGTGGATGCATGATCAATGCAATGCGCTTCAAACATACTACCTACTCAAGGGACTATTTTATATTGCCGCGAATTTATGGCGTCGCTGTTGTTGAGTTGGACCAAAATCGTCTGGCGAAACGCGAATGCAGCTGAAGAAATGTGTTACTACCGAATTAACTTAAAAAAAGTTGACTTCAACTAAAAATCCGAAGCATATGCTGCAGAAGCACCCAGAAGTAGTAATATATTTTATATGGAGCCGTTAGATGTCGGTGCCCGTGCAAAATTGAAATCGGTATCAGTTAAGTATCTTTTTACTTCAGCTCCGACTTGATCGTGGAATGACTTGATGCTGAATTAAAGACGCTAGCTAACGAATAAGGCAATAATTGGCTTGGCACCGACCTCCAAAAGATCAATAGGTTAATTAAATAACTATTAATATGATGAGGTAGGTAGGTCAATTATTATGGTCATTTAGTTTTATATTTCCTATTTGATAGGAAATGTTTTTTTTTTCTTTAGCGAAGTCTGTATACGTACCTAGACCTAAGTAACTACCCATTAAGTTTTAATTGTAAATGACCGTAGACTAGGCATAAAATAAATACATGATTGAATTACTTCTTATAACTTTACTATATATTTATTTATTTTATTTATTTCCAATAGGTACACCAACAGCACATACATCACACTTTGTATAAAGTGTATATATTGCGGTAATAGCAGCTAAGAACAGCAATAGCAATATTGTGAGTACGAATACAGCCATAGGGCTGAGTTTCCTTGCAGAGATGTGCGAGCTAGCGTGGCGCGAGGACGTGTAATTAATAAATAAATAAATAATAAACAAATGTTTCAACATCACATACATTGCTCTGAATCCAAAGTAAGTAGCTAAAGCACTTGTGTTATGGAATCCAGATACAACGAAGGTACCACAAACACCCAGACCCGAGGCAATGTAGAAAAGTGTTTTTCTATATTGACCCGTCCGGGGATCGAACCCGGGACCTCGGAGCTGACGGCACCTTGAAAACCGGTGTGTACGCCACTCGACCACGGAGGTCGTCAAATTGAGCGCGTGTTTTTACCAGAGATGAGCTAGGCCGCTGATCGGCACTGTAAAATGGTGCCACAGAGTACTTTTTTCAACCCCCAAAAAAAGAGGGGTGTTATATGTTTAGTATTTGATTTCTATAATATTGCAAGAACATGGGAACCATGACTTGATGCTGCAGAATCACCTGGCAGCTTCAGGATATCGAACTTCTCACCAATTACAGCAACAGTACCGTGTTAGGGCTCATTGCAATTATCTCAATGAATAGTTTACAGATAGATTAGGAACCAATGTCTGATAATAGAGCAGCAGAGAATAAAAAAACTTTTTAATAACACCAACTTTGAAAACACATAAGTAACTTTAATCACATACTTAATGCGAAGAATGGACTGAATTCTGTTTGTTATTTTTTAATTTTTAGTTCTTATAATCGTAGTAAGTTGAACAACTTCATTTAAATTGACTAATTACTGTAGCATCATGTGTGGTTTATAGATGATGCTACAATAAGAGATGTAATTTGCTTTGACCGATAATTTACCTTCCATGAACAGCTCACCTGAATAACACCAGAGAAAACAAGTCCCCATAATGTTTTGTTAAATAATTATCCTCCAACTTCCAACCGTTAAGGAGTTAAGTATAACTTCCATAACCAGTTTATCAACACGAGGATACCAAGTCGCGAATAGTTATTTTGAGTACTTTCGGAAAAACTTAAAACACGTAAAACGTGCCTATAAAAATTAAGGTTTGCCTTCGATTTCCCTGGGATCCCATCATCAGATTCGGTGAGACTGGGTGACAATGGGGCCTGCTCAGAGACTACTCTTTCGAAATTACAGAATTTGTAAAACCAGGGCCACTGTTAATATTTTATAAAAGGATTATCACTCAACTCCTAACAGTTAAGGAGTTGTACCTTCCATCATATAGAGGGAAGAGGAATCATATAAAATTTGAGGGTTTCCCTTGATTTCCCTGTGATCCCATCATCACAGCCTGACTTGGTGACCATGGGACCACCAAGAGGTCTTCTGAGAGGCAATCTTTTAGACAAAAAAAAAAGAATTTCTTAAATCGGTCCAGGCGTCTTTTGAGAAATGGGGGAACATATGTAAAAAAAAAAGATTCCGACGAATTGAGAACCTCCTCTTTTTTTTAAGTCGGTAAAAAACTTATACACTCAAGACATGGCTTCTTTCCTTTCTAAAACACAGAAGATATTATCTTCTTCATATTTATGCTTACTAATATTATAAATGTAAAAGTAGCTGTGTCTGTCTGTCCATTAAATCCGTTAAATTGCATAAGTTATTTGGATGTAACTTGGGTGAGCATGAATCGAAAGAAAGCGTATAGGCTGTCTGCCGCGATACCAACACATAAACGGGCGAAGACGCAGGCAGCACCTTGTATTATGACTAGAAAATAATACTATTACAAATATGATACTATTATTTTATTTTCGTTATAAAAAAACATGAATAAATGTCTCGTTTAACCAGTCACAATGTGTATTAAGAAATATAGTGGTAAGTTTATAAATAATTTAATAGATTATGTAAATCAAAATTACTTTTTAACTTGCATAACAGAAACAAATGTGATTGTACATTCACACGTTATTTGGAATTAAGCTTGCATTGCGAGTCATGAGAGTTTTAGCAACCTAAAATTAAAAACCGTTTACATAAAATTCAAGAGATCGTTATACACTACTTACTATCAAGTATCACACTTGCACAATGTGCACAATAGTCCATAAATGGTTCCTTTTTATCCTAGAAAAACTTACAAATAGTGATCACAACAAATATGATCATTGTGACAATTCTATGAACAACAATTAAATTTAGCTCACTTTTTTAATGTTTATTTTTCACTTTAGTTTTTTTATCATAAAACATTTTAATTCTAGGACCATATACGGACAATCCTGAAAGACATACAAAATAAGTCACTCTGTTAAAATCACTTACATATGGTGTGAAGTTACACCATTACAATTCTATTTGCTTTATAGTATTACATTTGCTTGACTTATCTGGTGATTCTAATTATATACAAATGTGTATGGATAACTGGACTACTTAATTCTGTCCTTAACTAAAAATGACTTATTATCTACATTTCCCAATTATGTAAGATCAGCAAAATGCATATTTTTCTTCGATTCATCTATAAGACTATCCTTAAAAATAATCATATTCAACTTAGTTTAATTCATTATAATTATATGAAATAATTTATAAATACATTTTTATATTGATATTCTATACACAGAAAGGAATGATACTAATATTATAAATATAGCTAAAATGAATCATACCACATTCTGATAAAATTGTCGAATTTGAAAACCATTCAATTTATCATAACATACAAATAGAAATGTAGTCTACAAATATATCTATAGTTCAATGCAACTTATTATGCAGCCAAAAGGGACTTCATTAATCAGCAAAATGTATAAACTATAATATGATGTCATGGTTTGCATAAAATAAAACTAGGTTCAGTTAAGCTACCATAATTGTAACCATTGTTTGTGGGAAATGATAAAATAACAAAAACAATAATAATTAAACATTTCCATATTTTGGCACTAGACAGCTGGTCATCCAATTAAAATCAGAATTCAAATCTTTAAATGCAAGGTATTGAAAAAACCATAGTATTAATTGTTCGTCGTTAGATGGATACATACTTTGAAAGCATAGGGCATCATCTTCATTAAAATATCCTCGCAGCACAAGTCTACCACTTTGATTGTGTAGTGGCAGTGCACGAAATAGGGTCGGAATAATTGGTTGGCTTATAGATGGCAGGATCGCATCTTCTCTTCTTGCATAATTTGGTGCTTCACTATTTAAATCAATAATTCCTACACAGGGGTCTATTAGATTGGTGCCTGGATTAACGAAATAACTCACATCTAAAACGGTAATGTACAATAAGTTAGTTAGAAAACCAATGAAGATAATTATAACTCATGTTCTTGCATCTCGTTAGCTTACCACGAAATTCATCATCAACTTCAAACATCTCACGCGCAATCTGATCGCGAGACTTTTTAGGAGGTCTTGATCTAGGGGCCCTTGATGATTTCTTATCTTTTTTGGATTTGTTTTTGGGTCCTTTCTTCATTGTAATATAAGTATTACTGTTTACAATTTTATAGATGATTATGATAAACCACCCGGCAAGTATAATACCTTTTAGATTATGAGTTCAAATGAGTTGTATTTTCTATATTAGTAAAAACAATAAATATGCATTATTATAAGACTGTACTCGACTCGACCGATCAATCGAGATGTATCGACCGAAGGGCAACAAACTTACCGGCCCCCGGCCCCAGAGAGAAGCGCCTAGTGTGTCAAGTCAACTGTCATTCATAATCATTCATTAGTGTCAGTTAGTGTCAAGTTTTTTTTTTTTTTTGGCAACTTGTAACAACATTACTGCCAAGTTAGCAAGTTAGTCATTTTAGATCAAAGACATTGTACTCTAATACATTACAATGTCTTTGTTTTAGATGACAATATTGACAATGACAGCAAGTCTATGGATGCGAAAAAGCTTTGATTGAGAATGTATTGATAAGGTATCGATATTTTGTCAAAAGTTTCAAAAATTAACTGTTTTTTTTTTAACTTTATAACCCCCTTGTGTAAAGCAGCTAAATGAGAATTTAATCCAAACAATTTCTTCGTTTGTTGGCTTGCCTTGGATAATGTATAGAGTTTATGGGATATTAATTTTAAGGCCAGCGCTTATATCCCCAACCGTCTCTGATATTACCTACTGTAATCTGTGATTATGAATCCTTTGGACAAGACGTGTACCTTAAATCGTAGAGAATCGAAACTTGGACGTCGACTAGGGTTGCACACCCTAGTCGACAGCCAATCGATATTTGAGTTGCATGACTCCGGCATATAGGGCCTATACGCACATATGCGGTGCTAGCTCAAGTATGTATGTAATATTCTATGCGCACTACGATGCCACTACCCGCAAACCGGTGCGAACGCCCTGACGAGTGACGGCCAGCCGCACGGCTGGCTCTTTGGTTACCTTGCTAGGAATGGGAGACTAAAGGTAAAGAAAAGAATTGATTAAATAAAAATCTAATTTTCTTTATTCATTATTAAAAGAGGAAGTTCCCTTACACTGCTTTTGCATGAAACCCAGTGTCGCCAAACTAACACATTTGCAAAAAATGAACATGCCACACAAACAGTTATCAGAGATTTAGTTGGCTACAATCTCAGAATAATACTTTAGATATTATTCTGAGGCTAAAATTTACAAATTGTAATGGTTAGGTATCTTAAAAGTCATTTTTATTCGCTGTTAAAATTATTGTTATCATATCACAACGGACGAAAGTAGTTTTTATTTGACTCGTTACAATCATATAACCATGTTGTACGTTTTGAAACTCAAAATCTAATTTTGATTGTGTTGAAAATTTTTAGTAAAAGTATAACACATACCATCGGGTATTTTGCAGAAGATTCGATGAAGACACATAACTATTTATGTCAGTAATTATTTTCTGCGTCCGTCCATAAAATGCCTCGATATAACCGCAAAACCCCAACCCGCATCCTTATACGCACTACGCGGGTAGTAGTCGCAATGCGGCTAGCCGTGCGTGGCTGACCGCATAGTGCGTATGAGCGCTTAGACAGCCTGGTCGCCGGCTTTTAGACAGCCTTTCCGCTGGCCTTCAGGCCCTGCTGAAAATTGCAACCTTCGCAGTAGTGTTATAGTAGACCGCTTTATTTATATCTTCATCCTAATTAAATTTTGTCGTGTTGATATAAATTTTGAGAATTAAAAATGTATTTATTTTTCACCACAAGCCAAAACAATACAAATATAATTATGTTGAATGTATGAAACCGTAGATAGAGAATGAACTAATTCTTTATCTACGGTTACAACAGCTGATATCACCAAAGACATTGTAATGTATGATATCACAGCAAGTAACAGAAGTTTAAAAAGCAACAAGAATAGAATGTGTGTGAACATGCGTGTGTGTCAACGTTTGTGTGCGTATTAACGTGTGTGCGTGTAAACGTCTGTGTGTGTGCGTGTGAACGTGTCTATGTGGGCGTGTGAACGTGTGTGTGTCTTTGTGTTACGTTTATTTGAAGAAGAAAAAGAAATATTTGGGTAAACGAAGGAAAGAAGTTTTTAGGCCAGTTCCAAACGGAGCAGGGCCCAGCGGCCGCTCGCAACTACAAGAAGAGTCGCGCGACTCGCTTTGCGGGAGTCCTCGAGTACTCAGGGTACCATGGACGGCCGCGCGTCCTCCTCAATATGCTTTGTATTAAAGTAATGAAGATACCTAAAGTTTGAAACTTTATGACAGCACAGTGAAACTGCTCGCCGCTTTCTTGCCGGCCGCTCGGCCATCTCGTGAGGCTGGTTGGTGGCCACCATGCCTGAGTCTCCACTATGCGTGTAGCGGAGCAGCCGCAGGCGGCGAAGCGAGCCTGCCGCGGAAGGCTCCGCCGGCCTCAATGCGACGCTGTCGTTGCGGTCTCTCCCGTTCCGGTGTGAATGGGCCTTAATATTATAACTGGAAAAATGCCTCAAATCTTGAATAAGGATAAATATACACCTGGTTTAGATGCACATAACGCAACGCAGCACATGCACGCAGAGATGAGTCATTAATTAGGCCCTGGTACAAAAACAGTAACCTGTGAATAATAAAATCTGCAGTATGCAATGAATAATAATCGACACATTGTACTGTTGCATTTAATTTTTATAGGCCGAACTTTCACGTTTAAAATATATGCTCTAGTACAAAATATGGCAGTGTACCTACCTATTGAAAAATATTCTGTGGAACTACTACAAAAATCTATTATTGTGCTTAAGCAGGTAGGTACCTAAAATCACACACAATCACATAGTTATGGCAAAATATCATACGTTTTATTATAATTTGCATTCACAACATTATTTTTATACGTGAACATAAAATTTATAAGTGAAACTAAAAATGTTATAGATATGAATGTTCAATTCAGTATATTGTATAACCATTCGCTTAGAAAATGGGTTTATATATCTTTTGCTTGTGTTGTCTTATACAGCCTTTATTCCAGTAAGTATCTTAATTTTTTGTACATTCTAATTTTGTTTTCTTCAAATAAATTTGTACTCATTGATGATATTTATAATCTTAAGGTTTCTTTAGTTATTACAGCGTTTACGGAAAAAGAGAAGTTCTCCAACGTTTTATAATAGAAGAAGGGGCTAAACCGTACGTATACAAACACTTTTTAATTGAATCTAAATATTAAAATACTAGCCTACCAATTAAACGATAACTTATTTTTATGATTTATTCGTTTATGAACAACCGATGACGTTTTTTTACATTGCCTATTTTTTATTGGTTGTTGAGGGATGTGTACCTACAGTACTCGCCAATCTTTATGGCCGCTCTGCTTGTAGCCGTTGGTACGAACTCGCGCATATTACTACATACTCTCATACACTGGCACTAACGCCCGGGAGGAGAGGACGCTTGCGGGTGGAAGACAGCGCGCGCGGGCGTGCTCTACCTCCTCACACAGCTACGTCCCGCTGATACCTGATTTTGTGTTCTGCGCAGCGTAATGCGTTTAGTTTCGGAGCGGCCATAAAGTTTGGCGAGAACTGTACTTTCCGACAAGTTTTATGACTTAAGGCCGTAATGTCTTATGTTATGGTTACTTTGTCGAAATTCAAGCAGAGGTTTTTAGAGTTCAATAGTCATTTTGTGTGATGAGCTCGATCATTTGTTCTGTGTCCGGGTATTTATCTATAGGTAATATGTATGTATGTATTAAGAAATTTAAAAGTATGTTTATCAGTTGTCTGGTTACCATAGTACAAGTTCTGCATGGCCGTGTGTGAGATGTGCAGATATTAGTATTTTAATTAATTAGTAAAACCTACTCTAACTGTTTCACCACCCGTCCATTTATCTTTCCGACTTATAGCTGTAAGTTCCTTACTAGAAATCTGTAATTAAGCATGCAAAGTATGGAAACCCGTTCTTCAAAATGGAGATTCGTTTGCGAAACTTTTAAAGAGCAACTTTTTATAGACATCTACTACCTGCACACCAAGTACATACATAGGTACCTATATAGACCCGATATCATCTCACTAATATAGGACCCATATAATAATGCAAATTTTTGGAAACCTACGCACAAAATTATAAGAATTAAAAAACATTTTTTCTTTTTATTTTAGAGCTATTTTTGGGTCATACAGTTATGATCCAGTTAAGCAAGTGTTCGTACCCCCTCCTCCAGAAGAGAACACTACTACAGAAGTTAGTGAAGTTACAACAGTAACTAAAGCCACCAACGATACAATTGTGCACTCAACGGCTGTAGGCGAAGTAACCCAAAATGACGCAACTGAAAAGGACGCCGATGGATCAAAAACGACACCAACAGTCGTCGTTTTTAGAAAACATGTAACGCCAGTTACAAAAAAGAATACAGCATGGTGGTTGCGACCAAAATTAGCATTTAGTAACTTTTCCTCTAACATGTATAAACTAGATAACAAAATCTCATAATTTATAATACCTATCTAGCATGTTTTATACCCAATGCCATTTTAATATCCTGTTACAATAAAAAAATATAAATTACATCTATTATAATATAATATAATTATGTATTTATTTCTCACCACCAGCCAAAAACAATACAAATATATTTTAAACAAGAAACAGCTGATGATTTTTTTTATTGTGGATCGCTGGTGCCTGTGGTAGGTAGTGTTACTACCTACCACAGGCACCAGCGATCCTTTAATACCATTCACCAGGTCCCCATCTTCATGACAACATATTTAATTGCTTACAACTGATATCACAACAAGTAATAAAAGTTTCAAACATTTAGTGGGCTTGCTAGGAAAGAAAACACAAATAGAATATAAAAATAAAATAAAACGGTTAAAAGTAAAAGTGTGTGCGTGCGTGTGCATGCGCGTCTGTATGTTTTAGCATGTTCGTGTGTGAAGGAGTGTATGTGTGTGTGTGTGTCGATTTTTTTGGTGGTTATGCTTGAATTAGACTATTACTTCAAAAAGAAGTTCTGTATCAGTCAGTATATGACTGACTTTGCAGCCACGCTTGTAGAGCATTTTTAAAATAATTTTTGATTACTGAATACAGGGAAAGAAATCGGGTTAATTTGATGTAAAATAGGGTCCAAGGAAAATAAAAAATCTATTACTAAAAGTTTTAGTAGACAACCATATTGTTACGGCGATTTGATTGCTGAGAACGGAATTTGGAAATGGTGTGTAGGACAAATACTTGCCTAACCGTAAGGACTTGACAATAAGTATTCATAAAGTTTGACGGTGGGGATATGGCTTGAAACAGCAGATCTTCAGAACCGTTCTCAGCGCCCGTTCACTCTGAATGAAGTGAGATTTGCCTGCACGCCACAGGATGGAATACAATAAACCAAAATTGACTGACACAATGCTTGATAGGCCATTTTCATTACAAAAGCATCTGCTGAAAAGCATAGTTGTTTAAAAATTTAAAAATGTAGTTTGCGCACTCTATTTGATAGATGTATTATGTACTCTTTGAACGTTAGGTTGCAGTCAATCAATAATTTAAAAATGTAGTTTGCGCACTCTATTTGATAGATGTATTATGTACTCTTTGAACGTTAGGTTGCAGTCAATCAATAATTTAAAAATGTAGTTTGCGCACTCTATTTGATAGATGTATTATGTACTCTTTGAACGTTAGGTTGCAGTCAATCAATAATTTAAAAATGTAGTTTGCGCACTCTATTTGATAGATGTATTATGTACTCTTTGAACGTTAGGTTGCAGTCAATCAATAATTTAAAAATGTATTTTGCGCACTCTATTTGATAGATGTATTATGTACTCTTTGAACGTTAGGTTGCAGTCAATCAATAATTTAAAAATGTAGTTTGCGCACTCTATTTGATAGATGTATTATGTACTCTTTGAACGTTAGGTTGCAGTCAATCAATAATTTAAAAATGTAGTTTGCGCACTCTATTTGATAGATGTATTATGTACTCTTTGAACGTTAGGTTGCAGATGGTTGCAGTCAATCAATAATTTAAAAATGTAGTTTGCGCACTCTATTTGATAGATGTATTATGTACTCTTTGAACGTTAGGTTGCAGTCAATCACTATGCCTGGTTACTCTATCGACGTGACTCGTTCGGTGTTATAAAGATCATGGGTGCCACTTCCGACGCTACTACCATTGGACTGTTTCAACTAGCAGTAATTCTTAGTGAGCTTGCGGCTGACACAACGGTATTACAAATCGAATAACTTATTTTTTTCGCTTCCGATATGTTCAGGGTAAGCAGGTTGTTCTTAAGCTAATCACGGACTGTATCGAAACCCTTGTGAGCAAGGCGATATGCCTCTTCCCATGTGTCCGACTCAAATACAAGTGCTGTATCACCTGTATAGCAAAATATTGTACCGTTATCCAGGCTGAGGTTACACAGGTCATTCATGTAAACTATAAATGAACTGGGGCATAGAATACTGCCCTGTGGCACACCAAAATCAACATTCAAATCGGATCTGAAATAATTTTAGATTTTGATACTTTGTGTTTTATTACCATGATAGCTCTGAAACAAGGACAGCTGAGTACTTCGTAAATCCTGGCATTCGTGCTTAGATTGTAATGCCTTCGCAAGATCCAGGAACAATGCAATATATTTCATGCCTTATTCGAGTTTCTCAGCATTTTGATTAACTAGTTTGTGAACAGCATCAGCAGTAGATATTTTTTTACGAAACAACATAATTATGCGACAAAATATGGTGTGCCTCTAAATGTGAAACCAGCCTTGCATTTATTATGTTTTCCAGTATCTTGGATATTACAGGTAGAACTGATATGGGCATATAGTTTTCGACACGGTCCCGATCTCCAGATTTAAAGATACCGTCTCAGCCAATTGCAAAATCACTCAGGGAAAGAATTAAGAGAATTAACCTCTTGCTCATTTGACGTATTTTTATTAAGTGCAGCAGGCAAGTATAATATTTTCAAGTATACATTATTGGTAGGCAAGTAATCAATTTATTTATAGTCACAAAATATTTGGTTTTCATCACTACCGGTGAGACGCATTAAGAATTCATAAAAAAAAATTGTAAACATACAATAGAAAAAAAATTGAATGCTTTACAATACATTTGTGTTAATGATTTTATATATTACATATTTCATAATATAATATTGATACCACGGTATATGAGGTGGAATAATGTAAAATAAAATAGCTATCTCACTTTTAACGTATCAATTCTAAGGTTCTTTTGTTAAATCACCAATATAAACATGTTAATAACTGTTAACTAGATAAACGCGGTATTTATCACCTGCGACTTTGTTGTAATTCATCTTTACTACTCTCTACTAACACTTATGTCAGGTTGGTAGGTACGTGGAGTAATATAAAAACGACTTTTTTATTTCGTATGTTTTCATCAATTACGAAGATATACATTGATTTGATATGTCGCATGACGTAACAAACCAATTAAAAATATAGCGTTTGGTGACGTAGATTTTGTTATTTCGAAAACGTAAAAATACGTTTCGCATATTCCTTATTAGATATTAAACTTACGGACTAATTAGATTCGTGCTATTTATACCCAGGCCACATCCTTAGTATCGCGATGATGGACGAGCCTGGCACAAGTATTGTTTTCGTGTGTGGCTGGCTTATAGTATCTACCTACTATCTTATATTATTCCCTATTGGTGTTTCATAAAAAATATTATTGCGTTAAAATTACCTAAAATACTTCACTTAGGTACAAAGCAATTATTAGTGCTATTATTGCCTCGCTACTTTACAATTATATTTGAACTAAATTTGTTAAGCCTCTAAAATTTAATGGCTTGCCTAAGCTAGTTTTATTGCTTTTGTTTCAGTTGTAGTAACATCAATTTATTGCGATCTCTTATCCTACAACAGTCATTATAAGTAGGTATATGAATGTATATCTAAAAGTAACACCAAACAATTTTTAATTATTTTTTGCAAGTCGTAATAGGCAAAAAAGGTACATAATATATTGTATACCTACTAACTATAAAATACTACTTAAATATTGCTTTGGCAAGTATCTACTTACCTACCTATCTCCAACTTCATAGCGTACCTATTGCGTTTAAGAACCCGAATATTATGCAACGAGACAATGATTCTATACCACGAGTTGGGTAACGCAGTGTAGGACGCCCCTAGCCCTAGGACCTGAAAAAGTTAGCTGGGTCGGTGGGACTGGACAGGAAAAGGTGGAGGACCAGCACGTCGGTTCTGTAAAATTCAATCAACTACCTACTCGCATCTCACATTGCTATTCACTCTCACTTCGCATAAGTTTCAAATTTCGAGTGCAAAGCGAGCGCCGAAGTGACCATTAAAATTACCTTACTGAATGCCACTTCATACGTCATCTCATACTTTATCTGTCTAAATCTCACGGTTAATTTAGTTAAACTCGCTAACACGCTCGCTAGGGTAGCGCTAGCGCATCAACGGAGTTTTTAGAATGGCATGAATTAATGTGTATTAGGTATATATTAAGTATAGTATAACTATATTTTATTCTTTTTTCTACCTCACTCGATGTTATTGCACCTACCATGCTTGTCTCTAGACCACCCTAGGTTGACTGGTAGAGAATGCCTAAGGCATTAAGTCCGCCATTGTACTTTATTTTTAAATAACTGTGAATAATGTATAAATAAATAAATGGCAATCAAGAAACTCACAGTGGATTCAGATTCGAAGTTTAGAACGAGGTCTTACAGAATCAACAGGCAGGTGCTGGCAGGCAAAAGCCTTTGTCCAGCAGTGGACTGACATAGGCTGAGTGGATTGCACAGCCAGGGAGATTGTTGGACCGTTAGCTTATACATTGCCAGGGCACTTAGGAAGCGGTGAAGGGCAGCCATAACAGGGTACCTACTGACTAATATTACTGACTTTCAAATAATGCTACAAAGCTTTAGCCTAATTTGGAATAAGTGTAGGGATTTTGAGGTCCTTGCCAGTGTTTGGAGGAAATCGAGCTTAATCGAGCTACGAGGAATATTTCACTAGCATAGAAGAGAAGAGCATAGCAAATATTTGAGTTGCGGTAAGCCTCAGTAAGGCAAGACATTGTCAAATGTTGCATACATTCAAGTTAACTAACAAAGTCAAATATTTAAATAAAATATAAAAAAATAACAAAAGAACACAAGCAGCAATGCACAGCAACATTGGTCGATATGATTGTATAAATTATCAATATACATAATTAACAATAACACGCATTCGTCTGACTAAAACCCTAATCTTAACCTAAGTATATAAAAACAACAACAAACACGTCTACAATGACTATAAAGTAACTCAATTGAAATAAACTACTATTTGCTTGAGCAGGAATCCACACGTAGTTATCAAATAGGCATATACCTACATAAACTTAATTAAACCATTTTATTCCTTATATATGATATTACTGACAACGTGCCCCACTCCGAAAAGTACTGATAATAGTGCTATTCCTATAATAGCTCGAAAATACCTGTAACAATATAAACATTTACATATTCTAGTCAGGTGGTATTAGGTAAATATAATAATTATTTAGATGAAAATTTTCGCTGGCACCGAAGTATCTAGAAGCGATATCTTGTACAGCTATTACGTTATGTTAATTACGACGCATAGTATAGCAGGCAGGCGGTATAGTAAGAAGAGTACATTTCAGGTTTACGAATTATTCCCGCGCCATTGATTGGTCTATCATCCTGATGGACCAAAGCTTATGGATACCAATTACTTAATATTTCGAGTCTGAGATTAGCATTGAATTCATATTTCAGAAAAGATTTTGAAAGCCCTATGATTTTGGCAATCTTATCGACATTAATATGCAATTTCCTTTTATTATGGTATAGGGTACCCTTAAGCGAATGGCGTCAGTCGACTTACCATGTAAATTTCGATCTCTTGAGAATTCTTATTATGCCGTCTGTTTGATGCCGAGTGTTGGCTATACTTCCCGAGTTATCAATCACAAAATGAGACTTGGCCACTTTATCTTCAAGTGGCATTTGACAACTGATGCGCTTCTTAGCTGTTATTTCCGACAAATCGCTCCTTTTACATAATCTTTCTAACTGTTGATGATCTTCACTAGAAAATAATAAAACTAAATTACAAAATCTCCATTTAAGAAAATAACGTCCCAAGAATTTTTAAAACTACGTATTAATGATCCTCACCAAACAACTGTGATAATTTTATGCATATAACTCAACATCTTTCCAGTTTCAAACAATAATGGCACTTCCATGACTATGTAGCTATGGCCAGAAAAGAAGTAGGATATTGCCATTCTCATCATAGCACTTTGTATCCTCGGATGTGTAATGGAGTTCAGTTTGCGTCTCTTCTCAATATCATCAAATACAATTTCACCAAGCCGCAACCTATTTACTTTACCGTCTGGCAGTAACACTTCATCACCAAAATATTGCCTCAACTCCTTCCAAGCCTTCGTGCCTGGCTCCAGCACTGAAAGCAATAAGCTAGATGTGGATTATTGAGCTTTTATTATTATGACTGTAATTCAAATTCTATTCTTAACTATTAGAATTCAAATTATTGTCAAAATTCAGAAGGCGTTAGAGACAATTCCATACAACCATCAGTATTTTAAAAGAAGAAAAATGCACATGTTTTTACTTAAATTATCATGCTCAGCGGTACCCTCATGTATTGGATTATTGCATTTATTCGAGTTACACTATTGCATAGCCACATTTTGCCGATCTCTGCGGCAATGATGGACTCGCTAACTTTCTATACAGCAAAGCAACAAGGAGAAAAATAGACAGTAAAACCGTTGTTTGATGTCTAGTAGTGCAAAGGTTTGTTTATTTACATATTAAAATAAACCTTTCAAAGCAAATAAGCGCAGAATAATCAGAAACAATTAGCTGAGCTACAAATGGTAAAAGTATTATTGCCACTACCACCTTTATATGGATTGCTGTACTTTACAGATCTTACAAAATTGCTCATTATTTACAATTTCATTGAAAATATACCATTTTTTAAACCAAGTATATCAGGCATTTTGTTAATGCAGGTACTTTTTGTATTGTATTTCAGGAATGTGTATTTTCTGACAACATATTATATCATTTACAATCATGATAATGCCCTATGTAGTGCAATTGTATGAGCATCCAGTACAAACTGTGTTATCAATGCTAATGTATTTTAAGATTAATGTAAACATTGGCTTCGTTATCAGTTTTAGAAATATAAATGATAAAAGCATTTCATACATCCAATTTTAAATTAGCTAGGTTAATTTGGTTATAGTATTTCTCTTTTATTATTTCTTTGTGGTATTTAAAAAAAATGGAGTTTGGAGTAACTTTGCACAGTACAGTAAAATCGCAATTGCAGCTATGCTATCATAATTCTAATAAATAAAGATGCAGTACAAATATTGCCAGGCAAAGTTCATCAGTAGCTTTGAAATTCTTTCACAAGACAATTCGCTTAATATTACTATTTGCTAATGCAATAAACTCGTGAAATAAAACTCTTTATCACAAAATTTTTGTATTTTACATGTATAGAATAAAACATTAGAGTTACTTACACCGTTTTTTTTTTTTGATTAATTAATAGAATTAACATAATTTAATCAAATAGAAACAAATACCTTTCCGTGCTACTTCATCGGCGTCAATCACTGCTATTCCATTATCCCGGAATATTGAAAGTACTGTACTTTTCCCAGTCGCGAGTCCACCAGTTAGCCCCACAATGAACATCTTGTTTATTTCAAAATATATCCTTTACCGAAACTAAATTATCAATGAGACAATTCACATTCGGACCGTCATAGACGTATTTTGTTCAGTTTATTCTACAATAAGGTATAAATACACTTAAACACTATATATCATAATCATAAATGCAGAGGGAATCAGGCCTGTGACAGCTTTAGTTCCGAATGAGCCGTTTTGTCGCTAGCGTCGCCATCGAGCGATCACGTGATACCGCCGCCATATTGAGATTTGAGCTTGTGCGTGTGTGAGTGTGTGTTTTATGCTTGGCTTATCAAGTCCTATGTCAATGTCAATTTGAATTGTCAAAGTCGTGAGTTTTCAAAACTTTTACTACGTAACTGTCGAAAAACTTCCGAGTTGAGTGTTTGCGTCGCAGGTGTATTTCTTCGCATTTATTGAGTTGAGATCCTTGAAACGCAAATTATTATCCGTTGTTTGAGACAATATCGGTTGATCTAATAGATCATCATAGATATGGGAACCCGTAAGTGCTGCGTTGGTGGTTGCAATGCAACAAGTGAAACGCATCAGCTTATTAGCTTTCCCAAGAACAATAGCCTTATAGTGAGAGAGCCTTCTAGTGCCCACAAATTCCTCCCTCCTTGGACTCTCCAAGATGCAACTTTTAAGAAAACGTGTCGGCGTAAAACATTTCGATAGACATCAGTTTGATAATAATGGTCGTAGACTTCGATACTCCTACCCGTGCCTGCTAACTAACGCTGAAATAGATCACGGAGTTCCACTTATTGGTGCCGCAGGTTAGTACTTACTTAACCTTTCTGTCTGCTGAAAACATATTCTAATTGTGTTGCAACTTCTTTATATTATTATTAAGCAATTTTATTTAACGTTTTCAGGGTGGAATATTACACTTGACCATAATTATTTTAAAGAACAAGATGAGGAGGCTGTGGATAAACACTCATGCATTAAAGAAACTGGTATGTGTATAAATCACTTTCATAATTTGATAGCAAGGGATTTACTTTAGTTTAATACTGGTCACAAGACTTTGTTTCGCACAAGTTAAATTGTTTACATATTTGTGTTCCGTTTTCTCTTATTCTACAGTTCATATTTATTGAATTAAAATATTCTTGTTTAGAATTCAATTTAAAGTCGACGTCAAACAAACTGTTCACATCATTACAGGATATTTGTTTGTAACTTAGTTATTATTAAAGACAACTATATATTTTATTATAAATAAATACTACCAAAATAAGAATGACGCTAGCAAGTAATGATTCTCATTAGCTAGACGTAGCCAAGAGTCTAAATTGATAAGTTCTTTTATTTTTCAGATGATCACAATTACTGTATGGAACAAGTTGACACTAATATAAAAACTTCAGGAACGGTCATGCTAGGAAATGAAGGTTAGTTTAAGCTATATGTAATTAACCTGTGTCAAGTCTCGCTGATATTTTGCGAATTAATAGTATTTTATGTGTTTCAGTTTCAGAAACTGATCGTCCTTCATGTTCACAATGTCCAACAGTTGCTTCAAACATAGAACACAGAGGTATGTAGGCAGTAAAAATAAGTTATTACTGCTATACTTTGCTGGATTTCAATACTGTTGCACTTATTAATAGAATAACTGAGTTTTTAATTAATTGATTGCTTATTACAGATGTGATGTTAGAAAAACCATCATGTTCAGGCTTAGATGTTGAAAGAGAGTCTGAAAGAATACAAACAGCTATTCCACCCACACCAAATAGTAAGTATAATAATATTGTTGTAAAAATTAACATTTTATTAGGTAGCAAAATCATGTGGCATTTGATTCTTAAAAGTTGAAGTATTTAATTTTCGTTTTTAGTGAGTGTATAATATAGTAAGTGTTTTGGTTTTGTACTGCTGTTTCAAATTTATTTGAAATAAATAAGTAGAAGAACCCTTCAAAAGAACTCAACCTATTTTTAATGTATTTGTTTCAATACTAAATTATTAATTGCTGTAAAATCTTTTTTTTTTTCAGGTTCTAAACGTAGAAAGATTGGCTCTAAAAATAAGAAGTTTATTAATCAAATCAAACAGATGGCACAGGAATGTTTATTTTTGTCTGATGCTATTAAGAAATTGAAATCATTAAATTTTATTGACAATTGTAGTAAGCATGCATTGCGGTCAGGTAATCCTCGAAAGGTAAAAGTGCCGTCTCTGCAGGGTTGGATCACCACCCTCGAAAGTTTTCGGAGGATATCTAAAATATTATTCAATAAGTATGACGTGAACTTTTATTATCCAAGGAATAATAATCAAACCCTCTTGAAAATTTTTTTGGTCGAATTAGAGCACTTAATGCTAGGAATAATAACCCAGATCCAATGACATTTATTTATGCTTTTAAATCTTTGTTAATAACAAATTTGCTTAGCCCCCATTCCAAATATGCCAACTGCGAAGAAGATGACGGGGAGGCTATACTAAAGGCAAAATGTTTGTTTCAAAATGAAAATTTTGAAAACATCGCCCTTGAAAAAGATGAGAGTTTTCCCCTATTGGGCGATAAAGTACAACTTCCATCAATTTCAAGGGTTGGAGACTTCCCATCATCGTCGCAGCAGTTGCTAGATCAAGTAAGATTGGAAAAAATAAAAGTTCACTGCTCAGCTTACACTGCTGGTTATGTATGCAGAAAAATGTCAAAAATTCTTCAATGTGCGAATTGCTTGCAGACATATACCACCAGAAATGAAAAGAACATACATTTGTATATTCAGTTCAGAGAATATACAAACCTAAAAAATGAAAATTTAGTATATTATCCTACTGAAAATCTTTTAATGTTATACCGAGACGTGGCTACTTTAACTCATAAGTATTTAAATCAAAACTGCTTTAAAAATAATATAAAAAGCACTATAAAAAAACAAATATTAAATATGAGTTCGAGGTATTCCTGGCTGGGGTGTGCAAACCACAAAAAACAAGCGGTGAATAGTTTTATTAACGTTAAAACAAATATTAAATATGAGTTCGAGGTATTCCTGGCTGGGGTGTGCAAACCACAAAAAACAAGCGGTGAATAGTTTTATTAACGTTATATTAAGATTACAAGTTCACAACTGGTGCAATATTGTCAATAAAATTTTGAATGGTGCTATTGAGGAGAAATATGTAATAAAGATGAGTGAGCCTCAAAAACTAGCATTAATGAAATATAAAACCTTAAGGTTTAAGGTTAAGGAAAAAATGCTTAACCAAATAATTTTTATTTTTTTTTAATAAACAACAAGTACTTCAAAATTGTTTTATTTAATTATTACCTGTTATAAATTTATTTAAAATGGAAAACCATATAATAAAGGACCATATCGATAAATTTAATTAGTATCGACAAATCAGCACAACACTAGTTATCGATAGCAGATATCAAGGCATCATTACATCACTAAGCCTTGTAGATGTGTGTGTAACTACCTAGTCGTTATGTCAAACTACTGCGCCACTAGCGCCAAAACGGACTACTTGGAAACTGGTTGAAAAGTGACTGTCGCATCTGTATTACTAGTCTCTAATCTGTGGAGGGAATGTAATAAACCCCAGAGAATAGGTAATTTTTAGCTGACAGTGACACCTGTGACACTGTCTGACAGTAGTTACTTTGAGTAGTGACAGTTCTACCTATCCTACTCCCTCCGATGCTGCCAGAGACACGTGAAAAATTTACCCTATGATTTATGAAGTACCTATTACTTTAATGAATAAAATAAAATACCGTACTACAATTTATCAAAGTGATAATTTTCGTTTGTTTATATATCAAAAGTAAGGTCTTATCATAAAAAGTTAGTCGCAGGCTGAAATTGTAAAACAATATTTTTTATCCAAGTCAATGATTTTTACTGTCCGCCCAATAATGTGAAAAATCATGAATCATATTTTTTTGCTTTTCTGCATTTTCCGGCGTTGTGATAATAATGCTGTTCTATAACTAGCCGTTCATAACCTATAAATATCTTACCGCTTTATTTTGTTCAAAACTATAAAAATACAATATGTAGATTGAGTAGTAGTAGTAGTAAGTGAGAATGCTATTTTAAAATCGGATTAATAACTAATTCTATTTATTACCTTTGATTAATGCAAGAATTTTTACTCTGGTATATTTAAGAAAAACGTGAGACTAGCTTGACATCTTGCCTTTTGCTTCGGCTTTTACATAATAATCCTTGTTGCTGATAAATATAATAAAATGGGGTTGGTACACTTGTAACTCGAGAACGGGTGTATTATTGTATAATTGGTGATTATTGATTCGTTGGATTCGTCTGTCTCGCAGAGCACTAAATAAAACTGTGCTAAAATTGACTATGGAAAATTGACAAAAAAATTATGCTCTTGGGAAGGGGAACTCATCGGGAATAACTTGCGAAGAGGTACATCAAAACTCAATTAAACGCAACTGAAGACTTAAAGCCAACGCAGACCGGGGCGGCGGGCGTGGCAAGGGATTAAATTTTTTTAAACGTACCAATCGATAGAAATACGACTTTTAAGTAAATTTCGTGACATCGAAAGGGTTTTCTTTGTTGCCACGGCATTATTTTCTTCTTAGATGAGTAACTCGTAATCTGAGATTTTCTCCCTAGCCATTATAGTATATTTTGTTAAAAAGTTTTGTATTATTCCATTTGTAATTCAAATAAGTAATCGTAGTAATTTTTAAAAATTATCTATTAATGGATGGATATATAATTACTGTAGCATCATAATATTGTGTGGTCTACACTGGATATGCTTGATGCTACTTAATTAATGGATGTAATTTGCTTTTGACTTAATTTGACAGTTAAGGAGTTTTAACATCCATCTTCAGCTCACCTGAATAACAACAAATTTTAATCTAATCTACTATATAAAAATAAGTCGGGTTTTCCTTCCTGACGCTATAACTCCAGAACGCACGAACCGATTTCCACGGTTTTGTATTCGTTGGAAAGGTCTCGGGCTCCGTGAGGTTTATAGTAGATAAACAAAATTCACAATAAAATAAAAAAAAATTTAGACCGCGGGCCGAGCTGCGGGAAACAGCTAGTAGGTAATAAAACTCTCTATTCGTCCCCATAATGATTTGTTAAAGAATTATCCTCCAACTATAAGTATAGTGACCGCTTAGGAGTTATACCTTCCATTACCAGTTCATCAACATGAGAATGGGGTAGTCGCGAATACTTAGTTGGAATAGATAAAAAAAAAACATAAAACACGTAACACGTGCCAATAAAAATTGAGGTTTGCCCTCGATTACCCTGAGATCTAATCATCAGATCCTGACACGGGGACAATGGGACCAAACGACAAGCACCAGCTTTCAAATGAAAAAAAAATCATTAAAATTGGTAAAAGTTCTAAGGTAACAAACATGAAAAAAAAACAGTCGAATTGAGTAGGTACCTCCTCCATTTGGAAGTTGGTTAAAAATAAGGTAATTCCAATCGAACATAGAACTTCATTTGGAAGTCGGATATTGAGTTTCTCAAAACGCGCAAGATTAAGTAAAAATGTTTTGGTCTACCTACTAACTATTAATGATTTAACAAATTACCTACTTGAACATAAAATCTTCTCTCTTAATCTCTCTAATCTTCTTGCATTTATTTGAGAAAACAAAGGACTCCGAGGAACATCTCAAAATATAAGAAAAAAAAAAAAAAACGACATTTGAAAGATTTTTATTTAATTTAAGTATCCCTGCCGAGAAAAAATTGGCTTTAAAATTACAACATCTTAAGGTTCATCATTCTCGGCGGAATTTTCAGCTGCAAATTGGTCCGATACTACCTACTTACTTACCTGTTATTTTTATTTCTGTGGATACCTACTACTCATATTATTTGAACCTTTGGGCATAATAATTATGGCTGTTACCTGTAAGACCACTCGATGGACCAAATGGACATAGGCCTCCCCAAAAGAACATAGATACCTATAGAAAATATATATCAATAAAGAAGATATAATACATGGACGTCTTGGACGTGTCGGAAAACAAATAAATACAAATATATGACCTTATAAACACAAAATAATATAGTCGGGGAAGGAGTTCGACGACAGAATATTAAATATACCTAGCTGCAGCGCCCTAAAAAATGTCACCTAGCGCGAATAGGTACAATTTGTTTGTTTTTTACTAACTTGACTGCACGGATAGCCGAGTGGTATAGGTCACCACACCAATTACCACCGTGCGCGACGTGCTGCGGGTTCGATCCCCGCATGGGACAAGTATTTGTGTGATCCACAAATGCTTGTTCCAAGTCTGGGTGTTATTTGTGCATGTGATTTGAATGTTTGTGAAATCCCCGCGACACAAGGATTAAATTCCTTAGCGCGGGAGTCGTTTTAAAAAAAAAAACAAAACAAAAACAAAACTAAGCTAAAATTTGGGAAAAATATTCTACACCCTGTTTGCTCATGTTTTATAAATTTTCTTATTTTTAAACGACTCCAAAGCTAGTGAATGCAATTTCTTGCTCACATTGGCTCGACTACAAAATTAAACTCGAATTGTTGAAATCATGCAATAACGACGCTGAACAAATGTTGAAGCATATTGCGTGTATTTTAACACAGCTCTCACTGTGATAATTTCAGAGAGCCATCCTGTATGTTAGTTACAGTAACTATCAATTAAATTATTCTTGATACTTTTTCAGATGATTAGGTACTCGGTGCTTGAAAGTTATAGTGTCTAGACACTTATTAAAAATGCAACACAATTATCGCTTGCAAACAAATGTAACAGGGTCCCCGTTTCCCCTCGTAGCTACAAGCACAGTAACATTCTTGGAGCATTATTTCTGCGTTGAGAAGGGCCTTATTATTTTGGTCGATGAGCAGTTGGGCGGGGAGATAGTAATAGGGCGGAGTCTCTTCGTCGCGCAGACCCAGCCTTCTGACCCTCACAACGTCATAAACTGTCACCGATAACACTACTCCGTACTTAATTATTCAATTCTTCCGAGAATTTTAATGAGTAGGTAGTCATGTGTTCGGTAGTGCAAGGTGAATGAGGTTTTTATACCATAAAATGTTCAATATGGACGGTGCGAAATGCTCATCAATGGACAGTACAAGTGTAGTGCCTTTGCCTGTCGGGAGCTCTCCAACATCAGCCAACAGTTCAGACATGTACATGTACGATGACTCCTCGATGTCTGATGGGAGTCTGTACGCCAGCGACCAAGAGAATCTATCGACACCAAGAAGAAGGTATGGAAATTACTAAATCGCTAGGTACGATTTTATATTGCTTACGCTAAGCGATCACTTTTTAAATTTGAGTTTACGTAGCTCGAGCGAATTTGTGTTAAACCTAATCCTGTGCATGTAATATTAAAAATAAATATGTTTTCTAAATTTTATTTCTAAACATTCTAGCCTAGTTTACAGAATTTTAATGATCCATTTTATTCTATTCATTCGAAGATAATATATTTATATTCTTAGATTAAATAGATATAAAGCTACTTAGATTTTCTTATAAAAAAACAATAACACAACAAGGTAGAGCTTTTGCTTATAACACCCTTCTAAGCGACTAGAATATAATGTACCTACCTGGGTGAGTAAATAAATAGGCGCCGGATTTAATGTAAGGTTATAAAAAAAATATAGGCACCTATTTTGTGTAATACTTGACCCAAGATACATAACTCAGATTGATCGGTACAAGAATAATTGTTAGTTGTATAATAATTGTTGTAGAAAGCTTAACTTATCAAACGCTGTGTCAATATTTAATAATACATACTTATCTATCTACATTCTAAGCATTATTATTGATCGAAGATTAGGTTGCTTAATAAGCCTCTGTATAGTCTGTATGTTTGTGAGAACAATCATTGATCCGAATTATAAAATACCAACCTACGCGTCTCTAATTAATACATTTGTTATAGGTGCCTATTTAATCTTAGTATGACTATGAAGATGTATCCCAAAAATGTATCTGGTTCATTTTAAATTTGACGTTACGACACGGGCTCGCGTTTAAGTCCTTAAGAAATGATTGTGCTTATAAGTGTAACAAACAGGCAGCATTAAATGCTACTTTGACCTTTGAATAGAAGTATAACTCGTCAGAGTTTATGCGCGAACTAAATAGCATACAAACAATAGCACTTAGCAATGGGTAGGTACAAATGAATAAAATATTCTTAGGTCAAAACCCGTAATGTACCTCCCTTATTCCTAGGTCTGATTATCGCCGCGTGCACCGGCGTAGATCTTCGTTACGGTGCCCTCAGCAACAAATACAGCAGAGACAAGCAGCCAATCTGCGCGAGCGCCGCCGCATGCAATCTATCAACGACGCCTTCGAAGGCTTACGCGCACATATCCCCACTTTGCCGTATGAAAAAAGACTATCAAAGGTCGACACTTTGAAGCTCGCCATCGGCTATATTAGCTTTCTTGGAGAACTGGTGCGTATAAGGCTCTATTGCTTTCTTGTGCATTTAAAATTGCAGTGGCAACAAAACAGAAGCGATATTTTTGTTAAATTGACATCAAATGCGTTAAAATGGTTTCTATGTCAGTGCAATTATTGACATTGTTTTTTATTCGTACATACAGGTACGAGCTGACCGATGTTCTTCAGATACCATGCTGTCTGGTGTTACTAATACGCATAACAAGGAGGAGCAGAAAAAAGTAATTATAAGAGGTAAGGATTTAGAAAACACGCAATCTTATCATTGACCGAAGATTGATACAATAATAGTGAAGGTATAATAACATAGCTATGCTTTTACTGACTAATGAAACGAACACGTAAATATTTAAGAGCATCATTGTTCAATAGACGCTATTAAGTGATCTGCGGTAATACAGATGTGCAAGGTCCAATGAAGCGTGCAGCGATGCCGCGACCCTGCACCGCACTGCCCGGTGACAGGGCACGACCCCTGCAATATGTTTGTGCACCTTTTAAATGGTCGATATCTCGATACACCACTAATGTGGGTGGGTTCATTACATCCACCAATTTAATTCATGTTCATCTTGAATTTCTAAACAAACTTGCATATTTTGTAATCAAAATACGCAAAATTATTGGCATCGTGCGAGGCTCATGCTATCTACTTACAAACGTATGTCGTTCTTGCAAACCTACGAAAGAAGAATGATGACTACAGTACGGCAAAATTCTAAGCTAAATTCATACCTCTATTATTTACCCACTAATTAACCACACTAAACTAAATAAGTATTGCATTGTAAAATTTTCATTTTATTCGCTTGTTGCGCTAATTTCTAGAATTGTTGATAAATACTATTCGTAGAACTGTGGGTTCTGAGCGATCGTGTAGAATTTTCAATTACATTTTCCTAAGTAAGTCCCTTTGTAAGTTGCAGTTACTGCGACTGTAACTGTACGAAAGAAATATAAGGGTACACCGGTGTTACTGCAAGACCAGTTGCGTTCACCATTCACCCCTGGGTCCATCCTGGTTATTAATTACTTCACACATCGCGTGTGATAAGCGAATGTTAATAATTATGTATCCATTGGTCCAGTACAGTTGTAGCATCGTTTATTCTCACGGTAGCATTGCGTGATGAGCGCCCCATCCCGTGGGAGCTAGCTGCCATGTCATTTTATTTCATATCAATAATGTTCTCTCCCACAACGTGTTTCGACGTAAGCGATGTAAGGGCTCTATTATTTTAATTTTTTGCATCTGTTTACTGACACTAATAGTTTAGACCTTTGAACTAACCAATTTAGAAGTCTGAAATATATCCATATGGGTAGATCTACAATATGATTCAATGTTTTGATTTCCGTATAGCGTGTTGTAGGTACCTAGTTACCTGCATTAAGCCGGCTGTACAGAAATTAATTATGAATACTTGCATAGGCAAATTATCAGCTACCCTACCCTATTATATCTGCTTATAAGTATGTATTACGTTTGCCACCTGTTTTTGATATCGAGTATGAGGGACACTGATTACTATGTTTATTTTACCTATATCTAATAGGTTTACATGGAGCGACTATCGAACCTCCACAACCCACTTCTGGGTAAAGCAGTATACCTTTTTAAAACTGGTTCTCAGATCACTATAAGACTTTTGAAATACTAATCTTTAGTTGAATGAATAAAATGTAATCAATAATACAGGATTAATTTTTAGGGAGTGCGTACCTATATTCTAGGTGCATAAAACTGAACATCTTTTCCAAAGGAACATAGGTCGAAATCTTAAAATTTAAAATCAACTTTTCATACAAAGTGACAAGCCACGTGACTAAATGTTTGTATGAAAAGTTGATTTTAATTTTTTTCTTGTAATGTATAAAAAACTAACTCGAAACCGTCGTCTTAGGTACGCCTATTGATCTTGAAACTACACAATGATTTTAATGCAGTTTTCAGCTTCAGGTTTTTATATAGTCCTAGTGTGGAGCCGGGGCGGGACAGCTTTAAATTAATAAAACTTGAATCAAACAGAATATACCTATGTCTACTTAGCACTGCAAAACTAAAAAATACTTGAATACAGTCGCAAGCTCCTCTGAGTGTATTTAAATAATACACCCCTAATTTGGCGCACTAAAAGCATTGTTCATTTGTACACTTGTGCCGAAAATCGACGCATCTAAAAGTGTAAACAAGGGTGTAAGCATATTTGCGAATCACGCCGTAGCAAATTGAAAGATCGCCCTTCACAAATAGGGAGACGGGGTGTATTAGAACACAATTAACTACTCCACAAGAGTTTAATGTACCCCTGCTTAAATTATAAGTACCTATAGGACTCTGTTTTTCTATGTAATAAAGTATTTTGCATTTTTATAAGGTTTCGTAATATAAAAGAAAAAACAGAACCCTTAAAGGATCACTATATTGTTCGCCTTTCTGTCAAGATTTTATCTCGAGAACCCGTGGACATAATTATCAAGTTGAAATCTTACCATAGTTACATTTAATTTTCATTCTCCAAACTCTTGAAGCTGTGAAAAAAATCATTCTAAGTTTGTTTAAAATAAAAAGATACGGCCGATACCGCACACTCATAAAGGGTATCTATTTCCTGTTGGCTGAGATCTATGAAATTTGGCAAGTAATATGGTTTTTTAATACCATTTACCGTGCAAGAATAAGTCTAAAATCCATACATTTGGTATGAAATCAAAATGTTGGTCTTTGTAAGTCTCTCGGTGGGCGAATTTTTAGATTACTTACTCAATAATCCTCAGGTAGGTAATACTTATTTTTCTTTAGTTTAAACTGTTTAAATTAGGCAGTGATTTTTAATTTTGTGTACCTAACTGAGGTGTACACTATCAACGTAGGATAGGTACCTACCTACTCAAAGACAGGTAATTGACCTACCTGCATAACCTAAGAGCTAAGAATTTGCCAATTTCTAGGTATCTCTAGGCCAAATCATTTTTGATAAATCAATCAAAATGAAAATAAATGTTCAAAAGTTATAGATTAAAAAATCATAAAAATCTTACATCTTAAAAACTATACAAAACAAAATAAGTTTTAACCCTGTTAATTTACTTGGGTGCTCTGTTCATACCTACCGCTGTATATTTATGGATGGAGTTAATCTTTTTTTCAATTATTAACCCTTTAGCTCGCAATGACAAGCCGGCTCAACGTTGACTTTAAAATCATCTTGATCCAAAATTAGTTACTTTTGATAAGTTTTTATTTTATGTCTTCAACGAATAACTAAACTCGAATGTAAAAATAAAAAAAATGACATTTCTGATTTCATCTTATGTCAGTGTTGTGCAAAATGGCGTCACGGTCACAACGGCTCCGCGGATTGCAGGTATATTTATTCTATAAAAATATTTTTGAGAGGTTTTTCTGCTATTGGCCACCGTTATTTTATTTTAAGAAAGCCATTTTATTATTGTGATTACAAATAACTACATTGTATTGACTAACTTGCGAGCACAGAGATCAGAAAGTGATATGTTGAATATTCTCAACGTTGCGACGTAATCAGTAAAGTACTTCGTAATATGTATGTTGAGTATGTTTAACATTGCGGCTTTACTAATGATTTATCAAGCATGTATTTATATTAACATTTTAGTTTATATATTGGTGTTTTGTCATGCTATATTTTATTTATTGGTGTTTTGTTATTCTATGGGTGTGGTTTGCATGTTGTTTTTTTTTTGCTTGCTTCAGACTAAGCCAATATGGCAGAGAACGCGCTAAATTATGGCACTTATTCCTCCAGAGAATGCACCATCAGATAGTAGCAGTACTAGTACTGATGATGAAGTCATAATTGAAGACAGAACGAAAGAACGTGAAAACTCTTACTAGCTCCGAACCCAGGTTATACCCTTCATCACTGAATGACTTGGACCTCGATAGTCCTAGAAATGAGTCTCCCACGCCTTTCTTATCCGATGAAGAAACTGTTCTATTGACACCCGTCATGAATAACATGTTCCCTCCAGATAAAACATCACATCAAGTTCCGGTTCTCCAGTCAGTTTCGTCTATTTTATCACCTCAATTATCGTCTATTTTATCACCTCAAGTTTCATCTGTTTTATCCCCACAAGCTTATACACATATATAAAGCTTATACTTATCCGTTGGGGAAAATTCAAAGATACCTACTGCAAAGAAAGTAAAGCTAAGATTGAAGTGAACTGTCCCCGGATAGTAAAGGAGTATAACGCTCACATGGGCGGTGTAGACTAGATATGCTTTCAAAACAAAAAGATGGTACATGGCGATTTTCTCCCAAACTCTTGACATATGCGTAAACAATGCCTGGTTACTATACAGAAGGGAAAGCCCAGATGCAAAGAAATGTCTTAGCTTAAAAAAGTTTAGAGTTCAAATTATAAATGAGCTGTTACACAAAAACCGAATTAGACAAACTAATGAAAAAGTGAACGACGCCAAGCAGCATATACAAACTCCTAGTGCTCCAAGACCTCCTGATTCGGTCAGGTATGATAACACGGGACACTGGCCTACATTTTTATCTTACGGGCGTTGCAAATTCTGTAAGACGGGTTACACAAATGTGAATTGCACAAAATGTAACTTACGACTTTGTTTTGTCTCTAAAAGGAACTGTTTTTTTAACTACCATGTGTTACATTAAGTACTTACGTGATTTATGTGTAATTTTTTATAATATTCATTTCTGATTGTCCTTTTTATGTCTTTTTCAATTGTATTTTTTATAATAAATGAGTGATAATTGAGAATAAGTGTTTATTTTTATAAGGTTGTAAAAACCTACATACATCGCGATGTTGAAAATACTCAACGTTTATTTTACCACGTAATTTTCTCAAAAGATCGCAACGTTGAGTATTTTTAACGTATGTTTTTCCAAAGATTACGCAATCTAGATTTTTTTATTAATTTTTTTGTACATTATTACAGTATTTAGATACATATAAACTTAAAAAAAACACAAAAATACAGATTTTGTTTCCTTGCGAACTAAAGGGTTAAAAAGCACCTTATCAAAGTGTAATAAAGGATTTACATAAAGATTAGTGCGCACGTGCGACCTTTCACACTCGCTGTGTGAAGTGTTAGTTAAATTGTTTTTTTTTATACCATTAACCCGACAAGAATCCAACCAATAAGTATTGTATGAATGTTGCATTTAGTAGGCGCTGGCATATTTTACAAGTAATAAAACCATAACCGAAACAAAAATACTTTAAAAGAAATTCTTCGTAATATGAAAATTGACATATTATTATGTGATTGACAGATTTGATACGAAAATAATTATTTCGTTTTTTTATATTTCATTTTTATCTAAATTATAACAATGCCGATTAAACTTTTGCTCGCTCGCCAAATATTTGACGCTACAGGCGTACCGACTGTCGAGGTCGATATGGTTACAGAACTAGGTCTATTTCGTATTGGAGTTCCATCAACAGACACCAAAAAAATTGCCGAGGCTGTGCAGTTAAGGGATAATCATCCAGCAGAATTCCATGGAATGGGTGTTTTGATGGCGGTAAAAAATATTAACTCTATAATTGCTCCCGAACTCATAAAGCAGAACCTAGAGGTCACGATGCAAAAAGAAATAGATCAATTTATGATAGCCCTAGATGGCACTGAAAACCGATCGAGACTAGGTGCCAACGCTATAATGGCGGTGTCCCTGGTGGTAGCTAAAGCTGGAGCTGCTAAGAAAGGAGTGCCTTTATATCGACACATTTCGGATATGGCAGGAGTTACCACTATTATTTTACCAGTACCCCACTTCACTGTTCTTACAGGAGGAATTTTATCATCCAATGGACTTCCATTTCAAGAATACATTATTATGCCAACCGGTGCTTCATCCTTTGCAGAGGCAATGCGCATTGGTACAGAAATATATGCCTATGTAAAAAACATTATTTTAACCAAATATAATGTTGAAACTACGTACGTAAGTGATAACGGCGGGTTTTCTATTCCACTTCATAGTCACAGAGATGCTTTGCTATTTCTCACCGATGCTATTAAACAGTGTGGATATCAAGGGAAGGCTGAGATAGCTATCAACGCTGCCGCCACAGATTTGTATAAGGATGGCGCTTATGATTTGGAGTTCAAGAATCCCAACTCTAATCCTCAGGAATATATGTCTTCCGACAAGCTCGCCGAAGTGTACTTGGACAACATTAAGGAGTTTCCAGTGTGTTCTATCGAAGATGCTTTTGAATACGACGACTGGGCAGCATGGTCTCTTTTAACGACTCGCACTTCGGCACAACTGTTTGGTAATGACTTGACACAGACCAATTTGAGAAGAGTTGGCCTAGCAATTGAGAAAAGAGCTGGTAACACAATCGCATTGCGAATTAATCAAGCTGGCACTTTAACAGAGGTCATTGAGTGTTTCAAGTTGTTAAAAACAAACGGTTTTGGAGTCGCTGTGTGCGATAGATGGGGAGAAACTGAGGACCTATTCCTGGCCGATCTGGTGGTTGGATTGTCAGCGGGTCAAATTAAATGTGGGGCACCTGCGCGCTGCGACCGGGTCGGCAAGTACAACCAGGTCCTGAGAATAGAGGAGGAATTAGGGGCGCTGTCAAAATACGCTGGTAAAAATTATCGCGGACAGATGTAAAATGTATACCACAATATTTATTTTTACCTAATAAATGAATGAAAAATATTTCTCTCATTTTAGTGTTACATAAATGAGTTAATAATAAAAACAGGTCTGTGCTCAGCAGTTAGACATTCAGGTCTATGCCCGATATTGATCTGGAAAAACCCAAGATTCTTATAGCCAGTGTCTCCAATCCGTCCTTACAATTAATGACCAAGCACATTCAGTAATTTCAGCTCTCGCATAAAGTTCTTATAATTTATTGTTCTTGTTATACCGTGCAGTTATCGTTGAATTTAGCGGAATTTCGATTCATAACGGTAACACTCGATAAGTAGGAGGTCTAGGAAGTTGAAGACATGGCTGTTCAGCTGTGACTTTTGTTTCAGACTTGTCTAGGGTTTTTCTACAAAATAACCTATGAATTTTAGTCTTGGGTCCTTACATGTATCTTCGGTCATATAAGAAAACTTAGTTATTGTCAATGTTATCGTCTAGATACTTGGGTACAAGCTACTTGATTGCCACATAAGTAGTCATCTATGAATTAATAATGATACAAAGCGGTTGCGAGTACGTAACAATGCGACCGTACAAATTACCGGAAGTGCTCATTATTTCCATTGTAGCATAGGGACGTTTTCTAAACTGTCATTAGTGCACTTGTCGAAATCGGAGGGATAAACTTGGGTACCTACCTACCTATAATTATAGAATTGTAACTATTGACATTTGGCATCTGAAGCAATCTGGAAAAAAACTTTTTTCAAGCCCTTTAAGCTGAATGGCTAAACACAAGTATAAACTAATATTATTAAGAAGTAAAACTTAAATCTAACACATTGGGTTTTCCGGTTCAGTGATCAGCGTGACCACGATTGTTCGAATAAGATTTCGACCCATGTTTCTTGGGAATATGTTCAGTTTTATGCACCTGATTACCTCGTTAAATGTACGCACTCCTTTTAATTTAATCGTGTATAGCCTGTTACCAGGGTTGTTGTTATAAATCGATTGACATCTCAATCACTAAAATCGGATCAGTAGTTTAGGCACTACGGTGGAACATACAAACATACGTACGTACATAGAATGCCAAAAACATTACCCTTCCTTTTGGCTTCTCGGTAGTCGGGTAAAAACACATCCACAGAAAAGTACCTACCTACTTAAATGTTTGTAAAATTTGTAGCCCATATTTCCCTTGTTTTATATTTTACAAATAACTACCACTGCCCGACGTTATCAGTATAATACATCAATGAATTTGTTATCATAAGAGCAACACAATAAAAAAGCAATCGACAAGGACAGGTCAACCCTATCGGCGTGTATCAGAGGGGCTAAGGGCCCATAACAGCGCGCACGTGCGTGCCCCTCACATGCAACCCCCTTAAACAACACGGGGCCTTAACGCATTTGCGAACAGTTTAGTTAGCCCTCTATGCATCTCACAAAAATAATTGTTGATAAATAAACCTCAAGTTTAAGCGCTTAGGGGGTTCCGCAGAATGCGTGGATAAATTAAAGCGGGAAAATTAGGCCCTTTGTCTTGCGGTCTTGAAAATGTTTAAATGAAACGTCTTTTCACACTTCTTACAAATATCATGCTGTCTAAATCCAATATTTTTTAATACCACAATTACAGTTCAGGTTGCATTATAGCTGGCCAAAATTGGTACCTACCTAGATGATTTGCGTTATTTGTTGGTTTAGAAATATTGTATTGACAATAAATTAAATACCTTGAAAAACCATAAGATACATATGATAGGTACATTTAAGTACCTACTGTGCGAAGTGAGTGTACCACAACTACCACATAATATTTTCGCCCGTTTTCATTATTTTCCAAACTACATGCGGAGGTTAGCCAGATTCGGCTCAATACTAGAATTTCACAGTCTGTCTGACCTTTAAAAGCTTTTAGTTTACAGTAGATTGTCATTTTAGGGAATAGTTTCAGGGGTTATCAAACAGTACCAATGGCTTAACTTGCTTTCAGAAGTACTGAATTATTATATGCAGGTAATAGGATGGTAACCTATTTACGAAACCCGCGGTACACGACGGGGTAACCTAACCTTTGTCATCCTCAAGAACGATTTTACATAATAATATGTTAAATGTTTACAGGAAGCAACCTCCAAGCGCATTCCCTGTCGTGGTCACGTCGCGGGGACCGGACGCCAGGCTCGACACTGCACGCCAAGATCTGGGTACCAGAAGACCCCCGAATCTTTCCTAGTACGCCAACCGTCATCGAAAAGGAAGAACTAAGATAAATATCGAACATCTTGTTACTCCCTACCAGCAATTGATCTCATCGTATACTTATCTCAATTATGTCTCGTCAATTAGGTGTTGGTTGGATTCGCCTGAGGTTACGGTACAGTTAACTAGATAATAAACATAAACACTTTTTAAATAGTTATTGTAGTAAATTGAATTATTTTCTCTAGTTATTAATCTAGTCATTTTCGATATTTAAAATAAATATAATTTTAAATGAATACAGTGTTTATAGTGATACCTCCTTCCTTTTTTTGTAAAACTTATGTTACTGGGTCCAGTTTTGTTACAGAGGCAGATGGGTTGTTGTGATACGAATAAATGTCTTGTTACGACCAAAAAGGTATTGGAAGCGCGAAAACGACATGGCGGCGGGTAAAGAAAGCGAAAGCAGGTGTTTTGTTTCCCAAGGGGCGGGTACAGCTCCGTACACAGGCACTTTTAATAAAGCGTATCCTGTTAGATACTGATTTCAACACTGAAAATGTTTTTTTGCTATTACCTTGTAATGTACTTAAAGCAGGGTTATAACTTTGGGCCATTCTCATTACGGTCACAATATACCTAGGTAGGACAATGGGTGTAGGTACAATGGTTTTATGAGCCTATTTTCCCGATGGCACTCTTCGGGAACGGAATCCAAAATACTATAATAGGGACTCCCTTTTTCGCACTCTTAGGGGTAGATATTGATAAACGCAGAAATACTTGCGTGTTCTTTTATTCCATTCTAAACAGATAGAATATGAAATTTATATTTCTTACTTCGAAAGTGACGAATTCCCCATATAAACTTCCAATCCATATTCCACCCCTCCTCCCTAGATTCTGATCGAATATCTACACATTTCAAAAAGGTTTCTCATCAAAGTGGCGCATTGGCGTAGGTTCCTACTACTTCCTATCTAGTACCTAGTTATGATTTTTTGTTCGCATCAGTGTGTTAGGATCAATATTCGTATGCAAAAAACATGTGATTAAGAAAACTGAGCTAACTACTGTGAAAAAAAAAGATGTTTTGTTTATTAATGACGATGAACCAAGACTGTAAGTTTGAAAAATGTTTTATGAAAAGGACTGATCTCCGTAAGTACCCAGTTTCAAATAATAGGTAGGTCGATGCCGTTTTCACTTCGATAAGTATAGTTACATAGTTGCCGACTAACATTTTTATGATTTTTTTATTCTTACTTTTCCTTCTTCACGGTCCGGATGGTGGTTTTCTAAAACTAAGTTTAATGAATTTTCAGCAGGTTTTTTTCTGAAAGTACCTATGCCATCCGTAATTACTACTTATTCTTGTTCGATTACCTATAGGTATTGTTGAAAATAACATTTAAAACTCTGGCTACAATATAAAAAAGTAACGTCTTTCTAGAATAAGCCAAGCGCAAGTATATTAATTTTTACTTTTGGATAGGTTGATAGAATAGCTAGGTTTGGTATCTACCTTATATGAAGTGTGAAAATAAAGGACTTTTGCCAGTACGGTTATCCATCTGCCTGAACCCAAGGGCAAAGTATGGGCGGCTTTCGATCAATATGTACCGTAGATGCGGATTGGCCACAAATGTCAGTTCTCACGGACCTCCCACACGGGCATTGCATGATAGTGAAATGAAATCTCGTACCATGCCGTGATCATTCACAATCACGAAAACATCTATACACGTGAAAAGTAAATCCAACACGGTAATATTGTTTTCAATATCAATCAGTCTAGACTAGACTGTAGGTTGAATATGTAAACAATGCTGAACATGGCATTCACACAAGGCACTGACCAACATTTTGCTATTAATATTTAATGCAAGACGGCGCGGCGGCGGCGACATTGAACCATCCGTGGTATACGGTTTAAAAAGCCTAATAGACGTTAGATATTATTTATGAATGTTTCCATTCATCTAAGTATGTACGTTATGTTATTTTTTTTACAATTGATGATCTTGGATTTTAGCAAACCTTAGCAAAATCAAGTCTTAGTAATCAACTAATCATATATTACTAGTGGTCGCCCAATGGTCGAAATTCGACCTTATAATAAATTTAAATTGTGAGCGACATATACATTATGAAAATATAATATTCAAACATTATTAAGGTTCTACTGTAGAAAACTAAACTACTATAACCACAAATTTAACCAAGACTGTTATTTGCCAATTTCTTAATAAAGAATATCTATTTAAAAACTGTTTATTGAAAAAAAAAACATGCTATAAGAGGAAAATACTATCCATTTCGAGCATATTTTATCGCATATTGCAAACTTCTCTGAAAACAATGTTTTTTGTAAAAACTCTTTCATCGTTTGCTAAATGTCCTTGGCCGTTATATTTGGATATATAAAAACTTATACCACTTATTTATGTCAATGTCAGTACAGTAAATGAAAAACAAAACAAACATGTGTGTGTGAAATCCATGGTAGTGTGGGTAATGTTTTATTTATTGATTTAATGTACTTTATAAGCATTATTATTGAAAAATATTAGCGTTCTACACTTCTCCTACACATAAACTATAAGTGTGCCAAATTTTATGCTTCTACGTCCGCGCAATTTTCGTAAAAAGGGGTCCAAAGTTTTGGCATCACGTATTAATATATAGATACTTTCATTTTTCATTTCCTGACGGTTAGTAGTTGTAGACCGTCACGATATGTCGCTTTTAACAAATAAAAAACTTATAGTAGGTACATCTTTACTGTAAGTTTGGGTGAAATGTTGCTGAACTTATTATTGAGATAACTATCAACAAATAGTAAACACTAAAAAAAAAAACGGAAGTTATGAATGTCATAGGTATTTGGAAATCACTAGAAAATTTAAGAATTGAAATACCTATCTCCTAAACTATAAAACTTTGCGTGTGTAAAGGTCTTATAAGTAGCAAATGACCTCCTCTTTAAGCGAATTAGCTGTGGCGAGTTCATTTCAGACCCGGAAAGAACGGTCTCAGGTCTAGTAGTTTCGGAGTAAATTGGCTGTGTGTGACGAACTGGCAGAGAAACAAGTGACTCTTAGTTCTTTATTTTGTTTTTTCCTTTTCGGTTACGGAACCCCAACTCATAAATAACTACCATATAGGTACGAATGTTAGATTAAACATGAAAACACGACTCTTCTATACAGTCATATCCCAGTACATTTGCGTATCTTTAATCGATATGTTCTCTTTACTTTATCGATTGATAACAATGAATATTTTACAGAGACGTGAGGCAAGGGCAACTTAGTTGACCTCACACGCGTTTTCCTTCACCTTCAGCATCGAGGTTGTACATTGATCGATAGTTTAGTGTAGAATTCAAAGTTACATTTAATTGGAAATAGATAATTAAGCACATGACTACTATTTTATACTTATTGCATAATTGTACCCGCGACGTTGTTCGCGTTGATCAGTGTATTTATTGACGGCAATTACTAAACGCGGTATTTCGTAGAGGGCTCCAGTCGAAAGTCAAAAGTTCTTTTTATACTTACTCTATCTCGGAAAATTGTAGACCATAATATGTTTGAATTTCATCAAAATCGATTCATTAGTTTTTTTGTTGACATGAATGACAACAAAGACGGATGACCTGCTGGCAACGGTGGACACAGCGGGTGAATCATGCAACCCTGACACTGAACTTAACTGACTGACATTCAAATCATCAGGAGTCAGGACGCTATCATTGAGTAGTAACGTCCCCTCCGACTCAAAATAAATACCTAGGTACCGGGAATTTTAAAACGAAATCCCGGTTTAGTGGTTGTTTCTGTAAAATGTTTCTTCTTTTTAGGAGTCCGTACCCAAGGGTAAAAACGGAACCCTATAACTAAGACTTCACTCTGTCTATCCGTCAGTCTGTCTCTCACCATGCTGTATGTATCTCAATAACAGCGATAGCTAAACACCTGAAATTACCTCAAATTATGTATTTCTCTTGCCAGATTATGTAATCGCGCTTGATGTATGGGAGCTCAGAACAACTTGTATCGAATAACTACAAAACCTTTATGAGAAAAAAAAACTTTTGAAAAAAGCTCCTTCGACTTTTATTTTCCATAATATCACAGTTTTTATCTGAAATCAATCATAATATCACAGTTTTTATCAGATTTAATCTGAAATTGCCACCATGCCATCAGTAAACGTGGTGGACAAAGCACGTTCCTTCTCAGCAAGAGAAGAGTTCTGGTGGTTGAATAGGCCGGTATTCTTATCAACACTTCAATTCGACCCAATTATGGCAGATCGTATCATTAGGTTATTGTTATAAAGGATGGGCGAGTACTCCGCCGCACTTATAGTCGCCAGACCGAAATTCGGCCTCGGGGGCCAATCTCTAGTGAGATCAGCCATGTACGCAGGTTGTAGTGCACAAGTGTGTGCGCAAATACAGGTACAGTGTGTTCCTTTACTCTCATAGTCCGATGGGATGGCAGACCGACACGGCCGGTGATTAGGTGCATGACCTACTGCTTTAAACACCGGGGGGAGTAAACACCGCCACGCGTCCTGACTCCGAGCGGTACCGTCAACAGCAAAAGTAGATAATCATAACTCCGTGGTCGAGTGGCCTACACGCCGGTTTTCAAGGTGTCGCCAGCTCTGAGGTCCCGGGTTCGATCCCCGGACATGTCAAGGTAGAAAAACACTTTTCTACATTGTCTCGGGTCCTGGGTGTTTGTGTTACCTTCGTTGTCTCTGATTCCATAACACAAGTGCTTTAGTTACTTACTTTGGATTCGGAGCAATGTATGTCATGTTTTCCACATTTATTTGTTTATATTAAAATCCGAATTTCAATACTTATGAACGGAGTTCGCGGCAGAACTGTGTGGCATCGAAGTGATTCAAAGTATGTGATTGTAAATTATAATTATCAAAAAATTACTACTAGTACAGTTGCCATATATTCGTGTTCAGTTTTGACTCCAAAGTTATAAACCCAATTCATCATCTACTTCTGCTGTTGACTGTACCAAGTATTATATTATTCTTTTTTTTTTTTTTTGAAAAAAAAAACGACGCCCGCACTTAGGAATTTAATCCTTGTGTCGCGGGGTTTTCACAAACATTCAAATCACATACACAAAGAACACCCAGACTTGGAACAAGCATTTGTGGATCACACAAATACTTGTCCCATGCGGGGATCGAACCCGCAGCACGTCGCGCACAGTGGTAATTAGCGTGGTGACCTATACCACTCGGCTATCCGTGCAGCCAAAGCCAAGTATTAGTAAGAAGCGATTTTTCGCCCTACCCGAGACCGGCAGTCGCGCTTGAGTATACTTATACCAACAGGGTAAAGGTCACTGGTCTATTGACAGATACCCTCTGTTACTTTCGTATAATTTTATGACGTCTTTATCTCCTAGATGATTTCATATTTTTAAAGATAATATAATAATGATAATGAGTCAGACCGATCCCTTGCTGACCGCCTGAAGACTTTTTAGACAATCATCAACGCGTTTGATATGTTTGAAAATGACAAAATTAAATATTTTTACTATTAAGTAGTAGAAGTAAAGGTTAATGTCATATTACCGTTTCTCTGCAGTTAAAATTATCTCGTATTGCGGCACCAAATCTGAACAGTAAAATAGTTCGGTATTTTTATAGAATGGTACAAAAATAAAAAACAGACTAGTAAGTAAATAAATTTTAATAAAGGTAACGAAAAAAAACCATTTCAATTTGCAAGAATAAGCTTAATAACAATTCAAGGTCTGGCAAATGTATAAGATTTGAAATCTTATCAAACATTTCCAACAACCGACATGAACAACTGTTACACAATACATACTTTATCTTCGGATTACTTTTATTTTCTATTACTGATAAATAACTTTCCAACAAGATACAGTAAAGTCAATAAAACGTGACGCACCAAGAAAGAGCTAAAAGATAGCTAAAGCGAGATGCAAGAATACATGCCTGGTGTGTGAGATAGAGACGGCGATATCTTATAGCACCTTCTAGACGTGCCAAGCTACGTCAACCGCACTGTACTTGATAATCGTATGTACTTTGTAACGTCATTTATATCGGACCAAATTTGTTTACAGTAATCAGTTAATGCCCATAGCTCACAGATATAAATACTTAGGTCCTAGGTACATAATAGAAAATAATTACAATTTGTACCTTTACCGTAATTTTTAAAGCATCAATAATTTTAAAAATAATCAATATGTTCTAATAATTGTTTATTACTTCATTTCTCTTCTTACTTGAATGACACATTTAAAATTATTGCATCAAGCTTGTGTGTAGAATGTAAGAATAACTTTGTATTAATCCTAAATTCTGCATTCAGTCCATATTATTGGTAACAGAAAAACCTTTGATATCACTATTGCAATTGGTACATACCTAGTTGTTGGTCGATACTTAAGGTAAACGATCTCAACGACAAGTATAAAATATAGAAGATACCAACAATTTGCACATATTAAACAACAAAACATTTAAAAAATGTTCTAGTAAAGTTATTTATTTAATACTTTTTAGACGTGACCAGTAAAATCATTATAATGTAATTGTTGTACGCAGTTTGGGTTTGTTCAATGCATTTATTATGCTCCACAAACTCTGCCAATGCCACAAAAGTGAACAATTGCATAAAAAAGACAGAGTGTTCGAGTGGCCAGTCTGAATAATACAATTTTTGTTAAATTCAGCTTACAAACAAGAGACTTAGAATACTTCGCTGTCGGCTGTAACATGTAAATAGTTTACTCATAAATATTTCTCTGGACCATAACTGTTTCATTTCCCTACTGCTATTATACACTATTATTGGACTTAATACAATACAGAGGCTAAATTGGTGTTGTAGTTTGCATAATTAATATTATTGACTACTAACTAAGCAACAATCGTATAAATAAGGCTACACCTATTACAGCCCTTTCCTTCTTAATAGGTGAATTCTTATCAAGTTATAATGTCAGACTAGGTATCTATATATTATATATTAATCTATGCTTAATGTTATGCAGAAGTTGTTTGTTACGGGCATTGTTCGAAGCTACTGTGTCATTATTGTTATAATTTCTGAAAAGACGATTAGTAACTCTTGGAAGTGATCTCCTATTCTGATTTCGTTGTCCCGTATGTTATGGAGTCGAGCGCTGGGCTCGAAGCTACAAGCACTAGTTTTTCTCTTAGAATATAAACTGTATAAACGGTATTTTTTATGTAGTGCAAAATATTTTACACTTTTGTGTGAAGTAGTCACAAATCTGGTTTCTTAAAAGAAAAACAAAAAGATACCTAGATTAGATACTATCATACATGCTGGATCACTTTGAAGTAATGATAAAAGTTAATTTCAGAAGACATGATTTTAAGATCGAATTTAATTATTTTATTTTAAAAAGGTATAGTGATTATCTTTTACGAGTAATGGAACATGGTACTATGCAAGCGTGTGCCTTTTGAAGGACACAAGCCAGCAATTAACATTTGTTTTCATACTCTATACGAAATCTGACACTCGTGCAAGCCGTGACACTTCTGTGTCCGTTTTTGCGTCGATTTGCCATATACCGAAAATATTTTCGAATCGGTTTCGGCGACCGGCAAAAATCAGTGGAAGACACAAGCAGTATTTCAACATATTAATAATCTAGTCAGATTTGAGCGAGACGCAATCAAGTAGAATTATATCCATGTCTGTTTTTTACCATGTTTGAAAACGAATGGAGACAACAATCGCGAATGAAAATAAAAATGGAAAATTATTATTTATTTTCATTCGCCATTCTGGAAAATACATATTTGCTACATTTCAATAACATTATAATGAAAGGTGAAAAATATAAACGTATCTACTAATAATTCAGAAAGTTGAACCTAATGGTCTCGCAATGAGCCATGAAAATGGTGTTAATTAAATGTGATCGGGATACTAGTGCTATGCATATTTAAGGATTGTTAGTAATTATGTAGATAGGTACTTTAAAAAGATTTAGCAAGCATCAACACAGGTTAACTAGACATTGCTCAGAGGCAATAAATTAATAATTTAACTTGTACATAATCTATTTACTTACGTACGTAATCTATTTACTTGTACATAGTCAATAAATAAAGAGTACATACAGTACACAGGGCAATATAGATGGTTTTACAGGCCACACGGTGCAAATTGAGAGTTTAAAGATATAGGTAAAGCATATATGAATATTATACTGTAAGTAAGTATTATAGATAGAAATAAGTTTTGTTTCGATATTTATCTTCAAATGTTTGTTTACAGAGGACTGAGGAGCTTGTTGATATTAATGAAAGAAAATGATGACAGTTTCGTCTAATATCAGAAATACCGAGCTCATTGGAAAACATTACAGATTTCAAAGAAGATATATAAATAAATTCTAAATAACCTACAACCATGATTGCTAGTCTAGACTAAAATAAACCCAAACAACAATCTTAAACATTCAAGTCTAGTCAGTTACAATATGCGACTTTCTAGACCTTACTCTTGTAAACTATCATTTCCTGCTATAATAATCTAAATACTAATTTGCCCTAATATTATATCATTTATTTTAATATACAGATGCAAGTTGTACTTAGGCGACATGTTTATTTAATAAATGGATATGTACGACAAGCAATACTAAAGTAATTATTGAGGAGGATGCTCAATTGATTCGGTTTCACCCTTCAATAGCTACGATATACATCGTTGGATTGTTACGAGCTGATCACAAGTTACTACGGCGCAAAGGTGAAATGTTCCGTTCAGATTTATGCCTTAGGTATATTAAGTAAGGCAGTTTAACGACAGCCAAGTAGGTAATGTGTGCTTTGTGAAGCGATTCTCATGACAAATCAAAGCCAAGCGCGCAAAGCGAGGCATGAGCGAGATAGTTGTATTAGCTGACTTTGTACGTACGTCGCCAAACAGAGAGCGAGAGCGAGGCGAAACGGTGTGTTTATTTACAAACTAATACCAATATTGTGTAATACACGTGACAAGTACTATAAAAAATAATTGAAAAATGCAAAAATATGTGAAGTTATTGCGAGTCTAATCTTTGTCAGTTTCCAGCAGAACCCTTTTCACTCCTAATTTTCCAATGCTCTGACGGGGCCTTGTTCTTTGCCGTCGCAAATTCACTAATCTTTCGCTACTTCTTCGGTTCAATTTATGTTTAACAACAGCTTTAGCGGTTTGTGACAATGCATTTTAAGGCACCAAAGATTTGGCATGAGATTATATAAGAAATTACAATACGAGTATTCACCCAAAAACGCTACAGAAAATGATCATTTTAGCCAAGTAAATCTGGCATGTCATAAGTAGGTATGACTGCAAACGGACTAACGTCTGAACTTAGCACTATAGTTACTTTGGATCAACTTATAAATTGCCTATCTGTGTCTAATCTTAGTCGTCGCTATTGGAGAGTGCGAAAAGAGATCATACAAATTTAGGTATCCTCCTTTTAGGCAGTATTGTCGTAATAAATTATTGTGTTTTGGGACGAACTCCGACAGCTTTTAAAGCTTTAATTAATTGTGGCTTGTAAACAAACGACCACGGCACGAATAACAGGAACCCAGAGAAATATAAACTAGAATATACAGTCCACCATTTAGAGAAGCTTTTGACATCGAATGGCGCTAAACTCCATCCCATAAACACTATAGTATAAGCCTTGAGTATAATATACAGCAAACATTTGACAGCGGTGTTATTCCACATCTTTTCATATAATTCTGTTTTGACTAAAATTGATTCTAATTCTTTTTCCATGACCATGATTAAGAACTCGTTTATGAAAGTCATATAGTAACCGGACTGCGTGCCGTGCCAGAGCGCTAGGAACATGAGTGTGATGAGTTGACTGAGGTTGCGGTTACCGAGGAAGCGGAGGCGCTTGTACACGTACTCCGCGGCGAAGTGGTTCGTGTTGCAATTGAAGCTGTCGATGTAGTGCTGGAACCGCGTGGCGCCCTCGAACCGCAGCAGCTTGATGTTGTTGCACCCGTCCCACTTGCTAACCGTCCTGCCATCCTTATTCTGCATGCCATTGTATGAAAGCCCGAATCTGATACATGATGCTGTAACAAAAGTGATGTAACCGTCATTGTAAAACAAAGCAATTAAATCTAGTGCACTAGACATATCAACATACAACAATATAACATTGCATATAAATAAGGTGAATTAAACAAAGTGAAATGACCTTACTAGACTTATTTCCTCATGTACCTACATTACAAACAAAGTGTTAAAATCAGGCCATTGTTCGAAAATAGAACTTTAAACCGCATTAAATAAACGCAATTTGATTAATATGTATCTAAGCACTTATTTAGTGCTTGCTGACCTTACATGATACTATTATACGTATATAAGTACCAGTTTGTTCATTGTTCACAATAATGTTGATGTCTATAATTATGACTATCATTCTACTTTTGAATATGTAGGTCAAATAAGTGATATTTTTCAATGGGTAATCCTACATCAATAGATTTGTGTAACATGATAAACATAATGATTATGATGATAGCGGCCTTACCCTCAGTGAGCAGCCAGCAGGAAATGTATTTGTATAGTGCGAAATGTGCCCAAAGTCCACAGTAAAAGTGACGATAGATTATTGACGTGTCCCAAAATTCATCCGATAACATGTATTTCATACTAAAAACGGACACTGAAAAAAAAAAACAATTTTATTATAAACTATAGCTTTAATACTCAATTGTAGGTTAATACTGAACCTGTAGGTATATTATATACAAAGATTCCAATATTTATGACTCATAGGTGTATATCCAAGGACTTTCATAATTATTGTTGTGAATTTATCACAGACACAAAGAAATATGTATGTAACTCAAACTTTACATAGCATAAAACAAAATAGATCTTTTAAACTACGCATTGGATTTGAATGTAGTTAACAGCAATAGATACAAGTGATTCAATAGGAAGATTTTTATCGCCTATTGGCCAGGTTATTGGTTATTACATGATAAACTTACCTCCAACTTGATAAGCCACCAAGTAAATAAATCCTTGAATCAGTCTCTTCAGGGCCTGTCCTTCATAGACATCAGCATCATCATTCAGAGGGAACTTATCTGTGATAAAGTCTTTGTAGCGCCTGAACGAGAATATTGGCCCAACCAAGAAGCAGGCCGGGAAGTAGACAAAACCAATTAATTCCATGAATGTAGGTGAGGTCTCCAGCGCAGTAACCTTATTATTAGCAGACAGTTCCTCTCCCTTAACTTTTTTCTGTCCGTCCCAGAGGTCAAAGGACAAAGCAATCAGCTTTAGTGTCAGCACACAGTGGGGCATGGTCCATGTGATATCATAGTCTTCTGACTCAGTTACTATGTACCCAGCGAGGAGATATGTCATGTTGAACACAAAAGTAACTATGGCATTAATATTTCCTGCACCTAAGCACTTAGTAGATACGTAGATAACTAATGCCGGGACAGCATTATGGTACATTGAGATGCCAAAATTATAATATGCCATGTCCAATCCCGTCAGGATAAAATATAAGTTTCTATATTCTACATGTTGCCTGACATATTTGTGATATATAATGGCCAACGGATATCCTAACAATATAGATATCAACAGCTTCAGAGCTGGTTCAGTAGCACCGATAACATTGGCAAGGTAGGGAACTGGGCTTAGGCCAGCTAAGCCCAGTAAACAAAGAAGAAGACCAAACATTGTTCACCAACCTGTAAACAAGAATATTAATTACCCTTATCACTCAAGGATGGCGGGATTGAGAACAATAGCGGTGATATACCGGTGTGACGGCCGGTGCGATAGCAGCTATTAATTTTATGATAACACACAGTATAATATTGGAATTAAACTATTTTTAAAACAAGACTCTATTCTGATTAATTTAGATCAAACTTCGGGCAATAAAATCAAAATAAATCATAGTATTGACTTTGTATTATTAGTTTAAAATAGCTTGATTTCAATGTACATTTGTGTAAACCTCAGAATGCATTGCCGGTCTTCAATGCTATAATTATTTTGTCTTACATTTTTATGCAAATAATAATAATATCTTGGGATAGTTCAAACTAGGCAGAGCCTGTTCTATGGCAACCAGTTGACTGATTAAAATACTTATATGTTTCTAAATACATACATATTTTAGATAAATAACACCCAGACACAGAACAAATGATTGTGCTCATCACACAAAGATTTGTCCTGATAAATAATATTACTAGTAAGTACTTAAAAAACCAATACTTTTATTTCCATATACATATGTATACCTTTCTGTAATTATTAGAACTAACTAGAACGACATTAGTTCGGAATTCCAGATTCAGATTGATTTAAAATAAAACTTACGTAAATGTATGGATTACACGTCAACGACAAATTCTCACGAAAATTATTGTATGACATAAACTTATGTAGGCTGAACAGCAGAGTAATCCTGCGGCTCTGGCAAGGACTTGGGGTACCCTCGGCGGTGATTAAACTTAAATATCAACTGACTAGAATTCTCTCCGTGAGCAATGAAATTAGGAATACTTACGCGATCACGCAACAGCTTTAGTGCAAAGTATTAAACTTAATATCAATGAAATAAATAAATTAGCTTGGCGCAATGAGTGGCGAACAATGACAAAGACACATAATGTTGTTGTTATCTACGGTGAGAATTTATATAAACTTACCCGTTTCAGCAATTAATATAGACCCAACTTGACTGAAAGTTTCTTCATAAGAGAAAATAGTGAAGGGCCAAAAGGCTCACCTATTACATTAGAATACAATAAATGCAGTGTGATCTACGTAACAATTAAATTATTCTCAGGAAAAGAAGTGCCAGAACTGCGAATATTATTCTGTCCACAATCTGAATGAATGGCGAATGCTCAATGCTCACAGTCAATGCTGAGTAATCGGTCTATTTGAACTCTGAAATACTCTGGTCTGAAGTACGCATAGTCGCATAGCGCAACTCTGAACTCTAGGTACTCTACGCCTTGAGTCTACGCCAGTCGCCAAATCTACGGCAATTAGGGTGGTGCAACGTATCAACCTTAAAAATATATCAACTTTTATTAAAAAAAAACTAAGACAAAATTTAGTATACAATTAGGGATGCATAATTATGATTAGTAAGCGATAGTAATTTCTAGGCGGTATCATTTATCAGTGGTAAACCGGTCTATTAAAATAATAACTACAATAATAAATTAAAAACAGTCACAGCAAAAGTATGGCCCACAGCGTAGGGTAACTTCATGTTCATACCAAGGAGCTTATACAGTATAGGGAGTGAGCGCTTTCTGTAAAAAAGTGTTCCCAATTTTTCTTAGAAAGAGAGGCACCCAAGTTGGTATTTCGTACTCTTCTGTCATTTCCCATGTGTTGACCGTGCATAAAAAAAAGTCCCACTTTAATGAAATAATATTTAATGCTAATTTATATTTTGCAACCGAATAAACCTAATGAAAAATAAATATTAAATAAATGCTCAACCATTACCAAAATATATTTTAAATATAGTTATAATAAGTCACTCTTATTTTTTTTTACGAAAACTCAAAATATTTTTTCCCCAAAAACAAGGAGGTGTAAATAATCATTTAAATGGCAACACTATTTTAAATGTCATATTGTGGAAATGGCGTCGTTGTGACAGTTCTCAGTTTTTTTTGTTATCACTATTTTATTTTGGGTAGGGTGACCAAACTGTTCGTAAAATTTAGAGATGTCTTCATACTAGAATTAAAATAAATAAATTATTAAATCTATGGCAAAACTAAGTTCCGGTAAACGCAACAATATCAAGCTTAGTTTATTGTAAAGGCTTTTTTTCCTTGCCACTCCATATTTTACGTAAAAACTTGTTGATATATATTATGTGGTTATTATAATCGGGTTATTGTATGTGATTTTATTACTTTATTAGACAATTTTGTTTAAGCACACTTAATATACAGCGTGTAACAAAAACCCTGTCCGATCCCTGAGAGCATTATTCGGTATCGTACTGCGAACACATATACGTACCTAACTATTAAATGGATTGGAGATTATAATTTCTCCCCAGTCAAAATAATTAAATACAAATAAAAACTGATCCAAGACAACAGCTGAACAACTGACCGCTCCTCAAAGTTCACGTACTTAATACCTACAGTTTTGTGTCAAAGGAGCCGTCTATGCGAGACCGTTCATGAACTAACACGTATACGCGTTTATTGGATCTGACAGGGGTTTTGTTACATGTTGTATATATATATAGTTTTCCCGAAACTAGGCACTTAGCAATTATGACAAATCCAAATTTAACAGAGTAGGTATAAAGATTTGAAACTCCAAAACACTCTTATCAAGTTATTTTTTAACATTTTAGAAAATATATTTGAGGATATTCATTTATTATCCTTAAATCCATAAGTGTACAATATGACTAAATGTCAGAGGCTATCTGTCTCAGAATAAAATATATTCCTTCGAACGGAGTTCATTCTTTTATAGTATGTATCACGTTACCGTATCGAGCATTTTCTCGAGAAACATTATTTCATGGACACCTTATTAGAATGAGACGAAATACCACACTGGGTGCCTTTCATTCATTTCAAGGTCACAGAAATCGGACCGTTTTACTTGTACGAAGCGCTCACTCCCTTAGTATACAACCTCCTTGGTTCATACAGAATGTTAATGATTTTTGTATCCAATTCTTCGACACCAAAAATCATAACTAGACTGCGATGTATCCCAATATTTAGCGAGTGCAGTAATAATATAATAAACCAAGCAATGTGGCGACACGTTTGTTTTGATTTTTGTTGTCGAACTATTGATTAGAAAGATTGGGTATTTTTTGGTAAAGTTTTGTAAATCGACTCTATAGCGGATGTATTTTGCACCTCTATATATATATAACTAAAAGTAACTAAAATGACGCGCCTCTGGGAGTGGAAAATATGTATTGAGATAGAAATAATGCGTACATAAGTGTGTAATAATATATATGATTTATAGTGACCGACCGAAACATGTTATTTTGCCGAAACCGAAACCGAAACCGAAACTTTTATAAAAAAAACATGCGTGCGTACAAAGTACACATGTCAGAAGTGAAACTTCTTTGGCGAACTAATTTATAAATCTTGTTTATATTTATACAAATCTAAAACTTTAAATTTCCAAGATTAAGAGGAAGGGAAAAAGGAAGATAGGTTAGGAATTTAATTGTCATTAAAATAAAAAAAGGTTTGAAAATTAATGTAAATTATAAATTTAATTTTTTCAATTTATTTCTTCAATATTTACATTGTTTGACATAACGTTAATCTAAAATAAATAAAAATAAGTATTGTTACAATAATTAACAATAGCGAGATACACAATTTGTAAAACAGTAACTATTATGCAAATGCGCTTCGTCTATGGTCTCACATGCAAAAATTCTAGATTGAGATTGAGACGAATACATGTAATTTCATATAGAGAAATGTCCTCCATCTTGGATCAGGAACTTTTGCGCGATAGACATTTCCGCGAAAGCTTGACCTCATTTTTATTTTTAGTGACCTCGCAAATCTTAAAAATGACTTATCACAAAAAAATGCATATTTTTCTCGGTGCCATCTTGGATTCTAATTTCGACCCCATAATCGTTTTTAGCGACCTCGGGTACCATGAAAATGACACCCATGATGAAAAAAATGCATATTTTTCTCGGCGCCATCTTGGATTCTAATTTCGACCCCATAATCGTTTTTAGCGACCTCGGGTACCATGAAAATGACACCCATGATGAAAAAAATGCATATTTTTCTCGGCGCCATCTTGGATTCTAATTTCGACCCCATAATCGTTTTTAGCGACCTCGGGTACCATGAAAATGACACCCATGATGAAAAAAATGCATATTTTTCTCGGCGCCATCTTGGATTCTAATTTCGACCCCATAATCGTTTTTAGCGACCTCGGGTACCATGAAAATGACACCCATGATGAAAAAAATGCATATTTTTCTCGGCGCCATCTTGGATTCTAATTTCGACCCCATAATCGTTTTTAGCGACCTCGGGTACCATGAAAATGACACCCATGATGAAAAAAATGCATATTTTTCTCGGCGCCATCTTGGATTCTAATTTCGACCCCATAATCGTTTTTAGCGACTTCGGGTACCATGAAAATGACACACATGATGAAAAATTTACAAATTGTCGTCGGCGCCATCTTGGGTTTTAATTTCGAACCCATAATCGTTTTTAGCGACCTTGGGAACCATGAAAATGACACCGATGACGAAAAATTTGCAAAATTTCCTCGGCGCCATCTTGGGTTTTAATTTCGACCCCATAATCGTTTAAGCGACCTCGGGAATCATGAAAATGACACCCATGACGAAAAATTTGCAAATTGTCGTCGACGCCATCTTGGTTTCTTGGCACCCATTTTAATAAAATTATTATATTTATTAAAACTACATAATAGAAGTAAACTAACATACCTTCATGGTCTCGATCACTCTCTCTCTCTTTTCTGACACTTCCGTTCAAAGACATTGTAATGTATTCTACTACTTCCGTTGCATACCGGCGTGACGTTTCATCTGTAAAAATTTTACCCTCATGCGCCAAAAGAAGTTTCACTTCAAAAAAACTTAAAATGTCGAAAAAATGTTAGTAAGCCCGTTTTCTTCGCCAACCTATAATTACAAGTTTCTACTTTCAAAGATTTATCACAATGAAATTTCAGCACAGTTACAGAGGTTCTGTTTGAAAATTTAACTACCCTATAAAGTGAAAAAAATACATTATTTGTAACACAAAGTTAGCGATTTTTTAATGGTGGTATAAAATAAAACAAATTTATTATTAAAATATGATGCTCATATATTATGTTTATTTATTTTCAGTTACTTACATTTTGACTGCACGGATAGCCGAGTGGTAAAGGTCACCACGCTAACTACCACTGTGCGCGACGTGCTGCGGGTTCGATTCCCGCATGGGACAAGCATTTGTGTGATCCACAGATACTTGTTCCAAGTCTGGGTGTTCTTTGTGCATGTGATTTGAATGTTTGTGAATCCCTCGCGACACAAGGATTAAATTCCTTAGTGCGGGCGTCGTTTTTATTAAAAATATATATATATATATACTCACAAATATCACAATCAGTTAGCCTCGAATGGCTAATTCAAATATAATTAGATAATCAAAATAATCAAATTGTTAATCATTTAACCAAATCGTTAGCCGAGCGCGACCCGAAGGGACGATGTTGTAAGTTTCGGCGCGGCCGAAAGGTTCGGCCGTTTTTGGCCGAAACCGAAACTCGGGCCGAAACTTGATTTTTTGGCCGAAACTGGCCGAAACCGAAACCGAAACCGAAATTTCGGTCGGACACTAATGATTTAGAACTGTCTCGACCTTGTCTATATAGGCGTATTTCCGACGTTGGGGAAAAGTTGTTCCTCAACTTTTACATTTACACAAACCAGAATTTAGCCCTATTTCAGGCGGCCATCTTAAGGGCCCGCGGTTTAGCATCAGTTGGCTCACGAAATCTGTAGGTGTGTCTGGTCCATGTTAAATTACATTGAATGTCATTCGTACATTGACCGTGATTGACCGACATGAGTTGACATGACATTATTCATCCATTCTCAATTTATTTCTCGTATTGACGTATTTCTACACCGGATGACGGTTGCTCCCGTATTCCGTAACTCGCTCTCATATCAAAACTTAAAACACCCCGATTTCGTTTAATAATTATTCGTGTGATTTCTTTTGACTTGAAAATTTAACAACATGGATTCCGGTGGTGACTGGTGTTTGATTGAAAGTGATCCTGGGGTATTTACTCAGCTCATTAAAAAATTTGGTAAGTTGTTTAAAAGTTGATAAATTGTTATGTGGAAGAGTTAAAAGGGAAGTTTTTGGTATTGTAAACTAGACTATAAACATAAATAGAAAAGATGACAGATTTCAAATTCTTTGTTGAGGTTTGCTGTTATAATTATTCAAGTTTAGTAAATATACACAACTGTTTGTAACAGGAGCTACTGGAGTACAAGTTGAAGAGTTATGGACCATTGAAGATGGTATTTTCGAGACTTTAAGGTAATAAATCTGTTTTATCATAATATTATCATTGTTAGCGCTGTGATTCCAGCGCTAATGTAAAGATGATTATTGCAGTGTCATGTTGTCACACTTGTGTCTTTACTTTAATACACAACCAAGGTATTAATAGGTTAGTCCACATCATACATAGATCTAAGTAAAAAATAAATTAAGGTACTAAGAAAGAATTAAATTCTGCTTAGAAATGGGTATATGTTTCTGTTTTATTTTAATTTGATGATTATGATTTAATATAACCTGATAAAAAGAGGGGTTTTAAAAGTTAGACAGTTGTGTCTGTCTATAGCCTTGTAGCATCCATAGGAAATAATCAAATTCATTGTTTTTTTTGGGTTTGGTGCCTAACGGGTGTGATTTATTAATGCATGGATGATGATGCACACATGAAAAAAACATAAAAGAGCTTGTGGTGCAAAACTATTGATTCTAAAGGCCCACATCTGATAATCGCTAATCTTTTTTTAGTAGGTGAAAAATAGTACATGTATTTTACAAAAAAAAAATTAGAATCCAAATGGGCCCAATTTTCGGTCCTACAAAAATTCATAAGCGGTAGGCTAAAGATGACCCGGGAGAACTTCACACAATGTGAAATAAAAACATTAAAATATTCATATTCAAAATCTCCGGATGAAACTTGAATATCCCTGTACGAGACCATCCCGTATATTAAATGAAATAAAAAGTAATTTTCTCTAAATGGTCACTGCTTATTAAATAATATATTATCTTGCAGGCCTGTTCATGGACTTATATTCCTGTTCAAATACTTACAACATGAAGAACCAGCTGGCCCTGTAGTTACAGACAACCGTCTTGACAAGATATACTTTGCTAGACAGGTTGCTGATCCTTTTGAACTCAAATACTTATTGAACTATAAATATCTTGTATAATTAGACATGATTATTAAAATTGTTTTAATTTGATAAATGCAGGTCATAAACAATGCATGTGCCACACAGGCTGTTGTGAGTCTGCTATTGAACTGCGATCATCCAGATGTCAACATTGGTCCAGAACTGACAACTCTAAAAGAGTTCAGTATGTCATTTGATCCCAGAATGCGAGGACTGACACTCAGCAACTCTCAAACGATTCGTAGTGCCCACAACTCTATGGCTCAACAGACCTTTTTCGAGTTTGGTCCTAAAACAGCTTCAAAGGTATAACAAATCTTATGTTGTAAAAGTTAAAAGTCCTTGTAAAAAAAGTCGAATTTATTTATATCTGAGCCTCCATCAGTTTATTTGAGAATGTTAGTTTTATCGAAAAGTTCATCATTACGATTTTTCGATATAATATACGTACGTAATTAATTTCCAACAGGATGACGAAGCATACCACTTTGTTGGATACATGCCAATAGATGGTCGGCTGTATGAGTTGGATGGGCTACGAGAAGGCCCCATTGATCATGGTGCTATTTCTGCAGAACAGGATTGGCTAGATGTGGTTCGTCCAATTATTTTGAAGCGGATCAACATGTGAGTGAACTTGAATATTATCTGAAAAAAACTACTTTGAAACGGATTTTATCGCGGTTTATTTTGTTTTGAATTCCCGACGTTTCAACATCTTTGCAGGTGTCATGGACACGGGCAAACTGAGATGGTATTCGTCTCGACAAGATATGTTACTCGTTCTACCTTCATATTTATGTAATTTTGTAATTTTAATCCTTTGTGTACCGACCACCGCAATATGAGATCACTGTGTCTTGAATATTATCTATTCTTATGTTATGAAGCTGAAGCGTCTGTATGTTTGTTTGTTTAGTCCAACGCGATAATCTCTTTTTTTTTGGGTAGTATATTTATCGACAAAGGCTAATAATATACCAATAAGCTACGACTAATAAAAGTGGAGTATTAATAAGCAATTCCGTGAAAAACGGAAAAAGTATTATTTTTGTATTGAGTTGCGTGAGCAACGTAAAGGGTGAAAGTTAAGCAAAAAAGATGTAAAGTATAATATCACTAAACCGGCACTAATAAAAACCAGAGGGTGCGGATCGGATTTTTGGACTACCTATAGAGAAACAAACGTAATGAATAAAATAAAGCATTTCTTAGAGGGAATATATTTATGGAATGTATTAAATAAACATGAACTGTAATAGTTTTAAATTAAGCATTAATTGCGGCCTACTTTTGCGCAACTTGTAGGTCTTGCTTACAAACTTTTTCGCGTAACTTTTCTCTCAGAGGGGCGAGGGATGCGAGGGCGGAGGAAGCCGGATTAATGGACGTGCCGGTCTATTGAAGTGCCTTATAAATACTGTTTAAGGGAATTTTTCCTTTATATACGTTCTAAACAATAATGCGACAGCATTTAAGTCCATCTTTTAATATTACCCTTTTTAGTGCTTTTTTTTATCTTGCGTTACGAGGGACAACTAGTGTTATTATAAAAAAAAATGGTAAATTTTCAAAATATGTTTTAATATTTTTTCTAGATATACTGAGGGCGAAATCCATTTCAACCTGATGGCTCTGGTGTCTGATCGAAAGATGATCTACGAGCGACAACTAAATGACCTTTTGACCGAACAGCAAATGCTAGGAATGGAAACAGATGTCGTGGAAAACGAAATACCGCGACTTCGAATGTTGATTGAGTATGAAGACATGAAGATGTTGAAATATCAACAAGAGATGGCCCGCAGGAGGCATAATTACCTGCCCTTTATAATCATGCTACTGAGGATATTGGCAGAGGAGAAGAAGCTCATGCCTCTGCTGGAGAAGGCTAAGGAGCGCGCGTCTAAGAAGGGTTCGAAGAAACAAAAAGTATAACATGAGCTTCGGGCTGGACTACGGGCAGAACGCGCGCGCGGTCCGCGGCGCGTCTCCCAGTCCAGCCCCTCGCGCGTGTTGCCCGCGTCCGAAGACATGCAATACTCGCTGGCTGACTTAGACGCTATTTATAGAGACCCCCAAGATTCATTATTAAATATAGAACCTCATCAAATCTTAGAGCAAGGTATGATCGAGTCCCATGAAGTGTTAGATCGTTCCATATTCGAGTCTCGCGAGACTCACCACCACCTACTAGACTCTGATGATAGCAAGGACTTTTTAGGAGAATCTTCTACAGCTGGCTTGATCACAGGTAACTTTGACGTTGAGGATATGGATATTGATATTAATTTGGAATCGAATACATTATTGGACTTTAAACCACCAGACCTTGATACCAAATAAATAAATTATAGATAGATAATAAAGTGATTTAAAAAGCTTTTGAAACTCAGGTGTGCTATAACATACCATTTTAAATGGTTTAAAAATAATTTCGTGTGTTAGATAAATATTAATAATAATACCTTTTTTGAAAACGCAAGTGTCAAGGCTAAAGTCTTATAAAGTGAGCAATAAAATGTGTGCCAATATTAATGTATGCATAGTGTCAGTGATACAGTATTGAAAATACATAAAGTTTTCGTGTATGCACCTTAAAACTGTGTGCCTACATGATAATAACACTTCATGGAATATAGTGTGGACAAGAGGAAGGCACCTTTTTTAATGTTTAATAAAATTATCTATGTGTATTGTTATTTGTGATTGTATACTTAATAAATAAAAAATACTTTTATGATGTGCAAAATAAAACATAAAATTATATAATTAATAGATACAATTTTATGTAGATGTCCTAGTAGGTAGTTAAATGCATTGGATAATTGTATTATAATATTATCATATTTTTTCTATTTATCATTTGAGATATTTGTGAAAGTGGTTAAAATTATATTTACGAATTAATAATAATTGTCTTTTTAGCCAAATAGTCGGCAACAGCAATATTCTTTGGTATTTCTAATAGTAAAATTACAAAAAATAAGATATTATACATGAGTGTTAAAATTTTGCTTTACTTATTAATAAAACACAATAAATATTTTGTAAAATTGTAAGTGTGTATTACGAAACCATACTGTACACAATGTCTATTATCTTTATATATTATAAAAACTTGTATCGTTATTAGGTGTGTAATAATTACCCTTAGCAATATTCGATCGCGGAGAAAAACTTCTGCGTACATTTAATGTCTACATTTTTTGTATCATTAACACATCACAATGTATTAAACATATCACATATTTGTTTATTAAGTTATCAATTAAATATAAATGTATTAAGAAACAAACAAGAATAGAACTGGATCGTACTTTGCTTTAATCTAAATTTAATAAAGGTTTAATAATTTTGAGATGATTGTCATCCATAAATGTGTCAATTTGCTAGTGTAGTATTGTTCTAAATACTTCCAAACTACATTTGGAGATAAAATGTAATAAAATAAGATTAAATTTTGTGTAATATGAAGTTTGTGTGTTATTGTTTTTGCTCTTTGAATACTTGTGCCATAATAGGTTTTATGATTTTATCATCAGCGTCAGCGTAATAGGTTGTAAGCTTTGTAAGACCCTGCAGTTTCTTTAGAGCTCTGCTCCTTCTTCTTCCTAGCCTTAGCAAAAAATCCCTTTAAAAAAAAAATAGATTTAACTGCATAACGTACCTATGTTACATGGAACGACTGTCTATCTTACCTCCACAACACATTTTACTGGATAAATCAGTAGGTATCCTAGTTAATCCCAGTGAAAGATGATTGTCATGTCAGTGACGTAACGACGTTACTACTTTTGGGGATCAACGGTTTATCTTGTTTTAAAAAAAGTACTCTGTGTCCTGTGGTGCTTTCTGAGGCACGAAGGGGTCTCTACTCTCTGTTTAGTGTATTCACATGGTGGCCACTTTTCCTCCTTTTTTTAATGAGGACTTCCGCAGTTTGCCCGTTCGCAGATTTTCACTCTTTCGGCGGACTTTTTGGTGAAACCACTGAGGCTCTAGCCAGGGCAATAGAAAAAATAACTACGTTAGCATCGTTCACTAAGGGCACCTCGTGCGGGTTTCAGATCTCAACTTAGTGCGTTAACAATCTTAATAAGACAAGCAGCCAGAGAGGATGGATCTAAGTTTTTACTATTTTTATTGATAGTTTGGCCGGCTCGGGCCTGCTTGATCTAAGGTAACATTTACGTTACTATAATATAATGCGACGGGCCTCGTCGGCGAGGGCGTAATATACCTACGTCGCTTGTGGTTTATTTTGCGACTGCCAGCTAAGTATGTGAATGCTTCCTGAAGAAGCGTTGTTTTTTCGTCGCGATAAGAGAGGGTGAGTTTGGGGCTTTTAATCATGGAAATAACTGAAGATCGGTATCGCACGGCCCTACTATTAGTGGGTTTCGGTGGATATCGGTGACGTCGATAAAGGATCGCGAAAAGACCAAGTTGGGCGTCGTTTTCTTGAACTGCTTGATGTTACGAACGTAACCCGGAGCGCCTGTGGCTCTACGCATGAAACTGTTTTGAAAAATTTGCTTCTTTTGAGCCTTTTAGTCGGTTACGTGAAAGAATTCGACACTGGCATAAGTCATGATGGGTGTCACTCATCGCTTAACGAGTGTGGGCTCCAGCTGGTCCAAGTTTTGATTTCTATTTAATAGATTTTGTTTTATAATAAGTAATAATGTAACTGAAGATAGGTATATGTTGAAGCATACATCCGCAGGGTACCTTGTGTCGAGCTTTTTGTGTTAGCGACACAACGGACCTGAGTGCTCCAGGGAGTCACTCCTTAAATAAATAAATGTGGACAATATCACATAAACTGCTCCGAATCCAAAGTAAGTAGCTAAAGCACTTGTGTAATGGAATCAGTGAAAACGAAGGTACCACAAACACCCAGACCCAAGACAACGTTCCCGTCCGGGGATCGAACCCGGGACCTCAGAGCTAGCGACACCTTGAAAACTGGTGTGTAAGCCACTCGACCACAGAGGTCGTCCTTAGGAGGGTTTCCAGCTTTTTATAAATTTCTTAACTGGCTTGCTAGAGAGGGGTCGCTAGAGCTATATGATCGCGGGCGTAACAGCGAGGATACCCGCTCCAGGTCCGCTACTACTTGAAAGATAGGATAGCTTACGTCAAATATCTAAAAGAACAGCTATAGTAATCTTATAAATTATTACAGTTCTTCATAATTATGTCGCCTTATCTTTAATATCGGATTTGTCTTCACACCGCAGTACCGCATCAACATGGATTTTTTTAAATGTGGGACTGAGGGGTGTTGTGAAGCCACTGTTGCCAACTTAGCACTTTCAGTGCCAGATCTAGTCCTACAGATTTTCGTGAGTCTAGCACGGAAATCTGACTTTTAGCACGTCGCACTATTTTAAACCAAACGCTTTGACTTGTTTGCTTCAATTTGCCTAACAAAGTGTGGATTTCCCGTGAATTTCATAATAGTTTTGTATTAACTAGTAATGTGCGACCTACATTGCAAGTAAGCTTTAAAGCAATAATAGTAATAAATTATAGGTACTATCACAAAATATGCGTAATAAATTTATACAATACCCATGTATACTATATTGTCCCACAGCTGGGCAAAGGCCTCTCCCAAGTCCCTCCATACTTCCTTATCCCGTGCCACCTCGAACCAGCCCTCGCGGTACACGTCCAAATCGTCCCGCCACCTCTTTCTGGGCCGGCCTCTGTGGCGCTGTCTGTCTGCTGGTATCCCATTGTGTAGCGACCTTCGCCCAGCGGTTGTTCTGCATGCGGCTGACGTGACCCGCGCAATCCCCTTATAGCCAGGCAGCTTTTTTATCAAAGTCAGCTATCCCTGTTCTGGAACGCAGCGTGGTGTTCCGGATTCGGTCTTGTCTCTTGACACCAAGAATGCTGCGTTCCATAGTTTTCTGACAAACTCCAACGGAGACCTTTGCGAATCGGTGAGTGACCAAGTCTGTTACCGTAGGTTAGTATGGGCAGGATACACATTTCGATGCGCTTTCGCTTCAGGGAGATCGGCAGATCTCCCTCCATTAGCGCCTTCATGGACCAGTAGCTTTTCCAGTAGTTTTCGATTCGGCGAACGATTTTACAATAGAGGAAACATTAAGTTTGTAGTGCTGAATGTATGTATACGAAAATGGTATTCTTGTAAGTTATGTGAATTACGTTTGTAATAATAGAAAATAGTGGAAGAACGATTATTAATAAAAAAAGAGGCTTAGCCCGGTGCTTGGAAATGGTTAAATTTTATTGAATTTTACACAAAATATGGGACTTTTTGACGATCCTTCAATTTGAGCACTATTTTTGGATATAATATACCTACCTATAAGAAATCTAGCACTTTTTGAAGTTACTTTTAGCACTTATCTGCTAACCCTGGTATCGATTTGCACATGTTGGCATTTGGCAACCCTGTGTCACCTAGTGTGTGAAGTAAGTGAAGTTGAAGCCACTTGAAGCTCAGTTCAGTGTTACATATTCAACTCTTCCTTTGTACCTACTTTTTAAATTAAGTTTAACAAGTTCAAAAAACATTGTCTCTAGTTGTGTCGAGTTCATCTTCCATTGGTGATAATGTAACCAATATTTTGCCACCGTTACATAGTTTTTTTTTCCGGATTACAGTTGATGACAGCCATATGCAGCCACGGTAATCAATATTTTATTTAAAGTTCTTCTTTTCATCATATTTATTATAATTATTTGCCTTATCGCGGCGTAAAATAAGCTTCTTAATAGTTCTAACAATCATTCAATCAAGCCACCACCAAGAGAAATTATATGTTTTATTCATAAAAAATACCAAAATCGATCACCCTACAATCATGTCATTCTAAAAGTTTTTCTTTTTTTTTCATATTTAATATTATCTTTGTCTTTGCACGGCGCAAACTAAGCGAACATCGTTTTAATCCTTCTACCAAAAATTAATTAATCTGCCACCAAGCGATATTCAATGTTTTATTCATAACTAGGTACCTACCAAAATCGATCACCTCTTCAAGTTTTAAGTGAGTCGCAATGTTTTGATTTATATATTGGGACCTAAATATTGGGCTATGAGCATTGTTCAACAGAAGCAGAAACAGCAAGACAGCCAATATTTAAGTAACATTGACAACAAGGTAGCTTCCTAAAATTGATGATTATGGAAATAAAATTGTTTTTGATTGTAATAAATTCACAAGTCAAAATTATAAATAAGAATAATATTTAATTGCTACTACTTATTGCTAAAGATAAATATTTAAACTCTTATAATTTAATAAAAACAGATCTCTGATGATTAGAGATGTACTTCAATTTTAGAATAAATGACATACATCATCATCCACAGCCCTTGTCAGCTCACTGCTGGGTATAGGTGTCTCCTATGTGTTATTCTCTCTGGTCTTGTACCAGTCTTTACCAGATTCAACCCAAAACTCTAACTTTGACTCTGTCATCAATTCATCTAGCTCTAATAATTCACCTACAACATGTAAATCAATGAAAATTTGAGGAAAAAATCAATGGCCCCTGAAATCAATTTAATGAAATTTGTATAAGTATTTATTTCTTCATGCAAATGAATAAATCAATAAGAATTATTTATTATTTAAATAATTCATGTAAAATACTCTAAAGTGGGATGGGGCATCTACCAGGGACCATCCGACTGATCTATGGAAGAACAGGCTTGAACGGCCCAAAGTTTGTAGATGCAAAACTATTGCAATAATGTTTACTAAAACAAATCAGTCTATGAAAGTGTGATGTTAGGTGCAAAATGTGATGCCTACTCTAATACATAAATGTAAATAAAATTGGCAGATGATCACTTGCCAGCTCACTGGGCGGACCACCAAACAGAGCCGCCATAATAGGAGAGTAGGAGGCAACATCAATGCGAGCAACTATTATAACTATGTATACTGGATCCGTTTATCAAGGAGTGGGCTCAATTGGCCTAGTACAGAGAAAAATTGAAAGAGGAACGGTAGGCCTTTGCTCTGCTGTGGGACAGTTTGGGCTCAAAATAATAACAACAAAAAAGTGAGGTTTATAGAAAAACATTACAACACAATAATTCACTTGATTCCTCTAGGTGACATTTCAACATGGAATCTGGGGGTGATTGGTGTTTGATTGAAAGTGATCCTGGGGTGTTTACCCAGCTCATTCGAAAATTTGGTAAGCCTATGTAAACATATCTGACTGGTATATATTTTTACATATCTATGACATATAATAAATCTGTATGGCTGTTTATCTGTATGGTTGTAATGGCATCACATCAGAAACAGAACATTTTCACAAAAAATTTATGTGTCAATGGTTTATCTATTACTTAATGTTCTGTTGGTTTGAAGTGAAGTTTTGTTTAGTTTTTGTTTCATTGCAATTTGTATCTTACATCCTAAGAAATATGCATTTTAACATGAATACTAGTAACTAATAAATAAAAAAAAATACAATGTTACATTCTAGTAATATACTTGGGAACTCGATGATAAAAAAGAGAAGCCCAAAATTTTGATTCACAATTTATCGCTAATATACTATACAACAACGCGAGGATCATTATAGTTCATTGATAAAGTTCACAATCATCCGGTTAGGTACATATTTTGGAAAACCAGTAGTTGTCCCACTGAATGTTGTTTTGCCATATTAAAAATAAATAACCCTTGAGAAAGTCTTCCGTATGGTATAAAATATACTTAGCCTACAACCCATTCTCAGACCTCCAAAATATACAAAAAATATTTAATAAAAAAAACAGTGTAGCATTTTCGGAGAAGATCGATATCAATATTATAAATTTTGTTTTAAAGGGGCTTCTGGAGTACAAGTAGAAGAGCTGTGGACCATATCAGATCGTATTTTTGAAAACTTAAGGTAGGTTTTTTGTAACATGTGCTTGTAAAACAGTATCAGCATGGTTTTCGATAATTTCCATATTTGAGCAAAAACTAAGAACCCCTAACTTTAATAAGTGATAGATGAAGAAAATAATTATATTTGTACTTGATTTCGTGATTGATTATAGCATGTTTCAAGTTATAATTGTATTATTTTACAGGCCAGTTCATGGACTTATATTCCTGTTCAAATACTTACAACATGAAGAACCAGCTGGCCCTATAGTTACAGACAGCCGTCTTGACAAGATATACTTTGCTAAACAGGTTGATGATCCTTGTGAACACTAATACTTATTGAAATATAATATCTGGTACAATTAGACATGATTAATAAATTGTTTTATTTGATAAATTGCAGGTCATAAACAATGCATGCGCCACACAGGCTGTTGTAAGTCTGCTATTGAACTGCGATCATCCAGATGTCAACATTGGTCCAGAACTGACAACTCTAAAAGAGTTCACTATGTCATTCGATCCCAGAATGCGAGGGCTATCACTCAGCAACTCACATACTATTCGTTGTGCCCACAACTCAATGGCACAACAGACCCTTTTCGAGTTTGAAAATAAAAAGCCGTCAAAGGTATGTTATTTATTTTTTTCATAAATCTAGCGAGATTGAATACAGTATTTTATTGTTTATCGTACATGCTGGTAATGTATTGGACCAGTCCACTTTATCCTACTGCTGATTTTATTAGCTGCGTTATTCTTTGGATATCAAGGTATTATTATGAAAATGCAGAAGTTTCTTACAGGATGATGAAGCCTACCACTTTGTTGGATACATACCTATAGATGGTCGGCTGTATGAGTTGGATGGGCTACGAGAAGGCCCCATCGATCATGGTGCCATTTCTCCGGAACAAGATTGGCTAGATGTGATTCGCCCGATTATTTTGAAGCGCATTAACTTGTAAGTGCACTAGCATATTTTAATACTGGACTACTTGTGTTATTAAGTAATTCAATGAAATAATTTACTTTCATTCTATAATTCTAGGTATACTGAGGGCGAAATCCATTTCAACCTGATGGCTCTGGTGTCTGATCGAAAGATGATCTACCAGCGACAACTAAATGACCTTTTGACGGAACAACATATGCTAGGAATGGAAACGGATGCCATGGAAATCCAAGTACCTAGACTTCGAATGTTGATTGAGTATGAAGACATAAAGATGTTGAAATATCAACAAGAGATGGCCCGCAGGAGGCATAATTACTTGCCCTTTATAATCATGCTACTGAGGATATTGGCAGAGGAGAAGAAGCTCATGCCTCTGCTGGAGAAGGCTAAGGAGCGCGCGTCGAAGAAGGGTTCGAAGAAACAAAAAGTATAACATGAGCTTCGGGCTGGACTACGGGCAGAACGCGCGCGCGGTCCGCGGCGCGTCTCCCAGTCCAGCCCCTCGCGCGTGTTGCCCGCGTCTGAAGACATGCAATACTCGCTGGCTGACTTAGACGCTATTTATAGAGACCCCCAAGATTCATTATTAAATATAGAACCTCATCAAATCTTAGAGCAAGGTATGATCGAGTCCCATGAAGTGTTAGATCGTTCCATATTCGAGTCTCGCGAGACTCACAACCACCTACTAGACTCTGATGATAGCAAAGACTTTTTAGGAGGACCTCCTTCAGCTGGGTTGATTACAGATAATTTTGACATTGAGGATATGGATGTTGATGTGGAATCCGATGTTTTATTAGACATTAATCCACCAGAACCAGACTTTGATACCGAATAAAATAGTGAGTAGGTTAGTAGATAAAGTGCGTCATGAAAAACTTCTAGATTTAGGAGTGCTAAAGTTTAAAAAGCAGTGAACGATGAATTGAGTTATTTATAAAGCGCGAGTGACTTTATGGCATGTAATTAAGAAGTGATTAAAATTAAGGTACCTATACTGACAATGAAACAGCAACGATAAAAATACGTGTATTTATTTACTAAAATATTCGTGTATGTAACTTATAACTGTGTACAGTTACACGTCAAACAATGATTCATAAATAATCCTGAAATATAGGCGTAAAGTATAGTGTGGATTATTATTGATCATTGTTTGAAGACATATCCTTTACAAAGTTGGCTGGTGTTAGTAACGAGCCGGCAAATTACAAGTGACTGTCTCACTTCGACAATTTAATAAAGCTGTGCAAATTCTTTAATATTTGAATAAAATAAGTAGATATTGTATCAGAATAGATAATGGTTGTAAATACTACATGTTGTGCACAAAGCATTACACGAACTTTGCTGCTATATATATCAGGTACAATTGATGCGTATGTAATAGTGGTTAAATACAATAGAATAACAATAACATACATAGCTGATTAGGAATATGCCTCATAACATATGATGGAGTATAGTGCATTTATAAATGTAAATATAAATCAATATTTATTTGTATCCATTTATACATGGTCATAATTATTATGTCTTATATTACATTAAGGTATTGTCATTTTGTTTGCATCTTATCGATCGCTGTATAATTATTATTATTTACATCTTATTACAAAAATTACCTAAATCTAAATTATAAACCTAATTAACGAAAGATTTTTTATGTATCAAGTTTACATGAGTAATAAATTAATGAATTTGGGGTGTGATGTGGCACTTTGAAATAGTCTGGCATCTGTTATTTACAACGGGACACATTTTACTGGTACAATGGCGAAGATGCGGTGACAGTGACATGAACGATGATTTAGGAGTCATTATTTACAGATATAGGTACATATATTGAGCTTAGCTGCCTGCTATGTTCGATGTCATTACATGGATTCGGAAAGCATGTTCGGGCTTAAACTTTGTACAACATATACTGGGTTCCTCGAAATGGGTTTGAGATTATCACAGACATGGTTCCGTACAATTTTGACAAACTTTTTCGTGACAGTAGGCGTATCGTTGTAGTTTGTGGAATCCAGGTAATGAGTGAACAGAGGCTGGATAAGTTGGTAGGGCGTTTAATCATCGGGCGGCTTCACGTGTTGGGCAGCAAGCCTTTGGGCTTTATCATCATCGTCGCACGCTTCAGCGTGTAGTCCCAGCCTCTCCAACGGAACCAAACGATTCCTGAAATTTATGATTTAATATTCTAATTATCTACATTATCACTACCTGCATTGATGTACATAGGTATATCTATACTAAAGAATATCTTCTATGTCTACCGTTAGTCTTGACTAAACAATAAAAATAAGCGTCACCTTGTCGGGCCGTAAGGTCCTGCGGGTCATGTAGGTAGAGTCCGTTGAGTCCGCGGCCGCAAGACTTCCACCACCAACCGCCTTTCAGCATAGACGCGCAGTTTAACGACGACCGGTCGTTGTCTCTGTAATTATAACATGATTATTGCATCTTTGTAATTGTACTCTATAAAATGAAACATTGACTGAATCTTTTGTGAGTTAGTGTGAAAATGTTTTTTGGGCATCAAGATGAGTGGATCAAAACGTCAATTTAAAATGTATCGCATTTAATTGCTTGTGCAACGTAATGTACTATTCAAAACGGGTGGGCCAGAGTCCTTTTGGCGTTCCAACTTCCTTGACTTTTAGAGGTACAAATGTCTCATGTAGGCTAAAATTTGTGCATGTTGTACAAAAACTTAAACGTGATCATTTTAAAATGGGGACTTGATCCTTGATCTTGATGGTCACAATATTTTTAGATATCTAACTATGTAGATATTTTTTTTTTCTACAAGTTTGTGCTTTGTAAATTTGTATAACCTCTTATTGATTGGGTCAAAAGAACCTATTCTACTTCTAAAATATTAGTAAATTAAGATTAATGAATGTTTGTCGATTACGTAGCGTGGCTTGAAGCATTTGTATTATTATAGAGAAAGTAAGATGAGGGCTATCACCGACAACACCGCAAAAATTGTAGTGTTTAAATACTATATAGACTTTTTTCAGCAATACTACGATTAAATTTATGATGAAATTAGGCTACTGTTTGAGCAGTGGATTAAACCATTAATGCTTAATTCGTAAATTAATTATTAAATTAGATGAAGACTATTACCGATAACACCGCAAAAAATGTAGTGTGTAAATAATAGATTTGAGAAGTAAATTCAGTAGTACTACGGTTACATTAAGAGTTTAGATAATTATAGAGAAAGTAAAATAACCAAGGACTATTACCGATAACACCGCAAAAAATGTAGTATGTAAATAATAGATTTGAAAAGTAAATTCAGTAGTACTACGCTTACATTAAAAGTTTAGATAATTATATAGAAAGTAAGATAACCTAGGACTATCACCGATAACACCGCAAAAATGTAGTGTGTAAATAATAGATTTGAGAAGTAAATTCAGTAGTACTACGCTTACATTAAGAGTTAAGATAATTATAGAGAAAGTAAGATAACCAATGACTATCACCGATAACACCGCAAAAATGTAGTGTGTAAATAATAGATTTGAGTAGTAAATTCAGTAGTACTACGCTTACATTAAGAGCTTTGATAATTATAGAGAAAGTAAGATAACCAATGACTATCACCGATAACACCGCAAAAATGTAGTGTGTAAATAATAGATTTGAGTAGTAAATTCAGTAGTACTACGCTTACATTAAGAGTTTAGATAATTATAGAGAAAGTAAGATAACCAATGACTATCACCGATAACACCGCAAAAATGTAGTGTGTAAATAATAGATTTGAGAAGTAAATTCAGTAGTACTTACTACGCCTACATTAAGAGTTTAGATAATGAAGAATGTTAACTAATTTTGATTATTAGAACTCCATATTCTCTGTCCAAGATAAAAATTACTAGTGAAAGAATTACTTCGATACGTCAATTAGTTTCCGATTTAGAAGTAAAACAAGTTGTAACTGTGCGACGCGGGCCGCGGTTACGGTGTGACGTCATCGTACAACACGCTCAGTCTGGCTCACTCAGTCCGCTCGCAGTCGCGCGCCCGTGCTGTCGAAATTATACCTGAATACTTTAAATCTCCAATCCAAATACTAGGAAATCATGTGTTGTGCCTAAATGTAAAAATACCACTACCAATACGCCGGAAAAGTTGTTTTTTATAGTTCCAAAAGACGTTAAAATGCGATAAAAATGGATAAAAGCCATGAAGAGGTTAAATCCATTTGGAGATACAAGTACAGTTTATTGTTGTGAAGACCATTTTGACGTAAGTATAGTGATCATATTTTATAAGTAATAATAATTATTTTCATCTAATAATAATGAAACAATTTCTAACCGGATTAATTGCGTGTTTATTGCTTTTACATTGGTAGGAAATATGTAAAATTAATAAGTACGCAATTAATCCGGTTAAATATAGTTTCATTATTAGATGAAATAAATTATCTCTATAATATATGATCTAACCTCTTCATGGCTTTTATCCATTTTTTTTCGCATTTTAACGTCTTTTGGAACTATAAAAAACAACTTTTCCGGCGTATTGGTATAATGTTTATTATTAACGTCTTAATACGAGGACGAAAACAACAAAATACTGCGCAAGCTATTACAACTTCTACTATAACCGCTGGTGATTTGATACTAAGCGAGCCGCGGCCCACGCGGCGCGTTGTGAAATAACGTCACAAGCGGTCACGTGACTGGTAGCGGGATTCGATATTTTTCGAAACTTTGAATGCCTATAAAATCAAAACTACTAGGTATTTTTGACTACAACAAAAACTAGTGTATTTGTATACATACAGGCTTTACTGAGACAACATTTCAAGCGATTTGGCAAACCTAGTAACATTCTTCATTATAGAGAAAGTAAGATAACCAATGACTATCACCGATAACACCGCAAAAATGTAGTGTGTAAATAATAGATTTGAGAAGTAAATTCAGTAGTACTACGCTTGCATTAAGAGTTTAGATAATTATAGAGAAAGTAAGATAACCAATGACTATCACCGATAACACCGCAAAAATGTAGTGTGTAAATAATAGATTTGACATGTAAATTCAGTACTACGCTTACTTTAAGAGTTTAGATAATTATAGAGAAAGTAAGATAATCAAGAACTATCAACGATAACACCGCAAAAATTTTGTGTGTAAATAATAGATTTGAGAAGTAAATTCAGTAGTACTACGCTTACATTAAGAGTTTAGATAATTATAGAGAAAGTAAGATAACCAATGACTATCACCGATAACACCGCAAAAATGTAGTGTGTAAATAATAGATTTGACATGTAAATTCAGTACTACGCTTACATTAAGAGTTTAGATAATTATAGAGAAAGTAAGATAACCAATGACTATCACCGATAACACCGCAAAAAATGTAGTGTGTAAATAATAGATTTGAGAAGTAAATTCAGTAGTACTACGCTTACATTAAGAGTTTAGATAATTATAGAGAAAGTAAGATAACCAATGACTATCACCGATAACACCGCAAAAATGTAGTGTGTAAATAATAGATTTGAGAAGTAAATTCAGTAGTACTACGCTTGCATTAAGAGTTTAGATAATTATAGAGAAAGTAAGATAACCAATGACTATCACCGATAACACCGCAAAAATGTAGTGTGTAAATAATAAATTTGAGTATTTTTTGTCAGTAGTACCTTTATTAAATTAATAATATATTGTCTACTGCTATGGCAGTATGACTTAAACCATTTAAGCTATAAAAGTAAATTTGTAATAGAGAAAGTTTATAATACCAACTAACTTCCGCAATTTCTAGCAAAAGTCAATTGATAACTGTTCCACTGGCTTAATTTTGTCTATAAGCAAAACTTTGTACAAGTAACTCGTTATAAGATCTCGCAGAACCGTTTCGACACAGATAGCAAGCAAGTTTACTTGAGCCAATAAAGACCATCACCGAGAACACCGCAAAAATGGTATTATAAATAAGATTATCAATTTTTTTGGCAGTAGCACTGTAACTAAATCAATGATAAATTAATATACTGGTTGAGCAGTAAACCATTTACGCTAAGTTTGTATATATAATAGAGAAAGATAATGACTATTACCGACAACACCGCAAAAATGTTAGTGTATAAATTTTAGATTTAAGAATTAATATAAAAAAATACTATGATTAAATTACCTATTATAATATATTATAATTATAAAGAAAAACTACTGTTTGAGCAGTGGCTTTAACCATATAATAATATGCTTAATTCGTAAATTTATTTTTAAATTAGATGAGGACTATTACCGATAACACCGCAAAGAAGTAGTGTGTAAATAATAGATTTAAGAAATATTCAGTAGTTAGTACGATAACATTAAGAATTTAGATAACCTACTGTTTGAGTAGTGTTGTTTAAAACATGCTTAATTTATAATATATTAGAGAAAATTAGGACTATCAATGATAACACCGGAAATGTTGTAGTGTGTAAATAATAGATTTGAGTATTTTTGTCAGTAGTGCAACGAATAAATTAATAATTAGTATACTGTTTGGGCAGTGTAGCTTAAACTATATAGAAAAAAATAAGGACTATCACCAAAAACACCGCAAAAAGGTAGTGTGTAAATAACAGATTTAAAACGTTTTGTCAGTAACTCAGTAGTCAACAGCAAAAATAGATGATGAATTGAGTTTATAACTTTTGGAGTCGAAACTGATATATGAATATATGACAACTGTACCTACTATTTACAATCACATACGTTGATTCATTTCGACGCCACACAGTTCTAACGCGAAATCCGTTCATTTTGATCATCGACTTTTTCTGTTGTACTACGATTAAATTGAAGATGTAGTTCAGCTTCTGTTTGAGCAAACAGAAGCTGAACTACAGCTTAAACCATTTGTAAATTTTTAACAACTAAAGTTAGAAGGACTATTAACGATAACACCGCAAAAATAGTAGTGTTTAAATAACAGATTTAAGGATTTTTGTCAATAGTACTACGATTAAATTAATGATAAATAGTTATTCTACTGTTTGAGCAGTGCTGCTTAAACCATTTACCAATGCTACACTTATAAATTTATAATAGAGAAAGTTAGGTAAGGACTATCACTAAAAACACTACAATAAATATAAGTGAGTGTCAATTTTACTACGACAAAATTGATGATGAAGTTAAGCTTCCGTTTTAGTATGTACTGTAGTAGCACGTATGTTACATTTGTAATAGACAAACATTGATGTAGAAAAATCCCTGTACGTTGATCAAAATTCACAGTCAGAATGTCTTCAATTACACTGGTGTTGAGTGACAATTTCGAAATTCAACCTTATTCGCATGACATAAAGTGGTTTATACAAAGCAGCGTACAAAAACAATCCAATTTTACGACCTAAAGCCCGGTTTCGACCGCGAGCGGAACGGACCCATTAATGACTTCGTTAAACTAGCAAGTGCAAACTGTTAGAACTTAAGTTGAACAACTAAGTTTATTTAACTATTTGTTGGTCGAAATACAAGTATGCAGTTTGCGCTTGCGAGTTTAACGAAGTCATTAATGGGTCCGTTCCGCTCGCGGTGGAAACCGGGCTTAACTTCTATGCGGGTTTTTCTAAACACAATTAGATCGTCATTTTTTGACAACGGATTTGAGATGCTGACTGTGCAACTTGGGTTTTGTCTAAATCAATGGAGGGAAAGTAAGATAAGGTATATAAGTATAAGTTGACAGCTCCGCATAAAATATAGAGTACCTAGATAATGTTGGTACCGAAGTCTGGGGAGTATTGCATCTGATGAGTTGAATTTTTTTTTTCATTCACGATCCATTCAAATAAAGATATCATTGTTTTCGTTTTATTGTGATTAGAAATGTTGCTAAATATATTGAAAGTTAATTCCAAAAATGTTACCATGTAATCGGTTGCAATACACCCAAATTACCGGTAGGTACTAAAATTGAGAGTTCTTGTAAGTACATAGTTTTGTTAAATAAATAATACTGTAACCCCATCTTTTTAGAGCTGTGGTGAAAAGCATGTATCATACACCAGCTATTGCCCGCGGCTTCGCTCGCGCGTATTTCTTAGTACTAAAGACAATGTTACTCCGGGATAAAGTCGCATTTTAAGGATGAAAGAAGTTTTCGGTCCAGTAGATTGAGTGTAATCGTTACACACATCACTACATATTATAAAACAAAGTCGTCAGTCGCGTTTGTCTGTCTGTTCGCGATGAACTCAAAAACTACTGCACCGGTTTTCCAATCGAATCGACAACTACTTTTTCCAAATAATGGAAGGTTTTATTTAATTTGTCAAGTTTTTGTATACATTGGCTAACCGACATGCACGCGGGCGAAACAGCGAGCACCAGCCAATACAACAATTAAATCTGTACAATTAAGTATATAAAACAATTAAATAATTACTTAGATATGTAACAATGTAGATTCCTAATAATAATTTAAAGATGAGGAAAGGAAGATAAAATCAAATATAAGAGCGTTGCAGAAAATGTAGTATGTAAATATATAGTCATGGATAATATAATGTGTAGGATTACAATTAAATTTATGTTACCTAAAAGCTACTGCTTGAGTGTGTATACATACAATGATTCGATTTGTCTTAAGAACTTTAAAAAACATTAATATTATCTACCAAAGATCTTTGAAATAGCAATAAAGTAAAATTAGATAACTAAATAATAATCCAACGTAGTAGTATTGTTAGTACAACGAATATTATGCATTTTTAATGAGCTTTTATCATATCATATCTTATTTTGAGGTTGTCGCGTTAAGTAGATTGTTAGAATTGTAGTTTGTGCAACTATAGTATAGTATACAGGATTAATTTAATAGGAATGCGTATATTCAACTCGGTAATCAGGTGCATAAAACTGAACAACTTTCGCCAAAGAACTATTAATTTTAAATTAATCCTGTATTTGGTCATCTAGATTATCAATGATACCTTCTCCTTCGTAATTACATTTTTGAGTCCAATGTGGACTATAGCCAATACATACCTGTTGTAAGTAGAAAACGGGCTGTTGTTGGACCCGTACCAGGGATCGTTGAGGGAATCTCCAGCATTTCCTTCGTACCCCTCAATTTCCAGCTTGTAGTATTCCGCTTCCGAGTATATCTTGAAGTGCGAATACTGTGCATACCTATGTTACAACAAATTTAGTCCTGTTTTACTAACCGTTATGTTTAACAGGCCAATTGCACCGCCACTGACACTTATTTGACCCAAATAAATCGACCAAACTGTCGAATTTACATCATGGCTGGATCAAAATTGTTAGGAGATTATTTGGCAATCGTACTTATTTCAAGCGATTTGTTACCTACAGTTGATTAGGGTTAATATATAAATGTCACACTATTGACAATAGCTTGTAATGTGAAAATCAAAGAAGTCTACAAAGTACTTCACCTACGCCACAATCTCACAACCTACGAGCACAAGAATGGATGAGCAGCCAATTAATGAGTCATCTTATTTATTCGTTATACGACACATTTTCTGCTTATTGAAAAGAATATACGTTGATATATTTTACCTACGTATTTTTTCTCGTCAATGTTGTTTACCCATTATTCTTCACTGATTTGTTCCTGTTTTTGGTCATGAGATCACAGTCAAAACTCTTAAGAGCTTTAAATTATTTGCTTACCTCTCTTCCGTCTTCTGATTATGTTTTCAACTTACGGGTCTAGCTTTTGGCAGAGGTCACTTAAAACTTTCTAGTAACCAGGAAACAAATTGAGACGGCAATTATGAATGTTAATTTTCTGTTATTTTTTTGAGAGACCTATTATGATATTGGTTTTCCTACATAAGTAGTGTTACGAGGTAATTATTGAAATGGGCGTACCTCTTGTTACCGTCGAAATCCTCGAGCTCAACCCTCAGCATATAATCATCGTTGTTGGTCAGCATGTATATGTTCTCGTTGCCAAGCCAGAATTCTTTGCTAGGGTCGCCGAAACCGTTCTTATAGTCGTTCCAGTCTCGGTTGAAATTCTCAGCGGGAACGCCGTAGTCGTCGCGACGATGAATCACCTATAAAAAGTTTAAAACATGACCTGTTATGCTATATACAGTGGTTCAAATTCTTTTGGCAAACTAAACTTAAATTCACGTATTGCTAGATAAATCTAATGAATAGTACCGGTTGCCTAAATAAGTTCAGTTAGTGTTTATCAGAATTAGCCTAGCAAAGTTAGCCTTTCATTGACATTTAGCTTCGGCACGTTGTAGTCTCTGTGTAATGTTAGTGTTAATAGTCTTATTATATTAAAGTTTTATTATTATAAACAGTATTGATGTTGCATTTATAGAAATCGAAGTATTTAAAATTCTTAAAATAGTTTTAGGGCTCATACAGACGAGCAGCGCTTTGCTTTCGACAGAGCCAACTGCAGCTGCCGCCACCGTCGGCGTTTTCCGTCGACATGTTGACAGAAAAAGCCAACCAATGGTGACGGCTACAGTATGAGCGAAGCACACGCTCTGCTTTCTCAGTCGACTTCAAATATATCCCTGACTATAATAACGTACGCGGCGCGTTAAAACAATGTTTTCGACATAGTGAACAGCCTGCAGTCGGCATGTCAAATACTAGCTGTTGGTTTGATGACATTTGCCTCTGCAGCAGTTGCCTCTGTCGGCAGCTGAATTTGGCTGTGTCGATAGCAAAGACCTTTTCGTCTGTTTGGCGCCTCACTTTACTCACTTGAGTATTAAGTAGTATGTGGCAATAATTTAGTATCAAAATGTTTTTATTAGATAGCACAATTTATATATTAAGAAGCGCTTATTTCAAGGTTACCTAGCCTTCTTTTTATTAGGTACTAGCTGTTGCCCGCGGCTTCGCTCGCGCGTAAAGTAAAGAGTAAGTAGTATTAAAGGTAGATGTATTCTGGGATTTTTAAAGTAGGTAAGGAGAATGTATAAAATTTTTCATCTAATATTATGGCGTTAAAATAATAATAAAAGTAAAGTAAGGAGCAAAAGCATTTGTGTTATGGAATCGGAGACAAAAAAGGTACCATAAACACCCAGACTCAAGACAATGTATAAAAGTGATTTTCTACATGGACCCGTCCGGGGATCGAACCTGGAACCTTAGAGCTGGCGACACCTTAAATACCGAAGTGAACGCCACTCGACCACGGGAGTCGTCATTATAGATATGTCTTAGATGGTCATTATCTTATCTATTTATCTTTTCATCTGTCATCTGTCTATCTTTGAGAATACTGAACTTCACATACCAACTATTTCAGCCCTTATTTCACCCCCTTAGAGGGTAGATTTCTAAAATCTACCCTCATAAATACATCTATATTGTATTTCTATATATATAAGAAATACATCTTATTTATTTCTAACTAATAACCCTTGTATGAAATTGAATGTGTCTATCTTTGAAAACGACACAATTCATATGCCTACAAACTTCCAACCCCTTTTTCACCCTCTTAGGGGGATGATTTTTAAAATCGCTGAAATCGTCATTATTTATTTCTATCCAGAAACCCGTATACGAAATTTCATGTGTCTATCATTGAAAATACCGAACTTCCCATAAAAACTTTCAACCCCTATTTCACCCCCTTAGGGGATAGATTTCCAAAAGAAAAGTAGCCTATAGCCTTCCTCAATAAGTGGGCTATCTAACAGTGAAAGAATTTTTCAAATCGGACCAGTACTTCCTGAGATTAGCGCGTTCAAACAAACAAACTCTTCAGCTTTATAATATTAATATTTGTATAGATAAATAATTATAGTATCTTAGCCGTGTGCAGCGCCCCTTAGTGTACTCCACTGCGGGTGACGTAACCTACGACAAACTTATTATTTGCGGTTGGTACAGTATTCGGGTCTAGGGATCGAACCGCAAAATTAAGTTTGTTTTTTATTGTATATACTTTTCCGGGATAAAAACTGCTGTGCCCAGGATATTAAAGAACAATTATACCAAGTTTCATCGAAATCGAACCGGTAGTTTTTTCGTGATGCCTGAACAAACAGACAGACAGACAGACAGACAAAAATTTTTTTAATCACACTTTTGGGTTCGGTGTCGGTCTAGTAACACACCCCGCCATAAATTTTTTGGATATTTTCAATGTACAGAATTTTCACTTCTACAGATTTATTATAAGTATAGATGTAAACATACTCGTACTAGTTTTCATCTTGTTATTGGTATCGTAGATACAACGCAATAATTGTAGTAGACTGTACCTAGGTAATAGTGGACAACAGGTTTAATTAATGAAGGATTGCGTGATTACCTTATGGACTGTAACGATTTAAACATTCCATTATTGGTAACCCTTAAAAACCACAAAGAAAACTTCTGAATATATTTCAGGAAGAAAAAAAAAACACTATAATTTAACCAGCAGCATGATTAGGTTACCTAATAATCTATACATTGTTCTTCGCTTCCAACTTAATAAAATTTTAATTTTGTGTAGTGTTATTAAAAATAAAAAGAATCTTATTGTGTTTTGTTGTTTAATTTTGACAATCTGTACCTACCCACTTTTTCCGACAAAAGCTTTCAATGATGTGAAGCAGTTTAAAACAATTTTTATTTTATAAATAAGATAATTACCTTTTTTTACCTTGCATTTGTAAAATCAAACCAACATTAAATAATACCTATATATTGACCTCAATCTGAATTTCAGCATCCTTGCTTCGAATTATTCTTTATGCGGTTTGAACTTCCAAAAATATATTTTGACCGGCCGTATAATAATGTAAGTTGGTTTAATAACCCGAGCTTATAACAAGTACAGCGATCGCAAATAAACAGATTTGTGATTGCAGAATGTTGATCTCGGCCGAGCTGTTGTTGCGGCAACATTTCTTCATAACCAGTAATTCTGCTGCAGTAATAAGCTGTCTATTACTCGACACATGTTCATTATTGAACTAAAGCGGTACCAATCTTTTGATCGCTGTAATTGAGCATACCGTGCACATTGAAGCCATTAACCTTTTGGCCGCCCATCTATATAATACGCGATGTGTCCTCCAGCGCCACGCTACAAATGTATAACGTATCTATAGTTAAACGTAGGGATGGGATTAATGTCCTATCGATAAATAATATTATAAGTTGAAATTAACGTTTATTCACCAATTTACGAAGCTAAATAAAAACTGATACCGTATTTTCATATTTTGTTTCATTTCATAAAAAAATAAATATGAAAACCTGGATATATTTACCATAATAAAAGAAAAGAATTGTAAATTTATTAGACGTGAGTTCTAGAAGGCACATCCCTATTTGTGTCCAAATGTAATCCTTCTACTTCATATTAAGTCGTTGGCGCTCGAGGCACGTCAAAATCCTTTCTGATATAAGGATGTCTAGATGTCGATCCTTTTTTCTATTCACTGTGGTAGTTACACGTGTATAACCTCAACCGATTCATGCATAATTTATTTCGTTTACTTACAACGAATAAAATCAATAGAAGCTAGATACGTGGTTCTCCACGTGTTTTTTTTTTAAATTAAAATGGAGGGTAAGTGACTGTTTTACGCAGATGTTACAGATCTTTTTTTAATGGTAGGTATAAGTGTCGCAAAATACTAGCAATGATTTTTCTTGTTTTTAGAAACTAATAGAAAATGGAAGTACATTCCTGAAACGGAAGTTGTCAACTTAACGGAATGTCAAGACGACGAACTATTTCAAAATTCTGATTATTCACAAACTTTTTCTTATGATGAATCTACTCAAAAAGAAACAAAATAAAACTCGCAATAATTCGTTATATTCACCGTCACTCATTTTTTATAACAACACCGTGCGCCAACGCCAGATGTAAACATTGCACTACACTAAAATGCACAAAGTCACTATGACCTTGAAACCCGTCCGCTTATGACGTCACAGATTTACTTCTATACAAGTTCGTGGCGTTGTGCGCACTGACAACTAGCCTCTTTGTAAGGATGGGTCTTTCAAACGGTGTTTCACTATCGACAATGATTAGAAAACCTATTTTTTCTTGAATAAGGTGAATAAAACGTAGTTTATACTTTACAATATTTATAAAATATTATTTATTCACGTCATTTACTTGCAATAATAGTATATTATGATCGTTTCGACGAGATGAAATATAGCGAGGTTTTCATCGTGTCCCATCACTGGCTTACTTTATATCAAGTACTTGGCGTTGGGGGCATTAAAATATTTTCTGGCGTTTTACTTTCTATTGAATATAAAACAAACAAGAACTTATTAAGTGTGAAAAAGTTAAAAATATGGCTTATAACAGGGCAATTTTCCATAAAAACAAAATAGAAGGTCTTGTAAAAGTCGTAAATTTATTTTATACTATTATTACTTCTAATCAAGTAGTGGCGCTGAGGGCACGAAAATCTCGAACTTGTATAGAAGTGATTGGCGTTCAAAAGGTTAAATCAATACTAATACAATTAAGCAGAAAAGTGTTTTTGTTTGCTTAAAAGCGCTAACCTTTGAAATTAAGAGTCGGATAGAAAAAATATGTAATATGTGTAGCTTGATTCATGAAGACTTAAAAAGTACTTCAGTTAGGAAACATAAGGCTGTACTGTATATCTCAACTTGCTCTAAATTTTGGTTTGATAAAAAGTGCTTCAGAACTACTGCGCGCGCGACCACAAAAAAGTGATGAGAAAAAAATAATCAAAGGTGTTTAAGAAGAAGAAGATTACCTACTCTATTTTTTTTATATTAAAAATAACTACGAAATCTTTTTTATTCTGTCGTGCCAATAAAAATAGAAACCGCGAGGCGATCCGTTTTTGGTACTTACTAAACAGCAAAGACAATTAGGTAGGTGGGTACCAAATCATAATAGGTTGCTATTAAATAATTCAAAGTTCTATATAACGTTGTTCGTTGCACGAAAGATTTTCGATGGCTTGTCGATATCACTAAGTTTATGCATTTCGAAAAACTTAAAAATGTATTAATGTATGCATTAAAAAAAATAAAAAATATTAAAAAAAAAAAAAAACCTGTAACATTGCATGGAGAAAAAACCTACCCCTCTTGTAATGTTATACCCTCTCGTGGCTCTAGCACCCCCAGATGTTCGAGGCGAAATAGCCTTTTTCACAGGTCCGTTTATAGAACCGAGAGCATGTGGGGCATACGGTTCCCGTAAGGGATAGGGCAGAGAATGAGAGGTTTTGCGGAGAACTAAACTCCCCACCCCTCTACACTTCGTTTCTCCAACCCTGCCGTCAAGACACGAGCTCCAGTTGTCCATTTGGAAATATCTTACCCGATTACGGTGGGTAGTAACACACATACATGTGGGTCGCAAAGTAATGTAAACCTCAGCAAGTGGGGCATAATCGACCCTTCACAAATTCAATGTGAAAGTGGTGCCCCATCGCAAGACATGGTGCATCGTCTGTCGTGACCATCCTGCACTACCACCAGCATTCTTCAGGACGTAATGGAAGCTAACGACTGTGCTATCCAGGTGGCAACTTTTTGGTCACGCATTATTTAAGGATCTTGACACGAAAAGAAAATTGCCAGTACCTACCTAGATAAGTTTTAACAAGGAGGTACGTGAGTTATTGTTTTATAATTTCTATTCAGAATCGTGATCCGGTACAAACTTGATATAAGTACCCATCTAATTAAATGAAAGAAATCTGCTTAGTACAAAAATTAAAGATAAAAAAATTTACGTCATAGTTGTGTGGACCATCAACTACCCTACCACTGCAATGTGCTGCAGGTTATATTTGATAAATGATGAAGACGCTGTCAATGTTACCTAGGTGTGCGATTGATTGTATATTTGTATCCGAGGATGACTTGTACTTACAGTCCATCCCCCGTCGGCGACGTTTTGCTCGCAGAACACTTTCAGGAACCAGTACGTGGTGCCTCTGATTTGCAGGTAGTACACACCGGATTCGCGCATTCCACCGTTCAAAAGATCAACGCAGGAGAAACCCTGAAAAAATATCACACGTTATAGACATAGGTACCTACTTCGCAAGTATAGTTAAAATGTACACCAACAATTGTAAGAGATTCGAACACAATACAATGTAAGTACCTACTCACCTACTTAATTTGTGTAGCATCTACCAAGTAGGTATAAATTTTACAAATTTAACAAACAGGTATAGTATAATTCGTTCTAATAAAGTTCATGTTATATCCTATCTATAAGGCACACTTTAATTAAGTTATAATTTGCGGCACTGATCATAGCGCGCTGAATGCCCTTATAAATAGGTGATTGTGTAAATGTGCAACGCTTCAAACGATTCCTTTCGCATAGGCATCATATTATATTCGCCATGCCTTCAGAATGATAATTCATAGTCCTTAATATGCATGAAGAGAATAAGCATTTCAATGACCGCGGCCTGCGAGGCGAGTATAAAACCTTTAGTGCTTAAACAATGCTAGCAATTTCAATGTCCACGCATATAGTTACGCAATATTAATAACTTTCTTTCCCTTTTGGTTCTACAGGTAGATTGATTACCGGCCCCTTTAAACTTTCTCGACATAATTGCCATTTGTCCAAATGTCAAAATACCTTTATTTTATCGTTGGTGTTTTCATTGTACTTATCTACTCAATTTAAATGATTAGGTTTCTTTCCATTGTTACCTACTTAGCAGAGTGAAGTGACTTCAATGGTTTCTCCATTGATGTTAACATACTTGTAGAACTACAAAAGGTCCGACAAAAACTAAATAATAATGAGCAATAGAAGTTCGTGCCTGTCGCGAAACAAGTTGGCTTTCTCGACATAGTATACCTCCACGGTAACGTACGCGGTACAGTCACGTATTTCGATGTGTCAATACACTTTTTATTTACTAACTCTTGGTAAACAGTTTCAAATTTACAATACACTATACATTTTACGGTTCTCCAGAAAATTAGATTAAATTAACTTATAACGAGTTTTTTAAAGATATAAGTTAACAATTAAATGTGTTTAATTTTTACCTATTACTTTTGTATCAAATGTGGTGAAAAAACCAAAACAGTACAAATTTCGCCAAGCAATGATATTTATATAACAGACTCAAACAGTTATGCAAGTTTTCTTGGTAATTAGTAAAACAATTGTTATTAATGTAGGTACCTAATGATAATATTCACTTTTGGAAATCTTAACAAGTCATTCAAGCGATCTACCAATTACGTCGGCGTTTACTGTGAGCTGAACGGTTCATTAAATATCTCTATACCGCATTCAATAATGCTTAAAGTATTTGCAGCTTAAACGTCAGCTTTTGCATTAACAAGTGACGCTTTGTTTAAATAGAGATAAGTAATAATTATTCTTAGAGTGGACTCCATTGCGCAATTCATATTTGTAGAGACGACACGCTTTCCTTGTACTGCCTACATATGAACGTTACCTTATACTTATTGCGTAAGGAAGGCAATGAAGCAACGAGCCCTGGGTACCTGATCCTGACCGTTTGCGCGTTCGTGGGAAAGTGCAGGGGATTCGCTATGGTAAAGGTCAACAATAAACTAATCGTTCTAGTATCAGGCGTATAACAAAAATATGCCCTAAAACTACATTTCATTTAGTAAGGTATTTATTTATTTATTTATTTATTTATTTACAAGGCACTCCAACGAATAGTCAACAACAGCTTACATCTACTATAATTTATAATCTACTACTTATAATATAGAAAAATTAAAGTTTCTTTATGGAATACTTAATGAATGTTCATGATGCGGAACTATCTTATCTATAGCTGTAAATAAATAAATTACAGTAGAGCACTATATAAGGAAGCGAGTGTTCCTACTTTACGGTTAAACCTGTGGTTACAAAACGATTGTTAACAAATTATGTCCACGATAGTCGGCGGTTTAAAGATTGTTTTGATTTGCATAAGCGTACCAAATACATAACGTTAGGTCGTTGGACAGCTGTGGCCCTCAGCCCCTCGGGGAAAACGAAAGTAGGAGGTTTATTTTCATCATTTCGACCTGACAGGACAGTCACGATCTGTCAATCTTCTGACTACATTCCGAGATGTCATTGTTGCATGGAATTGTTAAGTTTTATTTAATGTATTAGAATTATATTTATTCAGTTCAAGTGATTGGTATTTGAGCAACCTCACTCTACAAGCCTGAGCTCTCATTTAGAAATACGTAGATAGGTAATATGGATACCTGTTTAATTTAGGTATAAAGCGAATTCAGTAATAAATTATGAATATTGATATTTTTTTTGGATGAATAGAGCCAATAATAATTGATACTAATAATATTGTTCAGAAAACCAACGATAAATAGTTAAATTCTGTTAGAATTAATCTGCAGCAAAGTTAAATATGTAACAGTTTCCATTCGGCACCTGCTCTACTAAATTGTGGAGGTAAATATATTGAAATTGCGACACTGGTACGTGGGCGTTCAATACTGTGCAGGAAGTTAATACGCGAAATTAATTACTCACCTTAAGTTAGGTAAGTTGTGAAATCTCGACAACCTGCTACAGTTATAATAAGTGCTGTTTCATGTACATACAATTTATCGGATATTTATTAATTACGGTGAATTACATTACATTATTTGTTACAATATTTTTCATATACATTTTTATTACCTAAACACGCCTTTTCCGGTTGATTTTAAGTAGCCTCCAAATAACATACAATCATGTGACCGAATAAAAAATATACTTAACAATAAAACATACTTCAAATGTATAGTATCAGTCAGAAACGTGAACTATTTAGAAATTGTTGCGAACAAACAGTAAGCACAATGTTCGAATGTATTTGATTACGTTCGTAACATAACGTAAGTATTTGGAGCGACATTTTTTACACAGGTGCGAGTCGTGCGCGATAGGTAAACATGATATAAACCGTTGCATCATGGAACTCTACATAACCGCCAGTTCTCGTACGCTAAGAACAATAAACACTTGTAATCATTGGTAATTGTCGCATGGTGGGAACGGCCGGTTTTTGCGCGGGCGCTCACAAAGGCGCGGAAAGCGCGGCCCGACCGTATGAGTATGATGCCGAACCAGATTTACGTAATGAGAGCCACGCAACTTTCCTTGCTTGGAAATGTCACGATACCTGCCGAGTTTAACGCTTTTTCGACTTCACTCATACTGTAGAGCTTCAGGAACACGAAGCTCAAATAAAAAATGGGGTTGCTGTTATGGTTTATTGTGTTTTTGATTTATTTACTTTATATCGTCCAAATTGTGCCCCAAACCCTTTCCTACAAAACTAAGCCACTTGCAGGTGCATAGGCGACTCCAAACTTAGTCATACGTCATCATCGAAATTATTTTTTTTTTACCTTAAATAATCTTTAAAAATAAACCACTTACTGCTAAAGATTTGCTAGAGCTTTAGATATAGATACTTATACTTTATAGTTGTTCAAACGGTGGACGTTGAGTTTTTTATCATTTTATGTTTCCTTCATTACATATTCACATCTTATATATTCGGTGTACACTATAACCAGTACCTACAACGGATGTTAAAAAATGATTGTTAAGTGTAGTATAAGTTAAGTCCAATTATCCAATTACTACATATTCTAGCGGCATACCAGAGGATATGTCTATTGCGCAGTATTTTGGGTTCCTTATTGCTAAACTAGGAGACATAAATGGCACTGAATTGGATAGGCAGTGCACAACTAGAGCGACAGGCACTGATTAAAATTCCGAAAACTGGCTGAATAGTGACTGCAACATATCAGAGTCCTGCCTCGAGACTCGAGGCCCGCGATCACTTATGCTGGTCCCTATCCGTTGCCGATGCAATCTCTTCTACTTCACTTAACCTACATCTAGACAAGAACCAATTTAACTATTTAATATTTATTGCTGCAGTTACAATCTACTTAGTGATCTCGTTTTGTTTTACATATGTTGCCGGCATCTAATTTAATTAGATATTCTACATACCTTCAAGATAGTTGTCAAAATCTACCGGAAACAAAGTTCTCAGGGAAATGATGTATTTAAATGTGCTATTGATATTTTATTATATAAAATTCTCGTGTCGCAATGTGCGTTATCAAACTCCTCCGAAACGGCTCGACCGATTTGTATCAAATTTTGTGTACGTATCGGGTAGGTCTGAGAATCGGCCAACATCTATTTTTCATACCCTTAATTGATAGGGGTGGTCCTCTCCAGTTTTTTTTTAATATGGTAGAACAACGTTTGCCATGTCAGCTAGTTTTACATAATAATGATTTATTAGTTCGCTTGCCTACATTAGAAAACCTTTCATTAGCGTCAAGCTTCTATAAACAACTAAAAATAATATTTTTTCACCATTAATCACGTCCTAAGAAAACTTTGTCAAAGCGGTATTTCTTAAATTCTTCGATTATGATTAATGACTACGGGACGAAAACACGCCATTCTATTCAAAAGTTATATCACTCGCTCGGATAGCACATTTTATTAATTGCACCTTAAAGATTTGTTCAGCGACAACGATAGGTGTGTTATAATGAGTAATAATATTATTTATATAACTTTGACTCACTTTCACGTCTTTATAGTTAGCGACGATTTCCGAAGCGAAAGTGTTATTCCCGATGATGGGCTTGTTCTTGACGCTAGGGAAGATGATGCCGCCCTTGCGGCTGGCGGGGCGCGGGCTGGTGCTGCCGGTGCTGGCCGGCGTCACCGTCACCGTGGCGCCCGCGCTCGCCGTCGACGTGCTCGTGCTTGGGCTGCGTGCGACCATTCCAATTAGTTACCGTACACCCCTACACCCCATGTACCATAACAATATCGCAAGTGTAGGTTGTACAAGCAACAGACATTCGCTAACGCTCGCAAATCATTTCGCTTTGGTAACAGAAATACATTTAACAGCGCATTTGCAAAGGCATTTAGAAAAATTTAAAGATTTCACCTGTTGTTGAAGGTGGAAGACGGCGGCATCGTAGTGGCGGCTACAGTACTTGTAGTGGGGTCCGTGGAAGGATCGTCGACGCGATACCTGTTAGGTGCGTATTCCACCAGGCGGTCGATAGTCGGGTCTAGCAGCAGCTCAGCCGGCACTGGCCTTTGCGCCAAAGTCGCCACGTCATCTTCCTGTTTCTTCAATCGTTTCTCTACCATGTCTAAATTTTCGATGATAAGATTCGTCTTCAGTCGTAAATCGCTATGGATCTGTCCTATAGCACGTTCCTGACGCTGTGTCTGTGTCAGTAATTCGTCTGATTTTGGAACCAAGTCATCGACGGAGCTTTTAGTACCCACAACAACATCCCAAACCTCATCCATCTTCTCAGAGACGCTCATCATCGGAATAATCTTATTCACGAGGGTATCAATTTTGCTATTTTTAGTAATGGGTGCTTGCGTGCTGGTTGCTGTACGATTTTTAAAGAGACTATTGACATTGATCGAAGCATCTTCGGGTTCAACTATAGCTGCGTGGACATCGGCCATCATATAAAGCACTTTGCCTAAATTTTCAGAGACAAGATTTATATGAAATTGTAATTTTCGATCTACGGTTGACACAGAATTCCTTAGTTGGTCTACTTCTTTAGTGATTTCATTGACAACCTCGGTATTTAAACCTTTTGCAATTTCTATTACATTTAAATTGATAGGTTTCTTTTCACTAGCTTCGGCATTGATGTCATCGACTGGCAAAAAGTTACTATCTATTTGATTTTTAAGACCTACCAATTTCGTGTCGATGTTTGAGACTTTTTGGTCTAATGACTCCAATTTTCGATCAAGCAACTGTGCGTCGCTTATTTTATTTTTGTTCTCAGCTTGTCTTTTTGCATTATTTTCAGTAGCGCTTTCGTGGTCGTCTTGCACTATGCGACTAAACAATTTTAGGTCAAGGTTTCCAAGTTTCGATATGATCGCATCGGTTTTGTGTATATTGTCGTTTACCCTTGAATCGAGTGCTTCTACTCTCCGCATAAGATGTTCGACAGCTTTATCAAGATTTTCAATTCTTTGCAATTTAGTCTCTAATGTGCTCACTATCACCTCAAAAACGTTGAATATGTATTGCTCCCTGAAACAAAGAAAATATAATTTAATATTTACAAAGTAATGACACCTATAGAACAAACTATGATTATCAACAAAATTGAGTAAGTACCTAAATAGTTTTGATAACCTAGATGTTGTGTAAAATTCAGGACAAAGTAGTAGAGTTTCTATTTTAATTTGTAAATTAAAAAAACTAATGAAATTGACATACCTACTACTTAGTTGCTAACATTAAGAAATGTAATTAGGTAAAATAAATCCTAAACTTAATTCAATTGAATTCAGTTTATTTAAGAAATCATTATTCCATAGATTTGTTTGTAAAGACGCGTAGAAATGTGTAACTTATAGTAAGGATATCACTGATTGTACATAATTTCTGATTACACGTTAAACTAATCTAAGTGACTTTAAGATTTCATAAACTACGTTAATTCGCACCTTTTTGTCGCACCTAATTCGATTAAGTAGTCAAACTATAAGTAATTGGATAGTAGAGGTGCTGGTGTATATTTTAACCGTCCAATTTGAACGGAAGGTATCATTAGTCTTGATGCACCTGATTGAACTCTAATCGTTTATCGCTAATATAGTCACCTGCAAGTAAGTTAACTATCAAAATACATGATATTTTGGTAGACGTCACTAACCTATCTAACACATTTTTGATTTGATAAATGCTTTAAATAAAAAGACTGTAGAGAGAGGCTTTGTGAGATATTAATAAAGACAGGCGGGTTCACAATAAATGCGTGATCTTGTGTCAAATTAATCATAATTATGTTTAAATAAATCTCGGGATTTCCGGATTCCAACACAAAGATTTAAACACTGCGTTACTTATTCCGCATCCACTAACCAAGGTAAAAATTTAAGAAAGTAGTTGTTTATTTTATCAGATGATAAGATAAGATATATTTATTTGTAAGAATATGGTACAGTTAAGATGATGTTCATTGGCTGAAAAGTCTCGAAATAAATTATAGTGTTAAAAACAACAATTCAACTTGTGTTAAACCTTGCGTACTAATCTTTTGACCAGCAAGGTGTTCGGCAACATAAATCTGTTTCGAAATCATAAACGAACCTGTTATAGTAAGTACTTTTACAGTGTGTCCGCACCACATCGCTAAAGTGAATCGAGAGGCTATCGGCCCAGTATTATGCAAATCTACAGTAAAATCGCAGTTCGGTAAACCGGCCCCATTTAATAGTGTTTGCTTTACTAAATTGATCGCCTGTTACGACCTGTCCTATCCGATACGTGAATTAACTTCCTGAAATCGAAACATTTGCTAAAGTGTACCAACGGCATTGAGAATTTTGCAACACCCGCCTCCTTTCGAACACATTATAGGCAGTATATTCCAGGGTATGGTTACGGAAATTAAATCGACCAAGTGTTGATTAATGAAGCATTCAGTGTAGCTATTTGGGTGAACGGGTATCTCGCCAGACGTGGAAGTATTTTGTAAGTTCTGAGCAGAGGAATTATCTAGATTGTTTTGTAGGAACCGTCGTAGCTAATCGCTCGTGTTTTACTCTAAGTTATTACTAGGCATGATAAATAATTGCGTTAAACAATCTCTCAATTCACATGCGTACCGAATTTGATAGAGATTCCGTTATTTGCTGCGGAATTATTTGCTAGGTTAGGTAACTAGACAAGCAGTTGATTCTTGTTTGCTTAAACATGCCAAACATAGTTGCTCACGCACTTTTCACATCCCAAGTGTAATAAGTCATAGTTATAATCTTGTTATGTTATATTGTACGCTTCTGGTAAAAGTATTAAAGTTTCAACTAATTCATAATTCAATCGTTAATAAGTAGGTATATAATAACAATGTTCAATCATCTGGAGATACATACGTAGTAATTAAGAGTTTTGCAATACAAATCAAATTATTTTAAATATTTTGTACATACCTACTAAGTTTACAATGAAAGTGAACGAGCACAAGATAGCTTCGAAACATATTAATATGCTTCCGACAAACAATAAAAATTTAGATTCATTAAATTTATAAATGTATGTTATGTAATAGCTTTGTTAATTGATGATCATTATCGACAATTAAAATGGATGGCGCTCTAATGATATTTTTAAATCAATTGTTGTTTCGTCATTTTGTATCTACTTGTTTATTCATACAGACAACAAGGGGAAAAATCTTGAAATGCGGAATAAATGCAAAAAACAAATGCGAATAAATCAAACAGTAACAGGCAAGAACGTTCATGAGAATTAATAGGCTTAAAAGTTTCAGGCAAGACCAAAATGTTGTCGAAAGAGAAAAGAAAAATATTATAGTTTGCTAGCTGTTTTATATACTTAATTACCATAAAATAACTTTCACAGTATCTAAGCGATAATCCGCAGTGTATGGCGGAATGACAGTTTAAAGGTAATCACTCAAACAAATTACCAATTACCTATAAAAGGTAAACACACAAGCGTACAGGAATGAAGATACGTGTATCACTTCATGAAATAGATTAAATTTACCAAAAGTTTCTCATTTAAGTTTTTGTTAATTTTCTACTTTCCCTGGCTCTAATCCGAGGGCAGATTCTTTTGGTAATGATTCGAATGTGGTTCAGGGTCCTTGTACTGTGTGGGGCAGAGATTGCGCGCTTGCAACCCGCGCAATGCTTTGTCGCTCATGCAGTCACCATTGTCAAATTAATATTCGTTTGGTTCATACATTATGAACATGCTTTGTCTCAATGTGTCGACTGTCGTCCGGTCGACCCACGTTTTTTAAATAACTGCGCGCAAACATTTATTCATGAAGTTAAGGATCATAGTTTATCAATTAAAAGTGCGCCTAGGTAATAGGTACTAGAACTTGTAATTTTGCTTACTTTCAAATTATATGTACTCACTATTCTTGTAAAAATTATAGGTGGGTAGGTAGGTACCTACCTACTAGGGCTGGAAAGTTAAAACCATAATCTTCTGCCTCACCTTTTCTCAAGATATGTTAGGGATGGATTTGGATTCCTGTTTCAGTTTTATAGGTACTGAAATACATTTTACTTAGAGCGTCTGCCTATCTGACCTCCTCACTCAACCCGGTGGTACTGGGTTGTTTCTCAGTAACATGGCTTTTAGAAGGTGTTCCATTGTAAGTCAAAACGACGAAGATCAACGTATGACAGTCGGGAACAACGTATTTACGGGGGAGGGTGTAAACACCGTCAAACCTTATATCTCTGAGTTCTACTGAGTAGTTATTTCGAATTTAGTAGAGTTTCCGACGTCTAGGATATCAAGGTCTTATTCCAATGTTTTTTTTTTATATCCTTTTAGGTGTCCCACTGCTGGGCAAAGGTCTCCCCCAACCTGCTCCAGGCAAATAAAATACAAATAGTGAAATTTAAAAATAAATTAGGTAACGAAAAATTTCAAGATCCACATTCTACTCGTATCGACCGAACGTATACGAACTTGAATAATAGTTCCTAAGCGTGTAAGGTAAGGTACCTACTTAATTTTGGGAATCGTGAGTATCATTTATCATCCAGAGAGATTTATTGACGTGACCACGATTATATGAAGCCTGATTGAGCAAGGTCCTTGCTGCAAGGAACATACTCAAACTTTTTTAGGTTATTATACATTCGTAAAAATGCAATGCACGATAACGGTTTAATTGTTATTAGATACTTTTACCTTCAAATAGTTAAAACAATGGTCCGAATATTTGAAGTATTTTTAGTTTATATTGTGTTCTCGGTATGAGATATAGTGCCACGATAATAATCGACAGGCATGCTAGTTGATGTATGTAGTGACCGAGTGTAACACAAGGCCTTTATAAGAATCTAGGTAAATATAATTAGTTGGGACTTAGGCGAGATATTAATCGACAATAGAGCACGAATATGTCACTAAGTATGTTTTAGTAAAAACAACAAATATTTGTCATGGGAATAGCATGTGTGATACGCTGGGACCTTGCGCAGCGATGTTTGTTCGGCTGTGGACTGCCACGCACACTCTACCTCGACTTTGAGATTAAATAAGTGAATATTGACCCTCGTGTGACCATGCTGTTGTGTTGAATGCTACATAATACACTTGCGTGTAATAGCTTTGATTATTTTAACCTGTAAAATACAAAGAGGTTGTTTATTGCATTACATAAGCTTTTAGTAATAAATTGCGTTTAAATAATTGCTTTGACATCATAATGCGAATTAAATCTTAAAAAAACTTGGTCATGTTTATTTACTAGCAAGAAAATATTGACAGGTTAATGTCTGAGGTCTTAGTCACATGATAACTTAATATGCCTTCGGTAACGTGGTATGTTCATTGAACGTGCGGTTTAACGTTTCTTTAATAATTGGTTTAAAGTTTTAATGGCCGACACGCAGCCATTAAAGGCATCACATGTAAAATGTTTCATTGTTCCAAGACCATGAGAGCAGTTCGTGCATTTTTCGCCGCTGAAATTAGATCACAATTACGAAGTCGCTTTACATAATTGCATGTAGATATATACTGTACATTGTACCTTGTACTTTTTTGGGATAATGGTGTGATTGTTTCGAACACTTGACACATGGCGTACACAATCAAAATAGTAATTCTTATAGACAGCGGAAGAGGCTATGAAAAATAAATTAAAATTTGAAAAATAATTTAGCAGGATTGACGTCGGGCAGTAAGTACAGTAGAGCTGATTGCTGGAACTAAGGCTTAAGACAGTTAACAAGCTAAAGAAGAACCTTTTAATGGTTTTGAAAACCCTTTAAATAGCTTTTTAGGTAATATAGTCTGCAAACTAGTCTGCAAACAAAAAACTTTTTAAGTGGAGCTGGGCTGGACACATTAGCCAAATGGGTCCGGATAGATGAGCGAAAATTTCAACCAAGAGGGTACCTGGAACTGGAGCTTGTAAACGGGGTAGGCCAAAAAGACAGATTGGTGGGAAGCGGCTCAAAAACGAGGGGCCTGGGGCAGGTTGAGGGAGACCTTTGCCCAGCATGGGACACCTAAAAGGTTAAAAAAAATCTGCAAATGCTAGAAAAAAATGTGCTAGAGACAAAACTCATATAACATGTATGAAAGATGAAAACAGAACGATTTTGACGAATAGTGAAATAAACAAGAAATGAAAATTAGCGATCGAGATCTGGAGTGAAACTACTTTAAACACTGGTGATAGCAACCCGGAAGTCGAACTGGCTGAAATTCAATTACAGTTGGATAAATTGTGAATTATCTATAAGTACGATTTCTTAAAAATGTATTCTCGTACGTATGTAGGTATAATTTGTGGATGTGTTAATTGTCGTGTTACGACAGCAGTATCAGCAATAGCGGCATGGTGGTAGTCTGTGGCTCCTCCGCAAGCCGCACATCGGCACGTAATCACACGCATCGCAGATATTGTATGGACGCCGCACACCGTGACTCGTTACCAGTTGTACCTGTTACAATGCTACAATTAGATATTTGCTAAGACACCTTGCATTGGCGTCGATATTCTCTCTACGACGTTCTTCACGCAACAATTACGCTGTGCTATCTAATGAATTAGTAGCATGCTTAGGCGATGGCGTGTTTTGTTTTTCTTTTTTTATTTCTATACTTTGACATTATACGGTACCTATTATAATTATTAAATTGATTTGTTTGTTGCCTTGTTGTTTTAAAATGAATAATATGTAAGTACATAATGTAGAGAGGTTATTCTGCACATTTTTCAAAGAAATTTTGTAGTCATCCAACATCTCTTTTATTTTTCAAATTTGAAATAAAAACAATAAAGGCAACCATTACTTTTAATAAACCATATTTTCTTTTCGTAGCTTTGACAAATATACTAAATTTAGGTCCAATTTCATTATTTAGAGCGTTAGTGAATTAAAATCTATTAACAATTTTGATATTGCTAACTTCTTCGGGATCCATATTGAATAATTATTTGGCAAGTTACTAAAAGCTTTGACGCAAGAAAACTGCGACTACGAACTCCAGCTCTAAATAAACAAAAGTTATTTTGTCCAAGTAGAAAGTGTGTTCACACAGTAATGAAGATTTTTATATTTTCTGGTGATACGTATAACCAAATAATCAAATTTGACGTTTATTAACTTTTTTGGCCATTGATTTTTTTTTTGTTTTTATTTCGAACAATGGCGTTACACAACAGGTGCTATGCGTATTTTTCAGCGTATCACAAGAGACCCAAAAGCGTTTTTTTGGATACCGATGTACATACTTTATGTGCAAAGGAAACACGATAATTTATTTGGAATTCCAACCAATGCATTCACATAAACTAAATTGAACTCATTTAATTGAAGCTAAGAAGTCTTTGTTCCGGTTCGTATAAAGGGTAGATAAAGTTTATTATATAAGAAATATAACTTTCGAATCAATAATTTTGAGACCTACCTATGTCCTTAATTATAAAACACGTAATATCAAAATTCGAAAGTCAATTATTTCGAACGTGATTTTCTTTCAAAAACTATAAATATGTAGTTATATGTATATTTTTTATAAAAAAAATATCCGAAGATAATATAATATTCATACCCAATTCATTTTGCTTGGAACAGAGGATAGTAATGAACGGAACTAAACTCTAGTAAAAAAGCTTTACAAATGCATTGGCCCTATACCCAGGAAAAGGTTCAAAGGTATTTTCCGGCTACAAACTTCGGTAAAAAAGAACAACTTCGAAAATTAACCAAAAATTCGTGTAATTCTACTAATTTAGTATCAGCATCTCATCATTTAATAAAACATCACAATTCAATTCATTTATCTATCTCAAAACATTGCCGTATATTGTTGATGTGAAATTTGACACCTACTTACTAACTTTCCAGTCCCTAAATGATGATATTTTCAATTCTCTTTTCAATGAAATTTCCTAATAAAGTCAAATAGTACTTAGACACATATTCGTTGATTATAAGTTAGATTTCGTTGCTGCTCCCTATAATTGTAAATACATAGTGTCTCTAGTCTCAATTCCTAGAAATAGTAGCACGCAATCGACAGGATGTTGTGAAAGCATATCAAAGAGTCAACAATCTAAAGTCTAGTTGTCGAGGCCGCTCATGAAACTGAGCTTGTTAACTGCTGACTGTAAGGGCGGATGCAGAGGACTAAAAACCAGCTCAAAAAGTACTACGCAATACGTGATCGCAGATATCTGAAGAATGCGTCCTGAGCAAGGTGTTAAATTAAGATTACAACAATTTACATAAATAAAATTATGATTTGCGAAAACGAAATAATAATAATAATTGCATCTGTAATGTATCCAGGTGGACATTACGAAACATTTAAAAGCAAATGATACTTGAAGTGTTATGTGCCTGTAAGTAAGTTTACGATCTTATCAAAGCCTGGTTAATACAGTTCTATATTTGTAGATAAATGTCCTCGAGTGATGGATCGGTACTGCTCTGAACCTTTTGCAACCGTCCATAATTTTATTAAATTTCAACTTGTCTAGAATCTAGTCTTACTCACATTAAAGGTATATGCAATACAAAATATGGGCAGCACTTTGCGTTTGGGCAATATTTTGATGTAAATTATCTTAACGCGGAGTGAAATTATTGATTTTAATTAATAAACATGATCCGATTTCATGTTTATTAATTAACTGATTATGGAGCTAACTCTTATTTAAATTTATGAATTCTTGTATTTTAACTAAAACAAGGAACACGTTTGAATATTAGTGAATCATTTCCGATTTATGGGATCTTCTAGACAAGTTTTATGTAGGAATGTTATGTAATTGATTAGTTATTATTAATTTCTAGTTCATCTTTCCAATATAACTTTATCTGCCGCTATCTCACTTGAGTGTTGACAATCTTACAATTCTGCTAGTTAGCGGCATGTTCTCCGCTACTAATCTGAATACATATCAGATTTGTGTTGTACTCACAGCGGGCGGTCCAATTTGTAATAATTTCACATTAGTAACTTATAATTATGTGTATGTGACTATTACATCACACGTATAAATTAATTTATTCAGAATATTAAATTGGGAAAGGGACTTTTTTGTAATTTGATAACAGTTTTTATTTAAGAAAGCATGTAAATATTATACAACCATGACATATTAATTGCCTACCGTTTAGTAAATAATAGCTTGACGATTGTTTTCCCAAAGCCTTTCACTGTTATAAACGAAGCCGCGAAACTACAAATGAATTGGTCAATCATTTTTGCGACGCGTTTAAATTTGAAATATCTCTGGACAGTTGCAAGTTTGTCATGTTTGACGTTTCTTGTCCCAGTATTCGCACTGCGCCATATTTCTATCGTATAACGACTGAATAATTATACGTGATTCTGTTTAAGAATTCGGCCCGTGAGTTGACTAATACGGTCAGTCGACACAGATGTATGCGCGGCCGCCGCGAGATTAACACATGGTTCATATTAATGTACAGTGTCACCGCGGTGCCACCCGCCGAGCGCCGCGCGCCGCCTAGCCCCACGCTTCGTATTGAGACTGGCCCGATTTTATCTAATGACATATCGGTAAATGACATCATTGTAATAGTGATATAAAGCCTCACTTAAGTCAGTTGTTAAAGGTTTCATCAAACTATTATGTTCTTAAAAAAGATAATTTTAACACCGTCAACTCTACCCAATCTTGTAACACGAATTAAAATTTTTGACTGCATCTTTAATATAATAAATTACAAACAATAAAACAAATTTTAGAAATTGCTGTTATTGTTACATGTACACAAAGTAATAACTCTATTAAAGTGATCTATTGTTGTAATTCTTAATGATGTTGTAAGCCTGTTTTATCTAATGACAAACTAGATTAATTTTGAAATAGGCTGAAGATAATATGTTAGGAAGGGGCGGAATCGCCGTGCGATACAATCGGTTAGAAGTTGATTGACGTCTCGCCCACCGGAGAAAGGGGCTTACATAATGTCACATTCATTAATACGTGACTAAAATTTGTAAGGCACTGATGTCCGCGAAACGCCGGCATAACGTATCAGTGACGTGTGGTATATATTTCTACTGCTGTCTATTGGCAAGTAAAAAAAGTAATGTGGCAGATGAAGAATTCTCGGTTACCAATTTATACCGAAAAGTGTTTTGTATCTATGCTGTTTGTGTATTTATAGTTACACAAGATTCATTCAAATGAATTAATTAATCAAAATAAGACTTGTAGTTTGAATGATGAGCCTGGCCAGTTGCTAAGCTGTATTTTTCAATTTTATTTATCATTGGGTCGTGAAAACAATAACATATCCTAGATCGAATTGATAACACAAGCTAGCGTCGCCGCATAGGTACGTGTACGGCATCTCTAAGTAGTGAACTAATTACAATCACAATGTTAGACGCGTTGGCGTCCGTCAAATGAAAGTGAAGTTAATAGGTGAACGCGTTAGGCTAGGCGTAGCCTGTTAAACTCTTTGAGATTCTGAACAATACTTAGTATCATCTGTGAAAACCCTTGTTTTGTTAAGATTTTTGAAGATCCCAAGTAAGGAAAATCTCAAGTTGATGCTTGATTTATTGGTTGGCTTGGTTGATTGTTGATTTATTATTATATGTTCTAACAGGGAAAATGGCAGTCTTTTTCAGTCTCAAAAGTATCTCGGTACTTTCTTTTGTGAATATCATGTTTTAGATAGTTTGGATTAGGTATATTGTGTAAGAAGAGTTTACACAAATTTCGTCTCCTCATAAATTCGCCACGGTGTTTAATAGACATTTCGTAATTACAAAAAACACCTCTACTAGATATTACGGCCACTATGTACGTGCTCTATTATTTTTACATCAAAGCTGACAATTTCATAATGACGGCAGGCCTTGGTATGGTGCAAAATGGTGTTTTTATTAAGAGCCGTTTTTGTGTTGACTAGAAATGAAGGTAAGGCATACTACTACGAATCCTCCACTAAAAAAACAAATGCAAATTAATATATTTAAATCTTCATGTATTTAAAATGAAGCTTGAGGATTTTTTTCATTTTTATTTATCTATGCATTCTCTATCCAGAATCTGTGATTCTTAAAATGACGTTATTAAAAAATGCAGGCATTAATTACTTAACATATATTTTTTAACCAATAGAATTATTATCTTAGCTTTCACATGTGTTGCATTAAATCATTAGTCAGGATAATGAGAATGGATTGTCCGGTAGGTTCCATTCACTTCACAGCCCTATCGTATATTATCAAGTCCTACATATTTATTATATCCGCCGCTGGCTAAACATCAGCCTCTAACATAAATGGAAGATAATTTGCTTACTATAAAACAAAGGGCTCGTAATTACGTTCGAACGGATAACAATGAGCGAGGTATCCCTCGGATTCACGCTGATCCAACTTGATATTTAACATTGTACAGTTGTTAGTTGAACATAAAGAATAATTTTCCATGATTATTGAGGTCAGCATCAACTTTCAAAAGAATTCTAGTTTTAAACAGAGCGACTGCGACGATTCGCTGACATGACCTCTACGGTCTAAGGCTAGTTCGTGATGACTTTATTATAGTTTATTGGCGTTCCGAGTGACGGTTCCTGACAATCTTGTGACGGCTACTGTAGTGAGCCAGTAGTATTTATTATATGGCAGAAGGCGTGATGTCTACCAATGTAAAGTTAAGTCAAATGAAAAGAACACAAGCACAAGTTAATGTATAGGCACCCGATTGCCTACAATGTGTTTACAACCAGATTTATTACAATCGGATTTAACTTTACGACGACTGCTAGATATATTAACTACTGAACAAGAGACCATAATATCGATTCATAGATACTTCGACAGAACATAAAGTTGATGTAATTGATCGGTAAAGATAAGTAAGTCAAACATAAGTAGAACGCTATTTCTTTTTATGTTCTCTTTACTGACCTTTTGCAATACAACGTTTATTACTTTTTACAAGGTTAGGAAATATTAGAGGTGACAAGGAAAGCAACTGTAAACAAACTGACCAGCTATGTAAATTATGTAGGTCATGTATGATGGACTAATATACCGTCGAATTAGCGACATGCTCACTCTTCGAAAAGCACCAGTCACGTTGATGATAAATTACCTGCAACAAATAAAAAATACATTTTATATACTGTCAATATTAAATATTTAAATCAGTTTTATTAATTACCAAGTGAAACTTAAAGACATTTAAATTTGGTCACCCGATAGCATTTCGTAATGAATCTGAGGCAGGAGGCAGGACAGATTTACAAAAATTCGAGCACAATACGTCACATAAGTGCCGCCCTTTGGTGAAAAGCCAAAGGTTGAAAAAGTAAGTATTTTCGTAATCGTCTCAGTGTAGCACACTGCTTTCGTAACTTTATACCGAGCTTTGAGCCAATAAGTCCTATAATTATTTTACCCAATTAACAAAATAATGTTACATACATTATGTTTTGTAAGAATTTTTAAATATTAATTGACATCTTAACAGGGTGGTGAAAAATGAGATATCTTTACAAGGCATATCGAAATGTGCGCTTAATAACTAACTCCTAGTAGAATTTTGTGTGTTGAATGTACTAACATTACATAGTCACTTTACAGTATCATTTGAAACCTAAATTAAGACTTTATTTAATTATTCACTCTAGAATTCTCTGTGTTGTGAGTGTGCGTGTTTTTATGTACTTGCGCAGAAGTGTGTATGTGTTCCCAGAGGGACTAGGAACGTGCAGCGAGGATGTATTTGTTTTCTTTTGAAATTAATTTAAATTAGCGTGATTTCTCTAGACCAGTCAATTGTAGTCCATAGTCATTGAAGACCTAACAAAACAACATTTCACACGCTACTTTTTTTAATTATTCCATTCTTCAGGTTGGTTAAAAGAAATTCTGTTTAATCTAGTTTGTTACGATAATGATGTATTTGACTGCTTGATATATCGACGTAACAAATTACCGAAACAAATGTGTGTGTGATTCTGCGGTCGACACACGTGCGCGCGTTGCGTTGCGCAGCACAACTCGACCAGTGACGTAGGAACATGATATGGTCATACCTGATGATTAATTGCAAATCTGTGTCAACTTTATTCACGAGGAAAATTTGATGTTTGTTTCTCAAGAGAAATGTAATAATATCACCACTTCACCGAACACTCACTTGAAAATAATTGCGAAATACTATTTTCCCTACTGTTAAAATCTAGTGATTTAGTGAAGTTGTTTTGTAAAAGCTTGACGTTTTATTGTTATAGCGATCATTTAAAGACATGGAACTACAAGAGAGTGCCGAACGAATAGGGTATATATTACACACAATTCTATAATAAGTATAAAAAATAACGGTGGTGCTAGATAATTAAAGTTACACTGAAGACGGTTTTGGACTACCTGTATTAAATGTCATAAACTAATTACGAGTACTATGTAACTGTCTAGTAGTTTTTTGTTTTCGATAGAAAGCCTACTACGGAAAATACGAGTAACGAGTCTGAAAAAAACCAAATAGTTTGAATATTTTGCAGAAGCAATTAGTGAAGTCTACTGTATTTATAATTACAGAATCACCTACCGCTCTACATTTTTAGCTGTCATAAAATTTGAGACCGAAAATTGTCGGGCTATTTTATCGAGTCTTACAACGTCAAAATATAGTTTTGTCTTCGGCCCTAACATGGCTAGCTTGCGCGCGTCGTTAGAACCAGCCATTGCCATAGGCAGCCATGTTAGAACCGAAGTTAGAACGAAGATATTTTGACGAGTAGATTCGATTTAGATTTTGGCGACAACATTTTATCGTGGCGCGCATTCTGTAAGTATGCTAGCCCTGCTGCTATAAGTATATCGGCGTTATGCATGCACCCAGATTGTTCACCAAATATTTCGATATCTAGTTAGAGCCTTGGGAATCTAAATAACACTTACAGCATCCAATAGGTTGAATTTATTTTATGTCAAAAATGTTTGGTCAGGTAAACATGCATATTTGTAATGTCAATACACATTAGCAATGCAAAGTGGATGATTTTCAACCTCAGCGGTTTTACTTTCCCTATCTTATAAGTTGGGCAGGCAGTCAGGCACGCATCGAAAAGCAATTATTACAATCTTTGACATTTTCTTTCGTATACGGAACTCTCCTAAGTCCAAAGGCGCTTACGACTTAATCATGTAACATCTATGGAAATCGTAAACGAATTCATTTAACATTTGAGTCTTAGAAAAGTGAAACTGATTTTAATTACCAGCCGAGTAAACAGATTAGGGTGTTAATTCGAATCGTCGATGACGTTGTTTTGCATTCTGCATGCAGTTAATGGTCTAATGCATTCGGTTGTGCCTGTGTGCAATAGATCAACATCATGTCCAATTTTAGAAAGATTACTTAGTATGGACTTCCAGTCTTTGTTAACACATCTGCAATATAAAAAGTAATCAAGTTGTGACGGAAACCAACCAGTGCCATTTACTTGTTAATCACACTCGCTTCCTATTTACACGTAAGAGCACTAAATTTGCCACTGTGTCAGTTATAGGTACACCGAAATATAAAAAAGCCATTTATTTCTGTTCTATCATTCATTTTGATATTATTATAATATTTATTTCAATATATAATAGTAAATAGTGTTATATCATTGCTGTTAGTGCAGCCATTAGAGTAGTAATAGTCTTACAGCGCGGCTAACTGCGTTTCGATTCGTGTGATATGATAACGATCAGCTGACGCATTAGTGCATGTTCGGTGCTTGTATAATGAACGTGTATACTTTGTAGGTATGTCTTTGGCCATATATTATGTTACATGTACTCTCGTCAGACTAGTTACGGACGGGCCGAGCTAACAACCACCTATTGTTAAGTGATTACTTTGTTCAACGTAAGTCAAAATAAGTTGTAATCATTGACAATTTAACAATTATCAGTAGTGTGTCGCTTAACGCGTTACATAATCTTACGAGGTTTTACAACAATTCACTCTTTCTTCAGAGCTCATTGAAGTTTTAAGAAAACTTTTGTAGGTGCGTTGTTTTTACGTAATTTTACCATTTGGATATTATAAAATAGCCAAAATTTTGAGAAAAGGAAAAAATACGAAATATTCTCAAACAAATGTTTATGAAATAATAATAACGTATTATGTATGATAATTTTCAATCTAATATAATCAAATTATTTGTGTGAACTAGGTTTTAAAGAAAAAGGTCGTGCTTACATAGTATCACGTAACACTTGGCTTTGCCGGGTTTTGGGCACTGACTCCGACGCCGCCGTGTTAACTAGTGCTGGTGTTCTGCTCCATATATCATTATCCCGTACTTTCTCCTTTTTATGAGGTCTACCACAGTTAGCCTGAGCGCAGGCTTGGACTGCTTCACCACACTTTTTGGCGAAAACTTAAGGGGTTTTTCCTTCCAGCCAGAGCAAGCAGCTAAGTTCTTATTATTTAGGGACATTTCTATCGCTAATTCGGAAGGCTCGGGCCAGCTTGATCTAGGGTAATATTTACGTTACTATAATAATCTCCAGACCGAATTTCGGCCTCGGCAGCCAATCTCAAGTTTGATCAGCCATGTATGGGAGATATTATAGTGCACAAGTGTGTGCGCAAACACAGGTGCACCTTCTGTTCCTTCACTCTCATAGTCCGATGGGACAGTTGGCCGCCACAACTGGAGAGGGATCAGGCGCAGGACCAATGACTTTACGTATTATAATAATAATTTATAATACGCGACGGACCTCGCCGGCGAGGGCGCAATATGACATCGGTTGTGATTTGTATGGTGCTACTGCTAGATGCTTCCTGAAGAAGCGTTGTATTGACGCCGGAATAGGATAGGGTATGTCTGGGGCGTTTTAATTTAGGACTGATTGAAGATACTTTCCAGTGTGTTGCTGAAACTCGGCTGTTCATTGGGATTACAAGTACAACTGGGATTATAAGTATGCCTGATGGATAGCCGCCGTGTTCGCGCTCAGACCCAGATCTACCTCCGGGGTACAATACGGCAGTGTCTTGTCAATTAATAAGAACAGTTTTTGCAGCGCTGCGAAAGCTCCATTCCCAAGCCTCTGTACCCTTTTGTAAAGGTTTGATATCGTTTCAACTGCATTGCGTGATTACGGAGTTTAATTTCACAATAATGTTGACCAAAGAAAATATGCTACTTAAATTATATATTCCGATGTTTAATCATGACGATTGTTCAAGAATTGAGTTCAAACTGGCATTTGTATAATTTCAAAAGTAATACGAAAAATATAAATTCGACTGCCGAACCATAGTCGGATTGTTTATAAAAAACCTTGACCTCGTAATTATATTTTGTTTATATGTAGATTTATTTGTGTATATTACTATAATATATTTATAACCTTCCTAATAACTATAAACATAATAAGGTAATTTTACCGTAACAAAATCAAAAATAGTTTTAAAATACCTATCTACTATAAATAAACTCGAGTTATAGGTGAATATCTTTATTGAATTGAATAAACGGGAAACAAATTAAATAAACAAATAGATTCAACATTTTGTAAGTTCATAGGTCAATACACTTGTATTTGGAATATTATACATTTATTAAAGCTAATAATAAACCTGATTTTCTTTTAAAATTGATATTGTCATACCTCGAGGTCTACGAAACGGGTAGCACAGTAATAAATCACACATAAAACCCTTCCTCTTCCTACACTCATTTTTTTTTTAATAAAAAGCATTGTGGTTTGCACATTACTAGTATTCTTGTTAACCCCTCGTGCTAAGCTAAATAGCTTGTGTTACGAGTGGGTTACCATCGGTAGTGCAATGGATGGGATTCAAATCCGCAACCACAAGATCGCAAGTCCGACACCTTAGCCATTAAGCTGCCGCTTCAACATGCATTAAAATCCGTTGCGTAATTTAGATTAAGTTAAATTTTTTGAGTATTGATACATTACTAAAAATAGTTTTTAGAATAACCCTTTTTTACTTCAAGTTTATTGATAAAATATAAGTCATAAGCTTATTAAGTTCTATGGCCAAAACGACATAGGTGATTAATCAGTGTAAGATTATAAATTAGAATGACTGGTTTTATAATGTGTTGTTTATGGGATTAAAATACTGATCAATGACTGTTTGGAGTGGGCAAAACCTTGAATACTCAACCGAATGTAAATCAACAACATACTCATAATATTGAAATCTGTCTGACTGTTCGGAGCTGTTTTGGATAACTTAATTAACATTTAAAATTTCTTTAATAACGGTTTAACCAATTTGATGTGAATTTGCCGATTCGCAACACGCAGAAGTACTTTTTCCTTTTCTGCAGGTTTTGTTATTTGAAGTTGTGGGGGCCAAGTCGGCGGCACAAACTAGTTCCATCTACAGAACATTGATAGCATATATGCGTAGTTTAGAACTGGGTACAACGCAGTATGATGTCTATTTACAAAAACTTTTTAGTCGCATACAAGTTGGAAGGCGAGGCTAAGGTATGCGACAAGCCGTGGGAACCAAAAAAATATCCAATATTATTTTATTTTACGAGCTATGTTAATACCATTATGCGTTCAGATCTGTCAAGTATTTTTGATCAAAATGCAATAAATGTCCATCTCTAACTTTCACAGTAATGATATACTGGCTTTTGACAGCATGTCCTTTCTTATAGTCGAACAGTACCCCATAGCAATTTTCACCAAAATAGATTTAGCGGTTTACCCGTGACGTGAAAGTAACAGACAGACAGCGTTACTTTCTGCTTTATAATTAATTTGATTTTCAGTTTATAATTAAGGCTTCACCTAGAAGGTTATATAAGTATACTGTAGACCTGGATTAGTGTGCATTAAGAGTGTCATTACGGTAAGTGTGTTGGGTGGAGCTGCGCCTGCGCAGAGGTCGGCGAGCGGTGTTTACGGGCAGTTTATCAAACCTCGACAAGGTCTCAACCACTAACACTACTGTTCATTACAAGTATACACTATTACAGGTTAATAATCTTTTTTTATTTAGTTAAGTAAGTACCTGTTACCTCATTCTTATATCTAGGTGTGGGTATAATAAAGACTAGCTTATCTATCTTTCGTACTCCTCATGCTCAATTCTATCTAGTCTTTTAATGTTTCAAACAAATATATTTTAATTTCAGATCGGTAACAAAAAACTGTATAAGAGTTAACTAGATATTTTGCGAGGCCATTTGACCTATGAAAAGTATTCGATAAAGTTGGAAATATTGCAGTAAAGATCAGATGAGAAACATGCGAATCAACATTCAGTAACTGCAATTCTACTTTTTGTGTTGAAGCTATTACGATAGATGTCATCGAACAGACGGCGACGGTGTCAAAGACGGCCTCGTGACGCACCTCACAGCGAAAACAAGCAGAAAACTGGAAACACTCTATACTCGTTTATCTACTGTGAAATTATATGTGTCAATGACAGATTTATAATTATTTCATAACAGAGATGGCCTAACGCGTAACTAGCCTGCGGTAACAACTCTGGCCACTGTCACACTCCAATTTGCTTAAGGTGCTTGTTAATTAAGATAGTAAACCTTATTAACACTTGATAATAATGTTTACTATATATATGTGGGTATATAATAATATATATGTTTATAAAATATAAGTGGTATGGTCGAAGCTGACGGCGTTGCTACGCGGAATAAAAATTGAATCTATTGACGGGTAATTCGATACTCGATACGAGGATCGAATTATATAATATATTTTAGTTTCAAATGAAAAAAAAGAAACAATACGTTTGCAAAAAAACGTTATCAATTTTTTTGAAGATATACCTTTTATATTAATGATGGTTGTCAAATTATGAGAGGATTACAATAGAGGAGAAGGAAGCTAAAATATTTACTGGTTTTGGTGTTCATAAAAAACACTCTAACATATCACGTTGCTCAGGTACCTACCGATGCATGTAAGTTAGTAGTCTTGTCAAAGCAACCATATTATTTTTTTATTGCAACTTTGTTGTATATTTAGCACCAATTAAGTCGACATGCCGATGCTCCCTTGACTTATCCGATGTAAAAGAACAAAACAATAAGGCCAGTTTTAGCAGATACAGCAACATTGGTGTATGTGTTTATTTTAATACGATTTGCAGGGATCTTAGGTATGTAGGTTAATCCTAACATATGGTATACAAAACCAATCTAAAGTTAAGATCGCCTCGAGTCTTCTTGTCGCTGACCTTTATTTAGATCAAACGCTCTCTGTCAAACATTCATCGCTCGTTACTTGTGATCTATGAATGCATAAAATCAATTAGCTCACAGTCGCGATTGGTTACTCATAGCTGATATTACATTTTGAATGTATAAACTAATATTTACCCTAATTAATTCTGAATGCGTTGAAGGTCTGCCAATAGTATTTAAATTACGACGCTCAGGTAGTTTCAGCTTCGGAATCATCAGAAAACTCGGTTATTTACATATCCGAACCTTTTAGTACGATAGCGTGAGACTGGTGTTCACTTGTTTTAAACCAATAACTTAAGATATTTTTAGAGCTGCGCCTCTGTAGATAATATATATGCTTTAGACCTTTTAATGTAGGTACATATTTTTATCCAACAAAAACAGGTGTTGCATTAAAACAAAGAATGTGTTTACGCTACAGTGTTCTTCGTTTCAAGCTTGGCTTTAAAGGTAATTAGTGAGATATCAATTCTTACAGATGCATCATTAGGTACGGCTGTTGGAAGATAAGTAGTCCGTTGGCTAAAATGATGGATTTTCTAAAGCCAAATGATAAACAAACCTAATGTTCTACGGCGGCGTATTTTTTTATAACTATTCGCGGGCACGCCGTGATTCGTAGGAGCTGAGTAACAGAGACTAAAACGTAGGTATGTACAGTTGGGTACTTACAAGGAAGGTGATTAGGTACAAGATACACGAATGAAAATAAAATGTTTTGTGAACTGTGAATGATTAAAGATTCTTAAATGCCAATGAGATTTACGATATACCTATTTAAATATCGGCTGTCCCATGATTTTTTTAAATTTATATTGGTATCAAAGAGGTCACTCTTCACGTTTCCATTTTCAAGAAATAAAAAGTAAATATCTTTTTTGTTATATTTACGTAAAAAAAAAAATCTGTCAGGAGATTCTCCATATTAATGACATTTTGGAACCATGCAACTAGAGTTATTTCACATTTTGAAAGTACCTGAAAAGATCTAGTCGAAATAAAAACATTTTGTTCATTTATTTTATTTTGATCTATGTATGTATCGAGTATACGTCATTACTTTTGAGTATATACAAATAAAAGGCTCCCGGATTTGCAATAATTATGTGTAAGACTGTGTAAGATAACCGAGGCATTAAACAGCGGGTGGGTCTGGGTAATGCCGCAGGGTGGAAAGACGGACGTAACGCAACGTACACGCGTTTCACAACCGTCCCAACTCAACGGATAACTCGATCATAATCTATTTGGTGATATCTCAAGTCGAAGTCCCTCTGTGACCAGCCTCAATGTACACAGATAAATTCGGGTTAATTTGTCAGTTCCGCTCAAACTAATACGTTATTACAATCACAAGTCCAGCAGGCAATTACACAAGCAGATATATATGCTTACCACTTTAAAAACAAATATTGCCAACAAACAAATATTTGAGTCGTAGTTAGAATTCTAAGTATGCGTTCTGATATTTTCGTGTACATTCATATCTGATGCATAGGTATCTATGCTTTATTATTTATATATTTAAAGCTGAAGAGTTTGTTCGCTTGAACGCACTGATCTCCGGAAATACTAAACTACTAACTTCTCCGAAAAATTATTATTAGAGCAAAAGTTAGTATTAGATTTAAGTAGCATTTTCAGAACTTGTGCCGTGCTTAAAACAAATAGTAATATACCTACTTAAATATTTTCATTAATTAAATTATACATTACCGTGCTTCGTTTATAAAGTAGTTTTCCTTCAAGGCTGATCAAATAATTAAATTGTTTCCTTATTTAACTTTCATGTAAATTATATTTTTAACGAATGATAGCATTCATACGTTAACGTATTAAATAATAATAAAAACGTAGACTTAGGCTATTTAATACGTCTTAATTTGTATAGTTTATTTTGTTATGATTATGACCCAGTAATGGAGAGAAAACAAATTAATATCTTGTTGTGTATTACATAATGTGATTGGAACAAAAAGTTCAACGTCCTATTTTATGGTATGAAACCACTTTTTAAAACCAGTTCCTTAACTTGAATATTTGGACAAGCTGAATACAGAACTGTCGAGTGTCCGCAGAAGTTTGTGTTTACTCACACCTACCAACTACAGCCTGTGAATGAGATAACACTGATAATTACTATATCGATAGTTTATGTAACACGGGGACATAATTTTACTATTATTACGTAATTGCTTAAATTGAGGATGTAGGTGTGTTCACGAATGCCGAGCGAACTGTTTTGTGAATAGCGTTTGCATGAGATCAATTAGTGACGGATAGAATGGCTGGAGCGCGGTGCTTCGTAACCAGCATAATCGTATTACCTAGTTCACGTTACTACTTATATTATTAAGTCTCTCGGCAAACATCTTGACCTCTGACTCCTTTTTATTGCAAACAATCGTATCATTTACGGCCACATGGCGATGTCGTTTTGGTAACACAGATCTGTTTCTGATCGAACTCGAAATGACTCGAATACATTAAGTTCTTTATTTTTATTTAGCGACCCGAATCGTTATTATTGCGTATGGGTCTGGTATGGGTCACAACGCATTGCAAGATATGATTTCGAATTCTGGCATTACTGAAATGGTAAACGTTTATTTAGATATGTTCTTAATTTATGGAATTGAACATATATGCCACGCATTTATGACTCGTAATGTGTAAATGTGTAGGATTAGTTATGTGTGAATGAGTGTTTTCAAGGGTATTCCAAAGCTATATTACAGCACACGTACAATTAATTTCGAGTTTAAGCTTGGTACGTTTTAATTTAGATTAAATCTTAGATAAATTGGTAGTAGCGAGGTGGACTAATCTGGACATTTTGTACCTCAACCATACAATCCGCGGTTAGTACTGTAGGATCGACAAGAGCCCTTTCCCTGCAGTGAAAGTTTGAAGTGGACATTTAGCGGATCGCCGGGTTTCACAATGTGCTCTCCAAGCGTTTCATAATATTAAATACCGGCAAAAGTATTTTATCAAGTGCCGTGTAACAAGGCTAGTAGTGGCGTAAGCGAACAAAATTTTAGTAAGTTTCTTTGAATTCCAAAAAAGTTTTAAATGATATATCTTTAGTGTATATTTCTGTACTGGGTCGGGTTTTTATTGAGCGTCCACCTTGACCGAGTAATGAGTAAATCACTGCGACCCTGCACTAGCTGGTCAATTCATACAGAAATGTCTCTTCTTAATTATTCGTTTAGTTATTGCACTCTTGTAAATATTTAAATAATTAGTTTTATCACTTGTGACAATAATTATATTTGTTTCTTCTCTGTTTTTTTTTCTTAACATTTCCTTGATAAAGTAATGGGTATAAGTTCTTTAAATAACTACCTACACACCTACTTAATGTCATTGTTGGTGTCCAATAAAATATATTCTAGTCTCTTATATTCCATTCTACTGTATTTTTCTAGTTAGGAACTACGAGACTTCAAACACAGATTCATAATTAAGAGTCTACTTAGAAATAAGTACTATTTAAAACATGAAAATTTATATAAATTTTAATTACCAGATAGAAATTCATCAAAGTAATAACTCTGGCGTTTGTAGTATTAGTATGCATTGTGATTTAAAATTGCAATATACTTAATTAATGTAAAATTGTAATTCTCTGTGTATCTATACATATAACCTTTGCTGCAAAGATTGCCGGAAGCGTTGGTATCTCTGAGCTGTGGGGAGAACCCTCGTATCATTGTTGTTATTTTCTAACGACCGCTTGCATGGTCTATTGTTATTTTTTTAATTTCACATTTAGTTAACCCAAGGTTTCAGCCGGCACAGATTACTAAAACTTTAATAAGTTATTGGATTTTTATTATTGACTGAAGTCTAGATACGAAACTATTTTATGAACTCTGTAAGTTTTGCAATTTTAACATAGGTATAAAATACAGATATTCATAATGAATATTTTAGACCGAACATAATTAGATATGTGTGTATTAATAAGTATAATAACTAATGAACAACATTACCTGAAATATAATCAATTTGTCAGAATGTAAATGACATAACTTTAGTCAAAAATAAATATTAAGTTTGTAAAATATTATAAGTATATTCAGCCTGTACTAATTATTATTTTATTTAGATATTCACGGACTTTGAGTATGAATGAGTGAATAGGTAGGTATATAATACCTACGTTGTAATAAACTCAAATTAACATTTAAGTACTTATTATAAAATGATTTGGTGTCTGCTACGGTTTTAAGTATATATAAAGTATTACTAGCATGGCAAGTTGTCTCAAACAACTTGTTGCTAAATGGTCAGTCTAGCTTAGTTCGATTGGCGCAGTATTTAGAAAGGTGAGTGAACTGTGATCAACCATAAACCATTCGTGCGAGTAATAACAAAAATCATCGTGTTTTGGCAGCATGTGTAAATGTAATCTGCGACATTATATCAACTATTCTGTCATGGTTGATCAAACTTGTCCTGGCAGACGTGTAATGCCTTTATTACACGTCGAATAAACGCGAATTAAGTCTTCAATTCATTACCTAAAAGTAATTTTAGTTTTTCAACTCAAGGCCTAGGTCTCCCTCTCCTTTTACCATTTGATTAGTTTGTAGTAGCTGTGTGGGTAACCAACTCAAAAATGCAATGATTGAAACAAATATCGATACTAAATAACATCTTCAAGTTTTAAGAAAATATAGGAAACATTGAGTGGGACAAGTAGTACAAAGAAGGTTCTTCTCTGACCAATCACACTTATACTGAGTTACCCTACATAATTATTTACAAGAAGTTTAATAATCAAATTAGAATCTGTGTTCTTATGTTTACGCATTTAATTAGCACATAATACTATACCAAATAATATATACTATACTACAACAAGATTGAACATAAATATTCGTTGACACACCAATCTCTTTATAGTGATTGACATCAAAGTACGGCTTATGGGAACAAGCTACATTAATGATTATTTATTCTGTCGTCCCGATTTAATCGTCCGTCCTATAGCAAGCCGAGCCAAAAATAGAAAGATTAGAATGATCGCTAGACCACCTTGGTACATTTTCAACAATCGCTGCAGGTGATTCGCTTAGACGACGAACAAGCATATTTAGCGATAAAACCCACATTTTCTTAGTACTTTTGAGGCGTATGAAACTAATTATGAGAGCGTGTATTACATGTGTATTAAATTAATTTAGATGATAAAAATGTGCTAATGGCTTAAACCCACCGAATATAGAGTGCTTGAATGAGGCGAAATAAAAACATTGCGAAGTAAGTTGTATAAAGTTATTTAGAATACCAATATTTTTTTACGAGAACAGATTCATGTGAAAATAACTGATTTAAAAAAAAGAATGTACACAATACATTTTTATAGTACCTACGTTAGTTACATATGGTGCTCTTTTATTAATTGCAATCTAGAACCTGTTTAGAACTTAATATAGTAATTTCGTTACCGTACCCTATAATAGGGTAAAGTAGCGAAATCTAAGTAGGTACTACATATTTAGAGTTTCGAGTACTTACCACTTTGAAGACAATAATTGTTTTAAGGTGGTACTCGATCATCCAATAAATTGTGCTAATAGGAAACTGTCAACGTAAATGTATTAGTAGAAAGGTTTAGAAATTATATTCTCTGCTCACTTGCGACCAGCAGGAAATGGGTCGGACTGAGCACTAGATGTACTGTATTACTGGGCATTATTTAAGTAACCACCTTCTACATATTATTATATTCATTAAAACATTGTAACTATTAAATAAATTGCTGGTCACAACGCCAAATATGGATCGGTCTAAATTGAATTCTTTAAACAAAATTCAATGGCCGCCGCACCCGCCGTCTATTGATTAACTATGTCCAATATAACAGTATATTAAAACTGACTCGGTTTATATATTGATATGTTCTAGTTCCAACAACGATTAGTTCTTGAACGCTGCCCATTATGAACGGTTAACGTTTATTACTAACCTCTAAAGACATCTTAAATAATGTTAAAAGTTATGCAACGCAAAGCGATGAGCTATTAAGCACCTCTCGTATTGCATTTGCAGTTACAAATTGTAATATTTACGGGCAAAGGGATCCATTTGCATGGTTATTTACGTTACCTCGTTAAAATTAAAGTCTTGGCGTAAATACCTACGGCTGCAATGCACTGATGAAGTATCCGTAACTATAACATGGTTTAAAATGTTATTTCTTTCAATTTATACATGTCTTCAGTAGGTTATTTTTTTCATTCTCCTTTTTCTCGGTTCAGTGCCACGCGAAAAAGTTTTTCTCCGCTGTCCACTCGTGGATGTTTCTGAGCCACGACTTCTTTCCTCTTCCAACACGCCTACTCCCCTCAATCTTGTCTTTCATTTTTCTGATTGGTCTATTATAATAACTGTATGACAATAATCATACACGTTGAATAAATAAATAAAAAAAGACTTATGTAACACTTAATGGATGTGGTTATACTGTTCTGTGATAACTTGTACGTGTAATTTTTTTTAAATTGCTAAACGGAATTATAAATAACGTTTTAGTCGTCAAACATGAAAGCGTCGATTAAGTACTTTGTTAAGATAACGATATCCCCAGGTGATATTATTATGCCAAGTCATTAACTCATACAAACATATATTGTAAAGATTTTTTTATGTATGCATATTAAGTACCTATACAGTTATGTGTGCAAATAGTATATGATATATCTATATAAGATTATCTTGATGGCGATTGGTTGACAGGTCCCTCATTAAAGCAACTCAAAAGTGTAGGGCCACTGCAAAAGCCATATGCACAAGGTGTTATTGCAAACAAGGGTATTAGTATTAGTTTAATTAGGTAAGCTTATTACATTTATTTTCTAACCTACAGGTGTTTATTGTTGAAATCTGTTAATTATTTTTGAAACTGTAAACGCACTGCAGGCGTAGAGTATATCTTGTCATGTCAAGTAAGTGGAGTATATTTACTATTGTACAACAAACTGACCATGTTCTGAGAAGATAAAGTTACTTTACAAGTTAGTGAAAACGGAGAACAGGTTTACATAAAGGCATTCTCTGGCGCTGTGTGGCATTTAGTTGCTCTAGTTATGCGCCGGTGCCCTATATTGAGTAACGTGCAAAGATACCAAGCCGCTTCCGCGTCAGCTAACTACATCTTAGTGGCCACAAATCAGTGGTAGGCGAATGGAAGCTCGGCTTGCGCAATCTGCTTCGAGTACAGTGTTGGCAAACACCGTCACTGTCTGTCCTGTCCACGCTGACTTCACAACTGTGCACCGGCCTGTCATCTTGTTCACTGCACTCTGTTTATTTCGTTGACAATTCTTTACACATGATATGATATTACCTAATTGGTAACGAGTTGATTTCGTTTTTGTTCGGTACTTTAAGAACTTTCGGCAATCCCATAACCGAAGAGGAATTGTAATTTGTATTGTCAACGCCAACTCACATTGCATTTTTGAGGTAGTGATTGAACGCTAATGGGGCAAGATGTGCCTATAACTATTGATTGAGTCTGTACAAAACTCTACGATAGTGTTATCGTAGAGTTTTGTACAGACTCAATGTTTCCATAAAGGTTGCTACTATGCTTTATTTATACGGTAGCCTCTTAAGGTTTTTCTAACACATGTGAATGTGTGTGTAAGACACATGTTGTCATATATCAGAGGCAAATATATCATAACATACTTTGGTACTTGATCTTACAAAAGCAATTAATTTACTCGTTTTAGAAACAATATTAGCTTAAAATAGCTTATGAAACCGAACATCGTAGAATTCGTATGACTTGTAAGGGCTTGATATCATTGCTTTATCAGGTATACCATCAGCCATAATCAGCATAGGTATTTATGTGAGTAGGTATTTGCATTTCTATTTATTTGTTACCTTATATTACTATGAATATTAACAGCCCTTGCATCTTCAGCCATTTGATAGTATCGTATTACACAAGGTTTATGTTCATTTCAGAACGTAATCGTCTCGTTATGCGATTTCAATAGATCAGAGCAATACATATTATATACGAGCGAACGTTCACGTGACATTGGATTCGTATAATTTATTCAGAACAAAATATGCTGCAACACATTGTGTCGTCTATTGAGGTCTTTAGCGGGTATCGCGACAATGACCACGCAGCGAAAGTTCATTTTCATCATACAATAGCTTGGGAATTCATTACCTCTAGAGAAATCTTTCTAAACGCCGCATAAATATAGTCCCGTCGTACGCATAGAATGACGCGTAATGTTATCTGGTTCCGTTCGCAGCTTGCTATGGAAAGTACATTATAATGGTGTACATTCATGCGCTACTCATGATGAATTACGTATTGTAAACTGTTATTAAAATAATAATAAGTTAGGCTACCAAATCCCACCGGGTATCATTACACCGGGGACTTAGAAACTACGGAATTGCGGTTCATAAAATAAAGTGTGAAACCGCTAATTATAAATTTTGGGATTAACAAATACATATAGCGGTAATAACTACATTTCCTTAATTAGAGGAATATATATATTAGTTATAAAACAATATTAAGGTACTACGTAAATTTGCCACAGTCATGAACTCATGAATGAATAGACTTATTGTCCGAGGTTTGCCGTGCTACAATATTAGTAGAGCCGATCAGACGGTGGGTGTTATACAATCGGATGTCAACAATGCTATGACAATGGTTATGTAAGGGGCGAGGGCCGCCTCAGCAACGCACTTGGCCTTAAGTCTGATGTTATGTTAGATACAGTAATGAGTTCCCAAAGCGTGAAGATTGTTTGGAAACGCTTTGTTTCCAACATCTTGATTAAAATTGAATAGCTTAATGTGCATTTTTGCTGTGTATTTAATCTAAGAGTATTTAATGTTATTTTCTGCAAATTACGATGAGATTAGATTTATTTATTTACAATTACTGTTAACGCAGCTGCTTCAATGTATTGTCCCGACTATATCGTTGTGTGGTATCTCACATATGAATAGGAAAGACTGTCCTTAACATCAATCGTCACGAAGTACGTTCATTCATTGAGAAGAGTATTTCGAAATAATTCTAAGATGTTCAATGTTATGATGAGTAACAATATCATTTGTATTGCTTGACTATAGATTGATAGGTAAAGTGGTTTATATTATTAGATTTTGGTACGTACGCAATCTTAATGATTTAAAAAATACCATCCCAATTCTACGTTCAACTATATATGTATCGACATATTCGTAGAGTTTAGACCTCGGCTTCTCTAAAATCTAATCCAATCTTCGGTGTGGGTGTAAATAACAATTTTGATTTATATTTTGTCACTATTGATGTGAGTTGAATATTTATAGTTCATTTATTCGATATTCAAGACGTTGACGATCAAACCACTCGATTTGTATGCAAATGACACGTGCAAATTGACGTCTATCGAGAATGATCGTAAAATTATGTTTTTATAATAATTATGGGATAAGGGATAATTTGATGTGCTTAAAGGACAATTAGCTTACATCAATATTACCTTTGAAGTTGTAATGATTGTTTTGAATAGGTACAGGCCATATTTTGTGTTATCAAATGGCTTTATTTTAAATGTGATGCCAAACTAATAGACATGTAGATTTGTTTGGTGGAAAAGGCTTGAAGGAGGTTAGAGACGTTAGAGTGGGAAGTAGACCATATAACATCAAAGTAAGCACATTATTTAAATGCGCGACTAACTCGGTTCAAATTACCAAAATAAGAAATTTATGTTTTTTAAGATTGTCTCAGTTAGATTAAGCAGTATACTTATTCTTCTAATTAAAAAGAGACGTTGTTCTAACAATAACTGACAGGGCCATGACGGAGTGTTTATTATCACTTAGGAGATCTTAATTGTAATTCGTTGGCTATAATCGTTAACAGCAACATAGTCTCTTTTCCTCACATGATTTATGGCACATCTGAACTCATCACTCGCTAGTACTTACGCGGCCGAGGACACGAAAGGTATTTAGATGGTACCTAGGTATATTCTTAAACGTTAGCTTCGAGCTGTTAAGTGACTTGAGCCGAATTCCAAAGCGTAATTAAAATTAACCACTACGTAATTTACAAGATATACCTTGAAATCAAATTACCCATATGTGTTGTAACAATTTCGCTGGAAATCTTTAAAGCGAGTAGGTTTACTTTTTAGATCGAACGAAAACACGTTCATCTAATATAAATTCAGAAGTTACGTGCTCTAGTTAACCAGTAGCCAGGCAAGTGGTAGAGCTGTGCACTGCTGTGACTCACAAGGGTCGCAGTGCCTCCTTGGCCAATCCTTTATGTTAAAGTATCCTACTTTACTTTTACAAATCTATAATAGGCAAAAAATATGAATAAAGGATGCAGAATTTATTATAACCTGCCTTAATGGTGGTTTTGGCCGTTTTCGTAGCGGATACATGTTTGGGACCGATCGCTTAATTGATTGACCTACAGATATCGCTATACTCCGGTGTTTGTGGTTTAATACTTAATGTTTTCTTGAGAGGTAATTAAATCGACCACAAGTTGTTAAAATCTATTCCGCAGAATAAAGTGTTAATCATGTGCATTATAAAAATAGACTCTTGGGTTTTTTAAAACATTTGACGGTTTCTGGTTTTTAAGCAAATAGTGTTGTGTGCGTATAATAAACAGTACAATCTGTAGAATTCTGTTGCAAATTACTATGGAAGCTTACATACATTACCGATTCCATTTCCTTACAGAGCTCATGTTTGCGGGTATTCTCAGTGTAAAATAAAATATAAATAATCTTATTTTTGTCTGTATCAGTTGTCTGTCCCAGTTGCTTTTTTCATTACTGTAATAAAAGTGTGGACTGTTTGGTCTGTTGGGTCCGGCTGATCTGCTATCAATCTTTTAGTGGCTACGTCCGGTACACACCATTCGACATTTAAAAGGCAGTTGATACAGACCTAGACATGTATTATATTATAATAAACCAGGAAATGAGAAACCAATTTGATTAATGCTTGGCAAAAAATCTACCTAAATTGTAATACCAATTATATTTTTTGTTAATATTTAAATAATGTTGATCAATTGCGTTCAGTATTTCTAATAGTCATTGAAATAGTTTCAATATGAAAACAGCTAGAAAATGAATACGTTTAGCAATATATTTGTAAAGTAACAATTTGTCGGTTGGTTACGGAAAATTTGCACCTAATTACAACTCGTACATTTCGTGATGTCGGACCCTAATCTTTGTCGTTTTCCGACATATAAATAATTGTGGTCGATATGATTATAGGCCCGACAGCTTTAAAATTGTAGCAACACAAATCTCTGGATATTTATTTAATCACTTGAATCGCGAGTATTACCTTAGCAACTGTAATTTGTAACATTTTAATGGGCTGCGTAGACAAGTGTCTTACGTTTCGAATGTTTAATTAGAAGCTGGATATTTTCTAGGCTTGTATTGCATGTTAACGGTAATTTCGATATTGAAGCCAGTTTGAGAAAAAAGTGGAAAGGGTGATTTGAATAATTATAGTGTTGCGAAAATTTTACAAACGATTCGATAGTTTGTTCATTTATTTTTAAGTGTTGCTTGGCGTTGCCGCATCCGCAACTATTCCGTGGTGTATCAAATTAGGTTCAGCTCGGTCTTCGTTGGAAATATTTAAATACCGTCTTCTCGGCCCCATATATGTAGCATTAGCAAGCGTCAGTTTGTGAGTTATTTGTCTTCACATTTCATTCCTTATCCAGTTAAGCGGAATTTAAAGTACCTTCAACATTGAGTAACACCTAAATAACCCTTTAAATTGTGCGGTGTCATCATATCAATAAAATATTCATTATCAAATATTATGTATAAATCCTACTTGTGAAGACACATAAATACATCTCCGATAAAATTAAAATTAAATAAAACCGCTTAAACTTTATTTATGCGAGAGTTACAAACATTACTACGTAAGTAGAATGCATTTATGTTTTTTATTAAAACCTTAATGTAGCCCAACCAGTACAAGTATGTGAATAAAAAGTTCCTATGCAACTAACTTTTACCGAACAACGAGTGCGGTAGGCAACTAACAAGTGACCTTATATACGGCACGTTGATTTCCGTGTTGACTGTATCTGCGACTGTGTACATATGTAGATTTGTCAACTGGCTATGTATATACATGAAGGTAATTAGAAAAACTCGTCATTGAACTAGATAGCTTAGCATTAACTACATTGTGGCCATAGTGACGATCGAATCACGTCTCCCCGACATGTTCGCTCGACCGGCCTCGTGACTCTAAATAATGTTCAGTGTATTTAAAAATACATAAATACATTCACATCTTCAAGAAATGGTGCAAGGTCGAGTCAGTACATGACATATGTTTTTCTCTAAGTAATTAATAATTCTCAGTTTGAAAACCAATGCAATTCGCCGTCTTTTGTAATAAAGCAAACGAATAGCTTTTAGCAAACAATGTAGGTACATATCCCAGAATCGAAACTTTTTACAATAAAGGATCCTAATAACTAAACTTTAAAATGAATAATGAGATATTTACATTCCTAAAATAGAGTTTTAATGAGAAATCTTACTTGCAGAATTCAAACTACTTATATCCCTAAAAGTAGACAATTTGTAATATTACCTATAAAATGTGAAGTTTAACTTCACAGTGGAGGAACACACTAATTCATAAAAATTCACTATGCCATCTGACATTATGTTCCATGGCTTAGGTGTAAACAAATTGTATTAATTCACTTTATAAGTACGATAAGCAAATTACGGCGCGTGGCGTCGTGAGGATGCGGGAGGCGCTGTCGTGAGCCTCTCCGGTCCATGGGAACGGAGGTAAACGTGACTGCCTCTCAATGTTTCCACAATTATTCCCTTTTTAATGCAATCGCTTCTCTGACAATTGTCTTTAATGATTGCTGAAGGTCGATTTAAATCGACCTCTTAACATCAAGTGGATATAGATAGATCCAAATCTGCTTTATGTTTTGCCGACTTTCGAAGTAATTCTTACGTTATTTTTGAATATTAACATGACGACATAACTATTAAATATTAACATGACGACATGAATAAGGAAGGTACAGCCTCTAGCAATCTATTAATGAACTTTCACAGTTATTAAGTTCCCAAAGCCTAATTAAAAGTAGAATACTGCGTTATTTCAAGATTACCATGCACCTTGATTACGTGAACAAATTGAACGTTATAAAACCTCTTCATGCTTAATGTAAAAGCGATAACACTTAATTATGCTAATTAATATAAAAAGACTTGTCTAATTAATGTTGGTAGTGGAAAGTCCGCTGGCGTAATCATGTCCGCGGTGAAAAACATCTACATTTAGCCAGCGGAAAACACTACTGGTCTTGGAGGAATTTACAAAACTTACACCGTTCTGTAATGGCCACATAAAACGTTATGGAGCATGTTTTTTTCCTACGGGTAGGCCTACCAACTCGCAGTACATCGACCACTGGTATATACTAAGCTATCGAATTATTTGATTGTTAATGACATATAGGAACTCTTTGATAGTCCCTTAACACTTCTCACCACGGCCTCAGCCCTGTTACAAGCGTAATGAATGCGAGTAATTCAGCAAAACAGTCACGCGAGCGTCGCGAACGTGGAGCTTGGGCCTCCTAGATAATTGTCGTTGTCGCCATATCTCCTTCGACCACTTGCGCAATCGTGATGCATGCCCTAATTAGCGGCAATGCCAGTTAGGCATTCTCTTAGGAAATGTTTAGTTGTAAGGAATACAGATTTTTGCACAAAGGACTTTAGTCAGCCTTCTTCGTGTTCTTTTCATTCCGTTCCATGGTACGTCCAAGGTACCTTTATTCGTCATATAAATCCAGTCCATCAAATAAATATCCATCCATATCATTTATTCACCATGACTTTAACATTTCCCTTCCTCTCATGACTTCCATCTGTTTCAGATGCAAAATCGAATTATAAATTCGTATTAAGTAAAAAAGTTGTATTATTTTTTTCTTGAACCTTCATTCAATTATACCTTCCCACATACTATCTCGCAAGAAATAACACATGTAGCTACCTACCTAGTAAGAGCATGGTACTAATTGAGGCTGTAAAATGATTTGCTAATTGAACAGGTCAAAACAAAGCCCTGATCTACGTGACGCGGTCTGGAGGTACAAATACTTCTATGAGTAAAGAATGTTTTTCAAAAATGTTTGAAAGGTATAGAATATGCAAAACAACCAAAACTAGAACTAAAAATATTTAATTTCACGGCTAAAGTCGATCAAGATCGTTTGGCGCTTCGCTCTAATGCATTGGATTTAAACTACAATTGATTATAGTCTATAGTAGATTTTAGTCTCTAGGATTAAAAAACAAAGTATATGAATAAATTGATACGAATTTGCTTATCATATGATCAGCGACGATTTATTCACGAACTTGACTATGTCACAAAAATCTATGTCTATACTAGATACATATATAAAATTCATCGAAACAGCTTCACCGATTTATATGAATTTTTCGCATATATTCGGTAGGTCTTAGAATAGGTTGTACACTTATCAAAACCTATTTCTTATACCCCTAACTGATAACGGTGGGACGCCCCGGAATATTATATATATACAAATGAGAGTTTCAGCAACACTTTAATGCAGTCAGAAGGCTTTTGAGAAACTATCAGAGTGAACGCTTTACAATATTCACAATAGCTAACACAGATCAAGTAACCTTTGTGCAAAGAGATGGATGTCTCATTTAATTTAGATTAAGCTATAGTGTGATATTTGAATAACGCATAAAATCTAACCCACAGAACCGGTTGAATGATTCACCAATACTTACAAATTAGCAAAACATTTTAGTTTATAGGATATAGTTAACAACGCAATAGGCAATAGCGTATGGCGTATCCGCTTTGGAATCAAATATAATATCAGTTTTATGCAATTCCGGCAACGAAAAAATCTAAAGGTTAATGTAAGAATGGTGATGCAACGCGGAGATAGCTACAATTACGCTAAACATGTGTACAAATCTCAAATCTATCTCAGCTTTGGAGTCAGTTTTTCGTCACGACTCACGATCCACGAGACCCAAGTACGATACGTTTGTCGGCGAAGAAACGGTAAAAAGCAATGCAGGTTTTGTTAAGAGAGATAAGTGTTAACACGTCGTATCGTACATACTTTAGTAGAGTATCTACGCATTTCATCACTTTATTCATCTTAACTAGAAATTGACGCAACCTGCCATGAAGACAACACAATAGGAAGTGTTGCTATCATAATAACAACATAAAGCTGTATTACAGAAAATCGTTCATGAGTAACTCGGTAATTATGATACTTCAAACTAATAGTTAATGAAATGTGAATTGCATCACGTTTTCTTAGTGATTCGAGCAGATTTTGAAAGGTTGTTAGTTCATGATGCGTGCATAGTTCTGTAGTGCGGCAACACAAATTTGTACAAATGCTATATGGTGTACAATCACGGCGTCTCATCAGGCACGCAGCACAGACGAGCATGCTTAGACATGCTAGTCAGTATTAGTAACTGTATCCTCTACGCAAGTTTATGCTTTCATACTTGCGATAAAATGCTACTCAGGTTACAGGAAATATTTTAAGTGCCAATAAAAACATCTACCAATAGAAACTCGAGTATTGCTTGTGTATGGATTGACATAAAGAACACCTAAAACAAAAAACAATCCGTTAAAAGCTTCAGAAATAAATAGAGCAAAATTTTTTCCCTTTTTTCCACTTTACAGTACCTCCCTGTGTGACACATGAACTTTTGTCAAAATGCCACTTCTCATTATGTATGAACGAAGATAAAAGTCAATTTAATATTATGATGCTACTGTTTCAGTTATTTCTACTCTTTACCACAAGGTCTTTTATTGTGGTTATACTTCTTCACCTATCGTCAAATACTACGCAATACTTATAAATACGATTAATGTTTACTCATTTTAAATGACTGAATGTTGTTGCGACATTTGATAGAAGCTTATGTGAAGCAGTTATAGCCCCTTGATGTGATAGGCAAATTAAATGTTGAAAATCTAAACCTTTAAGAATTATTTCAATGTATGAATTAGGCTCGGGGCAATCGGTTGCGTGATTGTAGAGGTCGGATAGGCAGGCAGTTGCTCCATGTAAAATAGTGGTTCCACGTTTCCAGTGACTGAAAGCTGATTTGTAGCGTTGCAAGCTAAAAGGCAGACGAATTTAATAATAACACTTTTCTTATTTGCTACTGGATTGCCAATAGAATGGATTTCAAGATTCTCTTTTATGTGAATTTTCAATTACTCGGACCATTTACTCTGCACGATGTAGCATATAACGTTTGAAATAATTACGCGTAAATTATGATCACGCGTTGGTGAATACTATGTATTATAGAGATAAGTTCATTGCAATGAATGATGACATTTACTAGGTACACAATGTACACATAGTACCTAGTTAGTTCAATGACAAATACTTGGTGAAATTAAATGAGTGTGGAAAACATTCAGTATCAATTAAGATTGATTTATGGTTCCCATTTTCTTTAAAACAATAGAGGTCTGAGAAACAATAGTAATACCGGCTCCTATAAATCTACAACATGAAATTTTCATCTATTACTTGAAAACTAGATCATGGTAATAAAAATTGGCTGTTGTTATGCAATGTTACGATACGATTTTGTACAATGCTATGTAACAGTGGATGTAAATATTTAAAATCATTTAGTACGGTGAGGTGCTTTTGCATAGTTTGAATAATTTAACTTCTTAATTTATTAGACACTAGCTTATGCCTGCGACTTTGCCCGCGTAGATGTTGTTTAGCCAGTATATACAAAAACTTAACAAATTATATAATACAAGCGAGTAAGATCTAAAATAATGGACAGCATCTAACCACAAAAATGTCACCTAACCTCCAAAAAAAGAACAATAATATCAGTCATTGTTAGGTCATTACCTTGTCTCATTGTCATGTTATAAAAAAATCTTCAATAAGTATGTCCTTATCGATAATTTTTTTGAACAATTGGCGACAACAATGTCATTACATTAGTTGCTATGACGCGCAATATAAACTCTTTAAAAAATAACAAACTCTAGTAAGAAGCAAAAGTGTAAATTAATCTTAAAGCAATAAGCGAATTACGAAATATAGTATGTAAGTAAATATCACCTTAGCCTTGTATCGCACGTGTTGACGACGACACTCATGCGCACGCGCGTATGTACCAGCCTTCAAGACAAATCTACAAGTTTCTTTATATTTCGCCGATTTATCGGGATTTGTGAACTTACTCCAATAATGTAAAGTGACTGGCTTTTTATTCTAAGCGATTTACGTGCTGTTACGTAAAGTGGTACTATACCTACTTGTCGACTTACTATACTTTGAAGTAAAAAATCTGCAAAATGGCCATATACATACATACATCATAGTAACAATAACCGGTGACACTCAGAACACAAACAGATTTGACACCCCCGGATAGTTGAACCATAATCTAGCTGCCACGTTATGTTTCGTTTGGACTTAGAGAATAACCCCCTGTTATATACAGGGGGTATTCTCTAAGTAAGGTAGGATGTTTTAATGAAAGCTGCTTCGAGTTAAATATATTTATATTGATCTAAAATAACGATCATAAAACAGAGCATGAAAATGCATTCGTTTCAACCGTATCGCATTGCATTCGATCTAATACATTTTTCATCGACGCGCCCACAGCATTGCCTCAATGGGAATGTTTGGTAAAGCCTGTTACTGTTATTACAAATTATAACAGCTCTACTATTCGAAACCTATATCGGGGGGCTTAAGAAATTATAGAATATGCTGTAAACTAAGCTTTTATTTGTCACTTGCCTTTAATCTCTACTTGCGTCAAATATCAATAAGAATTAGGAAAATTTATTTGGAAGTTGGAACGAAGTATCCTTTCTCATACATACAATTGATACATTAACATATTTATGTAGACCTACATTCTTAAGAGTAAAGTTTCCTCATTCCTGGATACGTTTACGTAAGTTTCCTTGGTTGGTTATCAGTGGGCAGTTGAACGACTGACCGGTGTCGCAACATCTATGTAACAAATATAAAGAAATGTGACGGCTTTCCAAACAATCCGCGACTCTATAAATGATCCTTCATATCAGAAAATTTCTACAAAGCTTGAATTTACAGTAGACGAGGAAGTAAAACGTAAAATACATAAAATTCGATAACTTTTTATTACAATAGCCTAGTTCGTTAATCAATTCATGATTTTTTTATTATACCAACCCAACAAATCCTTCGTAGACATAGATATGTCTGTGTTTGTAGCATAATATGAGTTAAGATTACAATATCTGGAGCAATATTACCTCGGCTTATGCTGTGTGCATTGCATGCTTTTTTCATGCGATGTCGTAAGATCTAGCGCCGATTGTAATGTCGTTCGATCTAAAGCCGACTGGCTGCCGTACTAGAAACCGGGCTGAGTGCGAAACTATCGCGGATACGCCGCTGATACCTACTTGTAATTAGCTAATCGCACTATTGCACAATTCACTAGCTCGCCACAACTGTCTATTTATCTTAACTCATGATTAATATGGCAAAAATGAAACAGGTTGAACATTAAATATATCATACAGTTTTTCTAAGTATCACATATCATTAAAGAATTATCAAGTATTTAGAGCCAAACCAATGCTAAAGCGTGGGAAATGGGCTATCATAATTAATTCATTAAATGTTTTATTATGAAACACGACACGATAAAAATATGACATGAAATTGCATTGAGAATATAATTTAAGAGTAAATGGTGATTCGATGCGCGACGTTTCATAAAAATATATGACTCCAATAGTACATAATCTTAATTACAGATAACTGTTTCCTGCTCAGTCACGCAGTCTTAACGCCTATTTTAGATCACAAAAAATCGGCAATATCTGCTGTAGGCGCAGAGCCCTCGCCGCGCGCCACTGCGGTTTCGTGGCGCTGGTCTGCCTACACCTAGGTATACGCTCCGCCAACTACTCGTATTACGTTTTTTATTTTTAAATTCGAACAACTGCCGACTATCGAAGAAAGTCAATAAAAACTTTTGGTAGTATTGTATAAGATTGTTTTATGTCATCGCAAAGATTATCACATTCAAATCAGTTGTTTTCATTTGTCTTCAACGAATGTTTACTTTATAGTTTAAGTTACATTTATTCAATTGTTTACAAAGTGGCCAAGTGACAGCTTACTAATACTTGCAAAAAAAACTGAGAAACTAGATAGAATACGCGTGAGCTATACTAAAATAGATAAAAGGGTCGAATAGTTCATAACATTACTTAATATTATGTAGGTATAGCGTAATATATAGCGGCGGATGGTTTGATTATCTAAGACTTGCCCGGGTGTCAATGACATCAATTTTATAATGAAATATTTGAAACCCATGCTGTAGGAATTTGAACGACCTTTCACTGTAATCGCGGGAGTGTCTTAACCTGTTACTACTTTGTTTTAGTCCTCTTTGAATGGATATATTGTATCAGAGCAAAGTATTATCATTGGATCAATAAAAATAGGGTTAAGAGTTCAACAATCGTTTGAAATTGAAAAACTATAGACCATAGGCTCCATGGTAATTTGTTGATGATTTTACATTTTACATACCAACAGTAGCGCAGGTTTTAATTATAAGCGTTAGTGTGACATAAACAGAAATTCTGTTAAATGATTACTAAAACGCAAGTTCGCTGTGGCTTCTTACATGTGCTCTATATGCTGGAAAGTTGTGATATCAGAGTGTTATTGTGTGTAGGTGTTCTTTAATGTACACTTATTATCTTTGTACTGTGATTTAAATACAAAATAATTATGATGTGATAAATATTCTTAACATCCAAACTGCTAGAGGAGGTAAGAGAAAACTGTGAGGACCGGGCTAGATTTAGTGAATTTTGAGTAAATAAGTTCAGTGAATAATTGTGTATTATAAGAACATACCAATTTGTTTTTAGTTGTCTGCTCCAAAGTGTTTTTCTTAACCCAAATTGCAATTTATGTTATTTTTTTAGTTCCAGTCTTTATGATATATTTTTTTAGTTCTAGAATTAAAGTTATATTTGATTTAATACTGTTGTTTGAACCAATTAGTACCAACTAAATCAATGAAGATAAAAAATATATTTATGTAGACTGTTTGTCATAACCCAAAAACCCGGGAAAGAGAAACACCATTACAGCAGAATTTATCTTACAATTAATTATTTTTTCGTCCATTAGCATTTAAATTAACTTGATTAGGGCTTGAAGTATAGAAAGCTTTTAAATAAAGGTAAATAGGAGTTAAAACATTATTTCTAGAATTAAGTATGTTTCTCTCGTCCCACCTATAAATTATTTAAAGATTAAACGATAAATTGTATTCTCAAATAACCATTGAAAATCGTCACCGTCATTAATCGTCAATGATAACTCTTTTAACTGACCATATTGAATAGAATAAGTAAAGATTACATCATTGAACAATATCTTCTAGAATAAGCCTACGTATATTTTTTCTAAATAAATGTATCCTATTCGTGCCGTCTTCGTATTTTCCCAGCGGAAGGTCACTCAACCATAGATAAACAGTAAACCAATAAATACTAGTCACTTCCTACCATATCTGGAAACTTGTATTTTGGCTAACCTCTCGCAACTAGAAGTCGTTATCATTTCGATTGGGATTTTGTCTACAACGTTTACATATAAACTTAGACTCAAACGTTAATAAGAATCAAACGTGAGTTTGATTTAGGTACTGAAATATTAAAGTAGACAATCTATACCTAGGCTAGGTCCTACAACACAGGGAATCCTAGTGTAGGATCTAGAGCACAACTTATAATGTAAAATTTCTTGCAATAAACAACTTTTTCACTTTTCATACCAGTGCCTCATCTCATTACAGGTGATAAAGCTCAGAGAAAAATGTTTTATGGAACCACTCTACAAAAGAAAATATGTTTTAATAGGGTTATTAACTAGATAACCATCTGGGAACATAAAAGTAAGCTGTCCGTTATTATTATTAGCAGTTGTATGCAGGCAGATAAGCAGTACAAATACGGAGCCAACAATTTTCATACAGCGATACGATCGAAATAACCTTCCTTGGCGTAACTTAGAGAACATAATTTAAGTTTTCAACAATCGTATTGTTATCGAATCTATCTGAGGCGGGCTCGAGGTCAGATGGCTGGCCACGCTGCACGCTGGCCGCTCCGGTATTATCGCATGCCATAAAACAATACACATTGTAGTTATTGTACAATTATTAGTAATATATTACCACCGACCGCGGAACGACGCTGACCGCCACTACCGCCAAGTGCGAAGCATCTCCCTGCATTGTCATATTTTTGTGCTTTGATTTTAATACAAATTACAACTGACTCAATGCTATTGATCAAGTAATCACTTAATAAATATATGGCTTACTTTAATAAATCTAGTGTATGGGACTCATTTTTTGTACCATAGAAAACAACATCCTTTTTAAATCGTCGCGCATAATAATCGACAACGTACCCATGTACGTTGTACCCTATGGAGAAACAGGTCAAGTGCGTGGCATGGACTACACCCTTGACCTGTTTCTTCACAATATTGTGGCGACACAAACCATTAACACCACTAGAAGCGGATATAGTTTGTCTGTTATTAGTATAATAGTTACAAGCACTGTGAATGTTGCTCACACCGACAACCTTATGAAGGACATTGTTCCAATAGTTTAGTTCCGTTAATAGGTGCTAATTCAACAACAACCAGTATCTAAGTAGGTAGCTACGCTGAGACTGCCGCGCTTGAACGTATCAAGCAACAAGAGTTGAATGGTAATCAATTAAATATCACGGTTCTATAGAAAATATCTAATTATACATTTGGTTACGTTTGTTATTTAATGCTCCAAACTTCAAAAGAAGAAGAATCGAAAGAAAACGACCTCGAATAGAAGAGGTCAAGGGTGGGTCGTGGATAGTGGGTAAAGCGGGCGTCAGCGGTGATCTTTGTGAACCGATAACGAAACAGCGCGAGTATGGAGGCCTCTGCGAGCATCCACTAACTTAAATTATGCTCATCCGTCAATGCCGATTAATAATGTGCTAAAATTGCAAAGTAATAGGTATTCAACCGATGACCGCTCCGAAGAAAAGGTCAACCGCAAATATAGTGCATTGACTTTCCAGCTCCAAAGGCATTTGTAAACAAAACATCTTTATATTATTAGATGCATATTTTGTCGACAAAATATTTTTGCAAAATTAAATTTCAACGAGTTTTGTGGCTTAAATTTGCATTCTATTCCGATTTGTGATTTTATTTTTACGATGTAGCAATATTTTAAAGATTTTTATTTGACTTTTCTTTGTTGGTTTTGTTACTGTTATGCATTAAGTATGGATAATTATTGACTGTTATTTAAATAAATTAAACTGTCAGACATGCAGATGAGGATATTCACCTGAGATCATAAATTACATGAATTAGTACGGCCTCACTAGAATATTTTAGCTATTATTACTCAAGAAAATATGCCAGCGGATGAGTCGCGGCATTGTCGCGAATTTTGTACGAGTATTGAACAAAAAATGCATAACATTTGTGAGTTACTCAAGCGGGTCAGTCACACAATGTCAACTCAATTTGCTGTACCCAGCAGCCTCCATTCAGTCTGTTGTCGGTGTCTCGAATGTAAAAGTTTAGATAATCTGATGGCTGAAGGTCGCCAGTTTTGAAATGTAATCCCCTCGAGCTTTATAAAACCTGACCACAGCTCGAGTAGAGGGCACATTACGAATATAATTGTGATTTATTTAGGACGATAACTAACATATTGTTGACTGCTGTGTTTTTCAAACAGTCCGATGAAAAGAGTATTATATATATCGGTTTATTGAAAGATCGTTAATTGAAGTGATTGATGATATTTGTGATAGATAGAGCTTTCAGGAAAGATTGGGAAATTGCGACAATTTGTCTCACAGTTATGGCTTGTTGTGAACAAATACAAGTGTTTAAACAATTGTTGGCACGAATTGTCGTGTCGGACTCTGAGCACTAACACTTGTGATGAAATCGGCTTTCGTCGAACGCAATTTAAGAAATTATGTTCGACATCATTTCGACAGTCGACTCGTAACTCGATTCTCGTTGGTTTATCGTGGATATATTATGCATTAGATGTTAATGACTTAGTTGATGATGAAAATTAATGTTGCCTTTATTAAATTGTTCAATAATCTGATGATTTAATTGCATTGAAAATATTCATACGTGTATAAATTAAAATTGTAATATTAACTATTTCCAAAAAATCGTAATTTTACTATTTTTAGAAAATGGTTCGTCATCATGTTTGGTCTATCTAAGCGCTATTGTGGCATTGCGAAATTATAATTAAAGTTTAAATGTGTCGTACAAAAAATTTCAATAAGCATGTCTAGCAATGTCCCATTGTCAATCAAAACGGCAAGCTTTTTGAAGCAAACTTTAATAAAGCACAATAACAATGTGTCCTTGCCTTCGCGATCAATATAATAAGATGTTTAATTCAGATTAAGAATTGAGTAATTAATGTGTTGTTACAAAAAACGAATACTGCCAACTGACACACAATGTTTCCGTTTACAAAGACTTTTAATTTTAAGGTTAAATAAGCTATTAAATTGTAGTGTTGTTCGTTTAGCGTATTTTATTGTTCCGTCATTTTATGAAGGATACCAGCTGATCCCCGCGATTTTGTCCGCGTATATTAGTTTCATTGAATGCTGTTTTCATGTTTTACGCGGCAACCTAAATCCTTTTCTAGTAGCCTATAGGTACTGTCAGAACAGGATATATTTGTAGTTCTAGATATTATGCTTAAAGAAAAAAAATCTGTCCCGATTTATTTATAGGTACCAACTTAGGTAAACGCCGGTGAAATTGATGCACATCGCCTATGTTAGATACTCTTTATACCAGCTTTGCATTACTCCGCTTTGAAAAAAATAGTAGGCTTGTTCTGAAGAGTTCAGCAGCAATCGCTCCATAAAATTCGGTATTCAGCTGCATCCTGTAAGGCTGAAAGAAGACGCCAACATAGCTTGGGAAAAGGCTATGCTGGCGTTTCTCTCTTAATCTCTGTACATCATAATTGTCTTCCCCTTCCAAATATCCCATCTTACGGCCTTAAATAGTTGCGTTATCACCCGTTAGTAGCAATAACGCACATTAATACGGCTACCTATATTAATAATACTTATACATAAATGGTTTTAAATGCTTTGTACGTAACTCATAATTCAAGGTTACAAAATGGCGTTCAATTAAAAGTTTGTTATATAAAAATAAAAATATTCATACTGTCGAACATAGAACCTCCTGCTTTTTAGAAGTCGGTTGAAAATGAGTGCATGTTGTTCTCATATTTGCATTTTTTCCTTTATCGTGATGTTAGCAATGTTTTTCTGTAAAAAATAATACTGATGTCCTCAAACAATGTGCGTAGTTAAGAAAAACATTTCGTCGAACAAAACATTTTAATACCTACTCTGTTTCCCATAAATGTGTTGGACCTCTTTTTATTTAAGGATTCATTTAGAATTCAGATAAATAAATGACTCATCTGTTTTTCCAACTAAAAACTATTAGAAGCAATACAAATGAGGCCGCTAAGGTCCACTTGCGCGAAAAAATTATCTCAGATTTAGTTGCTAAAACGAGGTTAAATTAGCAGTTTGTCATACAATTTTGTCAACTTAACCTCTTGTTACCAACTACCTGAGTTATTTAAATGATCTCTGGAACTCGCAAATGGAGAGATAAGTTTTAAGTTCTAGTATTAAGTATAAGTATACTGAAACGTCATGCTTAGCTGTTTAGTCTCATGCTGTCACTTTATACTGTAAAGTAGCGACAGATATAATTAAGCACAAGTTAGAGTTAATTTGCGTTTCAGTTTTCAGGGGTTAGAATATAAGATCAATCATTTTTCCACCTGAAGTTATCGTTTAATATCTTTATTGCCGAACTAGAACGAAATAAAACTCATGCTGATATTTAATTAGTTACAAAGAAGTTGACACAACAATAAATAATCAATCGTTTCAAATGGGTGTGTTATGATCGTTACATATGTGGGCGCCAGAATCTCTGCCACCTATTTAAACTTCGCAGCAGAATTGTATTTCCAAAGGTCATTTTAGGCGAATTATGTTTATGTTTGCTTACAATAATGAAGTACCAAAAGATTGGATCATTTAATTCTCATAATTTGAAAATTTCTTGTATAAATTTGACTGGCTAGTGGTTAGTGACACTGACTGCTAAGCCGGAGGTCATGGGTTCGATTCCTACCCAAGAAAAATCTTTGTGTGATGAGTACGGTCATTTGTTCTGTGTCTGGGTGTAATTTATCTTTAATATGTAGGTATGTATTTATAAATATGTTTACGTATTACTTGTGTGGTTGCATATAGTACAGGCTTTGTCTGGTTTGGGATCAGGTGACCTTGTGTGCGAAGTCCCAAGATATTATCAAGTAAGTACTATTATTATATTATAATTTTTTATGTCAATATTCATAAAAGCACGGAAAAAAAAGCAATGTGAGTACCTACTGTGAAACAGATGAATGAAAGTAAAAAGTTCTCATTTTCCGACTGACTTCTTTAACATTAGCATATGCATGAATATTCATAGATACTAATTATACATATTATAACAAAATGAATAAGTAATCACATAATTATTTTCATTGGCGTGTGAATATATGAACAGAGAGAGTGATATTAAATCTACTTATGGGTAATAGAGGGTTAATACATACCTATTACTAAAGTGGAGAAAAATTCGATACGAAAATGACTCAAAGGACTTTTCGAATACACAAAATCATAAAAATAGTCTGTAGGTCTAATTTATTTCGGTTGATTACGACTTCTAACTAAGTACAGAAAATACATTCGCTTTGCTCCATTTATGTAACAAAAAATCCTTTAGCGGTGCTGAACGACCATTGCCTCCCACTCGTTAGCTTTAGATGTCATTCTACGTTGAAACATGTCAATGGAAATAGACATACGGTTGTGAGTCGAATATTACCATAAGTAGGCTTCCGCCCTACAATCTCAGGAGTTACGTAAACACGGCGACTGGCGATTAGGAGCTGTGCAATACAAACGTAAGTAATGCACATTGACTTGATTTGTGTTTAGAATAACAAATGCTCGTAACCGGTAGCTCTTTCGGACCAATCGGCTAATTAATATTGTGAAACTCTTGTAAACTATGTTCAGCAAGAGTAAGTAGACGTTTGACGAACTTTTTTTGTATTTGTAATACTTTTTTAAACAGCGGCTTGTGGTTTTATCTAAATTATTTTTAAGAGGCCTACCGCGATTCGAAATCGATCGGCATCGGCTTCTTTGTAGACTAATCTTAAATTCTGTTTTTTGTGTTTTGGTACTATTATATTCCTGCAATATGCATACAGACTCCAATAAAACTACGCTTCAGTGAACTACATACCTGCCAATGATGCGTAACACCTATTCATTGTTTTTGATGATAAAATAAATAGGGCCATCATTTCTATTACGACGTAAGTAATCAAGTGTTGTCGTTCGATAACAGCTGTGTTATAAGTTACAACAACGCGATTATACAAGTAAACTTAGTGGTTTACTAAACAACAATAACACATAATTGAGAGTTACTATGATTATGGTTACATGGGTTCCTTGTTTTACGTAAGCTGGCAGAGAGATGTGCTATCTGCTGATGTATTATTGCAGATTGAACACGAAGGAAAAATCCACACAATTAGTCGTTACTAGAGTGGGACCAGTATTACTACAAGTCTAGGAAGTCATCGAGACACATCATATGTGTATTAGATTACCTTCACTATTCACACATTACTACATTTCATAAAGTTGTAAAATGAACTTTAAATGTAAAGCAAGAGGGTATTAAAAGTTTTATGATGTACCTACTCAAGATATCAGATAACATTGCAAGAAAGAAGACAATGAACCTCTAAAACCTTACGCTTCAAACAATTAAAGAAAGTTTGGGCATTGTTTATGATTTTGGGAAAAAATTAACTACTTTGTATTTTTTTATACAGATTTTAAAGGATAAAACAAAAGTAAATGCCGATTAATAAGTCTCGCTCATTAACTCAACGAATCTACATACTTATAATACGTTTTTGTCATGCTAGAGGAAAGTAAGAGACATCTAAAATAATTTACAGTTCGACTCGTTTTCTTTTTTACCAACCTAGTTTTGGCAAATAACTTGTGTTACCTATTATGTATATACATAAATGACACATGGAGGGTTGACTCTAGATTTTTTAAATGTTTACTGCAATGTGGATTGCGGATTAAGTACTTGTATAGCTTCGTTACGAGTGGGTTCACGTCAGTATTGCAATGGGTGGGATTCTACAGTCCTACAGTGGGGACCTACAGTCAATCCGTTCATACGGTTTTGTAGGGCATTGTTTATGTTTTTGATAATTGTAAATGATTAATAAAGACCATACTATAAAAAAAAACAGAACCAAATGATTCCAAGCTCGTCACTACCATAGCCATTAGGCTACCACTTCCAAATATACATAAGTAAAGATGCGATGAGCTTAAGTGCTAATAACTGTAAAGTATGAAGACTCGCACGCCCGAATACTCAAACAATTCCAGATTTATACATTCTGTCGGCCTCTACATAACACCTTTAAGTGACAAAGGCAGCATGAGTGGCGGACAGAAGTACGATTTTAATTAACAAAACCTAAGACCATTCCTAGATTCATTGCTTTAGACTATTATCTCTCAATGTCTTTTCCTTTTATTTGCAAGTCAATATTTTACATGAGTATTTGATATTTCGTATCAATATTGCACGCTTGTATGCCGCTTTATTTGGCGAAACATGATCAAGAAGTGCCTAGTTTTTTGAAAAGAATATTTTTTCTTACACGGTCGGAAATAAGATTAGAGTGCGTGGACATCAAAATATGCATCATAGGAGTCTTTCTATACCGGTGACGGCTGAGGCACGCATGCATGTGTCTCTACACGCATGCCCAAGTATCTGGTATGTTTAACAACGTAAATGCGAACATGCGACTGTGCTAAGTGTCTAAACGGTGTGACGAATAGCTATATATAATACTTATTACTTTCGCAATATTATAAAATACTTGTTGTGATAGCAATTTGTTTTAAAGATAAACATTGTTCATTACTTTTTTATTACTCCTCATTAATGATCATGTCTATGTTGTATATCAATTTATGACATGTTGCAGTCATTTATTTTTATTTGGATATCACACGACATTCAGTTAAAAGTATGTTATTTAAAGAGCACTATTAGATTTTTAATAAGTTTCAGCCTTGAATTTGGCAGCATGCAGCTACATAGTTAGGTCGGAGTCTTAATTTATATATGGTTTTATAAGTTTTTTTTTGTAGGGGGTAAACGGCTTTATGAGGATTAAGACCGAGGAGTGTGGGAATTTTACAACACTAAAACCACTCCGTTACCATCAGCACATAGAGGAGATATCTCTGTTACCTCTTAAAATTCTAAACCAGAAACCCTCCTATGCAACGCCTGTCTAGGTACTTCCCTGGGGAGACTGTCAAAAGGTCTTCCTTGTGCCTTAGAAGTTATCTAAATATAATGATAAAACATCTAGATTACAGTGTCGCAGGCCACAAGTACGATACGTAATAATTATTATAACCAATAGCATTAGATGATTAATTATTAGACAAATATACATGTCATTGTTTTATACTATCGTTAAAAAAATATATTTGTCTTATCATAGGTATTATTATTACCTATTTAATAACAATAGTCTGTTACCGTTTATTTTAACCGGTTACATTAGTTTTGTATTATTTAAATAACAACCTTACAATATATCTAATGATATAATACTTATACACGATAAGCCTAATGTAGAAGTTCAACGTGTTTGTATGATTAACATGCATCTAGGTTAGCAAGTATGGATGTCCTAATTATTAAATAAACAGATGTCAGAGAAGCCAGCTGACATTAACTGCACATGTAATGAACATATAAGTAAAATTTGTCATTGCGGGCCCATCGCCATCCTATAGGTACCTAGGTATGTTGTGTCGAAATTGATATAATAAAATATAAAAATATAACCTCGTCAAGACAAGTGTCCTTGTTATAGATAGTTACTGTCGGCGACATCGAAGTACGCCCAGACCTCTTCCTGTATCAACGTATTGACATTGACATTTAAAAGGCGCAGTGGACGGTGGTGCCGCGCACTGGTCCGCCAACATGCGGGCCGCGGCTCGCGAGGGAGACGCATACCTACTTGAAAGGCCGCTTGCACTGAAAAACACTCTTTGTATAATATATGTATTGTATATTTTTAGACCAGTTGCAAAGTTCATCTACTGCATGCCATTCATTCGCCCGATTAGCGTCCTTGGCCAGTCGAGAGTCCCTTCGAGAACGGAGATGCGATCGCGACGGGCGGCCGCATATCGCATCCATTCATTATTTGAGTGGAAGATGTGTGAGGCGTCCATTAATTGCATAAAACGCGGTAAATTTTAGTGTAAGGTTGCACATGATATAAACTCGCCGTCAAACAGTGCTCGTATCTTAGATATTGGAGCTCGTAATTAGCGTTAGAATAGCAACAATACCGGTGTGTGACCTTGATCTCGTTCGAACGCAAGCTGCTCTATCGTCCACCTGTTTGTACTCGGAGCTTAGAAGGAACCGCCCTACAACATATTCGTTCTAGAAAGGCTAACTGGCGGATTAATTACAAATACTTAAGGCAAACTCTGAACTGAGATTGTTATATTATATGAGTCGCAGACTGAACGTCATTTGACGGTAAACAGTACGTAACACTGTTTATGTTGAGGGATAAGTAATTCACACTGTAATTTCGGCTTCATTACAAAGTGTAATAAGACCAATTTATCTGAATATTTGCGATCGCAGTGGATGTTTCATCACCGGGCCTCGAGGCGGGCGCGACTCGCCTCTGTCGCCTTGCTCCGAGCGAGTGTTCAGTAAAACTCGGCTACATCGGCTGGGTATCAATCTTGCATACATAATTATAAAGTCAGATTTGTATTAGGTATTATCGGTCACCGCTTGACGCCGTTCTTGCGTTAATTTTATATAAGTTTGTTTCGGCAAGAGCTACAGAATGCCAACAAATAAATAATATAGGTAGTGTCGTGAATTTTCTCTAATGAAGATGCGTGATAAGGTATACATTTGTATTTATGTTAAAAAACATTTTGGATTTTAATAAAAGAAAGAAAATACATATTTTTAATAATATTATGAGGATTGGAGTAAACATAACGAAGCCAGTTTATTAATTTAAATAAATTATGCCTTCTTTTTTGCTGTTGATATAACTGTTAATAGTATTTTACTAAAATCTCTCAAGTTTCTCAAATTGTGTATGATGATTGTAAACAACACAGCGAAATCTATTAGATTAATAATAAATTATAAGGGTTGAAATAAACAGAACGCCTCTCATACAATAATGGTTGCTGATACCCTAACTTTAGTTGTTTAATATCAATATTAAAATGTACATAAGTATTTTATTCAAAGCTCACAACTGTCCACAATGGAATACTTACAGTACGGTAGAGGAAGTGAACGTGGCCATGATGTTGTGAACGTTACAAACTGCGTAGCTACAGGTACTGAAGTAAGTGGTACGAATTACAGAAAAATGTAATGAAACGACACGACAAGCGAAATGTCGCGAGAGAATGTGGAAAGTGGTGGTCTGCACGCATCTTGTAACTAGGAGCCTATAGCTTTGTCGCACATTAATCATGTGTATAAGTGTATTTCAGTTTTAAATAACAGATACTCAACGTTATCATGATAAACGCTAACCAATTTTACTTTAATTGTTTAGGTTTTAATTACTTAATAATAGTGTTTATAATATTGTATTCTTTTTCTTCTTTTGTTTGTTATACTATTGAATTTATAAGGTTGTAAATATTCTCTCACTTTCACACACAGAAAGAAATAAATCTACTTACATTTATTTCTTTTTTACTTTCATTATCTGAGAACTAGTTTTTGAACGTAATGTGTAAAGGTAAATTCACTTAGAAGTATAAATAGTAATAAGGAAATTTTAGTGAGAAAATAATATTGTGAGACTTACGGACCAACTTTATAATGTAGGTACTAGCATTAAATTTGGTCGTGGTCCTGTCCGCGTGGGTGTCGGTTGTCGCGGCAAAATACCTACAGCCATTCCTAATAAATTGGACATCTAACACAGACATACTTTTTCAGATTGAAGTAGTCGTTTCTGAGATTAGCGCGTCCAAACAAACAAAGTCTTCAGCTTTATAATATTCATTACTGATATCAAATATTAATGTTAGTTACTTATTCACTAATGAACATTCACATAATTATGAATTTACTTTTTTCAGCAGGCTACTACTGAATATATTATTATGTAAAGAGAATGTCATATTAGGTATATCAATTTTAGATGAATGAAATGTAAGCCTCAGTAAGTATTATGAATAAAACTGGTTTTAATGTTTGTCATATTGTTTGTTATGAGATCAGAACAGGTCACACTAAAGCATACCTATCTATTAAAACTGGTATATTATGTATAAATTTAAATATAGCGGTATAAACGAAATTTATTATACAATTTATACGCTGTAACTGTAAACTTTAAAATTCTGTGCGGTTTAAATTATAAATAAATATTTTTAACACTTTTTAAGATTGATCTACGAGATTCACAAATCTTTATATACAGGATTAATTTAAAAGCAGTGCGGATATTCAACGAGGTAATCAGAAGCATAAAACTGATCAAGTTTCCCCATGAAATAAAGGGATAAATCTTAAAATGTAAAATGAACTTTTCATACAAAGTGACAGGACACGTGACTTATGTTTGTATGAAAATATGATTTTAAATTTTAAGATTTCGACTTTTTTACTTGGGGAAAGTTGTTCAGTTTTATGCACCTGATTACTTCGTTGAATATCCACACTCCTTTTAAATTATTCTTGTAAATAAAAAATTACAATCATCACATCGAATTTGAATATTTATATGTAGAGAAAGACAGTTTTCATTTCATCTAGTGCCAGCTGCCAATTCATTTGTGATTTGTAGAATAAACTTTCGCAGAAATTTTGTAAGTTCCTAAGGTTAGAAAAGCACAAATACTTTCACAGAAATTATCTAAGTACCTAAGGTTAGAAAATTACAAATAAGCAAGAATACTAAATTTACGAAGTATGTTGTTATAATTCAAATATAATTCAATTTGATAACCATCGTCGCAGGGCAACGTAACATTAAACCTAGTTCCGATAGGATAATGGAAGCTGACGCGGGAGCTGAAGCCTCGTCATCCCCTTCGAGCTAAAGGGATTTCCTTACCAAATAACCTTGAGCATTCGTTCCCTCTTTGCCGCACCCCATCGTTTATTTATAATAGTAATTTTTTTTTAATCATTTTATAAAAGAAAAGCGATCTTCTGCGATTAAATAAAACGTGTATAATTTAGATTTAAAAATATCACTCCATTATGGTAATCCTCGTACGATTAGAGCTTCCTCTTTAGCAACAGATGCATAGAATCAATCATTATAACTTTTTTGTGAAATAATTGAACTTGGAATGTGATGATAGGATATCGAACATTAATATTAAGCTTTTTGATGTAGTTTATATACAGAGTTTTATCAATAAAAAGCTTGTGAAAAAGTTTTTATTTTTTTTTACTTTTGCTTTTGTACAAATTTCTCTTTTTAATTCTCCAGCGACGCGTCATAATTGTAGAGTAGTAATGTAAAATAATCATCAATTAAATACTGTGTTAAATACCTCTTATTTATTCATCTACATACGAACGAAGTATCAATTATGTCCTCTAAAAGGACTTAAAGGTCGGAGCAAAAAATGTGTTCTAATTTAGTCGTGGTCGCCCGAATGTTCACGTTTCGCTCTACCTGCGACAACAGAAGTTTACTACGTCAGTGCTGTGTAGCATATGACATCTATGGATTCTACAGCACTCAGAGACCATGATAATCATAAATAATAAATAAATAAATGTGGACAACATCACATACATTGTTCCGAATCCAAAGTAAGTAGCTAAAGCACTTGTGTTATGTAATCCATAGACAACGAAGGTACCACAAACACCCAGACCCGAGGCAATGTAGAAAAGTGTTTTTCTATATTGACCCGACCGGGGATCGAACCCGGGACCTCAGAGCTGACGACACCTTGAAAACCGGTGTGTACGCCACTCGACCACGGAGGTCTTCAAATCATGACTATCATGATATTTTACCGACTTCATAAGGAGAAGGTTCTTAATTCGTTTTTTTATGTACGTTTGCGACGCGGTATCTCGGGCAATTGTAAATTAATTTCAAAAATATTCTATCATTGATAGATTGTCTTAGAGGTGGACCAACAGTGCCCCAATAGGTGATTAACTAAATATATTCAAGTAAAAAAAAATGAGTATTGCACTGTAACAATACGGATATAAGTAAAATAATAATGGACCTTGTAGATGGGTACTTGATCATAGTTTTATGTATTATCTACGTATCGTTAAACATGTAAAAACATAGTTATGAACACTTCCAACAGGGGTGTTACTATTGTTTAATTTATATTACCTAAGGAGTGATTGAGTTTTCTTCATTAATGTTTTAGATTAGGTTTTTTAAGTAAACTGAATTAGGTTACCCACTGTTTTTATACATAATTGTTATCAATTTTGCATTGTTATTATCATTAATTCGGGGTAAGACTCCTAGTTGTCATTAGTTGCGTGTCGTCAAGTAATTATGTTTTGTAAAAGGCATAAAAATAATTTACCTTTTATATAAGTTTTGGAGTTAAAAATAATCTGCAGATAAATTTTAATGACTTTCGGGCGTTCAAGCAATGTGATTTGTTATCAATTAATGAAAGAAATTGTATCCTTCTCGATGGAGAATGTTAAAATTGGTTTAAAATACAAAATAACAGGTTCAGATATTTTCGGGTCATATATGTAGTTAAAATTTGTATATCTTTTAAAATGCAACTTGTCAGTTAGTGTAGTGCTTGATGGTACTGCGACCTTGAGACTTGTACATAATTATATAGTTAAGTAAACTAATAAATTCATTTCTTCTGCTTATTAGATATGCTTATTATGTTTTTCTCCAGATACATAAAAACAGACGATTTTCATAATAATTATCAGAATCTGCGCTATTTGATATTATATCACCAAATATTACAAAACTGGGCCGAAGTATTTCATTGATAGCGCGTTGACGCCTCGCGCCGCGCCGATACCTATAGTCGTCGTACTTGACAACTTGTGCACAAAAGCTTGCGCGCGCTTACTCTTGCTTAACAAGAGACGGTCGCTCGCGTATCACATAAGTAAAGTGAATCTAGCCAATTTACCGAAACTATACGTTTCATTGATTTTAGTTACTGTTCTTCGTGTATTATGTCAAACTGTTGTGAAAGAAGCTTCTGTCGCAGGTTGACGTGGGCAGCTTAAAATTGCGCTTATAACTTTATACCGCGTCAGGGACGTAAATATATGATTTGAATCAGTGCTTTTGGTGTAGTATAAATTTGTTATAATGATCATTATTTCCTTACAAAGTACATGGAGTAAGAGTTTAGTTTAATAGGAGTGTTGCAAGAGTTACACTGACCTGTTTCTTACTGAAGATCTGGAGGCAAGGGTAAGGTTCCTCTGAGGCAATCTTGGCGCCGCGGAGGGCGCGGGCGCGGCCTGGGGCGCGGGCGGGGAGGTGCGGGGCAGGCGTCCGCCCGCCGCCGCCGCGCTCGCCAGCAGCACCACCATCCACCACCTGGTCATCACGAAATCACGGTTCGCACAAGACGCGCGACTCACGCTCCGGAACGTACTGTCACGGCGGCCACTCGCCGACTCAGGGCGTCGCACGCGTACGCAACGACGTTCACTTTTGTTGTTCTCGTGGTAGTGGCGTACTGCCCCACTCCGATGAAAGTGGGCTTTCACTGGAGCCTGCGGCCGCGCAGCCGCTGGCGAGCCGCGCTGATCAGCCCTCGGCTACCATCACGCCACTAACGTCGTCATGCTATTGCCGCTAATAAGGACTAATTCGTATAATCCAGTATTTGAAACTAGTACAGAAACTCTGATTTTCAAACCATTCTTTAGTAGGTATAATCCATTCTAGGAAACAAAAGACATCAACGAATTTAAATTGATTTGCACGTGTTTGTATACCTACATTAAGTTAATGAAAAGTCTCGGCTTACATAATTAAACTCTTCTTATGAAAAGTTTGTTTTTGATTTTATTTGAACATTAGTGTCAACCGATAATTTTGAAAAATTTAAGCCTCTAGCTACTTATAAAAAAGATCAAAATAGTACGACGTAGGGTATATTTATAAAATAATGTTTATCTATCATATGAATATTTAACACGGGGTGTGTTATATACTCGTATGACTGAGTATTATTTTAACATTGATTTGGATAAACGTTTAAAACAAAATTATTATGTACCTATTTATATTGTTTTGTTAAGCCACCTAGCGACATCTATCAAAAAACATTCACAAGGTTTAGAGTAATTTGATATGCTTAATAATTAGGTATTTAATTTAAAACAATATCATATTTATTGAAAAAATTTAATAAAACTTTTTTTAAACGAATATATTCCTCAGTTTTTACAGGTTCATGTTCACGGGAAGACTACTAGAATAGGTCTTATCCAATGAGCGAGAAATAAATGAAGTCACTTTAAATTTGATTATATTAGCAAGTATGATTAATTATGTGCATTTTCGTGTCATTGACAAATAATATAAAGTACGTCTTAAATGGTATCGCTGGATGTGGCAAGATAAAAACATGGGCAGGGAATTGACAAAGTCCGGTGAAGCAGTAAAAGCCTGCGCTCAGACTAACTGCGGTAGACCTAGTCTATATACTTATAATAAATCTGTAGAAGTGAAAATTCTGTACATTGAAAATATCAAAAAAATTAATGGCGGGGTGTGTTACTAGACCGACACCGAACCCAAAAATGTGATTAAAAAAATTTTTGTCTGTCTGTCGGTCTGTCTGTCTGTCTGTCTGTTTGTTCAGGCATCACGCAAAAACTACCGGTTCGATTTCGATGAAACTTGGTATAATTGTTCTTTAGTATCCTGGGCACCACACTGGGTAGTTTTTATCCCGGAAAAGTATATACAAAAAAAAAACAAACTTAATTTTGCGGTTCGATCCCTAGACCCGAATACTGTACCAACCGCAAATAATAAGTTTGTCGTAGGTTACGTCACCCGCAGTGGAGTTCAATAAGGGGCGCTGCACACGGCCAAGTAACTATTTATTAATCTGTGACACGGCTAAGATACTATAATTATTTATCTATATTTTATATATATTATTATATTATTTATATTATTATATTATATATTATAAAGCTGAAGAGTTTGTTTGTTTGAACGCGCTAAACTCAGGAAGTGCGGGTCCGATTTGAAAAATTCTTTCACTGTTAGATAGTCCACTTATTGAGGAAGGCTATAGGCTACTTTTCTAATGGAAATCTATCCCCTAAGGGGGTGAAATAGGGGTTGAAAGTTTGTATAGGAAGTTCGGTATTTTCAATGATAGACACATGAAATATCGTATACGGGTTTCTGAATAGAAATAAATAAAGATGTATTCCAGCGATTTTAAAAATCATCCCCCTAAGAGGGTGAAAAAGGGTTTGGAAGTTTGTAGGCATATGAATTGTGTCGTTTTCAAAGATAGACACATTCAATTTCATACAAGGGTTATTAGTTAGAAATAAATAAGATGTATTTCCGAGATTTTAGAAATCTACCCCCTAAGGAGGTGAAATAGGGGTTGAAAGTTTTTATGGGAAGTTCGGTATTTTCAATGATAGACACATGAAATTTCGTATACGGGTTTCTGGATAGAAATAAATAAACACGATTTCAGCGATTTTAAAAATCATCCCCCTAAGAGGGTGAAAAAGGGGTTGGAAGTTTGTAGGCATATGAATTGTGTCGTTTTCAAAGATAGACACATTCAATTTCATACAAGGGTTATTAGTTAGAAATAAATAAGATGTATTTCCCAGATTTTAGAAATCTACCCTCTAAGGGGGTGAAATAAGGGCTGAAATAGTTGGTATGTGAAGTTAAGTATTCTCAAAGATAGACAGATGAAAAGATAAATAGATAAGATAATGACCATAATATACATATCTATAATGACGACTCCCGTGGTCGAGTGGCGTTCACTCCGGTTTTTAAGGTGTCGCCAGCTCTAAGGTTCCAGGTTCGATCCCCGGACGGGTCCATGTAGAAAATCACTTTTATACATAGTCTGGAGTCTGGGTGTTTATGGTACCTTTTTTGTCTCCGATTCCATAACACAAATGGTTTTGCTACTTTACTTTTATTATTATTTTAACGCCATAATATTAGATGAAAAATTTTATACATTCTCCTTACTTTGAAAATCACAGAATACATCTACCTTTAATACTACTCTTTACTATACGCGCGAGCGAAGCCGCGGGCAACAGCTATATATAATAATAGAAAAGGCGTGAATTGTGAGTGTTATCATTTTAGTTTTACTAATATCTATTTTTGGATTATTACTACTAACAATTTTTCATTTGAATGTACTGTTATTGGCTTGAACAATAGATTTTTCAATTCTATTATAGGTGGTCCCAGACGCCGGAAGAAAAAAATAATTATAATTAAATTTTATTTTGCAATGGAACCGCGGTCCGATTCTATTGCGGTCCCATTCGCTGAAATCCTCTGCTTATGCAATAAAATCATTAAAATATTTTATATCTAGAGCTATAAGGAAATGTAATTAAGATAAAACCTAAACTGTTTTTCTTAAATTCATCATTGTGAGTTTATTACCATTCTCTGAATTTATATTTTGTAAAACTTATTTCAAGAATTTAAATAAATTACATAATTAAGTTATCTAAGCTATGATTATTTTAGATAGGTAAGTATACGATATAACAAACTAATATTAAAAAGTGTATTTATTAATCTTTGATTATATTGGCCGAATACTGAAACGTCAATCAGTTTGAAGCCGCCGTTAAGTTTAATGCTGTCTCTGTCACTTTAAGGTTCGAAGTGATGCTTCATAGACTTTTAACAACATCTGAAAATAAATAGCATGACAGAATTCGGGGGTATATCACACTCATCACGATCAAACGGCTGGATCAGCTTTGAGAAAATATTGTATGGAGGTAGCTGTCACACACAAATAACATATACGCCACATTTTAACTTGAAAAATTTAGTTATCTGATAAGCCGCGGGTAACGGAGCGTAAGACGACAAATAATTGTGAATTCAAACCTTTTATTACAAGACCTGTAAGACAAAAGGCAGTCCTGTCTGACCTACGGCATCCAAACGGGGACACTCACAATAGGGCTAGTCCGCATACTCAAAGTCGCTCAGCGAGCTATGCTCACAGTTTCTTCGTAGGATAAGATAAGGAATGAGATTATCTGGAGAAGAACCGGCGTGACCGACATAGGTTTCAGAGTTAGTAAGCTGGGCTGGTCATGTCCGTCGAAGGACAGCGCCGTTGGAGCAAACGAGTCCTAGAGTGAAAACCGCGATTCGGCAAACGTGGTGTAGGAAGCCCCCGGGCTAGATGGACCGGTGACCTAAAAAACGAAGCGCTCTGGGTCGGACTGGATGCGGAAGGCGGAGGATCGGGTTTTGTGGCACAACTTGGGAGAGGCCTATGTCCAGCAGTGGACCGCGGTAAGCTAGGTTGAAGAAAAGAGAAGGAAAGATTAAAAAATATGAGACTACTGCCTATAATAGCATTTTTTTAATACCTACGTAGGTACTCACGGACACAGGGTTAAATAACTGTTTACAAGTTCTACAAGATTCTTAGTACACTTTCTTCAAGAGTATTCCTACTACAAACATTAAAAAAGAGCATACAATAAAGACCAAACGTAATAATAAAAATACAAAAAAAGTCAGTCATTATAATCTAAGAAATACACAACATTTATTTTTTTGTAAGAGTATCTTATGTTAAACGTATTTAAGTATATTATATCACTCTAAAAATGAAATGATAACGTAATAATCGTCAGAGCTTTTCAAGCAGCTTTTAGTTCCAGAATCGTAACGCCATCTAGGCGTTGTACATGAAAATTAAATCGCGCTATGGTTTCGTCATGACTCGGCCGCCCGCCGCCTGAAAATACGATCATCTCTGCCTTACCAGCTTATTTCGTTTTAAGTTAGCTAAAAGGTTAATAGACGATGAAAAAAAATCTAATACAAATAATTAAAATAATGCCTAAACTTCGGGGATCAGCAAAGTTGTTGAAACAAATCAAACAATCGCTCTGTAAGTATCAGCCGAGGGTTGAAAATGTAAAAACAGCAACATTAAGGTATCCGTTTGTATATAGTTTATTAAAGATTCCTGACTGACTTAAAGGGAAAACATCGTGAGGAAACCTGGATTCCAAGTGGCATGTGGCTACTTAGGCAAAAATCAGGAAGGACCTGCTGACGGTTTTCCGAAATCAAATTGGCTTACGGAACTCAGATCTTATACCGTATTCTATTGAAATATTTAATTATAAAACACTCTTAATACTAAAAAATAGCATCAAAAAACTCTTCCACATCGCTGTCGACTGGAAGCGTGCCCATAAGGCTGGCAGTTTTAGTATTTACGGCTGACGTAGACTCCCTGTTACGTCTGACTGACGTAGACTTTTCTTCTATGAATAACTAGCTGTTGCCCGCGGCTTCGCTCGCGCGTAAAGTATTATACATTGATTGAATCATAACAAAACTTAATACTTTTCTTCAGTCATTGACGTTTCGCGAAAATATTGTTTTTGAAACTTTTTTATGATAAACTCTTTGTTATGTGTTCTTTCTTTAAAAATTATCATAGTGTGCGAGCGTTCCAGAATCAGTGAGTCAGTGAGTCAGTGAGTCAGTGAGTCAGTGAGTGACGTGGGCTTTTATAATAGAGATAAACGTTGCATTTCAGTCCGAGCACGCGCAATCACGTTTTAGTACTAGGGCTTCAGAGCCCTACGAAAGTTGTACTTTATATGAGTACATTCCCACTGGCACTCCGATATTGTATAAACACGAAATATGGAAGGCCTAACCTATCATCTAATGTAGCTAGTGTCGGTTACCCTGAATTAGATAGTAAAGTTGATAATTAGATAAAATTTCGAAGATTGTAGTTAACTGCTATTTCCTGGACAATCAAAGACATAATTATCGATATATATAAACGCTCGCAACTATCAATCGTGAAGCAATTTACAATACAAGCAAAATTTTGATCAATAATTCTTCAACTTTAGTTTGTCATAAATACCAATATCTAATTACCTTTAACTTCTTGTGTGAAAAAGCTAGAGAAGTATATAGTGTTCTAGAATTGATTTACAAACAATTTAAAAAAATTGGTTAAATTATATTTAATTGTTTTACTCGCCTTTTTTTTAAATAACTCCTCAAAAAATCATGCAACAGTAATTAATAGATATAATTGTGGTGTTATCAATCACAAAATTGATATTCGTCATAGATAGATATAATATGATGAACTAATTACTATCACTGATATCTCTGTTCCGTGTCCGCTTGTTTAAAACTTAGAGCAACAAATTCCATAGAACTCTTAGAGAACTCATTTTGTTGCAGTTATCTCGTGACGGATAAGACAAGTGATGCGCAGAATGACGTCACATAACTCTCGATTTCAACATGCGCAGCAAATGCAGTATTGATTAAATAATTATTATTTGATATCTCCTACATTTGCTGCGTTCCTAGCCGCATTTTCAGGTCGTAGACAACATGTCCAGAACCTTATTCTGAACAATAACAACGATCGAACAGTGCTCCTTAACGTTTATTTTCATAAAAACCATTCCGATCATCCGAGCATAGAAAAACGGACAGTAAATTTACTGTAGAATAATTTCGTGGACAATATTATTATTTTGTCGTAAATAAATTCGAATTTGGTCGAAGTCACTCCAAGAAGCCAGATGATGTGATTGTGTGATGAGCTTTTTGCCTAAACCTATTGTAATTCCCAAATAGCTATTTGCACAGGCAAGAGAAGAAACTAAGATTTACAATAACAATGACAATTATCCTTTAAAGCTCGGTGATCCAGAGACTTCAGAATACTGCGGCACCTTTAAAACTGTATCCTTTAATATAGAGATATAGTAAAAAAAAATTTGGCTGTAATAGATGGTAAAAATTTGTAACAAAATTTGGAGACTCATTTCAAAATGATCCGTGTGACGCGCCATCCTGACGCTGTCTATATTCTGAATGGATGAAGACAAACATCATCATCACCCTACATTCGTCCACTGCTGGACATAGGCCTCTCCTATGGCACGCTACTGAGCTCGATCTTCAGCTCTTCGTCTCCAACCACTGCCAGCCACTTTGCGGAAAAATAATTAAATTGGAATAAGATTCATTTAAGATGCTTAGCACAAATGTTGTTCGATAACTTTACTAAACGGATAGCCGAGTGGTAGTGGTCACCACGCTAAATACCACACACACTCACTACGCGACGTGCTGCGGGTTCGATCCCAGCATGGAAAAAGCATTTGTGTAATCCACAAATGCTTGTTCCAAGTCTGGGTGTTCTTTTTGCGTGTGATTTGAATGTTTGTGAAACCACCGCGACACAAGGATTAAATTCCTTAGTGGGGCCGGGCGTCGTTGTTTTCAAATATGTTAAATATATGATAAGCCAGTATTCAACGCTATCCGTAGTGACTACATAACCAAAATAATATCAACTCATCTAATCAGCGGGCCACACAAAGCTGAATAAGGACTTTCCCATACCTAACCTGGTTAACCTAGCCTAAACTACCGAAAACAAAGTGTGAGAAATGTAAACGTCAAGAATTCAGGTGTGCAACACATTCACAAATTGTATTTAGTAAATGTGTATTTTAAACCTGTGTCATGATTCACTTAGCAAAATGCATATCACAAAAATATTATAGGTACGTAATCAATTTTGTGCTATGTCGATTTTAAACGATTAGACTTTCTCGTCGGTGGTCGCACGATTGCCTTAATAATTATTAAAAGTACTTGTTGTTACTACTTTATTTAAAAAAACATTAAGATTAGAGAGTTCTAACTTTTAAGAAAAGCCCTTCATGTTATAACCGAACACAGAACAAAAATTTTGTAAACGTACTACTTTTTTCATATAATTTTGGTTTGACCATTCAATGCAGTCCACTGACGTGCAGTCGATGCATTGCGGCTAATATTAAGGTTACCGAATATGGCCATTGCAATCGCACTATACATAGGTAATATACATAATGCAACTATTTGGAACCACCTCCTCTACATGTCTGTTATCCCAGTATTGCATGGTCTGTGAAGACCATCCTGTAACGGGAATTCTACTTTTAGTGTCTTTTCCTCTCCATCTTCTTGATATTTGTTATTTGATAAAATTTATCTGATATATTAAAAACATCTGAATGACAATCAAATGATACTACTCGCGGTTCAAGGTTTTGGCTGTAGTTGTGGTCGCATAATATATTTTATAATCGGATATAAAGTAAAAAAGATATTTTTTTATTAGAAGGTTAAGATGGATGGACTTATTATATTGGTGGTTGTTATTCTTCTTTGGCAAATAGCCCTCGCCCCGCAGACAAGTTTTGTGACTGGGATATCATAGGACTACAGAGCACATGAGCGGTACATTTCCGTTATCACTTCACACGTTACGATTCTATAATTTTTCACTTTATAAACTAAAACAACCTGAAAACTTTTTAATTATAAATAAATGTTTAATTATGATTTGCAAATAAGTACTTACATCTATCATTTTTAAGTAGCTGTTAAAAAGATTAAATTAAAGTATCTACCTATTCTATTTAGCTACCTAAAGCAGCAGCCGACGAATTATCGGATATTTCTCGTGACGGAGGGTGCAATGTGCAAGGAATGAGCAGAGTGACGTCAGCCCACTTTCACTTTTAATGTGCGCAGATGCAGTGTTTATTGATTACATTGGATATGGCACTACTGTCCGTTTCTGAGTTCCTAGTGATAATTCGAACAGCCATTTAAAAATTTTCAGCGTTTATTCTGGTATGAAAAGCTGGTTCACAATCGTCTTTCCATTTCGTTACAAGTTGTTTTACCACTCACATCACATTCGTTTCAGAGATTAGCGCGCACAAACGCACAGACAAACAAACTGAAGCCCTGGTTTTTTATTATATGTATAGATATATCAGTTTTTTTTATAAAGATTACTAGCAATGTGGGTCGCACATTACTAGTATTCTTGTTAAACCCTCGTGCTAAGCTAAGATGCTTGTGTTACAGAGGGTTCACGTCGATAAGTAATGGGTGGGATTCGAACCCGTAACCTCATGATCGCAAGTCCGACGCCCTAGCCAATTAGGCTACCGCCGCTTCAAAGAATATAAGATAAAGAGAATACGGCGATTCGAATGTGCTTTTCACTGACCTAATTAGGTAAGCTTTCAACATTTTGTAGGTGTCGCATTAAAATCAGTTTACAAACAAAAACATTTTCTTTAATACGGGCTCAATGTCACTTTTGTTTGTTGAGAAAATTATGTAATTAATAATTTGGCTATTCCCGGAACTCTACGAGAACGGAGTCGCTGGCACAGCTAGTTAATCAAGTCAAGAATGTAGTAAATATTTTATGACTAGCTTTTACGGAAACTTAGTCGGTGTGTGCCACCATTGGCATTGGTAGAGCGTTTGTTAATACAAACGTTTCCTTCGTTCTCTTCAATGTTAGTCGCCCCAATAACAGGAAAAAGAGCCTTAAAAACAACATAATATTGTTTATGTATAAAAAATACAAATTTCAAGATTTCCATCTGTTTAAAAAAAAGATAATTGAAATTGTATAAATTGTATCTTACCTACGGTTACTACCATCTTATTGGTCGACCTATTTTCATAACGAGGTGTTACATGTATTGTAACCGCAATTAAAAATTAACCGTTTTCGAGATAGCTAATTAATAATTTTTAAACAAAAACGTCGACGACCGACGCTGACTTTGTTTTTGGTACATACCTACTATAGTATTTTTTTCCTTTTTATTTAGCCTTTTTTGTAGTTTCAGTTCAGTTAATTACAAATCATTTAATTATGAAACATTTCGTTTTAATAATCGTATTAATTCAAGTGCGAATTTCAGCCATTGAATGGATGATACAATATAATATCCAAGTAAGATTTTTTAATACTTCTTATAAACTTAGTTTCAGAGCCCTGACTAAAAAAGTATACTACCATGATGTTTCGCCAAGCCATAATGATGCTAAAAAATCTGCGTATTATTATGTCCCAGTCAAAAGAAACGAAAATAAGAGCTGATTCGGATTCTGATACGATTTCTACCGGCTTTTTGTAGGACTATTATCCACATAGTACTACTACATTCCCCTAAAGGGCTACTTTTACTTAGAGAGCACAGAGATATGACTCCACGGTGACGGTTTTTTGAAGCAATGGACAACAGCGACATCTACTTTTCTCCGATGACAACTTTATCTTATTATAATCTTGAATTGAATCTATAGCTCTATTTATAAGATGAAGAAACAAAGAAAAGATTTAAAACAATTTGATCGCACAAACGTTTGTTCCAGTCTGCTATACAAGTTAGTACTTTATAGTTTCCTCATTCTGTTTTTATTATTTCAAATTAGATACCATAATAAAATGAGATGCTAATAAGAGACATTTTTTTTAAAAACATTATTATCACAATTCAAACTTCATTAATGTAATGAATTTGTTTGAGTTGATTATTATTGTATATGTGGGTATTTTAAAATTTCTATTGACCTGTATTATATTGACATTTTTTAATTGACATAATTTAACTATTACATGACGTAATGCGCGATTATATTTGTACGCTCGAAAGAGTAGAACATAGCGCACTTATAAGTTATTATTAAACCTGTATAATATTACCTGTGTTAGAGCCAAATAAAGAATTTTGTATTTTGATTTTGATTTAGTGTGCGTGCAGAAGGTATGAAATGCGGTAATGATTATTAGGCCAATAATCCGTCAAATTATAAATCTGTTTAATGCTATAGTAGCGACCTCTGTATCCATACGATGGAAACTCTCGCAATAGAATCCTACTAAATGAAAAAAAAAAACTATGAAGATTTTCAAATAATAGTTGGGACTTCACAATTTAGTAGATCAAGTTCTACCAGGGTTTGTATTTTTGGTCATGGTATTTTTTATGAAAAAGAACTTTCCATTCTATACTATTTCGATCATACACAAAACTCTTTTAATACGAGTATAAGATATATACGAGGATTAAAAAAATACTTTAGCAATTATAATATTTACTAAAATAACTTTCCATAGACTTTACATAAAATATGCACATTGGGTAATTTATCATGTAGCAACAATATATGAGATAATACATAGTTTTATATTGACACGCAATAGGTGACGGTATCAGCGTTTAGTCTAGACTTTTGGGCAAGTCGTCTTCCTCAGATAGCTCTTGCCGGAAGGCACGGGCACCACAGTGATTCCTTGGGGAAACACTTTGGGTATCATGTCTTCAGGCACAGTTGGCAGCACCATGCAGTCATCCCCCACCTGGAAATGATATAACAGATATTCATTAAGTATTACTTACTTCTTCAGGTAAGTCCTACAATATTTATCTTATTTTATGCTTCGGTCTAGTGTCTTCTGTGTTTTCGATCTGGAGTAACATTTATTTTTAATCTTACTAGCAATGTGGTTCGCTCATTCCTAGTTTACTAATGCATTTTTACTATAATTTTCGTAAAAATAGTAAATATTATCTCTTCCTAACTATTTAAACGAAATTAAAGGTAGAACTTTCAATTTTTATTTCACTTTGATAAAAAATAACAGGCTTTGGTGTAAGACAATGCTGCTCTGCAACGTTGCAGTTACATCTCTGTTTATAACCAGTAAAGTGCTAGAACGCTTTCATAAAGAAACTTAAGGATGGCTCTATGACACTTTCCTGTTTCTTGCACAGTATTCTTCTTAATTTGCTTGACAGCCAGAAATCATTCATTTAAGAGTTAGTTTTAGTTAGTTGCCAGTCTAATACGAAACCGTAATAAAAAACGCAGGCTAAAGTAGGTCTAATATACCTGTGTGTGTATTATTCTCCCGCATTGAGATTTCAAAATTGGATGGCATCGTAAGGCGCCTGATACATGTAGTGTAGGTATTTACTATGATCCGTCAAAAAATACTCTTGTATCGTGGTATTTATTGAACGTGTAACTAGCGTACTGATGAATGTCAACATTTAATGATGGATTTCTAAATTTCCTAATTCCGTATTAACGATTCATAATATGATAAATTTTGAACGTGCAATCTCGCGTCAGTTTGACGATTATTTAGTTATGTAATACATGGTCAATGCCATTTTTTCTTTGGGTAGGTTTTCTCATCAGTACATGTGATTTGTTAAAAAAAAACAGTCGAATTGAGTGAATCGGTTAAAAATTGTGTTACCACTGTTAGAAGTTCTGCAAAAGCAGATATCGGGCATTCGAAAATAATTATCGAAATCGTCCTTTTCGTCATGTAGTTCTTTATTTTGGCCCATACCAAGCAAAACTTTCATAATATCTATACTCTCTTAAAGTATAAAATATAAAGCAAATGGCATCCCCATTCCCAGACGGATAAAATTTGGGTTTTTAGTTGAATATGTTATTGTTATATCTCTGTGCCCATCGTGAGGTGTATTCAGCAAGTAACTGGACTAAATACTGGCCTAATAAATACTGAACGCGTGTCTGGTGTATTAAAACATTATAAAATAAGTTTTTAACAGGCGCCTAATTGTTCAAAATGACATTTGTCTAATGATTATATTTTTTTTAAGTGCTACTTCTTCTGCATTTAATTTAAAATTGGACCCAAAGAGAAACCATTGCTCTTTTGAAAAGTATATATTTTATCTATTCAAATCTAAATCTGTTTAGCCGTTCCGGCGTAATCGTGTAACAATCATCTTAACAATCATTGTGTCACATTTAAGTACCTATAATAATACTAATAATAGCAAGGCGGAAGTTTGTGTGTGCGTGTATGTATTTTTGTTACCTGTTCACACTCTAAGGGCTTGACCAATTTCAAGGAATTTGGTATGGAGGTAGCCGTAGCCCTAACGCTGGATGAACACAGGTTATTTTTATCCCGGAAAAACTAAGTTATCTTATAAACCGAGGGTACACCGCGAGGTTGTACCGCGGCGAGCTGGTAATAGATAAGTATTGGTTTATTATATAACGCACCTTCCAGTCCACTGGCGTGGCAACTTTAGCTTTATCAGTCAGCTGCAGGGAGTCCAACACGCGCAGGATTTCACTGAAAATATAAACAAGATTATATTTAATAAAAAAATATTATGAATCTTGCACTTTACCCTAAGTCGTAAGTTTGAATAAATGTTCTTTAAGTATACTACTTGTAAGTAGAATCCAAAGTGAATACAACGTAAATTTTGGCACGTTTGTTGCCGACCTCATTTTAAATCCAGGTTTCTCCACAATTCCAGGTTTTTGTTTCTTAAATGGTTAGGCATAATTTTCCCTTTTGGCTTAAATCATTAGCATTAGCTGGCTATAGATCGACCCTGTTGTTATCTAGGCATATTTATTTACGTATTGTAGTGCAAAAATGTGGCAATCAGTGAATCTACCTTTCCACGGTTCCACCACTTTCCACCATTCTACGATTGACCTTGATAGCGCATTTCTGAGTATGAAATGCCTTATTCTTTTTTAATAAAATGATTTTTGTATGGCTTATTTTTTATATGTAAAACACTTATAGTACATTTCTAAACTAAAAAATCATATTATTAAATGATTTTAATTTTATTACATGAAACCAATTTTTAAAGAAATTATTAGGCAGGTACCTACTGAGCTGATGTATAATAAATATTTGGTCAATATTTGTCCAGATGTTTAAAATATTTACAGTTCCGAAATTAAACATATTTCGTTTTTCTTAATTGGCAAGTCATTTTGTCAACAATCTCTAGGTTGACAAAACCATATCCTACTGTCGAATGACACTCGTCTCGAATGATAAATATTATCAGAAACGTACTGATAACATGACAAGGGGTAATCTTCCGTGAAACAATGGAATCTTGTTTCAAAACACTTGCACGCTTTTATTGTGTCAATAGGCAAAGAAATAATGAAGCAAAGGCAGCGTTTTGAGCACAACAGTTAGTTATTTAGCCCACATATAAAAGCAATAGACGGCATAAGAAAAACCTCCCGAAACCTGCCGAAAAATACTTAGTAAAGCAGTTTTAGAACAATAATGTATCTTTTGCAACTCAAAGATGGCCATCTGATCTCAAAGACAGCCACTTCTTAGTTGGTTCTTGTTGGTTCGTCATTTCGAATTGCGAGATAAAATGTATACAGATATATTTACCCTATGTTAAACTTGTGTTTCCGATATTAAGACCTTGTAGTTTTAAATTATCTTTGATGTTAATTCAGTGTATTGAAGACATTGCTTACAATAACTTTTAATGACCATACCTGCTTCAGAAAGTGAATAGACAGCAGTAGTTTAGTCAGTGCTCATACTGTCACCTAATATTACACAAGTTAGCTTGTAACCAACCAAAAAAACAATAACATTAAAGTTTTACTAAAAAAATTTAGGTACTAACATCCTACTGTAGGCCCATTCCATAAAATTTATACATAACATCATTCTCTATGTATTCAGTTATAAAAGTAAATACTTACTCAAAGTTTCTGCCAGTAGTTGCCGGGTACAAAAATGACAGTCTGAATTTCTTAGTGGGGTCTATGATGAAAACAGCACGTGCAGTCAATGGCATTCCTACAGTATCTAGTTCATCCTTGTCTACCATGCACAACTTTGAAGCTATCTCCCTGTTTTTATCTTCAATAATTGGATACGGGAACTTTTCATCTTCATTGCAACCTATAAAAGTTTAATGTAGTGTTAGAATACATTATTATCTAATTGCTTTAAGAATATTAAAACATAAATGACGACTTTATAAAAGTACCTCTTGTACCTTCAATAAAATGATAATTTATCTGCTTTAAATTAAAATACTTATATGAAATACGGACAAGAAAAAGATAAAAGTTAGTAAAAGACATAGATAAAACACATTTACCAGCATAACTTTGAATATCCTTGCACCATTCCACATGGGATGAAATGCTGTCACAGGACAGACCTATAACTTTAGTATTGCGCTTGTTGAACTCTGGCAGCAATGCTAACACTCTAGCCAGCTCTGTAGTGCATACTGGAGTGAAATCTGATGGGTGCGAAAACAGAATCCCCCATCTGAAATTAAGGTGTTTCAAGCAATAAAGACTAGAAAACGTTTTCAGCATACTTTCAGCAGTGACATGATGGACAATTTTTTTTATAAATACCACAAATTTGTTATTTTATCCAGTACTAAACAAAAACTTGAAACAAAGAAAGCTGGTGGTGTTTATTTTTTTTCTACTACACAACATATTTGGGACAATTTCGAGACTTATGGCGTCACAAAAACATATCTTTAGAATTGTATTCTATACAAGAAGAAATTAATTATCTACTGTAGGTATGTATATGTTAGCATCAACTTACGAGGCTCCAAGATAATCATAAAGATCTATCTGTCCATCGGTGGTAATTGCAGTAAAATTCGGAAAAACATCGCCTAATAACAGCATTTTCAGGTTAGATAAATATTGTGAGATTCAAAAGATGTATTATTCAAATAACTAAAGTAATTCCTTTTTATTATTTGAACCAAACAACAAGACGAATTCACAACAAAATTTTGTGAACAAGATACAAATTTAGAATTGCTTTTTTCTTTTTAATTTCCCGCCAGCTGTCTACGACAGACGAACAAGTCACATTAGCTTGCCAGCCAGTACTTACTGTTCCGCTGGAAGGAGAACACAAAATAAAAATTGGCTGGCAAGGAGTGACGTTATACAGACCGTAGGCGGCCAGCATGTCGTTGTTGTGTTATTTGTTTTCTCTATGGCTTGGCATACAATGACTGAATTGTACTCACAAAGCATATCAAATTATCAATAACAATATCATAGTGTTGGGCTAGTTGGAAGACAAATAGTAATCCTACGTTCATTCCGTTAAAAAGTATATTTCGGATTTGGTCCTCTTTCTACCCGAATAGAAATATTTTGGGGTGGAAAATATTTATACTCATCTGTTACCCCTTGAATAATTGGCTGCCTACAGGTAAAATCTCAACTCAAATCCATCGACCTTTTTTAAGATATTCTGAAACAAACAGACAGACAGAAAAAATAATTGTATAGATGAAGTTAAGAGATTGCTATATTAGAAAAACTTTTAATATCATTCAAGAACATGAAAAATACAATAATAATCAATCTTTTACATATCCAGAATATATATATTTCATTCACATATTAATAAATAAATAAATGAGTAAAAGTGAAAATAAACCGGTACAATCGACTAAAATCATGTAGAGTCCATATACCATAGTGTAGAGATTTGTGATAGGTGAGAACATCACTACTCATCCAATCAATGGCGTCACCGTCAATGACCCAACCCGCAACGTACAGTTTTGTAGTTTTCAACATATTTGTAAAGAGTTACAATAATTTTTTTATTTAAAATTGTGTCAGTTTTATACGGTGAGTAAAGTTCATTATCATAACATATAATGTTTCTGTATCTATACGATAGCGCATAACTTGTGATCAAACTCAACACAAAATGGACGTCAAAGGAATTGTGACGTGATTATGTAAAAATACTTATCAATAATGGAAATACTTGCACCGGCATGCAGATTATTTGAGTGTCTGATATTTCCGATGTTACTATTTCAGTTAGCCACATTTGCAAGTGTAAGTGTGCATTATTGATAATTATTAGAACAACAGTCATGACGGCAGCGAACAGGAAGGCATGTCAATGAGTAGCGGCGCATAGGCAACATATCGGGCTATCGATGCATCTAGAGAGACGTCTTTGTTTTTAGCAACACTGAAATTCAGTAGCTGCTTTTATTTACATGACCCCTTTTGGGGTCATTGCCTCTTAGAATAATTGTATTTCCTCTAGTTTATGTATGTTCTAAATTGTGGCATGCTTTTGTTTTATTTGCTATGCGAGTTCGTCACTTTATAAAGACGTTAATTATTCAGATATTAGTCAAGTGTATAGATGTATGTCAAATTGTGTTGTGATATATAATGTTGTTCTTTTTACTTGAGTAGTAAGTATTGTTCTTATTATTCCTTCTATGCATTAACTATTATACAATCTATGAGTTCAAATGAAGTTTGAAGGTGTCTGAACCAATGTTGCCATATAATTAACATGAGAATTAAAATTTCATCAATTCAACAATGGCTATTGGTAATGTAAACAATTATTTCATATTGATATTATAGCAGTGGTACTGCTTGTGATACTATAAGCAGGTAGTAGCTCAAGCGAATGGTCATTGTTTTGCATACAACCATTATGTCTGCGAAGTGATTGTGTAAAATGACACCTGGGGTCACATTACTAGAAATTTTGATTCTTCATTGTTTAATATTTATTCTTTACTTCTCAGTAAGTATTGTTTGAGATTTCCACTGGACATGCATGTTTTCAGAAAATTTCAGTAGTAATAGAATACAAAGGTACATTGGCATGATGTTAACTTCAAAACATTAAGTGTTCTTGTATATATTTTACAAACTTTTACTACCTTGCGATTTCTATTTTATGAGTAAATTTCGTCATTATGACAAGATAGTATTTTGGTACTTCCATTCATTGAGCTGGCTGTGCTGTTCTACTTCATCTATAATTATTAGCATGTACAACTTAAAATTTATGTTGTTTACTTAGTTCATCAAAACTTGATGTTGATAATGATGAACACCTTGGAAACTAATAAATATTAATTTGCATTTTACATAATTATTTGATATAAAATATCAAACATTCACTTTTAAGTTTGGCAATGCAGTATACATAATATTACTTCACAATGTTCAACATTTCATTTGATTTACATTAATAAAATTTACTTTTATTTCATTTTGTTCATTAATATTCATTTAAAGATTGCTATATATCTATAGGTTCTAGAATCTAGATACATGTGAGTATGTGACATGATTAAAGACCAGAACAAATAAGTAATTGTGTAACTAATTCCTTGTTATAATGTTGCTTTCATATTGTATTTTTAACTGATTCTCTTGCAAAATCAATATTATTTAAATATCTTCTGTTTAGACCTTTTACCATGGCAGTTTTATTAAATATTGATATTATCTCTATGTAACATAAATAATGAGTAGATTTAACCAAATCCAACAATATAATTATTAAAAAATTTCTTTCATCTCTTTTTCTATTAATTTTTACCAAAACTACACATGTTAAGTAGATTATTATGGAAATATTTTCCTACCTTTAATACAATAATAAAGTAATGGTTTAAGGAAAATATAATTTTAACTAATGTTTGTCTATTTCTATTTAATTTATTAGAATAATGTAAGTATAAAATGATTCCATAAAAAGACAATTACATGTATGTAGGGGGAGATGTCTATTTTCGTCCAAGGTTCTCCTTCAACCTGAAATTGATTTGGTTTATAGTTCAGCTGATGAAAAAACTAATGCTATGCAGTAGAAATTACAATTACAATATATACTTACATGAAATTTAGTCATCAAAGATTAGTCTACCTTTTAAATTACCTAAAGCATAAATCTGTGGAGCGTGAACTAGTAGTTTAAGTGATAAAATTATTTAAATGTGGGAGCAATATAAATAATGTTTGAAACTAAACTAACAATATTTCTCCATGAGTCTTATCCATGCTGTGCGTTGTCAACCTGAGAAACCATTGATGATTGTAATGCTTGGCGACATGCTTGCTATTATATAATTATATTAATCTAAATTCTCCTTTCATTATCATTAAATTTTATAAGTATACATTTATTAAACGAAACGAATTTTGTTTTAGGTGTGCTCTTGAGGGTTGCTATGGTCAAAGAATCACTTCAGTGTGTAAGAAAGATCGAGTAAAGGTTTCTCATAATAGATATCAGTTAATCATTTGCCGAGATGCAGACTATCAAGTGTGTGGTGGTTGGCGATGGTGCCGTCGGTAAAACGTGCCTCCTCATAAGCTACACAACTAACAAGTTTCCATCTGAATATGTGCCCACCGTGTTCGATAACTATGCTGTCACTGTCATGATAGGAGGAGAGCCATACACCTTGGGTCTCTTTGATACTGCAGGTGAATATATTACTGGTTCTTTTTTAATATATTACTAATCTAATAAGTGTCTAATCATTTGTTCATTAGTAATTTGTAGTTATAGACTGATGAGAAGCAGTCAATATGCAATTAAGCTTAATGTTATTTGGCATTTTGTATTTAAACCAAACAAATTACTAATGGTTTTTGTAGCCTTACTAGCCGTTATTAATAATCTAATTATCTGGCTCTCAGGTCAGGAGGACTATGACAGGTTGCGACCACTTAGTTATCCACAGACGGATGTTTTCCTTGTATGCTTCAGTGTAGTAAGTCCCAGTTCATTTGAAAACGTCAAGGAAAAAGTAAGTGAACACTTGTTTATTGTTAACTCATAAATGTGAACTTTTTCAAACACTTTATTAACAGTTTTATAAGAACATATCATTTAAATTTTCTTTGGCATGTCAATCTGCAAATGTTTGATACATTTGTAGTTTGATGTGAAAAGAAGTAATCCGTCTTTTTTGCGTATATAATCCCTTAAAAGTTAAAGAATATGACAGACCCATTCAATAATTAGGTGTAGGTATATTATTCCAATGGTAATTCACTTTGGTTCATTCTAACTTTAGAATATAACCATGGTATTTAGTTAGATTTTGATAATCCCAAAACATCCTTACATTTTCTGAATAGAAGTAGAGTGCAATTCCAGCTAATTGCTATAATATATATGATAAACTAAATATTTGTCAAATTGTATCCTAATTAATAAGTCAAGTCAACATATATATAATAGTTTATCCATCCTTTCGCATTTATAATGTTTTTAGTTTAGAAGTATATTTTTTTTATATCATTATATTTTTATTTCCAGTGGGTACCAGAAATAACTCATCATCAACAAAAGACTCCATTTCTCCTAGTGGGCACTCAGATAGACTTGCGAGACGATGCTGCGACAATGGAGAAATTGGCTAAGATAAAACAGAAGCCTGTATCCTTGGAACAAGGCGAGAAATTAGCGAAGGAACTCAAGGCTGTTAAATATGTGGAATGCTCAGCCCTCACGCAGGTATGATGACCTAATAACAATGATCATTGTTGAATGTTATTAATACCTGCATGTGATCTGTTTATTAAAACATAAATAACTTTAATCTTATGATCTAAATCTTCATTGAAAGTCTAATATGCTTGTTTTGATTTAATACAATAAACTCCTACCTTTTCTTGTTCATTAGGTTTATATATAGTAAACATTGCTTTGTTTTCGTACCTATTATTGAATGTATACAACTTATAAAATCTTAGGTACTGGTTAGGTAGCTATGATACTTTTTTATCAGTTTTCTTTGTTTTTATCGACATAAAACTATTTTACCTGTAAAAATGTATCACAATACTAATAATAATAAAAACGTTAATTTAACCTAAAAGTACATTCAGATTTTAAAAGACTTAAGTGAGTATACATACTTAAACTTATAGCTTAGCAGTACACATTCTTCAAAAGTTTCTTGAGTCAGTGTGTAGGGAAAAAGTGTTGTAAATCCGTACAAAACTGATTGCTAAGTCTTAAACTAAGATTTCTCTTTTATCTTATGAGGCAGTGCCCAACTAAGAAATACAGTCTGTAGAACACAACAGAACTGACTACACCTCTCTCTCTCGCAGTCTGAGACAGCCTACCGCGTAACATAAGGAAATAACTGTTAGAGTGCAATATAATTGATTAAAAGTAGCAAAAAATTATGTCTGTATTATTTCTAACCCATAAACCCACATACGCTGTAGCACAAGTACGGCTGTCAACATGTAGAGACATGAATGTTATATTTTTGTGGTAGTATATTTTTTTTCTAGAAATATGTCCATATACAATAACAATAAAAAGACTAGTGTAAATTTTTTTTAAGGCCTCACAACTTCTTGAGTTTTTACTATGCATTTTATGCCTTTTTGAACCCCATGTTGTACCCCAAAGTTGATTTTCGTTTTACCCAAAGGTTGACAGGAGAAATGCCTAGTAGTAGCATTAGGACCACCTTGTGTACCATTTCGTACATAAAGTTTTAAATAAATTATAAGCTCTGTGTCAAAAACCATTGAAAATAAAATGAGATTTACATCAATTTAAAAAACATGTTATTGAAGACCGTCACTAAAAACGAATAAATGATTACAGAAAGGATTGAAGAATGTGTTCGATGAGGCCATACTAGCAGCATTGGAGCCGCCAGAACCCGCCAGGAAAAAGAAATGTGTGCTGTTGTAATGTGTCCCCGGCTCGAGACCTCCGCCCCACCCGCGTGACGTAGCGCGCCTCGTGCACAGGCACGCCACAGGGCCCTCACAACGCGTACATTTTAGTATTTTACCATATAATATTATTGTAAACGAAACAGTTTTTGAACAAGTAATTAATTTTTATTTATGATGATATAATGATTATTTAGTCATTGGTACCTATAACTAATATGCGTTATACTTGCATGAAATAGAATGAAAACGAGGTTCTATATAAAGTTGCAGCAGCAAAATTAAGTTGCTTATATGCTTAACCTTAACAGCAAGCTAGTAGCACCACAATATAATATATTTGAACCATGACTTATTTCATACTAGCCGGTTCATGAGAAGATAGCTTTTAAGATTCTTATGTGTATTTTCTTTCCCAAGTTATGACGGGAACTGAAAATGACTTTATCCATTGCTAATCAAGTAGGATAATAATATTAAAATTCAAGTTTTTTTTTAATAAAGACCTTTCTGTCATTTGACTGATAAGAAGAAATGTAAACTAATAATATCTTGTATTTGTATCATTTTGTTATCATTACCATAATGGTCCAGTAATAAAATTGTCTGCTGTGTAAGCTGGAACTAGCAACTTCATGCACAATATTTGCTAGCACAGTGCAAACTATGTATTTTTATAGGTAGTACTTGGTGACATACTGACTTTATTAAAATCTTTATTGTAATGCAACGCCTGTCGCAATGGACAGCCGTCCTCGTTTGTGTTTTATACTATTTTGATGTTGTTCTTCATAGTTATACAAAAACGATTGGTTTAAAAAGTATCTTGCATTAACTAACCATCTAAATATTAATATCTTCTTTATTTAGCATAATATAATGAAAACCGAAAATTTTTAATCGCTAGAAACTCGTTATTTCGAATAACGATATAAATCGGAAAGTTTGTGATGCTATACAGAGTATAAATATTATTGTATAATAATTTGAGTCATTCAATGTGAGCTTGGACTGATAATTACAGAAATTCATCATTCCATTAAATATTTTTGCATTTATTGTAAACTGGAATTTTTGGACTAAGTAAAATCTAAAAATGTACGATGAATCAATAGCTTTGCGCCTACTAGATGTAATTAAGAACCGTAAAACCACCGACAAAACTCTGTATACAAAAACGCAGTGTATCAACCTCTGTTGCATGGGACATCAGTTAGAAGCATTATTGAAAATTATAAAAGGTCTGCTCCAGTGGTCCTGCTGGACATCTGCTGTGTACAATTAATATAAGTAAGCGCTGAACTAAGATAACACAGTAAACGAATGTTGGACGCATTATATTTGCAGTCATGGTGCATCATTGTGATGTGCCATGTATCTACTACAAAATGAATCACCGCATTCTTTTTCTATGAATTAAGGGCGATATCGATCGACATTGATATATTACGATTGATTTATTAAATAATGGGTGCAATTAATTATAATATAATAATACATTTAAATATTACTGACATTGGGCTTAATAAAATACATCACTTACTCAAAATTTAACTACAATTTATATAAATATAAGCTATTGTGTACTTTTTTACGCATTGGAAAAGGTAACAAGTTTCTGAATTAATATTTATTTATTGTTCTTCGTAACAACAAGAGCAAAATTATTTTGTATGATTATGCATTATCAGTGCAGTTATATGTTCTTTGTGTCAAGACGTAGTTATAGGTGTATATGGAATAAATATATAATGAGATTAAATTATAAAGTTTTATTTAATTTACTACACCAAATATAAAAACAGTAGTTCATGTTGCCGTGCTAATCTGAAAATCTCATAATATTAGCATTGTATTATACTAGTATACAGGATTATTTTTGGAATACGTATATTCAATGAGGTAATTAGGTGCATAAAACTGAACAACTTTTCCCAAAGAACGTAGTTCGAAATCTTAATTGAAACTCTATTTTTCATACAAATAAATATAAGTCACGTGACCTGTCACTGTATGAATATTTCATTTTCAATGTTCATAAATAATTATGTTGGTACGTCTGTCAATGTTAATATTTCGACGGTCGAAATAATGTGAACAAACGAAAATTGCTCCCTAATTCAGAAGCTATTTTATAGGGCTGTATAAAGCTGTGCCTGCAGCGCCATGACTAACATATTGTTATGCCTTGTGGGGCTACAAGGCCTAACATGTTCATTCATAATCATAAATATCTTGGGGGCAACACACACACACGGTCATCTGATCCCAAAAAATTTAGAATCTGTTTTATGGCAACCAGACAACTGATGAACATACATAAAAAGGGTGCTTCTGAAAGGAATAGGCATCCATCCACAAGTGTATGTTTTGGATTTAAAAAAATAATAATATGAAGTAAATTGTAAACAAATCAAATAGGTAAGCGCCATGTAAATTTTTTGCGCGAACGTCGCGGCTATGATGCGAGGCAACAAAATATTGATATTTTCAGATTAGCTTGGAAAATAACTAACTATATGTAGGTGAATGTATTATAATTATAATGTGTTTCTTCAAAAATAATAAAATAATCCTAAAGCTTTTTTAATAAAATAATCATAATTTGTGCCCCCCAAAATTATTTAATTCTCACTAACCAGCTAATTTCGTGTTTTTGTTCTTTAAATCTAGACCAACATCGCGTACCTACGTAAACAAAATAGTTTTAATATGTACTAGCTGCCCGGACAGACTTCGTTCTGTCAAAAGTAAATTAATTAAGGTAATTCCCGAGTTTAGGAACAGTTTTTTTTTCTTATTATTTATGTTTTACACCTTTTAAACCTTCCCTGGACCTCCACGAACACTTCAAGATCAAAATCAGCTAAATCGGTTCAGCCGTTCTCGAGTTTTAGCGAGACTCACGAACAGCAATTGATTTTTATATATATAGATATATTTAATTTTTTATTATTAATGAAATTTTGAATTTAACTTTGTAGGTACTTAAATTTTAATTAATTATTTGTAAAATGTATTATGTAATAATGTTGCTTGATTTTAACTGTGTAAGATGTGGTTGCTTGTAATTGAATATGCTAGTTTAAACGCTCAATTACTATTGTTCAAAATAAAATCATGTATTATTTGTTAGCAATCCTGAAGAATAAATAAATAAATAAATCCAGAGTCAGAGAAACGAAAATATCACCAAAATAATGGTGTCACCTTCCAACTTATTTATTTAAAAAAAGTAGAATCGTTTCTTAAAAAATTAATTACTTTCATCCGCTTCATTCAAAACAAAAGGGTGTTAATGCTCCAATGTATAAATTGGTATTACATTTTTTACGATTCAAAGAAAAAAGGAATAAAAAGGTTCCAGGGCATTATAAGATAATTTTGTTGACCGTCTGTCTGTCTGTCCTTCCGTTCAAATTTCTGTCTGTCAAAACCATTTATCTCGAGAACGCGTGGAGGATCCGACTTGAAATTAATACCATAATATGTCAAGATCGACAGGCCTATAGGTATTAGGTATGTAAGTTAAAAACAGATACCGCAAAAAAACTTAAGTAGGTATATTATTAACGACTGCACGGATAGCCAAATGGTATAGGTCACCACGCTAATTACCACTGTGCGCGACGTGTTGCGGGTTCGATCCTCGCATGGGACAAGCATTTGTGTGATCCACAAATGCTTGTTTCATGTCTGGGTGTTCTTTGTGCATGTGATTTGAATGTTTGTGAAACCCCGCGACACAAGGATTAAATTCCTTAGTGTGGGAGTAAATTTTCAAAAAACGAAACGAGACGAATATTTCGACACTCGCAATGGAATTAAAATTAATAGATAGGGTCGTTGACATAGAACTTTGAAAATAGGCAAGTGATATCGCTTTCTTACGGGTTCTGACTACAAATATAGCAAAAAGTCTAAAAACTATACGTACTACCTATATGGACTTAGTACGGAATCCTCGGACCTCGATGGCCGAGTCCGACTCGCACTAGTCCGGTTTTTTTAATATTCACAGATTCACACACATTAATAAGTTATCTGATAAACCAAAGGTTATATACCATGGTGCGCACCTAGTTAATCATCATTAATCTGAATATAACTGCCTTTTATCGTTCGTTGGCATATTAGACCAGGGCCGAAGCCTTCAAAATTTGTAAAAAGTGAAAAAAAATTACAGTAGGATGAAACCAATTAGAAAAGGAAGGGAATATGATAAAAATTAAAGAAAAAATAAATTACGGTCGATCCGAGTTCGGGAAGGGGGGGAGGGGGGGGTTTTAAGGGTAAAAAATGGTTTATCTTGATTTCCAGCAAAACTACAAGTCCTATGGAAAAAAGTCAAATAGCAAAGTTGTAGGTAATAAAAAGATCTACAACTTTTGTATTTACACTTTTTTCACATAACCTCAAAATGTATGTGAAAAATCCAAAAAACCAAGTTTTTGGTTTTTTATTTTTATCTTTTTCAAAAATAATTTTTTTTTCACGAAATTTAGTGAAAACTTACCTTTTTATGCCCCAAATACGCTGTAATTTATTTGATTAAAAATATTTATTTTTTTCACCTTATTTTGAATAAATATAAAAAAAACACCCTTATTTTCAATCGAAATTTCACCCGTCAAAATATCAGCTTTTTTCAAAAAGTTTTGAAGTTTTTTGTTCGTTGAAATCTCTACTTTCTGATGGTGTAAAAAAAATATACATTACTATAGTAAATGTTCTCAGAAAATGCATAATCACTATGTACAATTTCATCAAAAAAATGTCTTTGCTTCAATTTTTTCCAGTCTGCATTGGTTCTTCATCCAGAATTTCATCTGAATCATTTTGTGAGATTTTCTATGACATGAATGTAATTCGAATTTAATAAATAAACTTTAAACTGAAAAAAAAATTAAGCAATGTCATTTTTTTGATGAAATTGTACATAGTGATTATGCATTTTCTGAGAACATTTACTATAGTAATGTATATTTTTTTTACACCATCAGAAAGTAGAGATTTCAACGAACAAAAAACTTCAAAACTTTTTGAAAAAAGCTGATATTTTGACGGGTGAAATTTCGATTGAAAATAAGGGTGTTTTTTTTATATTTATTCAAAATAAGGTGAAAAAAATAAATATTTTTAATCAAATAAATTACAGCGTATTTGGGGCATAAAAAGGTAAGTTTTCACTAAATTTCGTGAAAAAAAAAATTATTTTTGAAAAAGATAAAAATAAAAAACCAAAAACTTGGTTTTTTGGATTTTTCACATACATTTTGAGGTTATGTGAAAAAAGTGTAAATACAAAAGTTGTAGATCTTTTTATTACCTACAACTTTGCCATTTGACTTTTTTCCATAGGACTTGTAGTTTTGCTGGAAATCAAGATAAACCATTTTTTACCCTTAAAACCCCCCCCTCCCCCCCTTCCCGAACTCGGATCGACCGTAATTTATTTTTTCTTTAATTTTTATCATATTCCCTTCCTTTTCTAATTAGTTTCATCCTACTATTATTTTTTTTGGTTTTAACAATTATCGGCCCTGGTCTATATAGGTATACCTACGAGCGCAGCGGTACAATAACATCATAGGAAATTAGGCAAAAAGTCAAAAAGGTAAGCAAGTATTTAATAATCTACTGTTAAATAGTTACTCTCTTCTAAATATATTGAATAATCATTAAATGATTATTCAATATATTTAGAAGAGATTGCAAAAGACTGAACTTATTAATTAATTTAATAATTTTTGTACACTCATATTATTGTTAAACAATAAATAAGACAACCATTAATTATTTATTAGTGTGAATCATAACAAAATCTATGTTGCGGTGAAAATTAGCTGTACTTTCCTGTTTGAAATTAGGCCAAAAACATAATTTTATTACAAAACCTATTGTAGGAGAGTCGACAGAAACGCCCTCTCTAAGCCTTTGCACTTCATATTTTATGGCGACACCATGGACGTATAAAAAAAAAGGTCCATGGGCAAAACAGTTTCAGCCCATAAAGCACTCGAAATAGTACATAGTTGTGTTAAAAAAAAATCACGTCATACAACAGCAGTCAACAACCGAAGATTCGAAGAATCCTAATGCTGCGTACAGACCGGCCAAACGAACGCCAACGAACGGGTTTCGTTGACCTTCGTTGCTGCAATCTGGACGGCTTAGCGAATGCCAACGATCGCTCGTTGGCGTGTGCCGGCGATCCGAAGCGTGGCGATAACATCAAAGAAATCGAGCTATTTGAACGAACTCTGTTTGGACGGTCGCCGAAGGCCAACGAACGAACGCTCAGTTGAAGTAAGAGAGCGTAGCGTGTAGACGAATGAAAGAGAAAAGAACCGGAATCAAGTGCCAGCGAACGTTCGTTCGAGCACTAAATGTATTTGGATGTATTAACGAACTCCAACGAGCGTGCGGAAGCCAACGCTAGCTAACGATAAATATCCATCGTTGGGCCGGTCTGTACGCACCTTAAATCTAATTCCTATATGACAACAGCTGTCGACTTGACACTATGACAAATTGACACTATTGACAGATAAGGGATGTGGTACAGAGGGAGAGGTACTCACTCGGTACTCCTTACTTCTTTTACTTCTTTACATAACATAAAGTATTATTGTTCTGCGATCGGTACTCACTGGTACTCACACTACTCACAAACCATTTTTGTGTTGTGTGTTGTCCTTGTCAAAACTAGGTCAGAAGAAATGGCAGTAGCTTGTAGTTTTCCATTTTTTTTCCTTCCGTCAGTTTCTGAGATAACATAGCTACAACCCATAGAAATATAATTCACTAATGGATTAGGCAATTCATATATTCCGTATTACCTTAGGCTAACTTTCTATAAATATTCTACCTGTTGGTTGCCAAAGTTCGATGATACCGGTTTTTATTTATTGTTAATTTTTATACTTACAAACATATCGGATCGTTTTTACATAATTGTACTGTCGAAAATATTGTCTTTTAAAAGTAATTTTACATTTTATTGACACATTAATCAAATTCAGCGATCGGTTCGGTATCGGCGAATCGGTTATTTGCAATCACTAGTTGATAGCATTATCGATCTGAAAGAAAAACAAACCAGCAGGAGTTGCGCGGTGCGGCTGCGGTTTCATAAAATTGTATTCTATTACAAATTTAGGTATTTATTATGTGATCGGTACAGTACTGGAAGAACTATGGCTACAACAGCGCCAATCCAACTCAAAGTACCAACAACAGTGACAAACCAGCCCAAGATACCCATAACAGCAGCCCCTCCCAAGCCCCAGAAAACTTATGGCAAGATTATCCTCACGTTGTTCAATTGTCTACTACCGGAGTCGGTATTCAAAGAAACGCCCTCGCAGATCGATGGTCTAGACCTGGAAACTGAGACCGACCTTCGTATCTTAGGATGTGAAATGATTCAAACCGCTGGCATCCTGCTTAGACTTCCTCAAGTTGCTATGGCGACAGGGCAAATCTATCTACAGAGGTTCTACTACTCAAAATCTTTTGTAAGATATCCAATGGAAAGTATGGCAATGGGCAGCATTTATCTGGCATCAAAGGTTGAGGAGAAGCCATGCAGGATTAGAGACGTGATAAACGTCTTCCACCACATAAAGCAAATGAGAGGGCAGAAGACAATAAGCCCTATGATTATTGATCACAATTATATTGAATTGAAGAATCAAGTCATTAAAGCGGAGCGAAGGATTCTCAAGGAACTAGGATTCTGTGTCCATGTTAAACATCCACACAAACTTATTGTAGTGTATCTTCAACTGCTAAAGTATGAGAAAAACCGTCAACTGATGCAAATGTCATGGAACTACATGAATGATGCTCTTCGTACAAATGTCTTCATGAGGTTCCCGCCTGAGACTATTGCATGTGCTTGCATTTATTTAACAGCGAGAAAAATAGGTCTTCCTCTACCTAACAATCCACACTGGTTTTTGCTGTTCAAAGTAACAGAAGAAGACATCAGAGCAGTTTCTACTTGCATTCTTCAACTTTACAAAAGACCTAAGGTTAATCCGGAGCAGTTGGAAAGCAAGGTTGAAATATTACGTAAAATTTATCAAGCAAATAAGCACATCCAGTCACAGAAAGATAAGGGCGAAGTTGTCAAAGTCGAAGAGAAAAAACCAGAGCCTCCTGTTGCATCTACATCCAAAGAACCTAATAGAAGAGAATCAAAGAAAGATAAGTCACCTAAAACTCCTCCCTTATCATCTAAATATCACAGCAGCCATAAATCCAAAAAGGACAGGCGGTCCCGTTCTCCATATGAACGTAAGAGGGATTATTCTAGTAGTACTAGTAAAAGACATCGTTCTCGCTCAAGAGACAGGGATATGGACCGGAATAGAGATAGGAGGATGGATTGCAAGAGAAGCCGTGGGATGTCTCGCAAATATGATGACTATGACCGGTTCAAGTCCAGCAGAGATGGTAGGGATGATAAAAGGAAACATTAACCAAATCTAGAATATAAGTTTAAATTATTATAAACCTTTATTATACTTATTTAATGGTCTATGCTGGTTTTTATTTAATATTCCCTGCCATGCATAAAATTTTCATAGTTAAATCAAGGATGAAGTCCCTGGAGTGGAAGCTAGATAGAAACAACTAGGTACTGTATATTAAAAGAGTGAACAGTCCTACTGATCAATATAAAAAAAATATTACTATAAGTAATTGGAAAGTTTTTCAATTGAATGCAGTTTTGTTACTTAGGTATGGTTCCATCCAGTTGTCAATAATTGAATTTTTAAGGCTACTTTTTTTTTGGAAACCCCCTGAGAGGGTGAATTAGTGGTTGTAAGTTTCCATGGGAAGTTTTTCACCATTTTCAAAGACAGATACATGAAATTTCGTTTACAGATATTTGTTCAGATCCAAATTAACACCATTTTATACATACATATTTCAAATATTTTTAAACTCTACCCCTAAGAGGGTGGAACAGGGGCTGAATTTTTTTATGGGTACCTAGTTCATCATTTTCAATGGTAGCCACATGAAAGGAGAAGAAGACTCCTTGTCTCCTTGGCCTAGTAGCTAACTAGGTAGTTGATATGAGAATTAAAAAAAACGGTTATTATTTTCTAAAGATGATCACAAAATATAGTATCATGTTTCTATAATGGAATAACCTAATGAAGTGAATATGAAATTAAAAAAACAATTATAAATACATGCTTTTATTACTCGTAATCGAAAATGAATAAATCGATAAAATCTCGGAATATGTATGAAACCGAATGACAAGTACCTACATAGCAATCGTTTCAGTGAATCGATTCATAGCAAATATAATTCCTTTAATTTTTCTTTTGGTAACACTAACACTCCTGCCTGTCATCAGTCAGTTACCGACTTTTATACAGATGGCACCACGGGATGGCATGGCAGCGTAGATAGAGAATGAACTACATGCTACATGGCACCGTAGACAGAGAATGGCACTCGTATTATTATGGTATAATAACAAAATATAACTTTATTCCTGGACAGCCAAATATCACAAAATTTTCAGTGATCCCTTGATATATCCTCTTACAAATAAGGCCTCTTGTAATTTTTTAATTATTTTTTTTGTAAATTCTTTGTCATCTCATACACAACCAACTGGTCCCAAAGTCCAAACTAGGCAGAGCCTGTACTATGGTAACCAGACAACTGATATACATACCTACTTATATATTTCGAAATATATAATTATATCACTACATAGTATAAAACAAAGTCGCTTCCCGCTGTCTGTCTGTCCCTATGTATGCTTAGATCTTTAAAACTACGCAACGGATTTTGATGCAGTTTTTAATAGATAGAGTGATTCAAGAGGAAGGTTTATATGTATAATACAAGCATAATATAGTAGAGAAACACTGATAATTTTAGAGGTTTCTAAAGTGATGTCGTAAATAAACACATTTTTTTGCGCAAACACAGCAAACGCTGGCTGAACCCTACGAGATACATCAAAATAATGTACCTACTACAGTATTGTACACATTGAAAAGGTCTACAGAAAACTCGATGGTATATGACGTCTATCTCTTATGGATATCCCACAATAACATTTTTTGTCATTTACTTTTTACGACAAATAATGGCTAATTTTCGAAGCGATTTTAACCAATACAGCATTAATCCTGATTTCTTTCTTTCTTCTGATCGTTGATTTAATATAGATCTATATGGCCCTTTACAGGCACAGCATATGATTTAAATGAATATTTTCGAAGATATTACAAATTTAAAAATTGCGGGACGTAGGTACCCTTTGCGGCCGTACAGTACCGGCCGGCCGCGCCCGGGGCGGCTGGAGCGTGCCTATAATTTTTAAATAGGTACAACGTTCACTGTTTTTCTGTAGTGTATTTAGTATGTAGGGTAGAGTGGGTACGGTTGAAACAAAGGACGGTTGAAACAGAGCAAGTATCTCGTAAACGGTTACGCGGGGAGTGAGGTGTGCTAGGGGAAAACGAAGCGGACGACAGGTCCGAATACGAATTCAGTCCCGCGCCGCTTCTCGCGCGTTGTCGTTTTGTTCAGGACACCATATTGTTTTTTACTACTCAAAAGTAAGTATTTTTCTTCTGACATTAAAGCTTATATTTTTTGTTGCTTTTAAGTGAATGCAGTGAGTGTGTGTTTGTGATTAATATGACTCTTGTAGAATAAGGTGTAATGACCATTTTTAATGTGTCCTTAATACTGTCGTAATTATAAAGTATATTTTACCAAAAGTGGTGTTGGGGACGGTTGAAACAGCATGGTATAAACCACTGTTCCCATGTTTATTAATTTTCATTTCTTTTATTTGTGATGTATTTATTTGTTTTTAGAAATGTTTTCGTTGTTTATTTGGAAATTATTATCTTTTTTTGTAATTTCTTTAAATTTTTACTACTCGTCAAAGGCTGTTATGTTTTAGAAGTAGTAAAATCTTGAAGACGGATTAATTTTATCATGTGGTGCCATAATTATTCTTATAAGTAGTATTAATGATAAATAAAACATGTTTCATTTGTTTTTATTGTATTATTTGTGTGTTTCTGCTGACCCAAATCGCTGTTTCAACCGCCCCTGGCATGGGGACGGTTGAAACAAATATAAATATTTTTTAAATTGCATATATTTCTAAAAATAGTGACCCGAGGACTATAGTGATTCAGCCATATCGTAGCTAAAACATCATATTTGAATTTCACGTATCATAATCGTTTCTTGGTTTATAAACAACAAAATTATAAACGATAAAAGCTAAATTGTTTCAACCGTACCCAGTCTCCCCTATAAGCATTGCACCCGTGCGAAGCCGGGACGGGTCGCTAGTGTTATATAATTATAATTAACATCCAGACGCAGAAAAAAATATCGCGCTCATCTCAATGATTTGTCCTGGGTGGGAATCGAACCCACCACCTTTGGTTTAGCAGTCAGGGTCACTAACCACTCGATCAACAGGCCAGTCAAATAGTTTTATTCAGTTCACACCTAGGCCCAGGAATCTATGGGACGTTCATGAGAAGGTAATTTCAGAGGTTAAAGATAGGCATGATGAAACTTCGTGTACGGATTGCTGGTTATTTAAATAAACACAAAGGTATTTCAAAGATTTTGAAACACGGTAGGTGGGTTGGAAGTGTATTTATAGTGCGTTTTTGTTTGCAAATATAAGCGTAATGCATTTTTTTCCAGAGTAAAAAAAAAACAAAGGGTTTGGAGATTAGTTAAAGAAGTGCGTCATTTTGGATTATGACAATAGGAATAAATAATTATTAATGGGTCCAAGTAAAAACCGCTATCAGTACCTACGCTATTCAATTCAAAATGGACCCTAGCTGCATACGTCTCATCCGCCGTGGTCGCGACCTTCAACGATTTAATTAAATAAAGGTACTCATTCCTTAAGTAGAGCTCTAGTTTCTCTAGTCTACCATCGAAGCATTCTCATTTCCCCTTTCCCCTTTCGACCCAAACCGATCAGTTGGTAACTTATAATAAAATACCGGCCTATAAATGTTCCACTACTGGGCAAAGGCCTCTTCCCATGAAGGGAAGAAACGATCATTTATCACACCGCTGGCTCACTGCTTTTTGGCAATTCCACCACGTTACTACGCTTATAACCACTGTGCGCGATGTGTTGCGGGTTCGATCCCCGCATGGGACAAGCATTTGTGTGATCCACAAAAGCTCGTTCCAAGCCTGCAATGGGTGTTCTTTTTGCATGTGATTTGAATGTTTGTGAAACCTTCGCGACACAAGGATTAAATTTATTAGTGCCTGCGTATTTTTTTTTTATTAAGAAAAAAATCCGATCAATTTCTTTGGAATCCAGGTTTCCTCACGAATGTTTTCGTTCACCATCTTCCTTCAAGTAGGTACATATAACATATAACTTTGAAAAAGTCACACTCTGGGTTGGAACCTGCAACCATATGCATACGAATCCGCTAGGCCACCACAAGTTGGTAACTTAACAATTTGTAAATGAGGTAAATTAATAATTCAGTTTATTTCCTATTTTTAACTGGTTTTACATAGGGAAGTAATGTCCAAAGATATGAAATACTATTTACACACAGCATCAATTCGACTGATCAGACGACCTACGGTAAGTTAAAATCACTCTAAAATAGGCCACATTCCAGGACTATACAAAAGGCGTGGAGAGGTCATGTGGACAGAGTCATTTTTTCAAATTTTCGGATTCAAATTGGTATCTATACAATACATATTTGATAATTAATCTTTTCCTCAATTATTCGACCCCAAAAATCTTAACCGGAAAATCATATACGCTTAACAATAATATGTATCGTAGCAGGTATTATTATGCCTCGCATTGCAGTGATATGTGTGTTTTGATTATTGGGGTCATTGGGTGTCAATCTTTGCCATGGGGATTCAAAATATGAATAAAATAATCCACCTAAATTAAAGTGACACAACATGATTCAAAAAAGGCTTAAATGTGACCATCTTTGATCATATTAAACCATTTGTTTAAAATTTTATTGAAATGCGTTCGTTTTCAAATACTTACCGGCCGTTGATTATATCAACAGTAACACAGTCAGTAAGTACAGTAATTCAAATAATTTGGTGTTGACCAATTCCACTTAAACTTTGGTAAAGTAGGTAGGTAATTAATTATATCTTCGTTATTGCACCGCCGATGAACTTTACCCTTATTATTAATTAATCTGTTTAATGTTGATATCGAGTGCGTGCGTTATAGTTTAAAGCCTTTCTTTGCACGTGTAACCTGCCAGTTGTTAAAACGTACTCGTCATAAGCTCATAGATTTTGAAGTAAAAGCTGATGTTTTCTTGTTCTAGGATTGATATTATTTTGACAACTTTGACGTAATGATTTTTTAGTGCTTTTACTATTATAACTCCCCTTTTATATTTATTAATGAGTCGTTCCGTTTATTTTAAAATTAGCGCAAAGCTTTCAAGTAGTGTGCTATGAAAATTTCAAGTTAATATGGGCGACGGTTTAAAGTTAGCTAAAGGTAGGTTTCGAAAACTTAGATACTTAATAATAATTGATATTATTTTTAGTCCCAAATGTTAAGCTTATGTAATAGGTAGCTCACGATTCAGGATTATAATTCACTGCTCTCTTGTATTGTAGCTTTTATTATTGAGTGAAGTTATGTCAATATGGTGGATTGACAACATTACAGCATTGGTGTTATGTTGCGTGTTACATGTATTTACTAAAATGTTTTACAAATATTGTCATACTCATTGAATTTAATAATTTATTCAACTTCATTTTGGGATCTAGTCACTAATTACATCCTACACTCAGTTGTTCACAGTTCGGTTCGTAAATGTTATACCTTGCATGATCTAAGAAGCCGCATGCATAGTGATAATGTTCTCGTGACTATATCTTCACCTTTACCAGTACCTAATTAATAAAACTACGCGTGACTAGGCTGTGTACAAACTATCAAAATTAAGTGTAAATCTGAAGATCACGACCTAACAACAAGTATTAATTATTACTAGAAATTGTCTCAATCATTTCATAATTATGTGAAAATTGGTTATATTATTAAGTGTAATAAAGTGATGTATGTTATAATCTCGTATAATGTTATAGTCTACCTACTATAATATAATTGAATCGCATTGAAGAGTCCATTCCAATCGCAATAATTCCTTGTGCGTCCTTCTCAGAAGAATTGAATCAAATAATTAATTCGTCACAAATCTTTGACGAAGTTGGGTGAGCTGTACAATGGACTGCTCTACGTTGTTTGCTTTGACATTGTGAAAAAGCCCCTGGATACTTTTGTGAAAAATGTTTATATTACTGATAAATTTGACCTTTTACTATCCTTATTACTTAATTATTATACACTAGCCTCTGCCCAAGACTTCTTCTGTCTGTCTGCGTGGACTTCAGAATTGGGCCAAAAACTTCGCTCATTTACAATTTTTTTTTAATCTACCCACGGGAACAATTTTTTAGATTGGTATAGAAAGTACATGTCTGTTTCCATAGCATAGGTGACATAAATACCAAATTTCAAAGCTGTCTGCCGCTTAGCTCGTAAACAAATTTCAATTTTCCCTTGGGAACTACTTAAGCAATCGGGATAAAAGGTAGCCTATGTTCTTTCCTATATCAAGAACTACATGCATGCCAAATATCATCCAAATCGGTTCAGCCGTTTTTACGTGATTGAGTAACAAACATCAAAACATCCAAACATCCACACTTTCACATTTATAATATTAGTAGGATAATTAATTAATTATGTTATGTACGTTGTCGAATAATAATTATAGGTTACATAATTATTATGATTGATTGGTTATTAAATACAGGTGCTTCTGTTTACAGATAAGCGTCATAGGAGCTCCAGCAGTCTGGCTGGGGTCGTATTAGAGGGAACACGTTCCGAACGTAAACTGGACATGAATGGTACGTACCTACCCACAAAATAAAGGAGTAAGTATGAGGATTAGGGAATGTCAAGGCAAATGCTTTACTATCCATAGAAATATTGTTAATACGAAATTACTCTACCTGTCTGTCTTTTCTTTACCATAACCAATTATTATGAAACTTACAACTTTAGCAATTATTATTACATTTGCCGCGTTAACTGACACCTACGGGGTCGAATCCGCGAACATACAGTATATATCGACTATATTTTTTAATTATTAGCTTCCATTCCGGAGCTGGACGACCAGTTTGCCACAGCAGAAGCTCGATGTGACGACCTACAAGAGAAAATTGACTTAATCAAATCATTAAAAAGAAAAAAAAAACTTAAAAAGCGAAGGTTGGTACCTACAATACATGTATTGGACCTAACAGTTGTTAAATTATGATTTGTCAATAAAATATATTGTTTTTTCAAGCATGACCAGAGTAACAGACCCGCCCATGACGCCTGAAAACGTACCGTTCATTACAGTGCGTACGCAGCCGAAAAAAAGTAAGATTTGACTTAATTTGAAAAAAAAAATAACTATAAAAGTATCAGCAAATGCTATCTCCCCATTCTTCTTCATTTCATTTGGTTTCTATTATTCCTTAAAAAAATATCGATCGAAAACTTTTCAAAAAGTGCATTATTAGCTCCTGTTATCACTTAGAGATTATGCGCGGGTAGATCTAGGGACCGACAAATTATCCCCAAATTTAGCGCAGCTAATTAGAAAAAACTGGTTTTCATGTTACTGAAAAGTGAATACCAAGTAAAAAAAATAAAGAGATAAATTTCTACGCAACATTCTAGAGACCCAACGCGTATCCTGTTAAGTATAAGAAAATTGTGCCAGCTTTGCTTATTACAGAGGTGTCGCAGCAAGCGGCGAGACTCCGACGGCTGGAGGTGCCACCGAACCCCACGCGAGGCTACTTGGACCCCGCGACTGTGGAGCAGCACCGCATGATCGGCCAGGTGCGGGGCTACAGCCAGGCGTTCAAGCATCCAAACCAGGAACGCATTGCGGTCTGTTAAGCTACGGTTTCCTCCAGAAACGGTGAAGTGAAGAAAAACAATTTTTATATAGCGCTGAAGCGACGGTTAAAAGCTAGATATTTGTTATAATATAACTTGTCACGCTCTTAAAGTGGCGGTCACCGACTCCGAATTTCTGTAGTAATTTTTTACTATTTGCAGACGTTGTTCGTTCGTGTACTTTACCATGATGAAAATGTGAAGTTTACTGAATAAATTGACAGTGAGCGTTCGATGATTAGTGAAAGGGTGTTTCCACAAATTGAATTCAAAGTTGTCAAGTCCCTATTAGAAAACCCTTTATATCGGGCACTCATATTCTTAATAAAATATTAAGTATACTAACCATTACCTTACCACATAACATATTAAAGATAATAACCATTACCACCCGTTAAAAAACCTTTTTGATTTATTCATAATTTTTATGCTTTAATTTCTTGTAATCATGGTACCGTTACTGGAGAAACCGTAGTTTTCCAAACTATTGAATGACTCTGCATACATCATAACATTTCTGGAAACAGTCTCGTGGATCGATCGCTTGTCCAGGCTGTCTGTGAGCTCCTACAAAAATGTTTTACCTTCTCCTCACGTAAATATTCATCTCATCAGTCTCCAGTTGTGTCATATTGCTGTCCCAGTGAGGCAATAGACAGTGTTGGCTTCACATACTTTGCAACTTTCAAAAACCGTAAAAAATCCGTAATGAACGATTGACAGCGAAAGTTTACGGCCTTTATTTGTCCTCAACTTTAAAATTTCGCTAAAGTATAACTTAATATAGAAAGTTTAAGATGTACATAATTATTTATTGTTTTTAAATGTGTATAGCTACTACCCACAAGCGGCGAGCAAAGGCCATACTCAAAAGTTCGGCGGCAGCGGTCTCATGCTGATGGTGACAGTAAGTACCTCTTATATTAAAATAAGCTTATTCTATACCAGCAGTTTATATTATTATTTGTCTTTAAGCAAGTATAAAGCAAATAAAAGTTAATGGTTGTCCTTCCAAAGGTATGTGCGGCCAACGCGTCCAGCCCGTCGATGTGCCGCTGGAAGTGGCCTGCGGGCAAGACGAAATAGGCACGGATTTTGACAACGAATTTGATCATCCGGTGGAGTAGTATGTCTCATATTGCGTATTTATTAATCTTGATAAGTATTTTCTAAATGATTTCACAGATCCTTTATAAGGGTAAGATCCCTATTAAGAATATCGGTACCAGTTCACAATCTGTGGCCGATGAACGAACGAACGAATGGTTGACGTTTGAGCCCAAAAAAATGTTGGGTGTGTTTTGTCTAAAGTAGAAGAACATCTCCAATCAAAGTTAAGATACCCATACAAGAATTGATACATACATAATTATTATGATACTCGTTATATAATTCATAATCTGGTAGGTAGGTACTTTTAGTCGGACAAGATTCTTCATCTTATTATTCAGTCTATAGCAATAGTTCCTGCCAGGAATCAGAAATTGCAGCTAGTGTTGCGTCAGGTTCAGGTTATTGACTGCACCAATAGCCGAGTGGTAAAGGTCAACACACCAATTAGGAACTACTGTGCACGATGTGTTGCTGGTTCAATCCCGACATGGGACTTTAAAGATTAGGGATAAACATTGTAAAAACTACGTCCTCTCACTTGAAATTTTTGTTACGTTTAGTTCAGTTATGAATCCTAAGAAACCAGTGGAGATTCGTCAGATGAAACAGCAACCCAGTCGGCGGAGGCACGTTCCTAGAGAAAGCTTACCTAGAGAAGGTTAGTAAAACGAGGTGTAACCTAATTTACTTAAGGTGGAATCATTTGCGCTTTTAAAACTCAATAATATTTAATTTTAAAAATTTTATAGCGCGTTGTCTCTTGGTTTTGGTCGAGCTACATTTTGTTTTTTTTCTTGAGATTCATTGCAATTGTGCAGTTAGCTTGATATGAGCGTAAGTTTTGACTGCTTTTCCGAACTTTTCCGAAGGCAGCTCAGCTCAGCTGTTGTATTTAAATGCTGTGTATTATACTGAACTTTTGAACTTTACTTAATTAAACATGAATAGGTAATAACTAATAAAAAATGTGCTTTTTGAATATAAGAAGAAGAAGAAGAAGCGATAGAGGCATGGCGAAGCAATACAATGGGCGAACTGCCGGTACCTCGACGTCGACTTTCAAATAGAAGCCATCACTCTTCAGGTACCGACCTTTTAGTAATGTACTCTTCAGAAGTTTATGCATTACTAATAGCTAAAGAGTTGTTTATTAGAAAATCCCTCATTGCACTAAGACTGCTTACGCACGGCTGCCATCCTACTAAGTTTTCCCGGATTCGTCGTAGTTTAGAGGGCTTCCAGGGAGCGTCCGTTCCGGGTTCGGGTCTAATTTGTAGTCCGGGTTTAAAAATGTAAGTCTTGGGCCACCCGCGAAGTTGATTTATGTCATTATCAACTATTTTTATAACACTATGTTTAAAAAAACCTGTTGGCATGTCCGTGTTCTGTTCCCAAAATTTGGGATTCTTGTCCTGGTTGCCAAATTTTAGAGATGGCAACCCTACCTAAAGGGTAAACAAATTGAAGTGGCGGTATCCTAGTGGCTAGCTTTGGACTTGCGATCATGTTCCAATCCTACCCATTGCACTACCGACGTGAACCCACTCGTAACACAAGCATTTAGCTTTACTAGTAAGCTTTTAACAAGAACAAATGCTACACTTTAGGTAAGTAAAATATGAAAAGGTAAAATTCAGGAATTAATAAAACTATTGATGATATCACTTTTGGTACATTTTTAACAAGACTATTTAGTTTAAAAATGGTTTACAAAGTTTCTTTAAATTCGCTCGCTTGTTTTGGCTGGTGTATATAGCGACAACACACACGGACGACCGGCCGGTGGTGGAACTGTTCAATAAGAGTCGGACGAGCCCCACCGACGTGCGGCGGCAGGGGACGGCACCGCCACCGCCTGCGACACTCGAAAAGAAAACTAGAAAAGGTATCTACGCTTTTTTTGTATTGCCTAGTTTAGATCCCACTGCTGGGCAAAGGCCTCCCCTTTAGTTTTGCAAACCTCTCGATATATGGCGAATTCTGGCCATGCGCGTTAAAATGAATTTGGAATTTTCTTTTGATGAATTTTGCTGACCAACATTAAGTATAAAATTTACGGTATCGCTTTTTAACGACTTCAAAGAAGATGTTCACAATTATGTTTTTTTTTATTGTTTAATAGGATATCGAAAATTAAAACAAAAAGTGTTCAATCGGGTATATCTCAGAAGTGGTCCTATATAAATTTTATCAAAATTGATATGAATCGATAGTTTACGTTTTTAGATCAAAATTATTGGATAATGTAACCAAAATGTCTAATTTCTAAACAACATCAATTAAAATATGTTAAATTGACGATACGGATCAAATCTAATATAAGCTAGTCTAATATTTAATATTTTTTTAGCCCTGTGTCAACCGTCAGAGCTTGTTAGTAGGCAAAAATAACATGTTTTCCAGTTATCAGCTAGGTTTGTTAGTCTCGCATACTTGTCAACCTCCGACAATCACACCCCAATAGCTTGTCTTATTGGTAGAATCTGAAAAGACCTCATGCGAGACTAGAGAACACATAAACGAATACCTAAATGATATTAACTTTTTTGTTTCAAATATTTTTTCAGTCCGCAACTCACAGAGGTACGACGACCAATCTACAGGGCCTCTAGAAAATATTATTCAAATAGAGCCAAAAAAGGTTAGTTATGATGATCTAGCATATTTTATACTATTTTCTTTTGACGCTCCCAATAATTAGACTAATTTTATGGGTTTAATTCTTCGTCTTCGCGACGAATGGAGTTTTGATTGGAACAATTCAGTTTTGATGCATGTAAGGATTTGACTATAAATACATTCAAAATACGAGGAACATGTATAAATCATTGCAGCGGAAGTTTTTGTTCTTGTAAACGATGAAGTAGCGTTTAGATTCCCGAAGAAAACGTTATACGCATTAAGTATATTTATATTCAGTATATTTATACTTAATGTCAGGAGCCATCGCATCATCCACGTCGTGTTAAATACCGGAGTCGCCGCTACGAGCTGCCGACGGTGGCGTCGCAGATGAAGCAGGCTGGCATGCGGTATTACTACGGCACATCGAACCACACAAACATACCGTTCGTCGTCAGCAAAAGTACGGCTCCCTCTCACAACATCGGCGTCAATATACAACAGGTTACTGCACTTATTATATTAATACTTGTGAAGCTTTTACAAAATACGTTATTAATTAAATTAAATATTCTATTCTATTCGGGAATATACTGTATGAAATAGTATAATAATAGAACGCATATTTGTATGATTACCAGACTACTATACTACATATATTGTAATATGCTCTTCGCAGGTTTTAAATGGTCTGAAAATACAACAACCGCTATCAGGCATACCACTGACAATTGCACATCATATGGGTAAGCACGTAATGAAGTATTTTGACTGTTGTTGGTGTTTTTTTTTTCCGTCTTCACTTGACATACCCAAGAATATGATCAAAAGAATATTTGTTTAATTTCATAAAGAATGTTATGAACATCATAAAGAATATATATATTATTATGATAATGCTTCTTTTTGTTTCTTACTTGTAACGTAACTTATAAATAGATTCCTACAGAGATTTCCCACAATTACCGTTTATCTACAAAATTAAGCACTTATCAAAAATATTTCAGGTCTAGGCCATGTGCCCACATACGGACCGAAGAGTGCTATCTCGGTAAGTTTTGTTTCCATCAACCATCAAACCACACTTTTCGTAACGTATTATGACTAGGAACTGCACATACAAGCTGTGCCCTCAGCAGACACAGGAACATTTATTCACCTAGTAGTTGCCGTGGACGTGATGAACGCGTTCATCAATAGAGCTTTTAGTTTGCGCTCAACTTGAAATGGAGCTTTGAGTTGGCGCTGAACTTGTTAATATCAACCGCGAAGCTGTGAGTTTGCGCTAAACTTGATTGCGCCAATTAATGCCCCACAAGTTGACCCATCTTCTATCGTCTGCTCAATGCCTATCTACATAATTTTCTTATAGCCATCATTGGAACATCGCGAGATAAACGCGATCAAGGTGGGTCGAAGATTGCTGCGGCTGCCCTCATACAAGTTCATGTCGTACAACCGACTGCTGAGCCTGTACCGTGAGGGCGACGGCATGGTGCCCCGGTTCCTGAGGGCCATTTCTAGACCCCACTACTTCTATACTTCCATGTACAAGTGAGTGCTCCTGTAACCTATGAGTAAACGCTTCTCGCCTCAAGATATGACTGATTTAAAGTAAAGGTTTATAAATAATTGTTTTTTATAATAATTTTTTATGAACAGTATTTTATAACAATTCAACGGGTTTGCTCGCGTATGTATGAAATTTAATGCAGAGTCTTCTAAGTCTTGGATAGATCTTTATTTTTTGAAATCTTGAAGTTTTCACCAAATATTTTCTGAGAAACGCTTTCATTACGAATATATTTACATGGTGGGAAGGTAGTGTAAATAAAATAATTTGTTTAATATTCAAGCAGTCTTGCAACAAATCGTGAGGACTATGACGGCGCGACTTCAAAAGGGCGCGGCGGCAGCCACGAAGCTAAACAGAGCCTCGCGGAGTACGCCAGCTTATACCGGGAGTACGAACACATCGACAAGTGCATCAAGGAAGGCAACTACGAGCCTGAGCTGGAGCGTCGCAGAGATGACCTGACGAGGGAGTTAGCCGCGCGGGAGGAACATATACGCCGGGTAAGTTTTAGGAATAAGTGTAATGGTATTTCGAAGTATCTATGTATCAATTTAAGTATGTTAAATGCGCTTGCCGGAATTGACACACGCAGACAAAACCCACAAATATTTTATTTTCAGTAGTAACAGATATTCTTTCCTCTTTCCTATAAGCAGGTGGTGCAAGAGTATCGAACGGCGGGCGAGCCCGATCAAACGTTACGCGCGTCTGCTTCAACGGCTGAGGACGGCTACCGGCACTCCACGTTTAAAATGTCGGATCCGCAACAGTAGCCAACACCTTTACCGTCGCTGGGGTCTCTTCGTTTTACTTATGCTTGTTACACTACAAAAATCCCGGAAGCACAGTCCGCACTCTACAAAACGTCCTCGTTATCCCCACTGCAGTGAGCGACTGGAATTACGTGCGTGGTACGGGGAAAAAATCTAAATTTATTTTCTAACGTGTATAGTTGTGTGTGTCGAAAGAATAAAAATTCTAATATAGGTAAGGATTACATCGTTTCTATTAAATATTGATTCTATGTCTAACAAATTTGTAAAACTTTTGTAGCTTGTCTTCATCTCTTTATTAAATAATCAACATTAATCTATGAAAGCATTGGTCAGCCGCTGTTGGACCTTCTTTTTCCTTGTTGCTCATTTACTATTTGACATATGTGAGACTCCGGAATATGCTTCGCTTCATCATTATTGCACGACTAGAATCGTGCCACGTACGTGGCTGTATATAAATATGTTAACGCAGACTTAAACGTGTGGCAACAATTTTATTAGTCTGAAAGATTTGCTTCGTTAATTTTGTCTTGGTAAACTTTTTTAGTTAGTCTAAATCTGATTGTCCCATTTTGAAATTTTCCTAGCTGGCTACGCGATTTTGTCAGCACGCCAAGCGCGTACTCGTACCCAATCAAAATAATCAAACTGATTGAAAATTAATGCTGATTTCAGCCTTTCTCCAGTAAAGTAGTTTAGACTTGGTACTAGTAATGTCTGTTCGATTGCTCACTAGTTGAAAGTTTGCTTAAATCACAAACTGCCTACAGTGCAAGTGTTCGTAGGTCTCGATGGACGTTTTTCAAGTGCACTTGTTTTGTAACTGTGCGTTAAAAGTTAAGACGTCAAGGTTTAACACCCTCGGCTTAGACTAGTCTCAGTAAGTTGCCGGGGCATTTACGCGAGTTCAACTCGTTTGACTTACTTGTTGGCAAGCGTTTGCGTGTCGAATCGAGAACATTGAGGCGGAAATTATCAGGTCGTGAGCGTGGCAGGACCTTCTGCATCTGAGGCACACTGGACGGGTGTCCTCGTTGTATGCTTCGAGCGTCGTCTTTATTCGTATGATACTGCTCTAGCCTTAGTATAAGGACTCGAGTGGCTAATTGTGGCCTTCAGTAGGTTATTGTGTATTTGCTGTGTAAAAGTTTTAAATTATAACGGAGCTCGTCAGCCTGTCCCATATTGTAGTCCCAACGGAGTTTTGCCAGCATTTAAAGCAGATTAATTGTTACGTCGAATAAAAATTGTAAATGTCATGTAATCTTAATTGGCTGCGAATAGTAAAAGTTTGTGAATGATGTCAAAATATAAAGAGTTTTGAATACATTGATGTGTCTTTTCTATATTTTTTTATTGATGCCTCTAATAAATAATAACGAATAATGAGAATATGATAGCGATTATGATTTCTACTTAGCATCGTGATCATACATCTAGGCATACAATTGCGGATCGCATTTAGGTACTAATCGATAGAAATAATCGAAAATACACAATATTTTTACGGATTCACTATTTCTACAGATACCTTGTACCTAAGTAAGTAATCGTAGATATAATATGATTTGTATAACATTGAGTAGATTGACGCATTTTATTATGTACACATAATTATTAACAACAACGAAAAATGGTTACAGTCTATAACTTACTACGTAGACTTAAACTAGAAGTAGAGCCATAGTCGATAGTAATAACGTAACGGTTACATACCCGTTGAATAGACACATAATATGTTGAAATCTATTTACACACCAAGAAATAACAATATTACATTATACCTAATACATAGATTATTCTTATAGATTTACGATATTATATTTAATAACTTGTTCTAATTGTTGAAAAGTAGAAACGTGATATTATATTAAAAAATATTTTTTTAACTAATAAATAACTAACCGTATTTCATTAACAAGGAGTGTTTGAAAACGTGTTTCTATTATGTCATGAACATTAGCTTAATTAAGTAATGAGTGAAACTGGTCTAAGTAGGTACTAGTAAACATTTGAATTCCACGATATTTCTGTTAACTGATAAGCAAAGTTATAATGTAAAGAATTGCACAACTATTAAAATCTCCTAAACTATCTAATTTTAAGGTTTTGTTGACCTAATGATGCCCAGAAGAGATTACTCACTTAAACTAAAACACTAAAGGTTTCCACATTATTTTATAATGCTTACGTTCCTCCAAAAGTCGTTTCAGATCCTCGCAAACTAGATTATGTTTAAGTTTGTTGTTGAATGAAGATCACATCAAAGAATTAATGTAACATAGGTTCTAAAACATTCAGGACAAACAGAATAATATTATTCGTATCATGGACGACGCTACATCCGGGCTCGTATACGAAGTTTTAAACACATAATTATCCCAAATTCTGTGTAGTATAATAACGTGTTATTACTTATTTCTTTGTCATTCTTTATCACTATGTGCGCTTATGCTTGGCAAACTAGACCTACCCGAAAAAAATACAACATTTCATTTCAAATGTCCTACATCTGTGATTTTCAGAATTTGTATCGAATGCGGTTTACTGAAATTAGAACAATTATGGTTCTAAAGCATCGTAATACGGCCTCTGTAGATTTAGTTGCGGGTGTCAGTGGAGGAGGGTAGGTTCTCGCCGTCCATCTTGTGGCGAGCGGCCTGGATGTAGGCCTCCGCGGCGAGCGCGGGCCAGGCGTCGGGCGCAGCGTGGCCCGCGGCCCCAGCCCAGCTCTCCGTGGTGGTCACCTCCGCCGGTCTCTCCACACCCTCTACCGCCTTAGGCGTGCACTCCAGTGATTTGGGCGTCTCAATCCTTCAAAACAAGTTATAAATTGAGCGTCCGGGTGTGCACTCTTTATTTTCTTAGAAGTACTTAGTGTAATGGAACAGAGACAGCATTTTACACATTTTACTAGAAAAAATAGCTTCTTTTGAAATGTCAATTCATATTTAGTATACAATTTATGATGCGAGGGACAAGGTGTGTGGGTTCTTAGAGAAAAAAATACCTCACGCGTTCTGGTGACTGCATTGCATCGTTCGTACTGGATATTTCCAGGTCTTCGGCGTAATTCAGGTGCAGTTTATCACCGTCGCTGCGTTGCTCTTTTTCTGAACGAAAAATACAGTGTATTCATGAAGGTATAAGTGTATTGGATGTGGTCTAGATGAGCGAAATTAATTAAGGCTTACAAAGATTTTAAAGTCCTATATAATTTGCTAGCTTCCCTCGATTTACTCGTAGTATCATGGAGTTTCATGTTTTGGGCGAAAACAAAACATGTTGTTTTAATAAAAAAAAAATTCAATCCGACTGATAGTTCCAGTGATTAATTAAATATATAAAATATAAATATAATAAATATTTAGAAATAAGTGAAAAAAAGATGAAATTAATGGTCACGCTGAGCGTGTCGAGCGGCGCCGCTAAGGACAAGTAAAAACCACGGTGGGAGTGAAAGTGTTAACGCTTGAAGAAATTACTGTCTCGGGGGGCAATAAAAATAAAAGCGCTATTGCCATCTAGGTTTTGTTAAATATTGCGTACCGTCAACATTGATGGCGGCCTCGGGCCAGCCGAGAGAGTCGCCCTCCACGTCGACGGGCTCGTCCTCGGCGTCGTAAGGACGTGGCTCCCGCGGCCTCTCCTGGCGCCGCTCCTCGTCCAGGTCATAACCCAGCATGCTCTCCACGGTGTGGTGACGTTTGCGCGTCCGCAGCTTCAATCGTCGCTGACGGTTCGCTCGGATGCGTTGATATGTCTATAAGAAGTGAAAATATGCAGACTACGTTACGAAAAGCTATACAAATCAATTATCTGTGATTTGAATCCTTAATTTGTATTATGTGGTTGAAAACCCATTCATGTAATATGAACCGATGTGAACCCACCAGCAAGCTTCTAGCTTAGCACGAGCGGTTAAGAGGAATAATAGTAATATGCGACCTATTGTAAAACTATTTGAAAAAAAAAATCTAATAATAATATTGATAGGTACACTTAAGGAATAAGCTTCGAGAAAATATGCTGCCCGATCATTAAGGAATAAGCTTCGAGAAAATATGCTGCCCGATCAGTACAAAATGTTTGTGCGACCATATTTATGTAGAACATGAGAAGGGCTTACCTCCCAGCGCGCGTCTTCGTCCTGGTGGTGCAGTGAGTGCGAGGGTGGCGCGGAGGCGTCGCGCGGCAGAGCGCTAAGGCTGTACAGGTGCTGCAGCTCTTGCAGGAAGTGCGCCTGCGCCACGCCCGGCCCCAGCCGCGCGCCGCACACACCGCATGAAGACTTGCGTTCGCCGTCCGCTACGCAAGAAAAATCCTTTCAAACTATGCCTTAAATGTAAAGAAAACACTTTTCTACATCGTCTCGGGTCTGGGTATTTGTGGTACCTTCGTTGTCTCTGATTACATAACACAAGTGCTTTAGCTACTTACTTTGGATTCAGAGCAATGTATGTGACGTTATCCAAATTTTTTATATCCTTAAGAAGATACAGAAGTATATTATAAAAAGCAAATCGGTAACTTACGTGAGAAGAAATCGTGCGAGTCGGTGCAGGTAGCGACGGGCGGTGCGTCGTCATCTTTGCAGGGGCGCGGGGACGCCGACGCTGCGGAGCCCGGCGAGCTGGTGTCGTCGCGCGCCGCGTACCCATGCCGGTACAGCGGCGGCGTGTTGTTGTCATCGCGGACATTCTACATAATTATGACCATGCAGATCTTAACATCAATTGTTTATATTGAGAGGTGTGTGTCGACTCATATCAATAACAAGAATTGACTCGCAGCCCGTGAATGTCATAATAATGGCGTGGTGTTCCGTCGCTTCTGCGGACAAGTTCCACTTCCACCTGAACGCACATCGACATAGTGCTATACTTAAGGAAGTGTTTACTAATATAGGTTTAAGTTTATATATATACTAACACATATGTATGTTAGTCTTTAAGGTATATATCTATGGGCCTAAGTAGCCTGATAATAAATAATTTTATTATTATTATAATGCCATGCGGAGTCCTCTCTGTACCTTAGAAAGAACATACAGTTGTCAGCTCTCTACAATTCCGGCAACTAGTCTTAGCATGGGAAGTAGTACTTACGTGCCTATTATATTGACTGAATTGCCCACTACTCGTGAAGGTCGGAGTAGCAGTCGTTTAACAAACAACCTCGTTTAACAAAACAGACTGAGCCGACATCAACACAGCTTCAAACTACTAGCCACAATTAACAATACAAACCCTTAAAGCTTGTCCGACACTCTGTCCCAACGCGTACTGCTCGCCTAGGTGCCTCGCGAACGCCTTGCCCGGGTACAGCGGGTGGAAGGCTCCTCCTATCGGCCTAAATGCGCCGCAGCCGAAGCTCTGCAGCGCGGGATGCAGGAACTGCGGTGCCATGTGGTGCAGGAACCCTTCCATGATGGAGCCGACAATCTAAACACACCAATGAGTCATTAGTCGTAGTTTATTGAAATAATAATATAACGCTAGCCAGTAAAGAGAGTAAGAGAGTGTGAGTATTTTTACATTGTCCCAGTGCTGGGCTGAGTTATAATCACATTTAATTAAAACCTCTATGAACTACGGAATCGCTCAGCTAGTGAAATAACAAAGGTCTTATGGAAGGAAACCGAATAGGTATATCTCAAGATATATATACATATATATACAACTCTCCGAGAGAAGCTAACACTGCTTTAATGACGACAGGTCAAGTAAAACTAAACAAATAATAAACCACAAAAGCATTTCCACAGAAAGTGGTCATCGTTACAAATTCGTAGAAACAAACAAAAATTAGAGTTACAACCACTTAAGCGAACGAATAGAATGTATGTTTATTTGGACAGCGTTCATATTGCCTCGTCCACGCGGACGCTTCCGAAATCTGGCGGGAGGACACGGAATACAAATAAACATCGGCACTCATTGCTATCGTCATCACATATCATCTTCCTTGTGGAAATAATTAAATTTTAACTAAATCTAATTCTAGTGTGTATTTTGTAAAACGCTACATTTGAATGAACCTGCTCAATTTCGTTGTTAAAGACCAAAAAAGATAAACTTATTACGCTAAAAGGTAGCCCCAGTTGTCTACTACAAGGGCTTTTGTATTATTTCTTTTTATTCAAAGTTAATACAGCGTTACAGTTCCATTGTACCTACCTAGACTTAATTGTTTCACCGATTTCGATTATTGCTCTATCAGTTGGCACCGCATGATATGCATGATTCATACCGGGTATCGAGATACGAAACAGGTGATCTAATAATTACAATTATTACATGTATTAAACTTACTAGATAATATAATTATTTAATCTGTCGGCTTTAATCTATAATAACTTCATCATTAGAATTGTAAATTATCTCTAACCAACATAGGGTAATTTTTTACTTTATTTTTTTCTTTATGAATATTTTTTTTAGCCGGCCTCATGGTTTTTTCCTCCCTGGGAAAAGTGGAGGCGTTTGCACACGGAATCGACGGCTGTTATGAATACGCAGGCCTCTTATCGGAGAAACCACTGGAGTGCATGACCCTTCCTCGAAATTAATATTACCCTGTTACGGGGAACCATGCGGGAAAGCTCTGCAAACCCTGATCTCTGTTACGACCTAACGCGTACACAATCTTGGACCGTCTAAAAGCACCTCGGTCCTGTCCTTGCCTTTCCCAGAACCACTGCCAGGATCCCTTACGCAAGATACGCGCGGCTACGGTAGAAACTATATAATCTAATAAAATTTATCCTGACATTACACTGCACACTACAATGCACTAACAAGTATCGGCAATTCAAGGAAATCTAATACCCACACTTATTGTCAAAGCGCTAATTACCTACACGGCCTCTAGTAATTAATTATGTACAAGATTATCGTGGACAATCTGGCCCAATCAGTGTACGATGTGATTAACACGTTGGGAGCACACATGTATAGGCCAGATCTCAATATCCGTCCGTTTGACTCTCCAATTAGTTCACTGACGGTAATAGTGTTGTCGCTGTAATCAATCTATCGAGGAGTAAACAGCGGCTCCTGCTTTGTGATACATCTACATTTTGACGTTACAAACAAACCCACAGTGCTACCAAACCAGTCGTATGCAATGTGATTTGAGAGGTACACATTACACCTACAATGCTTGTATTACATTCTAACTCCTTTGTTACATCGGCTTTATCTATTTCAAGACTTTGTTCAAAATATAAATAAGCACACCAAACAAGACAAGTTTATTTACCTAGATTTGTTAAACAATTTTAAGAAACATAATTATAATATCTACTACATTACAATGTTTATGGTAAAAATTTTTTTTATTTAAAGACTAATAACTAGGGCTATAAAGGCTAATTACTCTTATGCTAATAAATCTGTTATCTAAAAAATATAAACATATTATATTTAATAATAATGAAAATCCCTTGTAAATTTATTTTGAAGGAGGAATAATAATTTTCTTTTTGCATAGAATTGTTATACTCCAAAACCTGAGAAGGGCCAATAAAATTTATAGTAGGTACCTCCTAAGTAATTTTTAAACTTTTCATTATCTCCCCAACAAACGACCCTTGCGTCGCCAGTTAACAAAAAGATGAAATAAAAAGTAATAATGATTCTCGTTAACGACGCCACCTCATTTATTCTGCGTGTTTTTAAAACCGCAGTGTGCGCGCACCCTATCGCCGCCTACTTAGCCAAACAGTTGGGCTGCGTTACTTGCAGCTATCTATTCTATTGCCGCTACGTGTAAACACTGGGAAAAGAATAGAATGGCCGGAACAGTAGGCGATAAACACACGAAATGTAAACGTTATGAAATGATACATACGGTGCATTCAAATACCGCTCTCTACGTTTAATTGTACTTGTAGATATTTATAGAACCTACTTCTGGGTGTTTCAAAATATTCTTAGAAAATCATACAATCTATTGATCTTGCTGAATATTCTTTATGATTTTGGTTCTGTTTTAGCCTATAAAGAATAAGGACAGCCGATACACGTTGAAGCGGTAACTGAAAACCGCCGCCCGTAAACTTCACTCAGAAGCTTTGGACATATTTTGCCGGCCATCCATTTGCATCGAAATTGATTATTTATATAAATGTATTATGTCAAACCTAACTAAAATGGTATGCCATTTGCGGAGGTACAAAACTGCTGCAAATTCTGATAATGATAAGAAACACTTTAAAAATAATTTAAATAACTTGTTTTATATCGTGTAGCATACTTAAAACTACTTAATAATACTACTTCTAGACTACGGATCTAGACCTTGGTACCAAAACCTGATAATGATTAGGCTCTCGATTTTAATATAACACTCAAATATCTTTCTGGAAGAGACCCTGTGTGTGCTGTTACACCTACACGTGCTATAAAGAAACTTGTAAATCAATAATAGTTCTATTAGACCGTTAATTTTATCGGTGTAATATATCAGATGGTAGTTACCAATAAGCGGGCAATAAAAGAACCAACATCGGCTGAAAGAAATACGCGTGCTCCTGATTTATGCGTGATGGGAATGCGGCCGCCCCTTTTTCAATAAGGCCCATGATAAGAATCATTGCTTAGCGCCGCGTGACGTCGGCCGAGGCATGCAATTAAATAGCTTTTTTACAAGTGTTTTCAAGTGCAAAAATGTTACTATTTTACCTATCATGTTTTTCATTTATGTTGTCAATAGTACGATAAAATTCTAACCCCATTGAAAATCCTTATTTTAGAGTTACAAAATATGTAAGAATAATATCTACTTTGAATTAATAGATTTTGACGTTTATAACCAATAAGACCTGGCATTTTACGCAGCCTGTACGTAACACGTAGGGATCTAGGTACATAATAATTATGTGTACGACAATGTCGACACACTTGAATACTTCATTTGTATCTGTGTATTATCTAATTACTATAGTTCGATTATTACTGAATTAATTTAGGGCTAGTTACTCAATTAGTCTCGCTTTGTCCAAGTCGTGTCACAATGGCTAAATGTCCCACTGTGCCAAAGCACAGTCGGACATTAAGCTATTGTGGCACAACCATACAACTAACACTTCAAAATCGAATTACAATACTTTTAAGTATATTAAGACCTATTGTAACGAGGCAACGATGTTACGGTACGACGTCTCGGGATAGATTCGGTTTAAAGACCTTTATTTACTCAAAAAGAACAAATACAGTTTACTTACATTAAGCATAATTATTTTAACAATTTATTTTATAAGTCTGAGATTACAGATAACAACAACTTCTACAAATACAAAGTTAAAATTAGGTAGCAAAAGTTTATTAATTACTAGCGATCCGCTTCCGTGGCATTATGCTTCATGCCTTTCATTTAGATGATTTTACTTAAACTTGTAAGCATATAATATTTGCTTAGGTCATATCATGCAAGCTAAATAACAACCATTTCATGACATCCGATTGTAATGTTTTCGTACTTATAGGTCTATGTTCGGGGACAGTACAATATTATGGTAATTTTGAGCTGAAAGTGCCGTTAATTTTTGCCGTTTTAAGTTGTGTTATATACACTTAAACTTAACTCATTATTTTGATAAGAATTAATATCATATAACCGTATATCAAATTACAACATTCAATATGATCATTCTTTTTATTTTAGTATAAAGAATAAACCCTCACGGTCCACGGACTTTCAGTGGACCTCTAAAAGAGAAATAGTTCACTATGTTTTGTTTTTTTTGTATCTCAAGGGATACACCAGTTTTATTAAACTTCCAGCTGCCTTGTTTCAAAATTCATCGGCATGTTTCAACAGTTCGCAAAGTTGCCGGGCTGTACGGGCTGCAACCACAAGCTCAGGTCAACTTATTAGCTGCTACCCGACCTTCAAGGCTTCGCACAATTGAATTCAAATGCCGAACCTTTGATGATGGCGTGTTGACTGTTAAGGTACACTTTGTAAAGACCGTGACTGTTAGATGACATGTGGCACAGGTTCATTGTTTAAGAGGCAAAGCAAACTTTATAAATATCTACGAGCATTTACCCCTATTTTTTTTTAAAGCTAGTCGTTTGAATATTTTTTGACGTAAATAAAAATTAAAAACAAGTGGAATTTAGTTTATTATATTTTTAACAGCAATTTCATGTTTTTAAATTAGGTAAACACTTACATAATACCTATATCTTTTAAAACGTAATATTTCTGATAGTTACTTATACAACTTTAATTATTTTCAGATATGTGATCATTAAAAATATAGGTTGAAGATATAATTTTTGTCCGAATTCATGTTACGTTTTATCAACTCTTACAATAATAGAACAAAAAATTGTGATTATTTGACCATGTTTAAGTCTGTTATTGTTAATTACAGACTTAAACATGGTTGCCATCAAACCATCACCGAGTGAATGAGTTTACAGGCCGCTGAGAATCCTTAATAATTTATTGAAAACGCTACGTTTTCTTAGGGCAGATTTTCAATAGCCAGATAACTTTTTATTCGAGGAATGAAAAGATTTTAAATGATTCGTCGAATAGATTTATCTGACAATGGAAAAATCACCCCTAATGATTATATAATTAAATTATATTTTGTGTAATTACTTGATAGATTTTACACCTTTTTTTTGTGAAGAACTTTATACCATATACATATCCCGAAGGCGGAAATCTTACTGCTTCTGGACGTTTATTTCAACACAATTGTGGGTTAGGCGGCAAACGCTTTATTTCAAGGTACAATTAAGGTTCAAGATTACTACTAAAAATGTACCTATAAAAAAAAGGTAAAAAGCAGATTTTTTATATAAATATAAAAGAACACCTACCTACTAGACTTAAATGCGCTCAATCAAACGCTAGAGATTTATAAGATAACACCTTTTATCAAATATTAATAATTATAATGTTCTCATAATGTATATCTTGAATTAGTGACTTCATAGAATTAATTAACAACATAACGTTCAATTACAACAAAGTGTTCACTATTGTTCACTTAGCAAGCTCGCAGGTCAGTTAGTAAATACAATTACGCTACATTATGTAAGTATCGGGGACGGGGACGGGATAACTTGATAAATTAATTATTATCATGCAAAATTCGATACTATAATCTGATCGTAATTAAAATATATTGAAGACAGAACGCAAATTTATTATTCAAGTGTTTGGTAGGGAAATTGAAAAAAGTGATACAGTAGAGCCTTTTTGCTATTGTTCACTGTTTCGTTTAATGACCTGACCGGTTCCTGAAATGTGGTGGTAGGATTTTCTTTAAATATGTGAATTACCTACATCTTTAAGCTATCGTGAACTTTTTGTTACTGGTCGGAAGATCATGAAACAATACATGCGCAATAATGTGCATACTTTTCGTTGCCAAACAATTACATTTTAACTAGATCTAAACTATACATAACATGTTAGGCCCTAGCAAATAAAATATATCAAAAATTTAAGGCAAGGGTCACAAAGTTAATGAATTTTGTTTCTTGTATATCCTTAGAAAGGGTAAAAAATGAGAGAACTTCTTTAAATAAAACCAAGATCAAAATAACTTTTTAATTTCTTTTTATTGCAGTTAGAAGTTGTAATATTTCAAACACTTATAAAGTTGTCAAAATTTAGAAGAGCTTATCTTATTTTCTATTTACTACTTAAATGTATTAAATAATATTTTTTCTTTTTGTGCGCTCTGCCAAACGCTTATACTGATATATTTTTTTTCATTATTTAAAGCGCTACGGTAGTTATCGTGTCGCCCTTTTAGCTATTGCTGAAGTACTATTATAGACCTATCAGTCCTGAAAAAGTCAGAGAACGTACCGAGCAGTTTGATTTCCTTCGCTGAAGGAAGTATTAGTAAATAGATTTTTCTGCTATATTATATGTGCGTGAAAATAATATATACGTAGTCACAGAGAATCTATTTTGACGATAATAATGTAGATACGTATATAATATTATCAAATGATATTAATAATGTAAAATTCGCCAATGCAGGTATTATAATTTTAAAATAATTACCATTTATCACAAAAATAAAACTCCATTGTTATTATCTCACGACCATCTGAAGGAACTGAAATAATTACAAGTCAATACTCTATATAAGAATTATTTATGGCATTATCAATAAAATAATTTGTAACTTTGTCACTTATTGGAAAAAAATACAAAGAGAAATGAATTGTTATCGAATATTACTCATCGTCCTAATATTAGGGATTAAAGAATATATACTATTCTAATTCGAAACGATATTCAGGTGAAGATTTATATCTATTATTAACTAAATAAGTTTTACAATTATATTAATTTAAAAATATATTTCTGTAATAGTATCTACGTAATTATTTGTAACGGTTCCACCCAAAACTGTTTTGCTTACAAGTTTATCAATAGTATTGTACAACTTTTATAAAAATCTATGTAAAAAAAATGAAAACATTATTAACGTCGTTGCAACTTTATTTTAATATATTAAACCTACTAGATTTTTTATAAAAACTCCGCGTGATATTAAATCAACTCCAACATTAATACTAGGATTTTAATAACTATATTTTTCACGTGTACTTGTCACTGAAAGTTAAATAGTGGACTTACCAGATACGCGTCGGAAGTGCGGTGCGTGCGTAAAAAGAAGGTTTTAGTCGCGAGCGCGGGACGTGCTAACCGCGTAACAGATTCGGAGCGACTGCGGTCACGGCGGCCGCGGTGTGCGGCGCGCACTGGGCGGGCGTCGCTTGCGACACGCCCTACACCCAGAAAACGAGAAAAAAAAACACATTTCATGAATCCAGAAACTTCTATGGACCCGTAAATTACTAGACATTCAAAACAAGTATAAATCTTGACTAAAATAGCTATCTCTGTGAATTTAGTTGCCTTACAACTGTACGACAAAAATTAAGGTGTGTGGCGTCAACGACAGCTTGCTCTTTGATTTGAAGTAGTTCAAGGTTCGATCTTTACTATTTTTGTTTTACAAGTTTTTTAAATAATTTTATTTTATTGTACATGTAAGCATTATAAGCTAGAAAACAGTAAAATAATGGACTACTAACACTACAGTAAGTAGTTAGCTTATGTATCCATTGTGAAAAGTATTCATTTAGTAATTTTGTATCTTACTCTTTATACAAAATAATAAATTCTCTCTCTATATTTTCAGCGCCTCAACTGTAAAGGGAAAATTAAATGTATAAATGAAAAGAGTGTGACAGAAAATTGTTCGAGAGGTGGGCGGAGCGCACAACCACTCCCAGCCGCTGAAAATCAGGATTACAACGAAAACAAATTGATCCAAAGAGGATTTGCACTTTTTTACATTTTCCCATCTCAACGCTACGCAGACAGTTATTACAGTGGTTACAACGAAATGAATAACCAATATAATAACCTGTATTTTTATTAAAACTCAACTATTTGTGGATTGCATCGATTTAAGGTTTTCGAAAGTACCCGTAGTTTATGCTTATCTAATTTATGGGTATTGTGGGTATGAATATTTTATGTTAATTAAGTACTATAAGTCTCAAATGAATTCATCTGTTTTATAGCAATACAATTAAGCGGTTAAATCCCATAAAAATGTACACCCTCATTTGATAGGATCGCTGTAAATTGTTAAAAAACGAGATAATTTCAATTTCGGAGATGAAACATCATGAAATTCTAACTTCGAGAAAGTCATAATTTAACGTGGTAATTATGAAAAACTTACAGCGACTTGAACCTCGTCAAAACTAATTATAAAACAAACTGATATTTTAATTAATATTTGTGATATTGTATGTCCACATCTTCCAATACTACTAATCTGTGTGTTCTGAAATACTAGAACACCATCTTGATTTAAATTTCAAAATAGCACATTATATAGATTATGTGCTATTTTGAAGACATGGGCATCCCCGACAGTGAGTAAAAATCGCGTAGCATGTATTTTGTTTTGTTAGTTAGTAAAATAATAATATTTTAACAGAAACTATTAAATAAATCAGTTTTGTGGTATTTTTATAAGGTTCTCGAAGCTCATTTCATTACTAAGTAGTTTGAGCGCCATGTGCTACGCTACTGCTACGCGGGTGCTACGTTCGGCGAAGACAAATAACAAAATCGAAGTAAAACATTTTTGATAGAAATTTAGAAAAAATTATATGTTATTGCTAAAGTTATAGAGAGTAAGTATACTATAATGTGCCCCATGATTGATTGAAGATTACAAGTGTACTATTCTATACAATAAATAAGTTGGATATTTAAACTCCAAGTATGAAAGAAACAATGACATTATAGATTAAGTAAGCTTTGTCGACTTTTATACTTGGGTAGTAATCCCTTGGTTTTTAAAGTATTTTTGGTTCGAAATCTCTTAAAAATTGCATGATTAAAATCTGCACGTGTAATAATTTCAAAACGTATCAAATGTTTAATTTTTGGTAGCATTATTAATATTTAATGAGGATGGGCAAACTTGACGGTCAATATACTGACAAGTTTTCCACAAAGACACACAGAACAAAGACGCGAGTACTAAAAAATTACACAATAATTATAAAATAATATGTTAATAACAATTTGCTTCTGCAACAGTTATTAATTATTCTATGGCTGCAACAATCGATATCCTGGCTTTCTTTGCCTAACCTTATAAACCCCAAAAGCGGTTTTAATTTATTTCTAAGTTGTAGGATTCATTTTGTGATCCCTTGTTACGATAGAACACAGAAGAAGGTAGATTCTTTATTACCAACTAGCTGTTCTCCGTGATTCCGCCCGCGGTATCTATTTTTTTCGGAAAAAAATGTAGCCTATGTTACAGGGTGAATGTAGCTTTCTAGTAATGAAAGTTTGAAATCGGAACAATAGTTTTTACGTTTATACATTACAAACATACACAAAAAAAATACAAAAATACAAACCTTTCCTCTTTATAATATTAGTGTAGATATACAAAAAAATATTTAACATCTAACCTAACATTATCACAAAATATCACCGTCGAAATAAAAAAAGCAACTGTAAAACGAAAAACGTATATAGTCTACGAGCTACATATTTACGAGTAGGTAAAAAATTCCAAAACCGCATCGTACAACAACAATGGTTGTAATAAAATTGTAGTCATTTATTACACCACTAGCTTAAGAGCGGGCAATAAAAATGAGAAATTATTTTTAATAATATTGCCGGTGTGCGGGGGTGCGTCAGTGACGAGGCACAATATTTTGGCGAAGCTAAAACCGACCCTTATTACGGCATTCTTTACTCGCTAGTGCCTAATAATAGTGCCGAGACTTATTTTACGAGTGCTCCTGGTGTTTATGCCGCACTAAATGTCACGAGTACCAATAGTATCATTCTATAGTATCATATTATTGTTCTTGCTTGATGATGATAACGTAATCATCCTCTTTGTGCTTGATTCGATAACCGATGTTTATGTTTTTCAAATCAGTGAGTTTATCAATTCTGAAGTGAGATTTAGAGAGAGAGAGATTTAGACTGTAGATGTGTGTAAGACTAAGAATAAATATTTGTTCTTACTTACAAAAGTGCATTACTATATTCCTATATTATAATTTATTGATCATTAGATATAACAAAATCTGTGAATTAATTCCCAACCGGTAGCATCTGAATTTGAACAAATCTGTATGGATTTCATGTAAAACTGCTAACTGCTGCGCTATTCCTATTAGTTTTGCTTATATTATCAGACAGGTACTTATCTCAAAATAGTCGTTGTGGGCCGGCCTTAACTTGTTAAGCATTATCGTCACACACTATTTTTAATGGTTTGTATAACTATATATAAACCACAATTCTAAATGACATCAAATTGTAATCTATAAAAAGCCCTACAAATCAACATAGATAATTATAATCTACTTCATTCCAATTTTGTGTTGTTACGCTTATCTAATATCATACCCTACCGCCCTTTGCTTAAGGTGGTTTGAGCTTTTATGTAGATGAATGTTCAGTAAGCCGCATAGACAATGCGGTAATGTTAATTGAGATCGAGACCATGCAAGGACCGTTAATAGTACACAGTGGTGTTACAGCCACTCTACTCGCTGTGGCGATGACGTTACATTTGTGGTCTAATTGGTATTGCAATCATGTCATCCGTGCTTACCGCAATTATCATGTACCTTCGTTTTCTCTAACTTCACGAGTAATACGCAAAAATGAAAACCTGCATTATTACTACAGTATTACGGTGTATTATTAAACCTTCAACATTGCCTACTATAATAATAAATACAAATAGTTAACCAAAAGTAACGTGGAGACATATAATAAATTCCAGGGAAATGGGATATGATATAGTAGCGGTGTCACCACACGAGATACTCTCTGAACGACAGACATATTTTCCAGAGGGAGGACAATCCGGGCTGGCTGTGACGAGGCTTGGAATGCAACACGATTATGAAACGCCATTTGTCAAGTTTTTATTGGGCACCCCCGAGTACGTCTATTGTGATAACCCTCATCCCCCGCGCCGCACTGGACCCTCGTCTTGTGCATGTTCATTCACAATTTTTATAACTTGTTAACATTTTGCGGATTACAAGGGCGATGTTTCAAGCCGCAGCAATCCCGTGATAGCTGTTTAATTAAATTTTATCTGCCATTAATTATCGGGCTTACGAAAAGTTGAATGTTTTGGATAACAAGGTCTAAAACGTACCTAAATTTAGATTATGAAGCTATTCAATCCCTGATTTTTTAATAGAATAATGTTACTGCATCTTTTATTTTGTTTACCTTTTTTATGTCAAATAGGTACCCAAATATTTGACAAAAAAGGGTTTGTAGTTTCATTCTTAAAAATTCCTTAAAGTAACTTCAACCTTATCCATAAATCTCTGTTACGAAGAACAAACCTACTTGACCATTGTTTCAATGTGTTATTAATCTTGGTGATAAAATGAAATTTACAGTATACTGCAATAGCTTGTAAAAGCTGATACGTTTGATTGGCAGGGATATTAAACCAGGGGCGGCTGAGTTCCGACAGTGCATCCATATTTCGCGTCTCACCGATCAAAGCGAGACACGCCGCAGCAGGCGCGCACTTTAATATCAGTTACGCCAATTTTAACCTCCAATAGTCTCTAGCTGAACATGAAACTATAAAAATCGTAATTTAAGTTCAAAGAATTTTAATTTTGATAACTTTTTAATAAGAATAAGTAAAATGTACATTAAAATTAAATTTAAAGTGGTTTTTGTGTGTGTCTATGAAGTTCTAAGTAGGATGCAGGTTAAATTGTTGCATGCAGGCAGCATGAGGTTGTGAAAGACATTTTTGAACTATTTTATGAAGCATACTTATAACAGTTTTTTGGTACATGTAAGGTTCTGAATTTTGAACCATATTTCAATAAGACAGGTGATGCGCCAGCCAAAGCCATTTTGTACCGGTAGTGCAAAAAAAATAACCCTTTGTCGCAGCTAACAAATAATATTGCCCAAGTAAAATCAGAGGAGACCTAAATTTATACTTCGTAAAAAGATAACTTACCCACGTATTTTCTCCAAATTATCGCCAGCCATAATCTTACGATGCGTGAAATAAAATCAAATTCATATTTAATTGTTTATTTATAGAGAGTAGAAAAAAAATACCTAGGTATTTACTTACGTTTAAATACTACAATTATTTGCTCATATTATACAAACAAGTATAAAAAAGGTGTCAAGTAATTTACTGTAAGTAATAATGTATTTAATAAATGTCTATGTTTAATTATTATTATATATTAAATAATGTTTTGGCAAGTGTTAAGCATATTGAGAACAAAACTACAAAGCCCCCTTCACACTAGCACTTGTCCAGCCTATGCGTTCAATAGAGAGAAGCACGCATGGTTTTGTCGCGGCAATTTAAATCACACTGTTCGTATCTTAGTTCGCATTTAGACAAATTTTGTCATATGTCTTATAAATTGTACAACCACTACTTATCCGTCTTTTTATTCGGACCGAGAAAGCAGACGGTCCATCTGGTCCTGGAGACGGGGCCTAGGCAGAACAAACACTAGTGTAAAAGAGCTCCTAGGTCCATATTGATATCATTGTAATGATGAAAATAAATATTACGACTATCCCGTTATTTAATTGTGTATGTTTATTTTTATTATAATCAATGATGAATGATCTTTCAGAATTTAATATAAAAAGAAGGTTTGTTACATAATATGTATGTAAATTAATTTATATTTCAATACCAGCTGAAATATTGATTAATGTGATAGTAATTGTAATGTCTTATATCTAAAGGTGAAATTCACAGATGCATGACTGTCCATTTGCTTTTAATAACAGGAATCTACAAAATTGCATTAATAGACAGAAATTGTGTATTCATGGTGGATTATTTTTAATGCCACCAGGGTAAAGTAAAAGTACTCTAAATACCGGAGACAGCAATTTTTTTTAAACCGGGAATAGAACGCGCTATAATCCGAGAAAATAATATTTTATTTTTATGTCATCCATCGATAGGGTCAATTATTATTGTAGGAATGAAATCTACCTATCAAAAATAGTAAGTTAAATGAAAGGAAAACCATAAAATTAAAGCTTATAGTAAAAATCAAGTACTTTTCTACTCAAGGGTTAACCGTATTACTCATTATTATTATTTTTATTACAAAAACTTAAAAAATAAACTTACTTATAAAAATCCTAAGTGACTGTAAATGAGTTAAGAACTGAGGTTTACGCAATTTACATTTTGAATAGGTATCAATAGATTTCGTAAAAAAAAGTGCTTCGACTTAACTCATTTAATTTCTAAGTTCCCTCCATTTAAGTTTCCATGTTTGTCTAAGAGATTTTTACCTCAAGAATATGAACCCGATCAAATCTCAGGAGCACTGACCATATTTAAAAAATCAGTGAATCCAATTTTGGTCTTATAAAAATAAAGAAAGTTTTTAATCTTTTGATGAAAACCACCTAGCACATAGCAAAGTCAAATAGCTATCTGCGAATCTCACTATAACACTTATAATATACATTTATAATGTATCTACACTTTCTTTAACAAATATTAACATTTTTTAACAGAAAAACCAAGTCATATAAGATGGCACCTGGCCTATGACGTACTAAATTAAGGTAATATACATATTATACATAGAAGAAGAAACAGACTTTTCTTATTTACCGATTCAGCTAAAGAAATAGTGTTTTATTTTTAAGATCATGTTTATCTTAATGAGGCATAACTAATTATTTTGTATCTTCCTATAGAAAAATGGAAGTTATTTTCAACTTATAAGTAGGTGCGCATTATCACTTACATACAAAAGTAACAATGATAGCTTTCGGACTTACAAACTCATAGCATAGTCAAATAATTCTTCTTTGATAATTGTCTTTAACAAGACACGCCTAAATTTCCAGCTCTGTGAATGACTGTATCTTAGTTTGGGTAATTTGACTGGGCTGTGTTGGAGCGGGGCGCATTGTACAAAACCGGAGTTTTAGCAAGTGGCGTTTTTTGTCAAAATACCTTATTTGAGTCCTCCAAATTTTTAAAATGCGAGACTTTTTGACATGGCTGAATTTATGTGTTCATTTTTAGATGAATTTGGGACACTGACTGTGCATTTTGGTTTTTTATTCTATACCAATGACTGAAGTTCAATTTCGTGTGGACTTAAAACCATCATAATCGGAGGATATTCTCAAGAACTTCGAAATTTTGGCTCTTTTATTTATGTATTTAATACCTCTACGACATAACTATGTACAATATGTGGACATGAACACACACATACATTAAGTATTTTTTTAAGACAGTTATTATTTAGTTGAGATAAGGCGCGTCATAATTGGGCAAAAATAGTAGCCACAGCTGACGTGGCGAGTCCCCACCCCATAACTTGAATTACCTGTATCTAAGTATTATTGTTATTTCGAAAAAGCAATGAATAAGTGTCTAATTTTTACATAATTTAAAAACAGTCCGCATGCTTATTATTACAGGACTTTCATTCACAGGACGCTTCCACCAAAACTACTACGCTCCACGCCTCCGCTGTTTGATTTAATCGTTCTCTATACGGTATTTTGTAGGTACTAAATTGGTACCTACGTTCGTTGTTGGCCGGTAATGCAGTAACAAAATTAAATAGTGGCACTGCAGCAGTGCGGCGCCGGCGCCGGCGTGCTCTCGTGTACACAGCATCGCGACGAGGTGGCCGTTCAGTGTGTACGAGCGCTTAGCGTTCACAGAACGCAGACGCTGAAAAACGTTGCCATAAGGGAGGATATTCAAGAGAAAACGATATCTAGGTAACGATGTCGTTTTCTTTTGAGAAGCGGTCTACAGTTATTGGGCGGTAGGATCCTTTGGAGAATGATGTCGGAGATGACCTTGATGTACGAGACGTCGGCTTTGATTATGGTGGCGAGGCGCTCCGTGGGGTCGGGCACGCTCGTGGGCATGTGCCGCACCGTCGCCGACACAACGCCCGCGCACATGTGCAGGTTGTAGATGTTTCCACCCGTGAGTTCTAATAAACAATGTAGAAACATATTGATATACATAATCTATAGCCAAGCTTTTCTGCCTATCCTATTACCATTCACTACTACACTTACTTACTACTAGTGCACTTACCCCGGTTTTTGAAAGTTGGCCAATTTTATCTGTTGTTATATTAACTGATCACGACTGTGATTGGCTAACCAACAGATTAATCATCCAATTAATCACCGCGCTTAACATGCGATTTGACAGGTGATAAGCTATTTTTTGTAATTATCATATATATGGCTATAGTGAAGGTCAAGGAAAAATTGAGGAAAATTACCTAAGTATTTTAATGTTAACTTCATTATCGTTAACACATGGATTTATGTCACTTACTTGACGATGAAGATCCAGGGGTGTTACACGCCTCTTCCCAAGCCTTGATGTGGTATTCAAAAACGTCCCTGTGATATTCAGTCATGTCCATAATTGGGGCCAGGGCAAGTTTGACCTTTAAGTTTTTACCCAATCCCACCATACACGCTAAAAACTCGGCCATTTCTAATGTGGTCCACGTAGGTATACGGAAATCTAGAAGAAAATATAAGCACAGTTGCAAATTATGTCAAACATAATGCATTGCTTGAGGACACAACATTAGGTACTCGCAACGTAAGACGTTCAACAATGTGTAAGGATAAGATGAGACTTTTTTATATATTTTTAATTTAAGTATAAATTATAAATGGTAGGTACCTTAAATTACATTTCTACATATAATGAAGAAAGACATAAACAAAAAACTGAAGTGGAAATGGGAACCTGACTGCCCTAAAGAAGAACTAAAAAGGACAGTTGGATTTAATTTTATTTCATTATTCATTATTTGTGTTTCTTGGTTTTCAAGCATTATTGAGCAGCGTATTTTAAATATATTGAATTAATACCGAAAAAGTAGTCAAAGCTTTTGCTTCAGGTATTATAAAAAGAGTTTGTATAATGTCATGTTTGACATTCATTGATTAATCTGTAAACTATTCTTAATTTGTCAAAATACAATATGCATGTGTTTGTACACAAATACACCATGCATTTGTGTGACTTAAAGTGTGCAAAACTTCAAACCCCTCCGTCAGCGCAGTTGTCGTATGGGTACAAAGTATTCGGTATTCGGTTCACTATAGATATTTTGTAAATAAGATTAAACACACGGACCGAACATCATATTTTACAGATTCTAATTCGATAGATGTGTTCCCTGCAAATGGTACTGCTAAAAAGTCTCACCTAATGTTTTATAAACATTAATCTCCATCGCCAGTATTTCGGCCTTGGTGTGTTGTATGCCGGCCTTCATCAGCACGGACCTCATTAAAGATGCAGGTACATGCGAAACTCTGTCACTCATCTTGGCAGATAGCTGGATACATGCTACTATGATGAGGTACAATTGAGACCCCAACATGATTTTATGACGTTCCCATTCTGCAGCGTCTGTAGAAGTGTAGCTTTTAAACTCGCTTCTTTTTTAAGGAAAGTTTCGTATATAAACTGAAGCCGAATTGAACTATTTTTGTCTAATAAATTGCAGCATGCGATTGTTTAAAAAAAATACATATTCGTCTTTATTTGTAACTGAGTAACGTTTCCAAAACACAAAAAAGATGTCGAACATAGCAGGTGTGTAATTCCAAAGATCCCGTTCAGATTTCGATTACCAACGCACATGATGTGTTACCAGCTGAACATCACCACATCACAAAAAATACACAAGTAAGTGCTCAATCTTATATGCTATCGAACCACTTTTAAACAATATGTTACAATTAAATAACATTTTAGCAGGTTTTAGATGTATATTTTGGAAGTGTTGTTGTGATGAAATCGCCAACCCGCAATGAGCAAGCGTGTTGATCAATGCTCATTCTTCTCTATATGGGAAGAGGCTTTTGCCCAGGGACGTTTATAGGCCGGTATTATTATACTGCGACAAGTAGCAAGATAGAAGGCAAACCAAGCCTTTTAAAGAAGAACTACAAAATAGAATTATAAACATCGACCTGCGTAACCTACATAAATAATGAGAACAGGAAACAATCAACCGCAAAAATTTGCGCAATATACATTTCGCAGAGGTAAAATAATGACCTAATAATATAAATTCATACCTCTGTGCTCTCTTAGATAGATTTGGGAGCTACAGGACAGAAACCGCTCGAGCAGGCGACATACAGATGCTGGCACACCTCTAGCACTCTGGCCTACGGACTCGCATATGCACCAAACCAGTTTCCTTATTTCCGTGGGAACGACCAGAGTTTGCCACGTCGCTTCTGATCTTACTGCATTCAATGATAACAAAAGTGACATTAAAGTTTGTTCTGTATCCAGTTGTAATTTATCTATAATTAATTGATGCCCGTGCTTTTCCCCGCCTGGATGTCGGTTAGCCAATGCATATAAAAACTTAGCAAATAATATACTAAACTTCGTCTTCGTCGCCTTCATCGAGAACCACTCTATCCAATAGTGAAAACAGCATGAAATTCGGTGTATAATATGTAGTGATATTTATGTGTCTAGAAAAATATAAGTATGTTTATCAGTTGTCTGGTTGCAATAATACAAGTTCTGCATAGTTTGGATCATAATAATTATGACCGCGTGTGAGATGTCCCAAGATATTTTTTTATTATTAGTTGTGCCTGCGGTTTCAACCGCATAGGTTTTCCCGTTCCATTCCTTTGTAAAATAAAAATAGCCAAAGTCACTCCTAATTACATTAGCTATCTGCAAGTCCCGTCAAAATTGGTCCAGCAGTTTCAGAGATTATGCGGAAAAAACAGACAGACATACAAAAACTGTAAAAAAAATATATTATTTGTGTGAATAACACTGCAATTTTATTTATCTGTATGTATGTGTGTAGGTATGTATAGATACATGAATACTAATGGGTATTACGGGTTATTTATTTATTACAAGAACTACATAGGTAATTTATTAAAGTCGCACGCTTTTATAAGGTAGGTACCTACTTACTTTATTCTTTATATTGTAGCTAATTCTTCTTAACCGTTAACCTAAGAACAACATTATAAACAGCGGAACAGGTATGAACAATACAAATTATAATGGCTGTAAATCAATAAAAATTAATTCTTTACCTTCACTCTCATATTCTTCTATTAGGAGTTCCAAAAAATCAGTACCAAAAGTAGCTTTTTCGGTATATTTGTTCATATTGTACAAATAAAAGTAACAATGAATATGCTACCTAGCTTTGAACTCGTGCAACTGATGTCTAAGTACCCATACTTGAATGGCGCAAATTTACACGAAAAGGACAACTACCCACGTTTAATTTATATTTATACTTTTGTGTTTTGACGCCATCGTCTACACAATACATAATATATGACCATAAACAATTTAATGAACGCTCAGACGAGCTGTCAGAATATCATAATGAAAAATCTATCTAGGCAAAAACTTTTTAGTTACACCTTCTTGCGAAAATTACGCGGAAGGAGAAAAAGGACTCGGAAGGAGAAGCGTGAAATTAGGCAGGTTTTACGAATAAGGATTGCGTAAAACTACCGTGCGTGTGACACAATATACCCATATTGTTTTCATAAATAAACTCAAATCCTTTTTTACTTCTAAAACTAATCAATCGATACAAAACAATACTGCTTTAAATCCTACTCACATGAGGTTGATATTTAAAACAAATATTATAGCATAAATTATTAAAATATATAAATGACAAATAAAAATCTTTTTAATTCCATAATTTGTTTTTTTTTAACAAGTACCTACACAGTTCAAAATGTCAAGAGTTGGTAGCTCAGCCACATCTTCTTTATTTTTATCATAATTAGTTTTTATTATGTTATATATTTTATGTTTTTAAGATTTTTATGTCCAAAAAGATTTACAACAAAAAAATAATGTTCTCTGATTTATAGATTTATTAAAAAAAAAATAACAGTATGACATTTTTTTAAACCATAAAAGTATTTTCGAAATTCGAATTAAGTAAAAAAAAGTTTTAAATGCCTTTAGTACCTATGAATTTAATTTTTAACATTGTGATAGTGGTAATTATAACATACACTTACATAATCATTCATTTTGAAGAATAGGAATAAGATGTTCTATTGTTTTTATACAAAACACGATTTAATATGCTTACAAGTTACAGCCGTAAACTGAGTGGCTTTGTAATATGATATTATTATAGGTAGCACGTCCACTGTACCACGGACACGCTAAGTACCTATGAAACTCAATAAAGTCGCTAACGCGGCGGACACATATGGAGCCATCCATTGCTGGACATAGGCCTCTCCCAAGTTTCACCATAACACCCAGTCTTCCGCCATCCGCATCCAGTCCGACAAAGCTACCTTTCTCACACAGGCATCTTAAATACGTCTTTGGAGCCGTGTGTAATTATGGTGCGCAATCTTGGGATGTTTGTTGCCAAGCTGGGCAAGCAGGTTGGAGACCGTTGTATTCGTTCTTTAGGTCAATGATGCTGTCCATTCTCCTTGTTTCATAAACGTCTTATCGTATATACTGGGTGAATTTTTAAGTGGGCATTCAGGGACAAATCTGAAACAATAAGAAATATCGAAAAATGCTCAAAGGAGTCGCGAGATCGATTTTGATAAAAACTGCATCATTAGATTTTTGAAATATCATTAATCTTAGACACATCGAATCGAACCCAATTATTTAAAAAATACCACACCATAATTATTATTACACCATTCGATAGTGATTTCAATAAGGATCGATTTCTGGGAAGTAATGATAAATTGGAAACTTATGGAAAAAGTTAAATTTTAATAAAATGTTTCTTGTTCCATCTTGGTTGAAGCGATAATCAAAGCGATGATCGTTATTTCTTTCACGGATTTGTATGCAAAAGGTTTCTGTCTTCTGTAAAGATGCCTTAACTTTATTTTTATCTGACCTTAAAAGGACGAGATTTATATAGCTGTAGCAAATAATATTGCTTTGAACTTAGATCATAATGAACCCAATAGAAAAAAAAAACTAATTCTATATTGCTTTGTTTATACATCTGCTACGGTAAATAAAATAAATCAGTTGTATTCTTTTAATCTAATTAGACCCTTAGACAAGAAACATTAAAATTTCTTCAATCTTTAACGATGATCGAATCCTTCAAATGTATGAAAGTGACAAGTGTAAGTCACGTGACTTATCAAAAAGAAATGTCATTTCCATACATTGAATGTAATTTAGGCGATTTCTATCTTATAATGCTTGTAGATGTGCACCTTGACTAACGAGCAGGTGATCTGATTAGAAAGGTGAAACTCCGGTTAAAAGTAAAACTCAAATCATCGGTCTACCAATGGGTAAGTCGAACTACTTCTTAATACTTATGTAGGTAACACGAGTTTTAAGAAGTAGTTCGATCTATTACATGCTGTTGATTATTTAAACTAAAAAAAAGGCGGAAAATAAATAAAGATTGCCGTCCCACTTCAAAAAAATCATGTATCAATAATTCCTGAAACCTTCTTGAAACGGACACCGCCATCAAACAGTTGAGTGGATAAGGTAATTTTATGTGGTTTTAGGAAGTTAATTTTCGTTTGTTTATGGTATTTCAAACCAAAGCCCAAAATAATTGATGAAGAGAGCTAGAATTTTATGATTTCGATTATTACCTACTTACTGGATGATTATTTCGAGGGATTTTTTATTTTATTTATTTATTTATATAGACACTTAAATAATAAATTTACAATTGTTTTGCCATACACGAAAGCCTCTTAGGGCTGATAGATAGTTGACTTCATGCTAGATTATTTCCTATTATCTACTTACTATGTTTTCGCTGCATACATTTAAAATCGCTTGACACTTTTATGATTAACCTATAAAATTGTCAAGAGTTCTATAGCAGGAAGCAGCAGGAAGCTTATTCCCTACGCTGAATACCACATGGACACAGTTCGGAGATTTGACGTTATGTAACATTTTGGCTATGTATGTGTGACATCTATGCTCACACGATGGACATAATAAAACGAAAATAAGTAAAATGGTCGTGTGGAAAAGCGAGACGGCGTGGGCGTGGCGTCAGAAAGGCGGTGCATTTTTCTCTCGAACTCCGCCCAATGGAAAATGCTCAAGACCCGCCCACGAGCCATTTATACGCCATCCACTCCAAAAACAAGATATCTGCATTGAAGTAATCATGCAGTTAAAAAGTTGCTGTATTTGTTTCAGTTTGCATATACACTATGAAATGATTGAATGACGCTTCTTGTATAGAATGTGCACCTAGGATCTAAATGTGCTATTTTCATTTTATTATTATATTCATCTCCACGGAAAGATCTTCGATCGAAATATAAACTACAAACAGCTACCATCTAATGACCTGTAACTCCAATCGGTATTAAAAAAAAGTTGTATCATCAAATGAGGTATAATGTGACCACCACCACTATTTTTGGAGTTAGCATTAAAGAAACAAAAAATAATAAAAACCGGCTTTCTTATTCATTCTCCAATAAAAAAAAATATATATATATTAACAGCGGATACGTACAAATCTAAGTAAAACTATTAAAATAAATTTTAACTCTCTTAAATCGTTGACACTATCCAACTGTTAAATATACGTTAGTAATCATAAAATCTTATTTTCTTATGATGCACGGGTAATAGACACAAATTAATATTTTTAGACTTTTCCATGTACCTTTGAGGTAAGACCTACGATCATTCCCCCATGGGAAGTAGGTACCCTCTAGGTTTTGAGTTACTCGGAAATTGATGGGAAAATAGGCTGTATTTTCTTATTTATTGACGACAGAAACCTTGGATATTTATCGATATTAATTTCAAAACGACACAACCACTCATTCGACAAAAATACAAAACATTGATTTACATGACTGTAATGTTTGTGTTGCAAAGAATGGATTGAAAACTCTTTACCCTCTCATAAAGGTCGAAAGAGCGTGTGATATCCGTTCACAAGAATTGCGTTATCCGAGTTTCGGGGGTCAGTGAGCGGTCGAGTCGGCACGAATTGACCCGACATCGATCACACGAATGACTGTTCACCGCCGCTCGCCGCCGCCGCCGCGCTGCGCCTCCGACGCGACGGTGACGGTCGGTTAGCGGTCAAACAACTCCATCTTTACCTGCGGTATAGTAATTGAACAGCCTTTGATTTTGTCATCTCTGAAAACTAAACTGAATTTGATTTTTGAAGTGAAAATCTTAGCGGCGCTGTGCACTTTTTGGGATGGGTAAAAAATGGTAAACTCGCGTCACGATCCTAAGACTGATCCTAAGACGCGGCACAAGAGTGTGAGATATCATCCGGTGTCAACGTAGAAAAAATGTGTCAATGGGTGTCAGTGTCATTTTTGAAGTGAAAACTTCTTTGGCATCTTGCAAAAATATATTTAAAATTCGTGTATTATTGTTTTTACTTCTGCCGGCACTCCCGGAGTGCAACCCGTTGTTTTTTTTTACGACCAATAAACTGATGAAAATAAATTCCATCAACATGCAAGGTAATCATGTACTATTCTCCATATAAAATACGCAGATCTCAGTCTCATATTACGTCACACTACAATCCCAGGCCTTAACTCAACCGCAATAATATAGGTAAATGATCTAAATTATACCTTCACACGGCAGCACCAAGTCGGATCGTTCCTTAGTATTATAGGCACACCGTCTCCTATTAATCAGTCGCAAGTGCAAACCGACCTCCATTGACACTAACATCACAACTTAGTGCATGTATACATGAGGCGAGTAGTTAATACACTGCATACAGGCCTTAGCTGTGGCACTGAGATCTCATACTACTACTAGGTACTTTCCATTGCAAACAAAACAAAGGAACACTAACGTATAGTATTTGTGATAAAAGCAACATTGTTGCCCTGAACTTTATATTAACTCGTTTTAAGGATTTTTCCGTCAACAACTGATATGTGAAAACCTTCCGGCTTAAAGGTTCGGAAAATTCTCATATTTATATTATCGTTGTTATTTATTTTCTCTTGTGAGCCGTAAAATACGGCTGTATGGAAATGTGGGGATTTGCAGCGTGTTATAGTTTGACAAGATGACAGTTATACGAAAGGCCCGATCTGCGGGAGCCATGGAGGGTTATGAAGGTACCCGCGTTCCAAATGTCCTGTTAACTCGTTTATTGCCATCTCCCATTCTTTATGTTTGTTCTCCCTTTCTGATATCATCACATTTTATTGAATTATAAAGGTCTATAGAATGTTATTCTCAGACGTCAGACAGTATTGTATTGTATTTATTTAAATATCAGCACACAAAGTTTAAGTACAACTTTGTAGTTACCTATAAACTTAATAATAAGCCTTTTTAAAGTCCGACCATGTTTAATATCCGGCGAGGGAGAGCACGAAGGAATGCTCCGTACTCGGCAACGCTGGATAGTTTTCTTTGTTCGACGAAGCGTGTAATCACATGCTAGACGGTATGGGACGCTGGCTTCGTTACTTGCACTCGTACATACATGTAATTTATTTACATGCAATCTGGGTTTGTCTTATGCTTCTTTGTTATACCTAGTTTAAAGTAGCTTTTGTTTCAGGCGATTACAGAAGTTTAAATATTTTATCACTAAAAAGACCTTTCAATACAGATTTGTAGCTCACCGCATGTAGTCCAACAATATCTGATAAGACTACTAAGCATCCAGAATGACATATGCTTAAAAATGTTTCCGCTTAGAGCATAATGTGTCTTGTGGTAATAACATACGGTGTAAATTCGTGTACGTACGCATAAATTTACACACGTATGAATTGCACATTTAGATGCGAGGGTGCGAAAACTTGTTGTTATCTTCAACGAGGCCAATTTCAGCAAATGGATACTAAGTCCTAACTCTCGGTATCTTTTTATATCTTGCGGAGCTCGCGTCCTTTTAAAATATCGACGTATCTCGGCGACGCCGCCGTAGCGACGTGTGTAGGCGACACGCAATTTAGAAAGGATTTGCTTTACGGCCGCCAAAGCTAATGGGCGCTATGTTCACACGATATGACGATCATTTTTTATTAATGGATAAGTGAGAAACCTTTATAGGTAATAACGGTTGATACTTACTGTCTTCAAGCATTATCATAATTTATTGGATTTAAATCTGTGTGTAATATATTTTTCAAAAAAAAAAAAATGTTCTTATAACTAAGTAATATGGTTTAATTAAACTTTCTATGGCGATTAGGTTCGGGAAATAACCTACCTATTAACAGTACAAGATCTGTGAACACTCCACATACTTATTTTCTAAATGATACAAAGTTTATGCATATCAAAATTTTCTATTTTGCGGCTTTAATTTAAAACAACCTATTTATTCAGTAACATGTAATGTTCAGAAATTCACGTCACATTGACCTTAGCAAAAAAGGTAATTTGCGACGGCAAAGATAATATCGATAGTCGTAAAAAGTGCCAATGTGACGCCAGCTCAATGTGAATAATGAAAACGCAAATGAATTAAATGATTTTATTAAGAGCGTACGTACTGCTGGTGTGAGGAGCGGTGCTCGGCGGCGGCGCGCGGCGGCGGCGGCCGGTTCGCGCCTCGCTGCCCTGTGCCCGCTCTTTGACAGCTAGCCATGCGAAAAGTCATTCACTTATCAACGCGATCTAATGCCGACATTTTTCCCGTTTTTCCCCATCTTTTCGCGTGAACGACTGTGTTCCAAATGTGACATAATTGAATCAGTGGCCCTGACTACACGCCAAACGGAGATTGTTGCCAATTAATACAGACAGACCTTAAGTAAACAATCTTTGACAGCGTGTACTAATGTCAATTTGCTATATTGTTTTCGTTTACAGGATAGTAAATTTTATTTGGATAGGTAAATTATGTCATTTTTACATATTTTCAAGCCCATCTTAAAAACAAGAAAAACTACGTTGAAGATAATAGACTACCCAGTCCTAAAACCGTTTTAATAAACTTATATCTAGCTAAGAGCTATAAAACGCTATTAAAATACTTTGAAACGAGCAACAACTGTAATTACCAGCGTATACAGTCGTACAAGTGTTATCGACATAAAAAAGACAGTTCTAACGGGAAAGGGAAAAAGGCTTTGGGGTCCTCTCGTTTCACGGCAAGTGTAATGCAATTTGAAGCGAATTTCAAAGCGACGTTGAGGGCCCTGTCTCTCGTTGTATTACGAAGAGTATCTGTAAACATTTGACTCGTGTTGTGCCTGTTTGTCATTATTTAAAAGGATTCAGTAAGATTTAGTCTTAAGTATTAATTTTCACAACTATCATTAAGATCTTCAAAGGAGGGCTTTAAAACTATTATTTTTTGTGTGATCAGCAATATCAAAGGAAACCTGACTAACTGCTGACGTCATCTATTCACCATTGGACTCTAGAAGGTCATCAGCGACAAGAGTGCGCTGATCCAAAACCGTCTACTAACCACTCTCTGGTCCGTCGCACTGCGGTTTAAATGAGCGATCGCTCCCGGCATCCAAGCCTTTTGGCCAGGGCGTGAACTAGCGATCTTGTGGTTACCGGATCGAAACCCACCCATTGCACTATCGACGATACCCATTCGGCACATAAGTATTCAGCTTAGCACGAGGGGTCAACAAGGATACTACACTCGAGAGCAATGAATCCGGGTCACTTAAAGAATGTTAAAAATCTCGGAAACTAAAAATGATAGGTTAATGCAATAAATTGTATTTAATAGACAATGTAATACTCCTTAAATGAAAGTAAAAAAAATATGAGTCACCATACATTTTATTAACACAAAATTACATAAAGAAAAAAACTGCTGATCTCTCCTTTAAACAAAAATAGGAAACATGAAATTTATGAACTTTATTACGATTTTCTTGAATTTTAATACTTCGTATTGCCTCCTCGTGCTTCCATTACTGCGTTTACGCGGTTTGGCATGCTGTACACCAAGTTCCTTATACGATTTTGGGGAATATTCTCCCATTCCTCTGTGAGAGCAATTTTGAGCTCACGAAGCGTGATTGGGGGAGGATTTCGTTGTTTTACGCATCTGCCTAGCTCGTCCCAAGCATGCTCGATCGGGTTGATATCCGGGCTGCGCGCTGGCCACTCCATACGAGTAATGTTCATCTCTTGAAGGTAGTCATTCACAATCCTACCTGTATGAGGTCGGGCATTGTCATGCATAAATATAGCATCCTCACCTAAATTGACCATAAATGGACCAACGTGATCATTGAGGATTTCTTCCACATATCTTTCGCTAGTTAAAGAGCCGTTTTCTATGATCACCAGCTCTGTGCGACTTTCAGAAGAAATTCCGGCCCACACAAGTACAGACCCACCACCGTAGGCTACTTTTTCTTCGATGCATGCTTGCTTGAATCTTTCCCCTGGTCTTCGATACACTCTGTGTCTTCCATCGTGCTTGTAGAGCATAAATTTTGATTCGTCGGAGAACATAACTTTTGACCAATCTTCAATACTCCAATTTACGTGGCTCTGGGCATATCTTAGTCTTGAAATACGATGCCCAGGCTCCAGTTTAGGGCCGTTTGCAGGTCTAAGGGGTTTTAAGTTAGATTCAGCAAGCCGACGTCTTACTGTCCATGCACTTGGGTTACTTCCTCCGAGGAGTCGAAACTGATTTGTGAGTTCAGTTCCTGTGAGAAAGCGATTTCGAAGCATGGTGTTCACCAAGTATCGGTCTTCTCGTGCTGTGGTACACCTGGTTCTGCCCGTTCCTGGTCTGCGTAGGTTACAACCAGTTACTTCGTAACGTCGGAGAACTCTTTGTACTGTTGACAGCGACACACCGACAGTCCTGGCTGTATCGCGCTGACTCCGGCCGGTTTCCAGCATTGTAAGTATTCTGGTGCATTCTTCAGGCGTAAGCAATGATATTATAAGTAAAAAGGTGTAGATAGGTTATAGGCGCTCAGCAAGCGACACGTTAAAATGTGGCTAACTAGCCACATTTTAACGTAAGGTAAAATGTCATTTCTGATTTATTTATGTCGCCAATTACATTTGTCTCTTTTTTGCTTGCGATAATCGAATCATGCCATCCTACCTTGACGTCTAATCGTAATGTAGTGTGCTTTGCAATATTCAGTTATTTATGTGTGAGTTAGTGTGCCGTTTTTGAAGATCGAATTTTGTGTAGGTAACCTATCTACACCTTTTTACTTATAATATCATTGGGCGTAAGCGACATAATTTCAGCTTGAATAATGAATATAGAGCACTATCAACATGGTTTATGTACCCACATAAATGACAGATTACAAACAAAAGCAAAACCAAATGCTGTAATTTCGTAGTTCCATCTTCGAAAGTGGCCCTTTTTCAAATTTGATTTTTTTATGATATAACTTTACAATAACTAAGAAGTTTTAATACCTTCATTTAAGGAGTATTACATTGTCTATTAAATACAATTTATTGCATTAACCTAGCATTTTTAGTTTCCGAGATTTTTAGGACTCTTTAAGTGACCCGGATTCATTGCTCTCGAGTGTAGTAATGTGTGAAGTATATTGTAAGCTTTTAAAAAAAACAGCTTTGTAGGCATCCTTTACATGTCCCAGTCTCAGAGTAGTCGTCAGCACACATGAAATCATAGGAAATTAAAAACAGAAGAGATCAGAGTTCGAAAAATATTATTTTTTCTTCTCACAATGAAATGCTCTTTGAGTTAATAAGCATATTTTTTAGTCCTAAGCGTATGCCTTAACTTTGCAATGGTTTTAAAAAATACCTTTCGTATCAGCCTCTTTTCAAGAAAACGATAATATTTTTACACTAGATTTTCGTTTAATATAAATGAACAAAACAGTTTTAACATGATTGTGCAGCATGTAAATATTGTTGGAACAACTGTCGTAGGTCGCAGTTTGCGGTCAAGTAGTGCAGCAGGCAGCCGGTTGCGTTTTGCCGAGGCTTTTTGCCGCGCGTTGCGTTGCGGACACCCCTGACCGCGCTGTATGTCCGGCAACACCTAGGGCTGTGACCTAAAATATTCACTCGATATTATTCTGTAAAATATTTCCTGATCTTCTAACTGATATTTGATTTAGTTTCTTCTTAAACTATAATTTATCCGAATTAATTTTAATTTGTCCGTCAATCCTAGAAAGTCAGTGATAAAGGTGCCTATATATTTATTGAAAAATCATACTGTACCATAAGTTCAATACAAATTAAACGAAGTAATGTTAGAATGAACAGTTAGGCAAGCAGTCGAGCACTAATCCTAAAATCGTAAACGCAAACTATGAGTGATTGTGATCGATGGTTAGCCCATGCCTAGTGCTGCGCGTCCGGCGGGTGACGACGTGTTTTGCCGTGACACGTGACGCCGTAATTAGTGCATGACCGCCGCTCGGCGACACGTCTGTCGCGGGCAGCGCGCACTGTGTAGCCCACGCACATTGTTTATGCTGATTATACCGGATAATATTAAAATTGTCAGCCGAATTAACTGAGATAGGGGTTTCACTGATGTGTTAAACTGCTAGATTTCTATCTATTATTATTATGACGGCAGGTTATTCTGAATCTAATATGGTTTACTAAAGTGATGCATTTATCTTGGTATAAAGTTTGGCTATAAATTGTGGAACTATTTTACAAAGCCCTGAGTTTCGATGAAAAGATTTATTTTACTCAAAAATCGAGAGGGTTTCAGATGTGTCTGTGGCACAATCAGTGCGCGGTAAATTATATAAAAAATACATTTCAAGCTTCAGCTGACTACGAGATGGTTTCTTTATTAGTTTTCCCCGCGGCAGCCGAGGCGGCCGCGCTTCGCGGGGGACGTGTGAAAAAAATCTTAGCAGGATTAAGGGCCCGTATAACAGGCTCCGAGGCGGACTTATTGCCGTAATACAATCTCTGTTATGTCGCTCACGGATTATCCGTATCAGAGTGTTTCACACTAAAACGTCTTTTACGCCAGCTCATACAAGTTAATACGATGTTCTTTGCATATTGTGTTTTTTCATCTCACCCTTTGTATTACCTTGTAAAATGACTGTATTTTCGAAACATAAACGTAAAAATAAATTGAACTCAATTTAAAAATTACTACTGTTTATATTACTGTATTTTATCTGTGTTTAAAAAAATCCATTGTAAATAATAAATCATAGTCACGTCTATTCAACGCTCAAGTTGCAAATCCCCGCAAATTGAAAAGGCCATTATCGAGCGTAAGCAATTTACACGCAGCTGGTGCTACGGGTCGCAACTAACCGCCGCGGTTACGCCGTAGCCGCTGCGAACACCTACGACTACGACTGGAAAAGTAAATAGTAAATATTCAATACAGTAGTGTATACTTTTGTATTCATTCACTGAGAGTAATTTTAATTATGTTTTGACGACCAATAAAAAACATAATTGATTACATAGCTTACGGCTAATGTGTCTTTAACTTTCAGCGATATAACTTTATTTTTACCTAATAAAAAATACTAGATACAAGTTGAAACTGTAAATGCTGTAGGCACCACTTATTCTTAGATCACGGAAGATTTTTCCTCTGAGTGAAGAAGTCAGCTGTAGTCGTTAGGGTTGGACCTCGTAAATAAGTGAGATGTTGACGACGGAGTCGCGCGAGGAATTGAAATCAGACCGAACTTACGACTTACATACCGAATATGGGATAAGTGAAAAAACATTTGACTGGAATAACTAGAGTAAATCAATTATACAAAAAGGAACTTTTCTTTTCATTCATATTATTTTGGAATTCTATGCGTTGTCGAAGAAAATAATATGATAATAGAAATAGAAAGAAGGGAAGTTTGAACGTCTGTTTTTTACTAATACGCATAGACTACTGCACCGATTTAAATGAAATACGGACAGAGATAGTTTTAAGAAAGAGAATCTTTACTTTTAACCACAATAACCGACACCCAGCTGGAGTCGCGGGCTACAACTAGTATATTATAAAGCAAAGTTCCTCGCCGCATCTATCTGAAAGCGATTAACTCAAAAACTACCAAACCGATTTTCTTGCGGTTTTTACCAACAGATAGTGTGATTGAAGAGGAAAGTTTATTAAAGCTGTGGTACCTGTCCGATACGGCGATGGGTCGGTTAGGCTATATAAATAAAAATGAATGGTGGTAAGCGCGAAATTCAAGAACATCTCGACCAATTTTTTACGGCATACGGGAGGTTTAATAATTATTTAAAAAAACAATGGGAAATTGACCGGTAACAGGAAAAACTTACGGGGGTGAAACCGCAGAGCACAGCTAATTTTAAATAAAACTCAGAATATTTTAGCTGTCTGTGGCAGCAATCTTTTTTTTTTATATAAAAGTTTACTAGCAATGTGGGTCACACATTACTAGTAATCTCGTTAACCCATCGTGCTAAGCTAAGGTGCTTGTGTTATGAGTGAGTTCACGTCGGTAGTGTAATGGGTGGGATTCGAACTCGCAACCACATGATCGCAAGTCCGACGCGCTAGCCATTAGGCTACCGCCAGTTTTCACCAAAACTAGGCATAAATCAATGTGTAATCATATTCATATTCATTTATTTGCTTCCCACAATGTATGTACATAGATGTTTTAGTCTTACAGGTAAAAGTAACAATTATGGACCCTGTCTGGGCACAGCAATCCTGCTATCTATCTTCTAATACCTATATAAAATTCTCGTGTCCTAATGTATGTTACCAAACTCCTATGAAATTTCTCGTTCATATCGGGTAGGTCTGAGAATCGGCCAACATCTATTTTTCATACCTCTTTGTGATGGGGTTGGCCCTCTCCAAATTTTAATAATATGGCAGAACTACGCTTGCCGTGTCATCTAGTATTTTAATATATAAGTGTTAGTAACCAGTAGATCACTGCTAGATGTCAGTGAGTTCCGTCAGATAATGGTTGCAATCATTTGAATAAAGTTTAATTAAGCTTCCGCTAACATATTGGTTTTTGTCCTACATCATTTACATAATGTGCAACGAAATTAATAATTAAACCAAATCGTATATCATTCATCGTCCGCCGCAAATCAGCAGGCCGTGACTGCGCTATTAATAACTCGTGATTCCTCAAATTATATTAAAACAGCGGGAAAGGGTTGTTACAAAACAAGGCGATTTATAACCCGTTCTATAAAAACGTTTGATGTTCAATTGTTAAATTACATATCATAATATTTTTTTATTGCATATATTTTTTTAAATTTTAATTTGTAAATATTAAAATTATTGTAATATACCAACACCAATATTCAAATAGATACATAAGCAGAACTGTGTTATAAAAGACAGCTATATTCTATTGTGTGTGTAATAAATAAATAATTAGTACCTTGGCAAGTATAATTTCAATAAGGGTGTTACAACTTATTCACTATAATTAAAGAGAAAAAAGTTTTCTTTATTAGATTCTTCATTTGATTTCTATTACTCAACAATTACTAATTTAAAGACAGCCGACGACAATGCAGAGGTATCACCACCTGCTCGTCAGCGGAATGTTGTTAGTTAGGTTTAATATGAACCCTCTGATGTTTCAGGATAACATCTGTAAAACGAGCAGATTGACTTAATGGTGTTTGGAAAGTTTCTGCCACAGAAAATTTGAGTTCCCCGCGAGTCCTAGTAATGGCGGGCAGGGTGGGGGTCGATTAGCAGCAGCTGTCATACCACGCGAATATGTTATTTATTGTAGACATGAAAGTCAAGTTGTCTGAAGGCCTCAATAGTCTTCCAAAAGACCAGTCGACCACTTAAAGCTTACCCTGAGCTAGTGAGCAGCGGATCTAACGGAAAATCAAATTTTCATATAACCTACAATAATATACTTCAAGTGTCTCTTTGTTGTCAAAGAGACACCTGAAGTATATTGTTTTGTATTTTAGCCTCTCTAAATAAATTCGACGACTCACGTATCATGAACTAATTGGACAACTGTGTATGTTGCCACTGGTTCTTTAACATCTGCGTATCGACTGCTTGTCGCTCAGATACTGAGTATCTACAGCCCGAAAAGCCACATCCATCGGTGGCGGGTGCTAAATCGGCGAGTGCTTGCGAGCGGTGCGACCGCACCTGTCAGAATATTAGATCGACGACATTAATCTGTCGCCGCAAAGCGAGGCCGGCGCCCGCCCCCACCTCACAACGCAGGCAATCAAAAACCCTGTGCTAAAATCGCGGTTTGCCATCGTTTTCGTCTGCGTCCGGCTTTTGATGCGGTACGCTGTACCAACACAATAGTGGTAGCTGTAAACACTTCCACAAACTTTATATTTGGGTAAAAGCTAAACGCCTATTTTTGATAAAGGAAGTATAGAATAATGGAAAATGTGCGTACATATACACACATATTTATAGTTTTACATCATAGCATAAACGTCCACGGTTGAAAGGAAAGAATTTTGCAAAGTGCCTTATAAAACGCCTAACGTGCAATAAGGCCTCTGTGTTATTTTGTGGGGTCGAAACTTATTCATCCTGCAAATCCGATCATGTATGAAACAAATCCCGCCCGGTCACCGCTGATTGCATTGTCATGTCTAGTGGGCAAAATCGTACTGATACAATCCGAACTCTAACACTCTGTATTTAAGGAACAATGTTACCTAAACTCAAGTGAAAGTTACCGGAAGCCACGTCGTATCGGTTTGTAAAACAAGCGAGCCAACGTGATTGGAATGTTTTATTTTACCCTCGGAACATATGAGACCGTTATGATGTATGTTTTTCCTTTTGATGTAGAATTTATCGCCTTGTAATTTAGGTAGATTTTATTGGTGCAATTAAAATAATATTAAATAAGAGCATATTTATGATATTTTTTGATATTATTGATGATGGTGATGATGAAAACTATTTAGCCAGTCACAGAAAGTTTACACCAAGATTTCAGCATTTAACAAACTTAGTTTTTAGTAAAACGATGGTCTATGTTTATTAGTATACAAATGGTAGGGACCTTAGCCAATAACAAGTTTTTCTCTGATCACGTAGACGCGGGATGCGGCGGGTGTCGTCAAACTTCTGCAATAACGAAACTGTTGACGTGACGTTGGTGAAGCCGAATATCACATAGCTATTTATATGTATTTGATATTTGCAGAAAAAAGAGGATAATTTGACCACAAATAGCAAAAAATATAAAAAGCAGTTACAGATTGATGCTTATACAAAAATAGGGCGACGGCGATGTAGTTAGAGCAGACTTATACCAATACTTTTTTCTGACTACCATAGATCCTAATATTATTATTGATGTTCCTTATTTTGTTCTGAATTATTATTGTATCATGTCATAACACTAACCAACTACACTAATTGGCTAAACGACTTTCTGAATTGTAAAATAATTTTAATTCCTCTGTAAGTGATTATGAGAAATTTTCGAGAGAATATGTCTTGAACCGTACTAAACAGATATTTAAAAGGAAAAACGGAAAAGTAATATAAGTATATTATATTTAAACATTTTGGACATCGATACATTAATATTAAGAGGCTTAATAATAGGTAGAACGAGCCGTGTAACTCGCAGCAAGACTTTTAAGTCGTGTAGACGTGTTAACCCCATTATCAGGCGTCGGCTTAACCGCCGCTAAGCCGACCCGACATCGCCCGATTTATGATCGTACGGACGCAATTTGCCGATTCTGATCGTTTATTGGCCATCTGCTAGTGTTTCCGAGTAACTAATTGTTGTCCTAATGGCATGCAGTTGTTTTGTCGAAGGTATTCAAAATGTATTTTCCGAAATGAATTGAAGCATTCCGCCTCACTTGTATTATTTAAATAGCATCAAATTTGTTATCATAGCCACTGTACACACTGTTATAATAAACATAAATTCTACTTATGATATACTTTTCATTAAATTAATAGGTTTAACATCAACATAGATTTAGAATAACACTTCAATAACAACAAAATAATAAGAAATCTCCCAATATTATTCCATTCAGATTCTTTTAAATTGACTTTACCTGACATGCTTCTTTTTGAAAGCAATTCGTTTATAAAACTCACACAGCCAGCTTTGTAGCGAATTAGCTTTAATGTTATTCGTAGCTACCTATTTATACGGACGTAGCTACAAGCTACGAGCCGCTACGCTAATCCCTCGATCCACGAAAGCCGTGTATTTCACGCCTCTTTATTACATTAATTTAAATGTTTGCGCTGCGGATTGGCGATCCTCCCTTCATACCAAATAAATACATCCAGCTGATCGACGACAGCAAAAGACGCAATTATTGTGGCACCTCGGAACTTAAAAACATACTGGTCGTTGATGGTACTACCGTAACGTGCTACGGTTAACTTGTTAGTATATTATTATGACTCAAATTCGCAGACATATTCTTTTTTTGTTGAGAGAGAATGCGAACTGCATTGAACAGTAGTAGTATTCTCAAATGAAAAAATATGAGAAAGTAGGCAAATAAAAAAAAATGATATAACTGTTGTGTAATATATACTGTCTAAATAATATAGGTAAGTAGTTATGAAAATAGTGAAGAGGCTTTTTGAAAATGTTATATCGGCCACAGCGCTTCATTCCAACAGAGTACAAGGATTACTATTCTCAGCGCACCTGGATACAGACAACAAACGGATGTAATTAGTCAGGCTCAAGCCGCGGTGCAAACGAAAATATTTACTGGAGTCAACAACGTTAAGTTATTGCCATATAATCCGATAAACGTAGATCGCTTGCTCGAAAATTGTGTTATCGTCGCTGTAAAGCGTTCACAAGTCGTCGCTTTACGAGGGCAGGCGCCGCCGGGGGCATGCAAACATAAAAATTCTCTATCGGGACTAATAGGAGCGAAACAAATAAAAGGATACGTAAATAGAAGCGTCAGATAAATTCCAGTGGGGCTGGAGTGCGCGTAAATCCGCGCGATTTGTATCTGTGACAGGGGAGTGCGGGTCCCCGCGCCCCCGCGCCCTCTCGCCTCCCGCCGCGCCCTGTCGCCCTCGCATACTATTCTCACAATTAATATGGTAATATTTTTTGTAATGTGATATAATGATTTCAATTACCCACATACTTTGTATATCCTTTCCCCCTTCCCTGACATAAAAGTTGCGGAAGAAGAATACCACACATGGACAAGTGCACACTGTTAAGAATGCTATGCACAATACAAACGGCTTCTATAATTATTTATTAGATACGTACCACAAGTTTTAAACCAGGTAAATTACTTCAAAATATCAGGAATTCAGGATTCGCAATATCAGGGAGTCCTGTTTAAAGTAAATCCATTGGTAACGAAAGCGGGAAGCGCGCAGGTCACGTCTATGCAAATGATATTAAATTAGAAACGCTTAATAACAACTGTGCCACCGCTGCTCCTGTAAAGAGATGCAATTACACCAATCAAATCGCAATTTTACAGTACTAATTGCGACCGACATGTTTTATGGTTAAGCTTTAATCCCGCGCAGTTGGAATGACGTTTGCATGATTAAATACCAAACGTATCCCCTTTGATATTTGGGATTATTGACATGAGTTTTCACTGAATCCCAGATAATGCTATGCTGAAATCAACCTCTTAGCATGGATTTTAAACTTGAACAGTTAAAAATATCAGCTTTTTTACCAACCAAATTTAGATAATAACCTTTTAAGAACCGATCTATGTTATATTAGTAGGAATGTGTATAATGCGAGTATGGTAAACTATATATTATTATAATCACGTTACTTTTACATTTATAGGTATGTTAAATTAGTGGAGTGGAGTGTAGTATCAGTATTAAATTAGAAAAAAATGGAGAACGAAAATACAGAACTTATAAATACAAACTTATAAATAAGAGACAAACATAAAATTAATACTACTATATAGCCATCACCAAATCTATCTATACTTATAATAAATCTGTAGAAGTGAAAATTCTGTACATTGAAAATATCAAAAAAATTAATGGCGGGGTGTGTTACTAGACCGACACCGAACCCAAAAATGTGATTAAAAAAATTTTTGTCTGTCTGTCTGTCCGTCTGTCTGTCTGTCTGTCTGTCTGTTTGTTCAGGCATCACGCAAAAACTACCGGTTCGATTTCGATGAAACTTGGTATAATTGTTCTTTAATATCCTGGGCACCACACTGGGTAGTTTTTATCCCGGAAAAGTATAAACAAAAAAAAACAAACTTAATTTTGCGGTTCGATCCCTAGACCCGAATACTGTACCAACCGCAAATAATAAGTTTGTCGTAGGTTACGTCACCCGCAGTGGAGTTCAATAAGGGGCGCTGCACACGGCCAAGTAACTATTTAGTAATCTGTGACACGGCTAAGATACTACAATTATTTATCTATACTTTATATATATATATTATATATTATAAAGCTGAAGAGTTTGTTTGTTTGAACGCGCTAAACTCAGGAAGTACGGGTCCGATTTGAAAAATTCTTTCACTGTTAGATAGTCCACTTATTGAGGAGGGCTATTTTTCTTTTGGAAATCTACCCCCTAAGGGGGTGAAATAGGGGTTGAAAGTTTTTATGGGAAGTTCGGTATTTTCAATGATAGACACATGAAATTTCGTATACGGGTTTCTGGATAGAAATAAATAAACACGATTTCAGCGATTATAAAAATCATCCCCCTAAGAGGGTGAAAAAGTGGTTGGAAGTTTGTAGGCATATGAATTGTGTCGTTTTCAAAGATAGACACATTCAATTTCATACAAGGGTTATTAGTTAGAAATAAATAAGATGTATTTCCGAGATTTTAGAAATCTACCCTCTAAGGGGGTGAAATAAGGGCTGAAATAGTTGGTATGTGAAGTTCAGTATTCTCAAAGATAGACAGATGAAAAGATAAATAGATAAGATAATGACCATCTAAGACATATCTATAATGACGACTCCCGTGGTCGAGTGGCGTTCACTCCGGTTTTTAAGGTGTCGCCAGCTCTAAGGTTCCAGGTTCGATCCCCGGACGGGTCCAAGTAGAAAATCACTTTTATACATAGTCTGGAGTCTGGGTGTTTATGGTACCTTTTTTGTCTCCGATTCCATAACACAAATGCTTTTGCTACTTACTTTACTTTTATTATTATTTTAACGCCATAATATTAGATGAAAAATTTTATACATTCTCCTTACTTTGAAAATCACAGAATACATCTCCTTTAATACTACTCTTTACTTTACGCGCGAGCGAAGCCGCGGGCAACAGCTAGTACTTATAATAAATCTGTAGAAGTGAAAATTCTGTACATTGAAAATATCAAAAAAATTAATGGCGGGGTGTGTTACTAGACCGACACCGAACCCAAAAATGTGATTAAAAAAATTTTTGTCTGTCTGTCTGTCTGTTTGTTCAGGCATCACACAAAAACTACCGGTCCGATTTCGATGAAACTTGGTATAATTGTTCTTTAATATCCTGGGCACCACACTAGGTAGTTTTTATCCCGGAAAAGTATATACAATAAAAAACAAACTTAATTTTGCGGTTCGATCCCTAGACCCGAATACTGTACCAACCGCAAATAATAAGTTTGTCGTAGGTTACGTCACCCGCAGTGGAGTTCACTAAGGGTCGCTGCACACGGCTAAGATACTATAATTATTTATCTATACTAATATTAATATTATAAAGCTGAAGAGTTTGTTTGTTTGAACGCGCTAATCTCAGGAAGTACTGGTCCGATTTGAAAAATTCTTTCACTGTTAGATAGCCCACTTATTGAGGAAGGCAATAGGCTACTTTTCTTTTGGAAATCTATCCCCTAAGGGGGTGAAATAGGGGTTGAAAGTTCGGTATTTTCAATGATAGACACATGAAATTTCTTATACGGGTTTCTGGATAGAAATAAATAATGTCGATTTCAGCGATTTTAAAAATCATCCCCCTAAAAGGGTGAAAAAGGGGTTCGAAGTTTGTAGGCATATGAATTGTGTCGTTTTCAAAGATAGACACATTCAATTTCATACAAGGGTTATTAGTTAGAAATAAATAAGATGTATTTCTTATATATATAGAAATACAATATAGATGTATTTATAAGGGTAGATTTTAGAAATCTACCCTCTAAGGGGTGAAATAAGGGCTGAAATAGTTGGTATGTGAAGTTCAGTATTCTCAAAGATAGACAGATGAAAAGATAAATAGATACGATAATGACCATCTAAGACATAAATCTATAATGACGACTCCCGTGGTCGAGTGGCGTTCACTCCGGTTTTTAAGGTGTCGCCAGCTCTAAGGTTCCAGGTTCGATCCCCGGACGGGTCCATGTAGAAAATCACTTTTATACATTGTCTTGAGTCTGGGTGTTTATGGTACCTTTTTTGTCTCCGATTCCATAACATAAATGCTTTTGCTACTTACTTTACTTTTATTATTATTTTAACGCCATAATATTAGATGAAAAATTTTATACATTCTCCTTACTTTGAAAATCCCAGAATACATCTACCTTTAATATTACTTACTCTTTACTTTACGCGCGAGCGAAGCCGCGGGCAACAGCTAGTATAATAATAATAACGCAGCTTTCTATTGGTTCAAAACCGGTTCATTCGTTCCAGAGACTTCTTATTACAAACAAACTCACAAACTTTACCTCTTTATAATATTAGCATTGAAGTTTAGATACAGTGCAACAGAGATGTGTGTGACATTGTTTGTTGGTGTGAGTTACGTCAGCGTGTAAATCACCTCGTGAACAGCTCGGAAGGGGTCATCAATAGAGCGGCTCGGTGCGGTAAGCCGGGCGAGCACCTGCGCCTCACACACCCCACACGGAAGCCACTAGCCATTATACCCAAACAAAATACAAATCTAACATAATACTCTTGCATTAATAAGATCATTTTCTGGATTTTATCTAATAAATACAGGCGAATTTAAGGCGACACGTGTCGCGAAAATAACTGTTTAAAATAAAACCTAAAGTGTACCTACCTAAACCAACTTTATTGTACTGAATCTCTTAAAGAAAATTGTTTTAAAAGTTTGTGTAATGTTTATTATTAAAGTTCTAACACGACATCAGCTTTTTTTAATTTTATCAAAACCCTACAGAAAAATTATTATCTACTTTTAAAAACAACGCGAACTCCAGCAATTTCGTCGCGATCAAGTACAAAGCGCTCAATTTAAACGCCAAATAAGCGTCGTATCGTAGAGTTTTTCTTAAGGAGTCTCGTCGCAAACTACGTTAAAATGATTTAATTCCCCCCTGATAGCGTTACGGGCGGCGCTATTATTGAGATCGCCGACGCGGCCCGCCCGGCTAATAAACGCTTATCAACGCCTTCATTATCACACCCTTAACATCGCTTTAATGTCTTGCTCTTGAACAAAACATATTTAATCACATTTTTCCCCGGAGCTCGAGGAGAAAACTTTTAAATTTCATAAATTCACCGAAACGGCGCGGCGCGGCGACGGCGGCAGAAAAATCACTGAAAGTGACCGAGCTTACCACAGCGGGATAGAGGGCACTCGTTCGTTGTATTTGTTTTATTAAATGACTTAAAATGCAGTTGTAAAACACATTCAAATGTGTATTTTTTTTAAACTCTGTTATTTAATAGAAAGACATATTTTTAAAAATTAAAAAATTCTTGTCTATTTTAATATTATATTATAACTAGCTGTTGCTCGCGGCTTCGCACGCGCGTAAAGTTAAGAGTAGTAAGTAGTAAAGGATAGATAGATGTATTCTGTGATTTTCAAAGTAAGGAGCAATTATATTTTTCATAAAAGATTATGGCGTTAAGATAATAATAAGATAATGTGGAAAACATCACATACATTGAGTTTGGATAAACTTTTAAAATGGTGGCAGCTTTTTGGTCAGACGAAACTTGAAAATCATTGACACGAAAAGATGAAGAAGAATCACATACATTGCTCCGAATTCAAAGAAAGTAGCTAAAGCTCTTGTGTTATGGAATCAGAAACAACGAAAGTACCACTAACACCCAGACTCGACATAATGTAGAAAAGTGATTTTCTACATCGACCCGTCCGGGGATCGAACCCGGGACCTCAGAGCTGGCGACACCTTGAAAACCGTTGTGGACGCCACTCGAACACGGATATCATCGTAAAGATATGTTTTAGATGGTCATTTATTTGTATCGATCCAGAAACCCGTATATGAAAGGCATGACCTTATCTTTAAAAATAAAGTCCACAATATAATACCTTGCAACCCCTATTTAACCATCTTAAGGCGTAGATTTCTAAAATCGCTAAAATATGTTTTCATTTATTTCTAACCAAAAACCCGTATACCAAATCTCATGAAACCAAATCTTATCTCTCTCTTTGAAAATGACGAACTTCCTAAAAAAACTTCCAACCACTATTGCACCCCCTTTGAGGGTAGATTTCTAAAATCTCGGGAATACGTTTTATTTATTTCTAACTCATAATCCTATGAAATTTAATGTGCCTATCTATGAAAACTACACAATTCATATACCTACAAACTTCCATCCCCTATTTTACCCTCTTAGGGGGTAGATTTTCAAAATCGCTGAAATACGTCTTCATTTATTTCTATCGAGAAACCCGTTTACGAAATTTCATGTGTCTATCTTTGAAAATACCAAACTTCCCATACAAACTTTCAACCCCTTTTAACTCCTTTAGGGGTTGAATTTCGAAAAATACTGAAACACGTGGTTTTTAATTTTTTACCAGAATGGTAACCACAAATTTTTGTGGTTTAAACTACAAAAATGACGATTTTCCATACAAACTTTCATCCTCTATTTAAGTCCCTTAGGGGTCGATTTTCGAAAAATAATGAACACGTCGTTTTTAATTTTTTACTAAATTGTTATCTACCACTTTTTATGGTTTAAACTACAAAAATGACGATTTTCCATACAAACTTTCATCCCCTATTTAAATCCCTTAGGGATTGATTTTCGAAAAATACTGAAACACGTCGATTTTAATTTTTTTACCAGAATGGTAACCATCAAGTTTCATGGTTTAAACTTCAAAAATGACGATTTTCCATACAAACTTTCATCCCCTATTTAACACCCTTAGGGGTCGATTTTCGAAAAATAATGAAACACGTCGTTTTTAATTTTTTACTAAATTGTTATCTACCAATTTTTATGGTTTAAACTACAAAAATGACGATTTTCCATACAAACTTTCATCCCCTATTTAAATCCCTTAGGGATTGATTTTCGAAAAATACTGAAACACGTCGATTTTAATTTTTTACCAGAATGGTAACCATCAAGTTTCATGGTTTAAACTTCAAAAATGACGATTTTCCATACAAACTTTCATCCCCTATTTAACACCCTTAGGGGTAGAATTTCAAAAAATCCTTCCTTATTCCTTGTCTACATTATAAAGGAAACCTCTGTGCAAAATTTCAGCTTTCTAGGTTCAAGGGTTTGGGCTGGGCGTTGATGAGTCAGTCAGTCAGTCAGTCAGTCAGTCAGGCCTTGTCTTTTTATTTATATAGATTATATTTTATGCATTGCTATCAAAATTTATAATGTCGGGACTAAAGGGAGAAAAACGTGTAAATAAAGATTGGCATTTGTTTAAAAAAAAACGATGAACCATGAAATCTACGTACCTAATAGGACTTGAAGCCTTGAAGGTGCAACCTTTTTTCGTTAAGAAATGGTAAGTTTAGTATGGTAGGTAGGTAAGTATACTTTAAATGATGATACGATATGAAAAATGCAATTTTTTTTTTCTAATGACCAATGTTTGCGTGCCGTATACCTACAGGCAGAATATTATACACTGTTTCAATGTATTCATTCTCATTTCTTATCCTCATCTCATGTATTTACTACAGTCTTACAAATAAATGAATTTGAAAAAAACGTTCAATAACGAGGTATTTTCACAATAGATGAGTTTGTGTCGTAACTCGATCTATTATAACGTCGTAAGTGCGTGTGTTGTATGAGGATCCCTGCTGTGTCGTTGCCATCGCCCTGATCTTTTAAGCCCGATTTTACTGCTGGTTCGCGACACTAAATTATAATATAACAGCTCGTAAATTTCTGAAACTATCCTTCTTTGACGCGGCCGACTTAAGGATTTCTAGTGAGCTTTATTAATCAAGAAAATACTATTGGGTACAAACTAACCGTAAATCACAATATAAGGATATTATACGTTATAGCAAACTTTAAAATGTAAAATATTGGCAGTATGTAATAGTAGAACGAATGAAATAGGATGCACAGCAAGAACAGAGAGCTCAGGTGGAACCATGCGCTTAGCTTAGGATTTGTCGAGTGTTCTTTTGAACGTATCTCTCCCCCATATTTAAACTCGAAATTAAGCGCCAGTGAGCAAACAGTATCGTAACAGAAAAAAAGGGTGTCGACGACTAAGTAGCTGCTCGTTACCCGTAATATTTGAAGCCACGACGAAAGAACCGAATTGAATATTAAATGAAATAATTTATGCCATATTTATCATTTTGCAAATGAACGTCTCACCTTAATGAAAACCTTCATAACTTTTTTTTTGCAATTGTTTGTTTTAAAAATAAATTGTATCATAATAATATATCGAAGTTATTTTGATGGAAACAGTAGTTTGTGTGAGGACTCTATTTTAGGACTGGTCTTGTAATAAAAGTTTTATAAATCGGTAATAAACTGATTAAATGACTTTTGTGAAAACCTGGGTCAAACTTTAAAATAATCTGAAAATAGTGAAAATATGAAGTATTCCTGTTCCGGAACCAATTTTTTCAGCATCGATCGTTTCAGCACCTACACTATTCCACTTTCGGCACCAATAGGTATATTGGATTGGTGCTATATGTGGAACAGCTGAAACGATCGGTCCTGAAAAAATTGGTGCGGAACCAGGAATCTTATATGATATAGTCTTGTTTTAAGTTCATTTTGAGGTTGCAAATATATATATTTATATATTTATTTACACGGCAACCCCGTGACAAATCAAGTTTTGTATATTAATTCGCGGACGCGGTATCTAAAGTCCTTATGAAAAGGGTGCAACATCTTGGTTGCGGTAAGGCTGCGTGCACATTACCGACCGTGGCCGGCCGTAAATCACGTGGGATCAAGACGCAGCTATCGGCGACAGGCGACAGCGGTCGTGATCGTCCACGGCATACTCTGTGTCACAGTACTATCTACCTTAAGACTAATGGACTTTACATTTTAGACGAAATATTTGTTACAGACAAGTTGAAAAAAATTGCCTTCATTATAATCTTAGTTAGGTACCTACCTACCTATAATTTTTAGGTAGATAAATCGATTTGCGCTCATTCCTAGCTGTTCAAGTGAGAACATTTTACCTATACCCTTAGGCTGAGGCCAAACGAGCGTAATTTTTTGAGTTGTGAGTCGCAGAATTTCGGTTGTAGAAATTTTGCCTTCCAGAATCCACAACTCATTTTGCGTTGCCGTGTGAATCAAATAGGACTTTTGTATGAAACCGAATGTAGCAGATTTTCTGCGACCGAAATTCTGCGACTCACGACTCATAAAATTACGCTCGTTTGGCCTCAGCCTTAACTGCAGTGGAAAAAATATTTTTGTAAAGTTGTTCTTGTACCTAAAAAAATTTAAATAATAATTTTTAAATCGAATCGGTAAATATATTATATTGGGTTCAAAACATAGATCCTATATAAGTAGGTAACAACCTACTCAACAAAGAAAGAAAACAAACCACATTTCGCTTGACATTGTAAACGTTTAAACTCGGCAGATAAGTAAAAACAGATTCAAAAATTAAATAAAACAGCATTCAGGTAAAGGTGGTTCGGGGTGGGGGTGGGGGTTAGTGAGGGATCTTCGTTAAGGTTTAATTAAATCGTCCTCGGCGGCCTCTCGCGCTTTAATTCCACCGTTATTAACGCTGTTAAAAAGTGAGTAGCCTGAACAAAACGATGCATGGAGATGATTTTCCATTTATTTTATTATTATTATTTATATTAAGTATTTACCTAAAGCAATTTCTAAGATCATTTTTTTAATGGAGCTCTGTAGAACGCGGTTAAACTCATTTTGTCTATTTGTCGCATCCTGCCTGATGAATATAATTATAAGTATAAAATAAGATCACAAGAAACCATACGGGGTTTCTTGAAAAAAAAAAATCAGTTTCGGTGAAAACGGTAAAAATTGGGGTTCAAAATAATCATTGTCTAGAATAAGAAATAACATAAGGTTTAAAAAAGATTTATTAGTCAGTAGTTATTTAATTTTTCCTACGGAAGTGCGGTGGAGGCTCCATAGTTTAGTAGCATGAAGAGCGCGGACGAGTGGTCGCGGTGTTTCCGCAGAGGAACACTCGCGATAAGACGCTGCTCACCGCTGCCAACCCCCTCTCTGGCCACCCAGTCATGTTCCCGGCTTCAAGCTGTTTGGATTTTAATATCACCCTTAAGTGTTGTTGCTAAAGACATCCCCGGCTAAGTACTAATTTGTCCCAACTTGAAACGATTGAGCCGTTTCTACATCTGTGTAAAATAACATTAATTTGTTTTAACTGTGTACAGTGCTGGTAAAACATTTGAGTTTTCGTTACTTTTACATCCATTGAATCAGATAATTTGTTTGTAATTTGATTAACAATACTATTATCTACCAATATAGATGGTTTTGTAGTGCGATCTGTTAATTAGAATAGCAGAGCACAATACAGCCCAGAGTCACATTTTGCAGCGTCAAAAACAATGCCCCTGCCAGGCAGTGTCATCGAATTTTGTTTCGAAGACATTTTTTTTAGATAGGTACAGAAGTCGGTTTTTTACGAAACTTAAATCGAGATCAGGTGGACCGATATTTACAATCCTTCAATGTTTGGATGCATGTACGTCCCGAATAGCAGAATAAATATTAAATTATTAAAAGAATGGAAAATTTACAAAAACAAAATAACTTTAACGGTATGGGGACCTTATTATATAATATACGCGGGTGAAACCGCGGAATCCCGCTAGTAGATAATACCAGTATTCACATTTCGAATAGGTACCTATTCAGCGACTATTGACTTATATGGAACATTTTTTCCCATTTTTCATAGAAATAATTTTGAAATGCCTTTTTTATAGTAAGTTTGTTTGATCATCTATTATACTGCATGCTTCGTTCTCGATGTATGTTATTAACCATGCAGCTTCCCCATTCGCTCGGGCACTAAACCAAAATAATTCAAATTTGTAGAATACTTTTAATGAACGCGGTTTACGAATTTACGATGCATGTATTGCACCGTATTGCACATGTACACATGCACATGTATTGCACACGGTATTTTCTTAGAAACGCCGCACGCCGCCACGCCGCGCCGCGCGCCGTCGCGTCGGCGTCGCCGTCGGGAGGACGGGAAGGTGCAGTTGCTGGAACTGTGGGCTGTGTGCTTTAGAAACGTTTTCTACGTCACATCCAGAACACAATCAAAATTATTTCAACCTGAATATGTCAGTAATATATAATATATGTAATTACAAAATATGATACTAATAGAAAACTTAAGAGAAAAACTTTTGTAATGTTTGGACATGAATGAAGAGGGATGAAAGTAAAAAAACAAAAAGAGATAAGCATATAAAAAGTGGATGGATATACGAGCAGAAGAAACTAAGTACGAAAAAAGATGGATGGATTATGTAAAAGATTATAAGAGAAAGAAAGATGGCGAGTAATAAGGATGAATGGGAGAAAAGCACTCATTAAACCGACCACAAATGCCTACAAATAATTTAATTGGGAACAGGCAGGCAGAAGAGGTAGATAGCCTTCTTTAACACCTGCTTGAGTTCATTTTGGAAATTCTTTTTAATCAATAATGATTTTAGTTGTAGAGGCAATTTATAAATCAGCTCTACCGATTCGCTCCGGATTATGAGCATTAGGCCAGTTATGTAGATGATGGATAGATGAAGATGAGAGTTCAGGGTGCCAAGATTTAGTACAAAGTATTTATAAGGCTATTTCACAACATGAACCACAACATGTCCAGCAATTTGACAAGGTTTGTGACCAAGTGTGTACTAAATGAATGTCTTCTACTTATTCTATTGTTGTATTAACAGATGCAATATTTTAGTTCTTAATATTTTTGCACTATAAATTACAGAAAAATACAATTATCAGAAAATGTATGAACACCGAGGAGCTTAACCTAGAATCGAGGTTCACTTACAGCAAACCAGATTTGTTTTACTGTGCAGCCAGCACAGACGGCCATTCACCGCAGGTATCGTATTGTATCCTTTTAATGGTATGTAGTAACTATCTTTATATATATAATTCTTCTGTGAGTGTGTATGTCACTGAACTCCTCCTAGACGGCTGGACCGATTATAATGAAATTTGCTGTGTGTCTTCAGGTGGATTCGAGGATGGTTTAGATTCACAATTTGGTCCAATTTGAAATGTTTTTTTGTTTAATTTTTATCATATTGACATCGCGATTATTGACATTAAAAACGAATAAACAATGCGGTAACCTTGGTAAAATTGGTAAGTAGGTAGTTGCCATGACGACCAAATTTCGTTGTTTTAGTACGATTTACTATCCTCCAGATCCTCCTCCATAGAGGTTATTTAACAATTAAATAAACAAGGTTGTCAAAACTCCTTGCAATGATATTAAAACTGTTATCTTCTTCAAATATCAGGCTCGAGGCTCGCAGACTTTTATGTTTTTTTTTCGTTTGTCTATTTGGTAGGTCTGAGAGTAGGTCGTAGGTTATATTATGATAAACAGGATGGATTTTTTATTGCCACCAGAAAGAAAGAGAGAAAGTACCTACTCTCAATACTGAAAAATAGCAAATTAGACTCAAAGAAAACATTCTTTTATTTTTTTAAAGAAATAAATCTGCATTAAATTGATGTTTGAAAATACGATTTGCGGACCGGGAATCGAATGGGCTACAATGCGAAAAACTAGCACCGTGTACTTTTTGGCATCAATCGATATTATATATAATTCCAGTGTCATGATGTTTATCGGGGATGAACTCCGAAACTACTGAACCGATTTTAATCAAATTTGCACACCGTGTGCAGTTTGATCCAACTTGAAATACCTATAGGATAGCTTACATCACAAATATAAAAAAAAATTGAGACCGCGGGCGGAGCAGCAGGAAACAGCTAGTATTACTATAATGGTATACAATTAAGAATATTCTATCCTTTTTTTTTTTTTTGCGGGTTGAAAAGCTTGACTTCCCCACGCCGAGGGCACGGCATGGTGATATGTCGGACTTTAACCGACTAAAAACACTCCGGTCCCATCATTGCCTTAGCCAGAGCCGCGGGATCACTTGCGTATGAGTATTAGTGTTCTGTGTTCCCAACGCAGCTCTGGCAGAAGAAGAATATTCTATCCTATGGCGTCACTTTTTGGTAGGTATATCCATAGGGTATATCTCTCTCCCTGTCTAATTACCAATATTGTAACACGCATATTAGTGGTAGGTGTATTTTTGACATTTGAAATATTTGATAAGGTGTTGATGTTGATGTACTTATATAAAAGATCTTTTATAAAGCAAGCCCCATACGCCCTCTAGTTTTTAAATTAGTACTGAAGTTGTTTGGATTCCGAAAGCGAATCAGCTTTTCGTCCTTGCAAGGTCTTTGCCCTCGTATCATCCCTGCAATTTGTCGTTTGATTAACTAGATGGCACTACTAGTTATACTTCTAAGTTCTAGGTCCTTCAGAGTCATGAGCTATCTTACAGATTACTTTTATACATAGGTAAGAGCTGCTATCTACAACTAAAAATAAAATTATGTTAAATTCATTGCGTAAAAATTAAAAACTATCACGTCAAAAACCGCTTCTTATAGAGAAAAGCTTTACAAGCAAGCTATAAATAACTGTACTGTTATTTATTTATAGTTTGCTGGATCATTCAGCATTTAATAAAAAAGAGCTCTTTGCAATTGTATAATCGTCTAACCCATGTGTAATTACGAAAAAGAATTATGGGTCATGTGATGGTGCGGTGCGCCCTCTAGTAAAATATGACCGAAACTTAGAAGCGTTGTAAGACTTTTAGGTGTAAGTTTAGTGCAAGTATCGCGCTTGCTTGCGTCCTAAAATAATAATAAATATGGTGATATCTCATCCACTTTTAGTTTATAAACTTAGAAATATGCAATACGCAAACTCTGACTACTCGAAGGATCACATTTGAACTTTTTTAACAGCGAGTAGGTACTTGTCGGTTCAAATGCATTATTATTTTATTTCTACTTTCAGCTATTTACCTTTTCCAACAAAAATTCGATATATATTTTTTTCCATTCCCATTTCCAATCCCCTTATTACAGGTTCATTTCTATAAGATCATCTGGAGGAACTTTTGTACGATTCCACACATCCTTTCAAAACATATCCACGTTCAAAAATACGTTCTCCTTAGACAAACCTTATCAGGACGCACGAAAGTATGTAGAAGGGCACGACAGTTGCTGAAGTTGCGATAGCAGGGTTATTTTTTTAAAGATTGGTATCTATATATTTAATGAATATACTATCAAAATCTTCAGTACAATTTGTTTCATTAGTTGCCATAGAACATTTTTCAAAATGCTCTTGCAAATTGTATGCAAGTAGGCTGGCGGCAATTGCCACCTGTTTGACTTATAAAGCCGAAAAAGTATTCAAGACAATCATTGTTGAGTCTTCTTGCAAGGAGATACTCAAACTTTTCGTATTTCACTATATCACTCAGAATATAAATAAAGCAAGTATTTCATCTCTGCAAGGGAATTACCACCCCTAACACTTTGGGGTGTGAAAACTAGATGTTTTCCGATTCTCAGACCTAGCCGATTTGCACACAATATTTCACGAAAATCGGTCGAGCCATTTCGGAGGAGTTTAGCAACAAAACAGCGTGTCACGGGAATTTTATATATTATATGTTTGTCTGTATGATCTCAAGTGAATGTGATGATCTCAAAGTTGTTGTGCAAGAGCCCACGAAGGTTTCTGAGTCGGTACGGCCAATTTTCGACAGGTGGCGCCATTGTCATTCCAGTGATTGTGAATGATCAACGCGAACAACGTCACAGGTATAGCTAGTATAGAATAAAATAATGTGCACAGGCATATTTTCTCTTAGATTATGATAAGATCACACTTAATTTTTTTACTAACCTGACTTGGACAGTTCAATATCAACTACTTCGACGTGCTGACTACCGTATCGCCTATCGCCTTGCCGATAAACAGTCGTCAACATAACGTAAACAGGTAACCAAAGCGGATCAGAAGCTCCGATACGTCAACTCGTCTACGACTAGGCGACGCCGCGCTTACGGCTCACCGACCGCTGGTTACGTTGCAACGCAGACCGCGGGAGGGGCATGAACGAAGAGACGTAAGCTAAGGTACGGAGAGCCGTATATTAGGGTACGGAGAACCATAAGCGCGAGGTGAGGCGATTACGTTACGATTCCGATTAGTGTGCGTTGCAGTAGGGAGTTTCAAACAAATAATTCTGAGTTAATACGGTCACGATCCTTTTCCGAGTAGATACGTGTGCTACGACCTTAACAGAAAAGGGTTTTTGTAATGGAAGAAATAATATAACGCACCTGCTATGTGACTCGCCATGAAGAGACATCGTGTCGATTCACTTCGCAGTATTTATTATTGTAGATATATATTTTAATGGCGACAGAATATTACACTTGAAATTCTTAAAGTATTATGTCGACAGCAGCGTCGAAGCTCAGTTGTTTCGTCTTTATATATGGCGAACCATTACTATCTACTTTATTATTATTCCTAAGTTTAAATATTGACACAATAATTGAAAATCACAATCACTATAATATGTAAGTGAATGAATTAAGATTACAGAAAGAAAATATAACTGGAGATATTACAAAACTTTTTTTTTCCTTTAATCACCTACTTCTAGTATAAACATACATACTTGAAATACTTATGCTTATACTTAAAGACATTAAAATAATTACGATTAATTTGTATAGTAACTACTTACTTACAACAAAGTTATAAGTTGAGTGTGGATATACACATGTAATGTCGATTACAATATCAATTAGGTATTATAAGATACATTTTATATTACTAAGAGACAATAAAGAAAACCTTAAATACTCGTCAATTACATAACTAAATACAATTTCATATTTAGATTAATAGTTTCTACAAAATCAATGTCTTCAGATTTTTGCGAAATGCCAACCATCTTCTTTATTGTCTCAAAATTAAATCATTACAATGCGAATACGATAATATTTAATATTAATGTGTATTGATGTTACACTATCATTTAAATTTACGCTATGTTCGAGAACATAGTCTTTACAAAATTACCCTTAGAAGTTCCATCTCAATGCAGACAGACTGCTCCCATAAGTACTAAGCGAGTGGATAACGTATGTTTGCGCTACCGGTGATTAGAGAGTAAAAGATCACGCAATTAACCAGTTCTGTCATTTTATCGAACAATTACACTGAAACAGGCTCTCACACGGGATGGTCGGACAATTCTTCAACCTCTTTATTAATAAAAACTCTATATCTACGCTACTGGATCGTAACTACACACAAGTCGCTGGCAGGCTTGCCACGATACTATACTACTACGAATGCGTACGCGAAGACGTATGATGTACTTTCACATCATTTCCTATACTATTAACTCTCTTATTCTTAAATTCTTACATCTGAATCTAATGGCAGTGGTGGTCAGCAGTTGCGGGAGGGACTTTTGTCAACCATTCCCCTGAAATATATCAAATTATCTCTTACACACACAAAAACTGAAATTACATTCATTTTAAAATTGAATATGGAGCATCCCCATCCTCCTAATTGGCTCCCTTATTCTAATGTAATTACGGTTACGTACTATTATTCTAAGATTATCAATTTTGACATTAAAATGTATAAATTTCGAAATCTACACAGGCTTACTGAGTAATTAACCCTAACATTAATTATATCAAAATGTAAAGATGTCACGACGGAACTAAAGCACAGGTAAATGATTACCGAGCTATCTATAAACAGACTAAAATCGACAATCTACTATAAAGCCACGATGCGAAAACCATTTTTTTTATTTTACAAGTTTTAAAATTAACCATTCAACTTCATCGCGTACTGCCATAACGAGTCTGATCGAAACACGACGTAATCTCCCTCGCGAAATGATGCGTGAAACTGGAATGTACTTTAGTAATTTATTACCTAAATATGTAACTTTAAGCCTGTTTCAGTGACTAACGCCGAAGTCCATCTTAATACAAACATTACAGAAAATTAAGAACTTTTCATTCACTCAATTATTCAGTCGTAGTGTCAGTAATAACCTAATAATCAAAAATAATTATTAACAGTCTTAATTGAGTATTTTATAACAAAGCAATTCCCTTACATACGTAGAGAAGATTGGAATTTAATTCAAACAATATTACATAATAATGTGCGTTGAATCAGTAAACACATAAACGCCTCTATAATTAATGCATCGACTGAATAATCAACTGGATTCAATTTTATATTACAAATTTTGAGTACATTTTTTTCTTCTTAACCTTAACAATAATTCAATATCAAAATTTTATGGACTATGAATTATTAATAATATGAAAAACAGTCTTCCAGGCTTTTCGTTTATCAAAAATTTGTAAATTGTAAATTTCATTTGTATAAACCAATAATAAAAGTACAAGAATCTCAAAACAGTCTAACCACACATCAGCTCTTTCTTTAGAATTAAAGAGCTGCGTTTATTATAAGAAATGCATCATTCTTTCAAATCAGCCAATTTTTGGTATCAATTATTCTAGACTTATAAAGTAGATTAAATTATAACCTTAGACGCCGAAAGACGCCAAAATAATAATGAAGAGAATGAAAAAAAAAATAGATTACAAAATACTATATGACGCTTCATACAAAAGAAAGTATGGATGTCCCAGTTTAAGATGAAGATCATTATTCAAATATATAATTCATAGCCCTGTTCAAAGACCCTGTCAAATGATTAGGTAAGGAGGGTAACAAACAATCGAGTTGCTGGCAACAAATTGAGTACCTGTAGTTATTATGATAAGTTAATGTGACACACTCGGAGGTTCAAAAAGTGCAGCAATGCTTGACTTGGCACTAAACATTCTCCTTATACCATTTCATAACTACAAGAATTCACTTTATAGCACGGGACTAACTCCAGTTCCATACATAACAAATACATTAACGCGATGCAAGTGGCCTATCATGAATTTATTACACAATACATATATATATACTATATTAATAATTTGGATAAAAGTTTGCCTAATCCTGTAAAACCCTTATTTGGGATACTTATAATATATTTATTAATTTCACAAATTCTATAAAAACAATAATTATATTATATTAGAAAACAAAAAGTATTGAAAATACGCATATTTTAGAAATTATTTCTCTTCCTGAGATAAAATTATGATATAGGTACACAACATCGAGCAAATTTCTAATAATATTAATATTACTATAAAAGGTAACAGAAACATACAATTACTGTAATAGACGCATAGGCATCCACAAATGAAAGTAACGGGAAAGACAAATGGATTTACACGCTTATAATTTACAGAATCTCTGACGAGTCTGACTCTTAAGAGTATAATCAACTTGTAAAATTACGGTAATTAAATCAGCGCCATATAACGTAATCGTTTACTTTTCTTTTTCTTTTTCGTTATCTTTGTCCTTCCCTTTCTCGTCAGCTTCCTTTTCCAACTCCTTCTCCTTTTCATCGCCCTATAAAAGTTACAGTTTAGTTGTGGTTCAAAAATTAATTATTATTTAAGTGTAGATTTATATGAAAATGTAAGTACCTTTCCCTTTTCCGGTTCATCGGGGAGTGGCTGCTTCTCGGCCGGGCCAGTTCCCTCCTTGGTCTCTTTGACCTCCTTGACCGGCTTGGGGAGATGCGCGTTTAGGTCGAGCGTGGAGCAGATGTCGTCCCAGTCGTTGAAGGCTCGCTCCTTGATGCGCGAAACCAGCCCCACCAGATTCGGGAACGACTCGTTCATACCATCTCGCAGCGGGTGCGCCACTTCCTTGTCGATGAAGTGGACTTGTGCGAGGTTGGCGAACGCAACCACGTCCAGCTAAAAGCATCATAATTCGTCATGACTAAACTTCAACTTAACATTTTTGACCTGTTGTGGGATTACACGTTTCACTCTCGTTTAATAGTCACTACGTCATAAATACATTTTATGACGTAGTGACTGGTTTAGTGATCGCATTCGTAGGTCGTGGTTAAAGGTTCACACCCAGGAATGTCCCAAGGTGGTTTTTTCTGAGTTGTATGTAGTTTCTTAATTATTCTTTGACTATCCTAAGAAAACACTGACATTCGGTGAAGAAAAACCTTATAAGTTAGATTCCGAAGTTCTGTCTTTAATCGAAAAAAATATGGGAACGTACAACCACACACATCTTTTTAATATATATAAATTACGCGTCACATTCTTTGTCCGGGTTAGAGTCCTAAACTACTAAAGCAATTTTAATCAAATTAACACACCGTGTGCACTTTGATCCAACTTGAAAAATAGAAACCTAGCTTAATTACATCACAATTATATTAAAAAAAATTGAGACAACGGACGGAGCTGCGGGAAACAGCTAGGTAGTAATTTTATAATAAAAAACTTACAAGAGTGGGCTCATCTCCAAAGAAGAACGGCCTGTCGGAAAGCAGGTCAGAAAGCACGCGAAGGTCGTTCTTTCCAAGTTCAACTATTTCGTCTTGAGAATGTACACCAATACCGTGAGCCTTAGCTTTCTTCATCCCCTGAAAACATGAAAATTATTGAGATACTTACATTGTTCACGTTTGAATTACACCATTTTTGTAATAAGGATTCAGAACCACTAATGACCCAATAAGTATACACGATTGGACTAATATTTACTCATTATCCTCTGAATATTGTACCTAGTTAGGTAGGTAAATTCACTGTAAACCTAATATCCGTATTGGAACTTATAAAGTAATCCGATAATAATAGGTGTTATATCCGCGACCAAAACCGAAACCAAGATCAAGACTCTACCAAAAACTTAGTAGCTAATTGCATATATTTGAATCCCAATAATAAGAAAGTATAACTATTTTGTTACCCATAGCTACTTGTTTAATTAAACGTGCTGTTTACCTTGCGGGCGGCCGTCAGCTTGTAACAGAAGTTAAGAATTGGGTTAGGCAGACGGGTGTTGAGTGCGTTCTGCAAGTTGACCTGGTATCCCTTGATGACACTGTCTGGATACTTGGCGCGCCACCACAGCATCACCCACGAGAGGTGATTCTCAATCATGGAGATCATGGCGTGAGAGACGACTCGCTGTTCGGGTGTCAGAGCTGTATTTAAAAACATAGTTCGTATTAGCCGGGACTAGATTTGATGCACATGCGCGATGTTTCAAAACAATCTAGGACACGGGACTCGTTTAGCTCGCCCGGATTTTCTAGAAACCTCAGGCAGGCATTAACGTCAATACTGGGCATCCGCCCATCAACTTTAGTTCTCTCGTGTATCACATCAAGACATTTTCCAAGTCATATTATTTTAATTGTTTTCAATTTTACGCCGTTTTGACTACTTTAGCCACCTGATGGCTATCAAAGAAAATAATAACGATCAGGGCGATTAGCTTACCTGCATCGAGGTCTTTATTGTATTTCTCCGAAAGTTCCTTTATAATAAAGGTACTGTCAGCAATCTCTTCACCGTTGAGCTCAACAAAAGGCAACTGGCCCTTCTTGGAACGGAACTTCGCCTTATGGTCCACGTTCTGTAAAATATCAAATACCGGAATTAAAAAGACGATTTACGCGTTACGATTTTTTGACACTAGGTTAATATTCGCTTTTATAAATGTCCTGATAATGTCGCCAGCTTTTAATTATTACTTGATTAATTGGTGTTAATAAAAATCTTAATTGGTGATGGTAAAAATCTGATAGGTTTAATACGAAATTTTACATTCTGGACGAAGCATACACAAAATGCTTAACTGATTACAGTACAGTCCATTGCAATGATTACAGTTCCTTGTTACAAATCGGTAATTAAAATAATGCAATGTACGCTTGCTTGACACATTATTCTGGACACGTGCATTGACCAGTTGCGTTTCAAGTACTTAGTAGACAAGTAGTATCGTTTTACATTAGTACAAGTTCTAAGGTTTAAATCACCAACTTAAAATTGGCAAACGTCTTCGTCGTTACATTTGAGCAGAAGAATATTAGCAGCCCAATGTTTTCGATTCTAAGAATATTTATCCTTAAAGATAAAAAATAGGCTAGGTGCGAGTCAGATTCGCGCGCGAAGGGCGCCCTATCTTTAAGACGGCAGAAACACGTGTATAGTATTGGAGCCCCTTAAATATATACATTTCAACCATCTAAGTATCACGGTTCATGAGATACAGCCTGCTGACAGGACAGGCGGAAGGACAGCGGATTCTTAGTAATAGGGTCCCGTACGTACGTATGTCCCTTTGTGTATGGAACCCTAAAAACTACAGCTTCACATCGCCTAAATTGAAGTTGTCATGTTATAATAAACAAAATCCTGTTTTTCATATTTTCTGATGGCGGAATGAAACGTCAATCAGTTTGAGGCCAACGTCAAATCTCATGCTGTCTCTGTCACTTTAAGGTGAGAAGTAGCGACGGATAGACATGTTGAACGTGTTAAAGTTAATAAGCGTTTGAGTATTCGGTTAAAAAAGTAAGAATTTTTGAGTTATCTACGTCATTACGTATGATTTTTCATTTATTTTTACTAATCTTGTCAACTTATTCAGAAATTTAGGTTTTGGTACTGATCCTATAAAATTTACTGGTTTTTGTTAGTTTTTATCTAAACTTTTACCTAATTAACGTACAACAAATCAATGAATTATTATGCATTAAATCCCAAAAACTTCCACGTGCCAACAACAAGTTGTCAGTCTAAACTTTAATGCAACTGAGAAAAAATGCGGCAAAATTATTGTCAATAGAAAGTTCATGCGGTATCGGGCCCGGCAACGGAGAGTGGCACGCGGGGGTGTAATGCGCGGGGGAGCGACGCGTGGCGACGGGACGAGGGCAGCGGGCGGCGGGGTCCCGGGCGCTTTGGTTTATCTGGAACGGTATCCATGACAACGGGCTCCAGACGAGCGCAAGCTCGGTGAGCGGGGATAGCAGCTGTATTGATTTTGGCTAGCGAAGTTCAGCGGCCGGCAAACCCGCCCCTCCCGGCGTGTCTCGTCGAACTTGAGGCCCAGCTACATTATCAATCACGTTATGCACACATCGCTATACTTAATACACTATCGCATACTTCAAGAATAAACCACGACTGTTAACATAATAATACCTAATGATACTATAAAATATAAGCCCTGTAAGACACAGTATCTGACTGATATGTAGGTATGTACTTGTCGTTACAATTATAAATTATTTATGACAATGAGTTCCCGTTGTAGGCACTAATAATTTATATACGTTATTGAGCCCATATACAATACATATATGGTAGTTGAATCTGCCAAGAATACACAAAGAAGATAAGTAATAAATTAAGATTCTCGAGGCAATAGGTCATAAACTACGGCTTACTAAGGCTTTTATACATTTTATACGTACGAGGAAGTTAATTTTAATAATCATAATTATAATACAGATGTGATTAAGTATATCAAAACGTATAACTACTGACTGGAATAAAATTTCATAAAACAAGCCTTGCGAAAATAAATCTTTAATGAACCTACCTACCAATGTTTATATTTCAAAAAGATCGGTTACGCAGCAAGCACTAATTTTCTTTCAATATAAAATTCTAGCTGTTCCCCGCGACTCCGCACGCGGTAGGTACCTAATTTTTTTTTTTTTTTTTTAAGTAGCCGATATTACTCAGGGTAAATGTAGCTTTCTAATGATGAAAGAATTATATAAATCGGCTCAGTAGTTTTTGACTTTATTAGTTAGATTCATTATTTAAATGTACATAGGCTATCCCTAAAATAATTTGAAAATTTAAATATTATTGTTTTATTAAATAAAAAAACATTTTCAACCCTTATGCGCTTTATCCATTTGGGTGAGGCAGCTTTTAAAATATTTATAAAATAATCTTGTTGAAGGTTGAAAATTAAATAATTATGCTCCACAGTGTCATATTGTCGTCCACAATTTTTATTTTTAATTATAACAGTTATAACTCTCAGCGGTGTGTGAAAAATAACGCCACGGAATGCGTTATTTTTCACCCGAATTATCTTCGTAATACAAGTCATAAGCAGCTTTCCGCTCCATAGAAAAAAAAACAGCTATTTTCAGCTATTAATATTTATAATATTTAAAAAGCGCTTCAAAAGCGCAACCGCCTCGTGATTCGCAAGCGAGTCGTGGATTACTGTCCAGTGTCCGGTGACAGGATCGTTACTGCAAATCTTGAAATCCTTTTTTGTGAAGATGTAGGAAAAGTTGTCTTGAGTATGAATATCACCGCGCTTTCAAAGGTGACGATCGCTTGGTAGCGGGAACTGTTAATGTATCACGACTACGTTAAAAATTCACGACACCAATGAGAACTGTAACTGAAGACTAATCTACCCTAAACCATCATTTTAATTTTACGTGATATTCCTTGAAGGTTAACGCTCGTTTTTATAATAGATCATTCTCACAAAAAGATTCTCGCAAAACTTGCTTTGCTACAAACAAGACAAGTGACCGATAAACATTATAAATATTTAAAACACCAATACGTATTATATTTTCCGTCAGTTCAATATTGTTTCAAGGAAAAAAAAATAACTTTCGAAACAGGCCACGCTTTGTTGGGATCGGCTTCCAGTCGTACCGGATTCAGTTGGGTACAGTTTTTTACACGGCTCGACTACCTATCTGACATCCACAACCTATTTTGCTGGATAACATTGTAGCGCGAACGGCGTTATTTAGGCATAATTAGTAAACTGCTAATACTACATTATGGTTCATATTACTTTTGTTTATTCAATATATATTAAGTTTTACGTAAATGACAATATCAGTATAAATCAATCGAGAAGCGAGGAATATGTTAGCATGCAAGCTTATCATGTTCTGTCTAGGCATATTTTAGGCGGCGTGTTAGGATATGATAATGGATACAAGGGCGCTGTCGGTTCGGGTGACACACCCCGGGGCGCGGGGCTCGGGGCTCGGGGTTGGTCGATGGCCGGCCGGGCTCGCCGCGCTTGCCGGGCGGGGTCGCGCAGGCGCTCCTACGATTCAGGTCGAAGCCCTCGCGGTTGCCAACCCCCGCGTCTAGGCGCGAGTTCATTTAGTAATGACATGTTAACCCAGCGTTATACCATTTGCCTATTATATCTCTTAATAGAATAGATAAGCAAATAAATAACTAAATTAACTAATGTTCTCTGTCTATAAAAATGTTTTAATTTCCTTATTATGCAAAATACTGAATATACACAAGATTCATAGACCAGCACTTTTTATCGATTCTACATGGATGTCTACATGGACTATCAACAATTACCATTTTTGTTGAATGTTTAGTAAACTAACATTTCCTACACAACGAAAACAACAAGTTACATAACCAATTTGATTTACAAAGGTTATGAAATATAATTATATTCAGTACTTGAAAGAAGGATAATATCTAACAACAAATGTATATCCAGATTTGCTATACTAATCACTACCTTCCTAAAATCTAGGTAATATTCCGAATAAGTATAATTGCACAAACAAAAAAAAGGGTGTAATAAAATACAATATCAACATCGTAAGATTCACAGGATGTTCACGCACAGAGCAGAATAGAGTAACGCTTTATCTGTAACTGGTATAGTTTGAAAATGATATGTATGCCAGGATCAGAGGTGGTCATGCTGCGATAGCTATTAACTTCATAGATACACAATGTGTTGTTGTCTGATGTTTAACATGTAATCACTAAATATGTGGAATGCCAAGATGGAGGAAATAACATTCATCGAATTGCAGCTAATTTTAACAATGTACGTTACTGTTAAGTATCGTGTGTTAAGTGTAAACAACGCAACATCACACAATGTGTTACCGTTACTTAAACAGTAGCGTTCGGGGAACGATCCAGCGATTGTGCTGCTATTTCAGTCTTCAGTTTATTGATTGATGTACCTACTTAGTCACTCGATATTCTTAGGCGATGAAGCTAATTTCCTATGAAACTGAAGCCTATGAAACCTATAATAATATATTCAGAGTATTTTTTACAACTATACAAAATGAATTTAATTAAATAACATTAGTTCCAAATTTGGCCACAGGGTCAAGATAAGCTTGGGGCACAATACCAACTTTATCCCTGAAGACATAAAATGTCGGAAGTCAATCCATCGAAGGTATGAATTAATATGAAACAAATTATTTTGCTAAGCTAATAAAATTATATATTTTAAGGTTACGTATTTATTTTGGTATCGCTTATCAAACTACATATCGCGCCAGAGCCCTACCAAAATCGGTTATAGGTACATAAGTAGGTAATTTATGCACGGTAAATATAATATATATACCGACTACAATATCTAAACTTGATTGCCTTCGAAAACTACTCTCAGTCACTTCTCACTATAATAAAGGTAGTAGTGCAGGTATGCTTTAATTAAAAACTCTTGACACATCAAGAAATTACTAATATTTTTATATTTATTACTAGTACTAGAAAGCAATTAAAATGAGACTATATAATCTTGATAGTCCTTTCCACAGTAACCTTTCCAAAGTAAGAAATTTTCATGCTTTATGGTTGATACAGGAAATACCTATTTATACCTGCACGCAAGCACTCTATAAATATGAATAACTATTTCGCTACAGCATTACTTCACCATATTATTGAATTAATACCTATTAAATTACGTCCCATCATTCAATGTTGAGTAATTCAAAGACAAACAGGATATTTAATTTGAATAGCCTACTTCTGAAACTAATCACTGCGTGAGCAATAGTGTAGACAATTATAACTAAAGAGGCAATAATTATTTTTATATAAATTAAAGAAGTAAATATACATGAAGCTATTGCCTTCTATTCTCAAGTAATGTTGCCCGGAACTTGAGAAAGTGCAGCCGACATACCGTGGCCGCACGATTTCATAGCTCAGTGGCCAACTCGCTGCTGCGGTTTCTCGATCACATTGCAACATAGTTACATGTATTACCAATGTGCGTTATTCCAGCGAAATAAAAATATTAGTCATCATAAAATGACCATCCAACAATTCCATAACTCGAAAGCAACGTTTATTATAGTACCAAGATGATTAAGATTCCTTTGCAAATAAAACTACATATAATTATTAAAACATTAACGATTGACTTAATTATTATGGGTGACATGACAATATTCGATAATTAGGTCACTATGCAACTATACAGTTGCATTCCTTACTAAGACTATGTTGCGATAATACTATTAATGAAGGTCATACTGTAACGGTGCAGGTGCTAGTTATTAATATAGAGAGCTATCTGAGCCGAATACGAATTAATGGCTTTGTAGCATTAAGCAACGCACCGAGCACTTCCGTCGTACAAATGTAGCTTGGAGGGCTGGCGCGCGGCCGACCCGCATTCCACCACCAAATACGTCGCACGAAACACGACTCTCAGTTGGAATAATAAACGCATTGTTACCGATGCGCTCACACACCAAGCGAAATCGATTACATACAATACTACTCTTTGAGCAACATTGTATCTTTAATATCAAACTTTTAACACACATCCAACATAAAGATAACATTCAATAAAAAATTGTTTCTGGTATTTTATTACAAAATTGCGTAGATTATTGTAAATTAACAGCATTTGCCTAGCTCAATAATTTATCTGACACATGTAAATTCTCGAAGAGTATTTTTTATTTTACTGTACAAAAATCACCGTATGCGACAAAGAACATAGTAATAAAATACCGAGATACTCCTGCTTACTAGAAAATTGTTGTATTATATTTCTTTGAAATCTGCATTTAAATCATTATGGCCGTGTTACTTGGAATATGTTGCAACAGGAGTACAGGTGTCCGAAGTGCTTGTTTCATCAGTGATCATATAACAATAACCCTACGAAGTAAAACAGTAATTTACCTCGTACGTACAGTCTGTACGTTCTTCATATTATGATGTTATGTAGGTTCTGTTTATTTACGAATCAACCCTAGATTTAATATCTATAATACCTATCTATCTGGGCTTCTGTCTAGATTTCTAGCGCTCGCTTAACTTTCTTCTTGTCTGAAAGTATGTCGCATGTACTAGGTGTATATTTAATGGATTTGAAGTTTATTAAAACCAATCCTATTGCTTAAAACCTACAACACAAAATAATGCGATCGTTTGATGCAGAATGTAAAATCTTTGGTCAAGTTATTACCTACGAAGATGGAACGATTTGGTATATGTGTCGCTCTAGGTTCACTAAAGCTGATAAAATAAGAACAAAGGATGTGCCCCAAAAGGTTTATTATACCGAATACCGAAGCCCTGCTAAGTGCGAATAACGTAACCCAGTAAAAGGAGATTGACACGGAGCAGGTCCCTTTTGTGGTACCATGTGCCTGATTGGAATAATATTTTAAAAATATTATTTATTTTTTTGTGTACAGGGTATTTTTTATACAATTTCTTTCACCCTGGGAATAAAGTTAAAGTTAATTAATAGTTAAACATTACGTCGACATCCGTATGATTCAATGTAGTCTGTGGATTGATTGTTATACAAAAAAAAGTTGCCAAGTATCAAAGAATTAAATAACTAATGACGTCTTTTAATCAATTGAGTAATCGATATCAATTTAAAACGATGAATGAAACGATAATTGAAGTAAGCAATGATATTTTAGAAGAGGATTTGCCCTAATATTGGGTCAAAATAATTATTTAATCAGGGCTAGAATTAAGTCCCGCCATGTGAGCAATAAAGCAAAGATGAAAATCGGGCAAATACTTTAGATAGTATCATTGCTTACTATTGTTACTGTCTAGTGGGTAACCGTAAAATATATACTATGACAGTATTGTGGTATCTGAGCTGAGGCCGCTTCAACAATGTAAGTGCTCCAGCTCAATTCTTGGATGCTATATTTTATGAAGAATAAAATGGTTTATTCAAGTTATGATGTTTTTTATTTATTTTGGTACTTATACATGAACTGCTGTTAACTAATTATACATTTTATCATATTTAAACGTCAATTCTACACCATCTATGAGTCTTTTTACTGTGCTGCTATTTTAAGTACATAAAGTACATATTCTCATCTCCATAATGATGTATAGGATAGGTTAGGTAGGTACCTAGTATGCATACTTAACCATAGAGTAAGGAGGAAATGTCAATGTCAATTTCTAATTATAACCTAGATTTTTACAAAAGAAAAACGATGATATCTCTTGAACCAGGGTGAATAAATGAAAAATGGTTTCTGATTATGAAAATACTATGTTCTTACTACATATTCTGTAAAATAAAAATCTTCAGGGCACAACGATTTTCCACTGGGACCCAACTTGCCTTACAAATCGGGCAATCTCCTTTGCTTGTTTGTGACTTAAATAGAGTGTACCTACAACGTTGCATTAAAAAGCTCGTTTGAAGTTAGGCGGTGATAAGTAAGACTATAATTACATAGACTATAGTATATACCTACTTGAGAAATGGATAATGGATATTAAAATCGGCCGAGATGTAGTCCTTGATGTGTGTGCTTGAATACAATACTGCTATTACGTTGAAATATATATACATATGTATATTTAAATATATTTTTTATTACGCTAAAGCGCAGGCTTTTACTACTTCATCGAACTTTTCTTTCTTCGACTTAGATATGAAATCATGCTGAGTGGAAGGTAAATTGTCATAAGCATAGTTTTTTAATAGAATACATACATCGATACAAAGGTCATCAATATTTAATATACTATTTTTAAACGACAAAAAGAAACTCCTCATGCTTTTTAAAACACATATCGCCTCTATCATGGGATCATCTATTTATTAAATAGCCGCCCGAAGCTTGAGGTCGTTGACCGTGCTTCGTCGGTCATAAACGGTCCACAATTCGACTTATCAACATCTTATTCCTACTTTAACTTGTCTTCACTATTTTTAATATCTATGCGAGAAAATATAATATTGGTAAGTTATAGGGTAATGTAATACCTACTGTTATAAGTTTGTTAGTACGGTACATAAATATTATGAGTTTAATAAGATATGCGTGTAGAAATACGTGTCAGCTTGTATTTCATCTATTTTGTTGATAAGTGAGTTCGGCAATGTTATTTCCAAATGTATCGCCTTACTTTGGATTTTGTAGTTGTACATCGTTTGGAGCTTGAATCAGGAGACATAAAATAATAAGGTCAGTAAATCATCAGGCCACATATAAAAGATATGACCAAGACGTTTTAGTGACATTAATAAATGGTTCTTAATTTATAAGTGAACAAAATATGTTGTGACATGGTTGACAAGTATTTTTAGTTTGATTGCCCCGCTGTAGGTATATATGAACAAGGTTATTACTAAAGGGCAATGGCCGCGGCCGGATACCGCACGTCCTACACTCTCCCTCACTCTAGTTAACGAACCCGCGCAACACATGGACGCTTCTGCTTACATGTGTACCCATCATTATCATGTATTTTTTAAGTTAATGTTTCGTCATATAGGTATAAAACAACAATGTTTTTGCCTTTAGCAATCTCCTCTAAATGTTCATGTGGACTTAGTATATTTGCAAGAATTATTACTAATTAATTATGCATCTTTCCTCTTAATTCGTGGCTGGCTATGTCCCTTATGCATTGCGGTAGGAAAATTTATTATTTGTTTATTTTCCTCCCACGGAATTATAGGACATAATTATATGACACATTTTTCTTTGTTTTTTAATTGCTTGCCACAATGCCCACAGTAATCCTCAGCCCAGTAATGAGTAACGTTTTGTAAAGCAATGCTTTTAAGTGCTAGTGGGCCACATCGGATATGAAAAAGTTTTTGATTGGTATTAGGTACTTTTAAGTTAAATGTTGCTGAATTACGCCAATAAATCAGTAATGTTGAGATATACCTAATTCTAGACAAGTCGCCATAATTTTTATTTTTTTATAAATTAATCGTAGGGATGTTGACTGGGCATGAAATGTAAAAATCTATTATTTCCGTCTATTAAACATGTATTGGGGATTTGCGGCCATAACAAAAAATGAAAGGTGGGAGCTTTTCACACCACGCTGTGGAAATAGTTGTAGCATTGAGTGTCATTGACTGTAAATTAATATTTTTTTTACGATTATAAATAAATATGTATAATATTATCTAATAGTTAATATTAAAGACGTATCACAAAATGCTTATTAATTCTCTTAGGCTTTGATGGGGTTGAATACATGGAGAGTACAACAAACATAGTATCCCATAGTAAGACTGGTTGTCCCAAATGTAATGACTTAACGCCTGCCAAAGATCGACGTACGACAGTCCGGACCAATGGCATAACGTGCTTTCTGAGCCACGGAGGGGTATCGGTTATTTTTTTAATGCTGTTCACCTATCCGGAGACCAACCGTGGCGAGTGCGGCTTAACTTTTATTATTGGTCAAACTGGATGGCGTGCACTGTGATAATAGGAGTGGTGTCTTACACCACTTGGCTATCCATGAACTTAATAAAATCATAATATTACCGACCAAAAGATGAACATTACATATTTGTTTCGTGGTACTTCTGTGTTGAATGTGACCAATCCTATAGAAACTTGAAGCCTCAAAGCAGGTACCTTGTACGTACTTTGCTATTGTCCTTAAATACGGTAAAAACAATGTTTAGTTAGGTAGTGCCTATAGAAATAAGCTTTAGTACCCACAACTAATAGGGGGATTACTTATAAGCGTATTATCTCGTTAATGAAAGGAATGTCTAAAGCTATTAGGTGATTTTTTCTTTGTTATCTTTGTACGAAGGATAACTATGAATCGGTACATTACATCGGTATACCGAACGATAGGTACCTACTTGAAATATTCTAAGTTAGGAGGTAAACTATTGAGGGGTTATACGGGATAGGTAGGTACATAAAACTCTTCAATTAGGTACTCTATGCTTACGAAAATAATTTAGTAGTTAGGTAGGTATCTGACACGATTGAGACTGGGTCGTAATAAAGTGTAAATGGGTCATTAGTAGATGAGCTTGCAGGGAATTGTTCGACGTTATCATTAAATTACCTTGTCTAGGTATTTCGAAATATTGGAAATCCCCTTCGCTCAAAAACGCATAGGTATTAAAGATATCGGTATCCAAACAGCCACGTTAAAGTCGAGCTGGGCTGGTCACATTAACCGCATGGGTCCGGAGAAACGGGCGAGAGTCTCAATTGAGTCGGTACCTAGAACTGGAGCTCGTAAACAGCCGACGGGCCTGGAGCAAGTCGGGGAGACCTTTGCCCAGCAGTGGGACACCCAAAAGGTTAAATTTATCTAGGTATATATAATTTATTTAGGATAATCGTTAAGTTTTTTTTAACGAATTCTCAAATACTGCGGAACATAGCATATATAAGGGTCAGTTTTTATTATACCTAATATTATTTTAATAAAATAATGTTCTCAATGCTTGACTATTTATTTATACATATAAGTAGGTACCTACTAGCTTTTGCTCGCGGCTCCGGCCGCGTCGGTTGTCGTGGCAAATTATAGCCTACTAGCATACCTATTTGCCCGCGACTTCGTCTGCGTGGACTTCAGAATTGGGTCCAAAAGGAAAAAAAATGTGAAAGTAATGATAAAGGGAATAAAATTTTCACCCGTGTTATAGCTTGCGCTGTAATAGAGAAAAATACCAAATTTCTAAGCTGTTAGCCCAAGGCTTAAGCTCGTACACAATTTTCAATTTTCCCTCGGGAACTACCTACTTAAGGAATCAGGATAAAAGGTAGCCTATGTTTCATTCTATGTCAAAGGCTACATGCATGCCAAATTTCATCAAAATCCGTTCAGACGTTTTTGCGTGATTGAGCAACAAACATCCAAACATCCACACATTCACATTTATAATATTAGTAGGATAAATACCTACTAATAGCTTTCCTCAATAAGCGGGCTATCTAACACTAAAAGAATTTTTAAAATCGGACCTAGTTCCTGAGATTAGCGCGCTCAAACTAACGAAGTCTTCAGCTTTATAATATAAAGTATAGATAAATAAACAGAATCTGGTACCGGTAAGTAATTAGTAATGGCATGTAAGCCATCTATAATTACCTAGGTATATGCTGTACAGACACGCCTCGTTACTCGTATCTACTCAGCTTTTAATTATTTTGTTTATGGTAATCATAATGTCCTTTAATCAGTTCATTTTAGTTATTAAATAGGTATTAAGTATCAAATCAAACTAATTTAAAATAGCACATTTTGCTTTGTTTAATAAGGATAAAGATATTAATTGTAACGAGTCTCTAATTCTTTACCTTTACCTACTATTTATAATTCATTGTATAATAAACTATGAAGTGATTTCAAATAATGTTTTTACGAAAACTAGGGAGGGGTCTGGTCATTGCGCAGAAAGAAGTGCAGTCGCGCGCGCTTTGTGTTTCCCGATAATGTACTTTTACCTGCGCGTCGCGTACATCGGGATGCGATCGATATCGACAATTTGGAATAATAATAAGCAGACGATGTTCTAGATGTAGTTTTTGCCTTTCTTAATAGGGGCTTAGTAACTTTTACATACATTTAATTAAAAATAAATCTTATACATTAATTATTAAGTACATGCTTCTAGGAAAATAATAATTCTAAGCTAAGTACTACCTATTTGCCGCACTCATAAACGTTGCTGGTTACCAAAATGATGACAGTGCTTTGGAGCTACTTTACAATGATGTTAAATGTAGGTATTTTTAGCAAGTAAGTAGGTACCTACATACTCAATCTTTCGCTAAGCAAAATTCGCTGTTTCAAACTTCAGAATAATCCAGTAAGTAGGTACTCCGAAGCGTTTTCGTTTTACAGCAACAATGAAGGTTCACAATTACTTATCAACAAATAAGTACCAACGCGTAGCGGTTTACATAATTAAAGAGGTCTATAAAATAAAGATGTAGTAGAAATAATTATAATGCACGCAAGCAGAACTATATCTAACCTAAAGATTTATTAGATATCAGCTAACTAACACTTACCTCATATTTGATGCCGGCTAACCGAAGCCATGTTTCAACTTTCAAGCAGAATGGTGATGTTGAAGGTAACAAAGGAGTACGCGAGAACTGATACAAATAAACGACGTCTTTTTCAAAATTGGCCTTGTGTACTGTAATCTTGGGTGGAGCAGGTTCTACTTTTTTTTCCTCTGCTTTCTCTTCAACTTTTTCAGTCGGTGGATCTTCTTTAGTTTGTCCATTGTCTACCGGCGCGTCCTCTGCTGCTGCCTTTTCCTTTTCAGTGTTTTCGGGAACATTATTAATTACTTCAGTGGTCATAGTGAGAAAATACGTAAAAACAAACGTCCAGACAATTAATACACGCACTGTTATTCACAAAATTGAGATTAAATAGTTTGTTCACACAAGCGTTAACGTGCGACACGTTTCCCGTAGTACGTCGTCTGGCTTTGACTGCGGCCGGTGGCGCGGTGCGTGCGAAGCGAACGGTGGTCGGTGAGCGAGCGGCCTGAGGGCCGCGGGGCTAGAGGGGTTCGAAGTACGGATAGGCTGCGCGAGGGACCGTAGCTTGTGCCGGCCGGGATACCGGGCTCAGGGTTGGGTATTGGGTACACTTGGGTCGTCGAATAGTGTTGCCACATTTAATAAATACATAGGAAGATGAATAATAATTGAAAAGGTGAGTTGGAGGACTATTAAATAATATTTGCTAAAATGCTAATAATTATATGAAACTCAGAATTGGTGGAGCTAATACTAATAACAGTTATTGGCAATAAAGTATATAACCATGTAAACAGTATATAGTCAGTGGGTGCGACTACTGCAGTACCTTGACAATTTTCAGCCTTGACCATTTTATTAAATAATACAGTGATTGTTTAATAGTTTCTGGATTATTTATAAATATATTCAAGATGGCCGGCATGATCACAATCATGTGGGCCATGTAATTAAATAGTCAATTTATTATGTACACCAAAAATAAATGGGTGAATAACAACTAGCCCAAATAATTACGTTAGCTACGTTGGGAGAATTGAACAAATAAAGTTACAACACTGACAAAGAATTTACGCCATATTTCTATAAGGCGTAAATTTATTAGTGCAAAAGAATAAATAAACCAAAATTAAGTAATATTTTAGGACACAATTTTGGTTTAATTGCGCAATTGCGCAAAACACCATATTATGATATTTTCTGACAAAAAGTTCGCGCGTCGTAGTGACGTGACACCAAGAAGACACGAGGGCAGGTCCATTTTATTAAACTTTTTTTGGAATTGGCGGGAAACTTGAAACTTGACGGCCGTGTCTTTTTGGTTTTCACTATTTTCAATATTTTTTGTAATTTAAGATCAGTATGTAGTTGTAGTGTAGTTTATAATTATTTTCTCAATAGCAGTTTTAATTTAGTTTTCTTGTTACTACTTTCTTCTCTTGGTAAGTCTTTTAAGTATTTAATATTAATTGGTAGGTAACAAAATGAACGACCCGCCTGATCCGGAGGGCTTTGTCCCCCCGGCAGGTAATTTTGTGACCATCCAGTCCAACGAATCTGGGATGGAAACAGATGGGTATACTTCCACCAGATCATTAGAAAGAAGTCGTCTGCATGTGTGCAAACAATGCAATAAACGTCGCAGGAAGCATCACGGCTCTGACACAAGTGTTGCGGATGCCAAGACGCTCAACCCATACCACCAAATTTAAAGGAAATTACCTTGTGTCTCTTGTTTTATGAAATTTCATACTCCCTCCTGACTTTGTGGTGGAGTTAGAATAGAATAGATTGGTGCTAATTCAGCCGACACAAAATGCACTAAACTAAGACTAAAATTAGTTTTAGTACTGTCAAACTAGGTTTGCTATTCAGAAAACACCCAACTAAACTAATTTTAAGTTGACAGGACTAAAACCCATTTAGTAACTTAATTTAGTCGAAATGTCATAAACGGCATTCCGCAGGTCACTTTTTACACCTAAAATAAGGAACGTCAACCTAAAAAAGACTAAAATTAGACGGCACCTCCAGAGGTGTCACTTAAAATTAGGAGGTAAGAATTAAGACGGTTTTCGTGTAATTTGTCGAGTTTTATTTATAAATACCTATGGATAATTATGTGGATGCTGCTATTGTTGATTCTTCGGAAAGGTAGTATTTACATAATTTAATGCGTGTTTGTATGACTCATGAAGAATGCTTTGGAGTTATCTACATTTAGCAAAACTAGTAGGTAAGTCACCGATTAAAATTTTTAATAGTGGTACTTTATAGGCAATTTTTTTGTATTCATTTCAGGAATGAATTAAAGAATTAATTAAATAGATAGACATCGCTGAAATTAATTAAGATATTATAAATTTCATCGATGTCTGCGAATAATTTAATACAGATATTTCAGGAATAACAACACCAGGGTGACTTGTACAACTTATTTATTATTAAATCAAATCATTTATTCATTCATGCAATTGCTTTCCGTATACTCTCGCGTTACAAAATTATTTTATTTCTGAGAACTACTCGAACTTACAACTTTTCTGTAGTTATCCCCTCCCCAAAACAGTCCCGCCAAAAAATTATTAACACTACTAGTGTTGCTAGTTGTTAGCGCAAGCCTAGTGAGAGTTCAGTTATATATATTTATAGTTTTAAATTAGTATGTATACGTAGTAATTAGTCAGTGTGGCCACAAAAGTTCTAACTTTTGTGAAGGAATAATTAAAATATTACAAGATTTAGATTAAAATGAATAAAACCTTACACTACTATATAGCATAAACGCCTTTGGGTCTTCTACTACAATACAATAAATATAAATAACTGTTCGATGATAAATTTTAATTAGGTAGCGAACGAAAGCCAACCAAAAAAAAAACGATACATTACAATGTATTTTTAAATAGTTTTAAAACAGTCACACAGCCACTAATTATGCGTCTTTAATAAAATAACCAATTTAATAGAGTATTTAATTTGATGGATCAAATTACAATAAGTACCACAGTGATATTTTTCTTGATTTGTTTTAATAACTTTTAATGATTTTTATCATGATCAATTGATGTTTTATTTTTGTATGATCAATGCAATAATCGTTGTTTTTTTTCCTATTCAAGACATGTTCAAAATTATTTCAGAACAAATTTAATTTATAATATATATGTAGGTACCTATAAATACTCTTGTCAAAAATATCAGTAGTAAATATTTAAATAAATATTAAGATTTGTAACTTTTTCGCAACTTATCAACTTCAAATTGATTTTACGATTCTACTAATTTGTAACATTGTTCGATATATTTTGTTTAATCGAATGTATTTATTTTGAAATACCTTAATTATTATTTATACAGGTTCATTAAAAATGTGTATTCACTTTTTTCATGAAACTGTATTAAATCAGTGCTATTTTATTTAGATTTTTGCATATTTTCCATATTGTTCATTCTTTTTCATTCACTCTTTAATTTTTCGTTTTCTTGCACTGGTAACCCCATGTATTCAATTTAAGAAATGTCAAACTCGATTTAAGTGCTGTCAGAACACTTCCTAATTTTAGTTACAACGGTTTCCCGAATAGCGTTTTGAACTACTTAAACTTAAAATTAGAAAATTTTAGTGCTAGTTTAAGTTAGTCGAGCGTACAGCTGAATTAGCACCAATATCTATTTATTTAACCTCTCAGGCCCCCATACGTCAAAATGACGTCACCCCGCTCAAGGCCCGGAGGCCACGTGACCAATGTTTACGTAAAACGACACCGGTCACAAAAAACGCTCTCACGCACTTATGGTTCGTCGTAGACCGATAACATAAACTGTTCTGTGATCTTGAATAAACAGAGCAGGTACTTAAGTATAAACATCGGCCGGAATATGAGAGTTGTATTTATAAACAAAGGAAGTAGGCAGATATTTAGCTAAAATAGTACATGTTCTTGTATTATATCGATTTGTAATAAAACTACTGTAGCTATGTTCACAAAACTTTGTATGTTACATTATGAATATACAAGGAATCAAACAACAGCGTTTTATTGAGAGTCGTACGTAACATTGTAATGATATTCAAAAGCAAACTTCACAGCGCGCGGAGCCGTTTTTAGGTATTTGCGTATGACAACGCATGACTTTGTAAACGATCATCCTAGTTATTTTGATTAGTCACTAATGAAAAATGTTACTGGGGTACTACATGAACCTTTATTGACTGATAGCTACCTATATATCGTAAAAATATTTTACTGTAATAGTAAAATCATAAGATGTTCTTGAAGCGGGAACTATTGTAAATTCACGCTGTATTTTAGGTTTTAGAATCTGAGTATTAGTCAAAACTACACAAGAACTAACTATACTTTACTATTACCACAAAAACTTACTTATTTCTAAGTAAAAAAACAAAGATATCAACCTCTGAACCTACCAAAAAAAATGTATAGATTTCGTGAAATTTGATAGTGATGGGGCACAATATCTAATTTCCAAAACAAAAAAAATATCGAAAAGTGTGGCGGAGGAAAGGTAGCTTAGTACACAAAATAAAAAAACATTTCCTTTCATTATTTTGTATAATTTTATTCATTATAAAAAATGTTTTACTATAGGGAGTAAAATTAATAGGCATGATTTTTTTGTTTTATTTATACCTACATCAGAGAAATATTATTTTAGAAGACGACCAACCGCTCGGTAACATGTGCTGCTCGCATAAATAGTAGCCGTAACTAGTATTAGTCCTCAGTGCGATATATGACTCAACGCAGGGATGTTGTCCCTCCGGCAAGTAGTGTGTGGCGGCGGCCGGCCTCCCCACTCTCGGGCTTGCGCGCGAAATAATTAGCGCTGCGCTAGCGGCCTCGATTCGGTGCGGCCGGCAGTGCGTGATCGGGCGCTCACCACACCGGCTGCGCGCATGCTTGAAGTGTAAGTCGTCACAAGAGAGCCCCCGCTCTCGGGCTTGCGCGCGAAATACTTAGCGCTGCGCCTCGCGGCGGGCGGACTCAGTGCGCGCCCGGCCGCTCACTATACCGGCTGGCTGTATGCTTCAAGTGTATGACGTCATAACTAGAAAGGTGAAAAATGAAGATAAAGTATGCTTATTTCTAAAATAATAACTGCCTGCTGAACTGCAAAAGGATATTATTACACATACATACAGATACAGTCATGATAAAACCATATAAGTATAAAATAAATATCTTGGGACAGCTCACACACGGCCATCTGATCCCAAACTAGGCAGAGCCTGTACTATGGTAACCAGACAACTGATAAACATACTTATATATTTCTAAATACATACATATTATAGATAAATAACACCCAGACACAGAACAAATAATCGTGCTCATCACACAAAGATTTGTCCTGGGTGGGAATCGAACCCATGACCTACGGCTTAGCGGTCAGGGTCACTAACCACTAGACCAACAGGCCCGTCCGTCGCCAGTATAAAATATAACTGCACGAGGATATCACACACAGAGAAATACATGAAAGAAGCTATACAAACTATAATGTCCATTTATTATACACTACACGCCCCGCGGTGATACCCCCGAGTCACCAGATACTTCAATTCTCAGGATTCAAAGTACTGTAGATACTCATATAGGCATATGAGTATGTACAGTCAACTGCAAAAGTAGATGATGAATCGAGTATATCTTTTTGAGTCAAAAATGATCCCGAATATATGGCAACTGTACTAGCAGTAAATGTTTGGTATAAGTTATAATCACATACTTCTGAATCACTTCAACGCCACACAGTTCTGACGCGAACTCCGTTCATTAGTAATGAATTTCTGATTTTGATCATCTACTTTTGGTGTTATTTATTTATTATTTATTTATTCATTTATCAAAAGGTACATTTTAGGTTTTATAAATTACATAATGTCCAACAAAACTATACACATAGTTTGTCTGTTGACTGTACTCTGTTCGCCAGACGTTCAGTTTTTTGCTCACGTTGCTAATATAAACAAGAGGCCCGCACAAGGGGCCTGTTATGTTCAAAACTACGATAAGCAAGCTAAGGTCAGGTACCTGCGTGTCTAAGTGGTGTGATTTATTGCAATCGACATTTCAACACTAAATGATTAAAATAAGTGTCACAAAAAATACTAGGTTTTATTTTTTGTCACAGATTTCGTTCCGAAGCTAGAACAGTAATTCATTTTACGTTCCCATATCTACTTACCGAAATTATAAATTCATCCAAGTCCGCGCACTAATAATTTTAGGAAGCCCCGAGGGCTCTCCTCGTCGGTTTCACTGCATGATGCCACCTAGAAAAGAAAATCAAATTTATAGGTTTTATAAACTGTGCATACAATTACAACAACCTGTGAACATAAATGGCGACATGAATTTATATAAAACAACTCTGCGTACCCTTCACTTTATACTAGCTTGATATATCATATTATGAAACACACTAATGTATATTTTGAAACACAACAAAAATCACATCTACATTGATTTCATCGAATTTATCGATAGCATCTGTCGAACCGCATGGTCAGCATATTGTCGTAATTTATGGGTGTCAGATGTCAACGGCTGTCAACGGCCATCGAACTTTTCGGCACTCGTCATGTAATTGATTGAATAATATGCAATAATGAATAAAATACACATCAAATGACCATAATATGTATTTATTATGAATGTTAGAGCTTTATAAATCGTACAGATACACTCAATTCGTTTTCAAACTGTCAATATTTACCTATAAAATTACGACTTTTTTCGAACAGTTTTTACGAATGTTTTTACCTATTTCTTATAATAATGAGTGCAAATGTTATATAAAACGGTGTAATAACATAGTATACACACATTTATCGTCAATTACACACAAATAACATAATATAACTGACAAAAATGTAAATGTTTACGATTTTGAGTGCCTATTTTTATTGTACAGATTTTTGGTCAAATATATGACTTTTTGATGGTATTTCATGAAAGTATTATCTAAAACAATGTAATAAGTGCTTATGAATGAATATTACATCTATTTACTGTCGATTATGCACCAAAACAATGAAAATTCATTGTAATTTTTTTACGAAATCAATTTTTTTTTGTCGTGATGAAAAAAATAATTTTATGACGCTATTTCGTTAAAAACTTTCGTAAAAACTGTGTAATAACTATTTTTCTAAGTGAAATAGTACCCACTTACCTTCAATATCCACTAATAACTCACAAATCACTTAAAAACTGGGAGCACACACCCGCGTTGACGCGAAATTTTTTAGGTTACTTTTAACTTTTTCTACCAATGTTACCCGACTATATTTTTGTTCGGAAATAATTTTGTAGACAACTTCATGCCTTTAGGTCCCAGATAAAAAATACGCACAGATAATATTAAGCTGCATTCATATTAAAAATAAAGTTTAAAGTTGATCGTAGCAGGTGACTCACCGGTGAGTCGGCGGGGCTTGACGGAACTAACAGCTGTGACTCACCGGTGAGACGGCCGGGGCTTTAGCGGTGTTGTTAGTTTGTTAGTTAAAGTTCTCTTAGAAGTTGTTTGGTTTTCATTAATTTGTTCATTATTTTATATCACATTTATCATTGGTGGTACAAGTAATACGAGAATAACATAATTTATGAGGCGAATTTACTGCCTCATTGTGTGTTTGGTTGTCCGTTAATTTAATAATTTTCGTGATTCCAGTACTTACCTAGGTACTTGTCGAGATTTAAATATATGTACTGTTTTTAATTTATGTGGGTTGTGCCTTCATACTAAAATATACCTACTTATTCATGTCTTTATAAGCCCATACTTGACCACACACCTGGCAAGTCATATTTTATGTGCGCTTGGTTGCTACTTGCTACGTTGCTACCTACTTCCATTATTCAGCTGTCGTGTTATTAAAACACTGTGATATCTCATAAGATATCCATTCACATCAAATGAGGTCAGGCGCAATATTGTTTAAAATTAAATACTTGTGATGAATAACGCATATTTACAGGATTATTAAAATGATTTTAAAATTACCTTCTCAGGTACTGAATAATTTAAGAACGGAACAGGTACCACTAAAACTGGTTAAAGTGAGTCAGTCGTAAAAGATAGACCTACCTCTATAGGTACTTAGCTGAAATATGGTACACCGACAAGCTCTTTTTAACCGACTTCCAAAGGAGGAGGTTCTAAGTTTGTTTACAGCTTTTAATGGCGAACAATTCAATCATTCTTGTGTAACTTAGACCGCAGCGGACACAACGGATGCTCTAAAGATTTTTTTTAACCAATATGACGATGGTTATTCTTAAGCCAGGAATAAAGTTATAATGAACTTGCGATCGAAAATTTAAAGAGAAATCTAAAAACACACATTTCAGGTGAATGACACTAAACACAACAAAACGGTAAACGATACCAAAAAAGCCCTTCTGTCTCTCATACTTTTTATGGTCACCCTATCAAAAATCATATAGGTACATACAAAATTAAGTAGGTACTATTTTAGGCTTATGAAAACTTAAAGTTTAGATGCTTTATTTGCTTGGCTTATTTAATAATTTGGTACCTACTTAATGTGGAGGATTCGAGGATAAATTAAAATACCTTACTTACATTTAAAATATTTATTTGATCAATATGAAATTTTAAAAACTTATCTTAAATATAAAAATTATGCAGAATTTTGCCATATCTTTGTATACTCTTATCCGAATGGTCGTCATGCAATGTAATATCAATTACAAATAAATTTACACGGAGCGCAGTCAGCTAACGCGTAGTCTAAAAAAAGCAGTCCAGAGGAAGTCTTGTGATGAGGTCATAAACGCAAATTAACTTTTTGAAGTTTTTAAATGCTGTCGCGACAACGCGTTAAACAGACAGAGACAACATGAGACTTAACGGCGGCTTCTAACTGATTGACGTTTCAGTTATCGGAGGTTATAATAGTCATCGTGTCGTACAAGTAAACTGTAATTGTTTGCGTTCAAATACTCAAAAAATTTCCCTGTAGAGCACACACAGGCCTTTTCCCATAAAGAGAAGGAATGAGCATTGAGCATTGATCACCACGCTTGCTCTTTGCGGGTAGGCAATTTTTGTTCCTCACTATGTTTTCCTTCACGTTCGTCAATGTGTCTTAGAATAATTAAGAAAGTACTAGTTGCCTAGGTGAAACTGCAAAGCAAGAAGAGTGCAGGTGCAGAGCTTTGCGACAGTAAATTCAAAAGTTAAGGTGCTGCACTTATTTTGCTTGACTATATCTAACGAATAATATTTATATTTTTATAATTTATATCATAAACTTTATACAAAAAGGAAATTTAAATTTGGGTACAGTACCATGTTTTGTTTAGGTGTAATTTTAGTGGAGCCGCTCAAATTTTGTTCGATCGTAGACGTAAACGTAAAATCTTTCAACCTACTTCTTGTTCAGGTTAAGTTGATATTATGATGAAGAGTCCTTTATAGCGAGTATTAATATTAAGCAATCTTCTAATTAGGTATTTCGCATGGTTTCAAAACATATAAAAAATTTAGTCTATTTAGTGTCAAAATAAGTGGAGTGAATCATTCGAGAATCGAGTAACCATAGCACCATAACAGTAAAACATAAACTAAACTAAAATACATAAAACTTTGAAAAACCCACATTGGTACTAGACTGGGTTCGAACGTGTAACTTTGTAGATAAAAATCCGGTCATTGAACCACTAGGCCTACGACAAATCTATCTTAAACTTTTCTGGGCATTAAAGAATTCCAACCTGTTTTTAGAGTACTATAGCAACAAGTTTTTTTTTCAACTATCTGTTGACTGTTGGATTGGAACGTTGCCGGTATCATATTATGTCATGACCCTTAAAGTGATTATCACAACACATTCCGAAACGTTATTTTCTTAAATAACTAAGTGTGTAATAGTTTAAACTAACAGATAGGGTATCTCAGGGAGATAAATAAGTTCGAACACGATTAAAACTTGGAAAAAGGTATAATAGTTAACACACGTTATAATAGGTACAATTTGGTAGCCCGAACAATGACAACAGATAATACAAGGCGCGTGCGTCGCGGCCATGAGCGGACTGTCGATCCCCTCCGCGATCGTTTAGGACCCACGCTTCGTGCTCTAGCACGAAGTAGGCCGAGCGAGAGACGAGTTGCTACGATTGGCTGTCTCGTGCGCCCGATCGCGAGTCCGAGCTCGGTAACTTTAAATAAAACTAGATGGGGTTCACGGCGTCGCGTTATAACCTCCCCCTCTGACCTAGTCTTTGCGCCCCCGCGACTTGGTCAGGAACCCGTTTCGGTCTCCCGCGCCGTCGTTTTCCGTTGGCGGGTGCCGGCGGCGGCAGCACCGCTACATGTTGGGTCAACTGGGAATCATGACGCCTACCTAGAATTTCACTGCTCCTAAGCGTCTCCAGTATATTATAATATGTGGTAGGAGCAGGTTCCTTAATGCAGTAAGGTCCATCTGGCCGTGGCTCTAACGTTGACGTTTGGCCGTGGGCAGCATTATTCCTCCGAGTCTCCGAGAACACCTTATTACTTCTCCTAGGGTAGTTAGGTGCAGGGCTGTGGCTGTCATCTGCGACACGTTTCTTGACGTAAGCGGCGCTACCCTGCCGCGTCCAGTACCAACCTCTCCCCCTGACCGGTTCGTGGGGTGGCTTGCGATCTCCACTGATCGTCTGCGACTCCATGCCCTTGATTCTATTCGGTGGAACGACTTCGGCGTAGTTGAGGTCGCAGCCCGTTGCATCGATTAATGTCGAGTGAGAAGGTATGTCTGACCTTCTTAGTGAGGCCTTGGTAGGCCGTTCTTCGACTCCCTCCCCCTGCATCCGGACTGCCATTGGTAAACAGTTACCAGCCTGACGTACATTGTTGATATGCCTGAAACCCAAGTCTTTAATCCTCATATTTCCCATTTCGCTGGTAGACGTTAACTCGAACCTTTCGATGAATCTGTGCCAGCGGCGGGGCTCATCGCTGTAACACCAGCTGTTTCGAGCTAAATCTAATAAAATGCATGCCTTCATGATAAAATCTCTACCTAATAATGTTCTTGTTTGCGCGTCTGGTAGAACCATAAACTTCGTAGGTATAATCCTTCCCTGCAAGGTGACGTCAATGTCACACTCAAGCGCGTTGTGAGTTTGCCGTGACCCATCGGCGAGACCTATGGTGCGTAGAGTTCGTCTAAATGAAATGCCTGCATCAAGTACCAATTTGTATAACAGAGGGCCTGCGATCGAGTGCGTGGCCCCTGTATCCAAGATGGCGACCCCTGTACAATCAACCGCCTTAATCTCTACTAATGGCCGCGGGTCGTTGTCGTCGACCACATGGGCTGAGCAAAACTGTGCTTCACTTTGATTAATAGGACTATCGATATTCTCATCAGATTCTAGTTTGACCCTACAGGTACTACACTTTGACCGTATAACTCCTAATTGACCGCACCCGTAGCAACGAAGCTGTGTGCTTTCCGGCGGTGTTGGTGGTCGTTGATCTGGCTTATTGCCTGGGTTTTTGCGGCACTCGTCGACCGTGTGCCCTGGACGCCTACAGTACAAACATCTAGGTTTCCTAGTTTTCTCACCGTTATTATTTAAACTAACGCGCGGGTTATTCCATTTTGTATCACGCGATTCGGCCAACTTGTTATCTAGTTTACTACTATCGCCGACACTCGTAGAACTAAGACTCGGACTCGCGCTCGAACGGCCCTGCGCAGTAACGCACGGGCTAACGGGACTCGCACTGTTATTATTAAAACAACTCACCTCCGCCAGCGCTTCTTCGGCTAACCTTACCTTCGCAATTAGGTCGTCCAGTCCGTCCACAGCTTCGAGCGGTACTCGTTTTCTTATTCTACGATTTAACAATCCGTACGCCATATCTATCTGCATTCGATCAGGCACTACGTACGGTAACTTTATGATTTTAGCGCGCACATTGTTAACAAACACATCGGCCCGTTCATTGTTTTGTTCGGCGGCGAATATTTCGCGAAGTATTTTATATCCGGGTCGCGGTACGCCGAACATGCCCCTAAGTCGCTGCAGTGCTTCGGTCCACGATGCGACGGTCGCCTTCACGCCTTGCCACCAGACGGCGGCCTCGCCGGTTAACAGCATTGGTAGTCCCCGCAATGCATGTTCTTCGCTTATGTTGGTGCAGTCGCGATAAACTTCGATGGCGTCTATGAATGCCTCGAGTTCGTCCGCGTTCTTCGATACTCCGTCGAACCGCGCCGCACACTTCGCGAAGTTGCCCGGTCGCAGCGTATGCGCTGGCGTGTCGGGTCGTGACGAGTACGTGCTCGAGCGTTCTCGATTGCCGCTCATAAGGCTTTCAATTAAAAGCCGGTTTGCCTCAACTTGGCTCCGGGTTATACTGGAGACGAGCGTCTGCAGCATGTCCTCCGACATGGTAATGTTCGGTGATGGTGCCACTGGCACGCTGGGTCCTACGTCTGTGTCAGACTCCGAGCCTTCATCTTTGCCTATTCTTCTTTTCGGCGGCATGTTGACACGCTAATCTTGTTGTCACTCGCACGAATGGTAAGCGTGATGATTAATTGGCCGGTGCTATGTCTGGTTACACGGCAGACGCAATTATAATAGCGCGACGCACACTTAAGTCTTTTTACGACAACCGAAACCCGATTTCGTAATAAGGAAACGCCCAAGAAAAACCGTTATTTTCGACGCCCAGTCAAGATGCGAAGCGTCGCGTAAAATGGACTTTCCCAAAAACCGTTTCGTACACTTTTCACTAAGTTTATCGTGCCCTCAAGTTGGGCGCCACTGTAATAGTTTATACTATAAGGTAGGGTATCTCAGGGAGATAAATAAGTTCGAACACGATTAAAACTTGGAAAAAGGTATAATAGTTAACACACGTTATAATAGGTACAATTTGGTAGCCCGAACAATGACAACAGATAATACAAGGCGCGTGCGTCGCGGCCATGAGCGGACTGTCGATCCCCTCCGCGATCGTTTAGGACCCACGCTTCGTGCTCTAGCACGAAGTAGGCCGAGCGAGAGACGAGTTGCTACGATTGGCTGTCTCGTGCGCCCGATCGCGAGTCCGAGCTCGGTAACTTTAAATAAAACTAGATGGGGTTCACGGCGTCGCGTTATAAGTGTATGTTATTTTGGCTTTTAATAATGAATTAATTCTAGTATATTTCCACAACACTTGGGTACAGCTTAAAACATTTAATTTTAAATATGTCTATGCTAAATAATCGCAGTTTATTGCATGTATTGTATTATGTACCTACGAAGGTATTTAATCAATAGTCAGCCAGTATGAATGGATTCTGGAGGTAAATCAGTGAAATGTATAGACCTTGAAAATTTAACCGTAAAAAAATCGGACAGAAATTATGTCTCAAACTGTTTACAGTTTAAGTTTCTCGGTTATCCCCCGGTTAATGAAACGTTAATTAAATGAATAAATAATAAATAACGTTACATCGTTCGGCCATTGGTACTGTAAAGAGTTTGGAGATATACTACATAGCGCTAAGATTTTCGTTAGTTTACTTAACAGACTAACATAATTGTATATATTGCATTCATATACGCATCTTAAAATTAGCAAATACATTACATTTTTCAAACATCAATAAAAAAATATTAACAACCAATTAATTTTGATAGCTGTTATTTTACACATTTTATATAGGTTTTTATTATACACAACTGAATCACAACACATTTTATCACATGGCTGCAGCCACAGATTTTGGTTTAAACATTTTTATAATTTATGAATATTTACTTCTGTGTCGCTAATGTAAGTTATGTTTTTACTTACTGCAAAGTAATCATAACTCGCTTAGCCTGTACATAATAAATTATGTAATATCAATTTTTGTAACGACCATGTTAAAAGTTATTACTCTAAATATAACCAAAATCTTAACTGCGCCCATGTCTCGGCTATCGAATGTTACGTCTATCAAATGTAGCTAGAAGGAGCCTCTAAGCTAAATTAGATTTAAAAAATTTGTTCAATATAGCCTTAACCTAGCCTATAATTATATGCTTAGTAGAACATAATTATAGGATATTGAGTAGTACTAAATAATCGTTACATTGCCATATATAACATATTTAATAAATACTTTTCTATAAAATCCGATTGGTTTTACTTATTTACTTTTTGTTTATCACAATCCTCTTATTTAAACTTATGTAGGTAGCCTAAACTACAATAATTTTCAATTTCAAATGGTTATAGAAAATATACAATAATTTTCTAAAAAGAATAATTTGTTATCTCGGCTATTGCTTCAAATCACTGTTAATAAACCGTTTCTCTTATCTAAGCTAATCAAGCAACATTTTTTTACTTATGCACTAATGTGACTAAGAATTTGTCCAAATTATTAGGTCCATTTGTAATTAAACAATCCTAACATCTATGGGCGCGGCTGACTAGTTTGTGATATTATATGAAGCGTTAACTTTGCCTGCCTTTATAAAGTATTCGGAATCAATAAAATAAATGCAAAAGTAACTCAGCCTGTCTGGCTGTTACTCTTTTCCAGTTTTACATCTAAACCGCTTAATCGATTTTGATGCTATTTGGTATGGAGTTGGCTTAGATCCCAGGAAAAGACGTAGGCTAATTTTTGCCGCGATAACCGACGCTGGTCTAACAGCGGATAACGCCTAGTAAGTAATATCCTAATCGTAATGGACATATCACTTCACATTAATTGCACTTACTTACATTCGATGTTTTTAATGACTGATAACAATAGCATTGCTGTAATGTATAAAATGTATTCTAAGCTGCCTGTCCATTAGGCAGTAAAAAATCTTAATTGTATCATTTAAAATGTAAGTTTTCTTACTGTGAGTTTACACCTAAACAATAATTAACATTGGTCGCTGGCGCTGTTGATAAAGTATTATCAGAAACTTTTTAATATGTTGCAAACTTTGTATCGAATTTATTGTAATCATATATACTGAAATGTAAATAATTTATGGTAATCGCGTTATGTTCCGACGTTCAGGTCAGTGCAAACTCCTACAATAAAATATTATTAAAACCTAACTTAAATTGCTTATAAAAGTGTTTTGTCGGGAATATATCGATTATGGGTATAATAATTTATTAGTGTATAAATTTATTGCGACGTGAGCTTTTCGTCTATTACTGATTATAAAATGTTCTTTAAATAATAAATTTTTGCTTGGCAAATTCCTACGTGACACTCCCGTGGTTCGCGTGGGTGGCGGGGTAAGTTACTTCTCAATGACGGCGATCAAATGACCCCCGACCCGCGCCTACTAGCAGTCACATACAAATTAGCCAAACTATAGTCCTTCGTAATTACTTTAAATAGTAAGTTATAAAAATATTTCACTTTACATATTGAAACTTATCTCTAAATATTAACGTTGCTTGTTGTGATGTAATTACCCTAAAGCTAAAATTAAGTTTAAACCCGTTGATAACAACTGGTTAGACGCATCTTAAATACCAAAAAGTTCGTTTATCACTTGTCCAATGATTATTAAAGTTTGTCATTACTACAGTATCGCCATTATTCCGAGCTGGAGCTCGAACTGGATGGCGTATAACTGTAGTAGTCGTTCTGCTAGGCGGTATTTATTTGTTCCACGTTCAAATGAGTGATGAAACGCAAGCGCATTTGCAAAGCTGGCCGTAGTTTCCGAATCACACTTTCCACTTCATTCTTCATTGTGTCACCGACGAACATGTATTTTATGTGGTAACTGATAAAAGTATTAAGAAAATTTAAAGAACTGAGTATGGTTTTCTCACATCGTATAAACTCATGGACAACATAGAAAAAGCTTCAAACGATCAATGAACTTAGCCAATGGCGATCCACTGCTAGTCATAGGCCTCTCTTAAGAAACACTTCAGTAAATAAAAAAAATAGTACTATAAAGCAGTTAAATTATTACATAAACAAAACTATTAATAAAACAAAGTCCCCCCGGGTACGTCTGTACCCGATAAACTCTAACTACCGACGGATTATCACCATGGTTTTCACCAATACTTAGATACATAGAGTGACTCAAGAGGGCGGGTTATGTGTATATGACATGTTTAGCTCTGCTTCCCTTGCGAAGCCGGGGCGAGCCCGCTAGTGTATAATAAAATTCTACCACGCTAGACATGTGTAGGTTATTTAAAAGGATACAGTAAATCACATATGGGATCGATGTGCTGTAGATGTTGTTGCGATTTGTCGATGTGTGCCAGAAGCTCGTAGAGAGTTATTGTTATATCCATCACAGCTCGCGACAAATCTGAGTTGAATCGTTGCAAAAATGGCCCGACCAGGTGGCATAGGTACAGTAGTTGAATTTCAGTATGGATCTCCACAGACAACTTCTCTTTTACAAATCTGGAAACACATTAAATAATTATGTAAATGACCACATAACACTCATTAGTATTCGTTTTTATTATCACATAATATCACATAGTACTCGTTTTTATTCCGTCTGCTATTTATTTATGAATGATCTAGGTACGAAGCATAGAATGGTAGGAATAAGGTCTATTAAGGCATGCAAATAATGATAAATAGAAGTAGACTTACTGCGGCACTTGCATTATCTGACCTGCGCCGGCGTGGTACCAGACAGCGTGAGCTAATGCCAAGGTCAGACTGTATTTGTTTTCCAACATAGCATCATTTGTCGTCGACAGGTTAAACAGCTGGAATGGGGTGTGTGGATATGGCCACTCCGTCATTTCGGTATTCGTTATTAGCTCCATTATGCGATCGTGAAGAACAGTCCAGTACGGGTCGGGCAATGCAGCCATAATAAGGCCAACAGCGTTGATCCAAAGCTGTATTTTTGTAGGTGGAATAACAACAAAACCTTTAGTAACCACGTCTAAAAGACTATTTCCAACAAGGTTGGGCGCAAGTGGCACCGACATCAACTCCACACACGTGACGTAAAGGGCGTGAGCTGAGGGATTAGGGTACTCATTAAAGCGCCAATCTGTGTTGGGGAAATGTGTACCGCCAGTCATAGCTGTTATGCATGCTAAAGAAATTATATTCTTATACAATAATGTAAAAAGGGTTCAACATTACATCACACAATTTAAAGACTATTGTTTAAAATCCCAGTGTGTCATGAAACTAAAAATATTAGAAGATACACTTTTTAATTTTTTCTACGCTTTTATTTCCTATCTGTAAAAATATTCATCTGTGTTCCTCAACAAAAGAATTAACAAGGTAAAATTCGCAATTAAATGTATAATAATTCCGTGTTAAAGGAAAACAGAACATTTTCAATTGTTTAGATATGACATGCAGGTGCTAAACAGATAATAAGACCAATAGACCGAAAAAAAAAACTCCCCGTCCCGTTAACTTTCCCACTGCAGAGAATTAGTAATTTACATAAGTCGTAAAATTATGTATGAGGACCACAAAAAGGATACTGTCAACCATTCTGTTGACCAGGCTGAGATAGTAGTTGAGGTCGGGTGTCCAGCCATTTGCATCAACTTCAGGCTTGGTGAGATAAGTCTGGAACGCCTCAGTGGTGGCCCAGCCGGCCGGTCGTACTTCCTTCAAAGATCCCAACACAGCATTCACAAGCTTCCTCTTTAACAGAGGTTTGTCACGAAGCTTCGTTTCGTAGTAGTGAAGAGTATTGTACAAAAATGTAACCGGACGGTCTGCAAATTGTGGAAAAAGTTATTTGTATGACAATCTCATGACAGTCTAAAATATATCAATATCTGACACTGAATGGTACCGAAGTCACAAGTAGTAATAGGAAATATAGAGTTGCTTATCCGCAATTTGAACTTCTGCAGGTCTGCTGGAAGAGATTTCTATGAGATTTAAGCAATACCTCTGTAAATCTTTGTCCAAATGTTGTGTGTCATTATTGTTAATAAATGATTGAATAAATAAATAAAATAAAGCAGCGGTAATGTGCCACTTTCATTATTATTATTTACTAGCTGCCCGGACAGACTTCGTTCTGTCAAAAGTAAATTAATTAAGGTAATTCCCAAGTTACGGAACAGATTTTTTTTTACTTATTATTTATGTTTTACACCTTTTAAACCTTCCCTGGACTTCCACAAACATATCAAAATCAGCTAAATAGGTTCAGCCGTTCTTGAGTTTTAGCGAGACTCACGAACAGCAATTGATTTTTATATATATAGATTATGATTATCAGCCCATGCTGTCCCACTGCTGGGCAATGGCCTCCCGCTCCTTTCTTTCCATTTTTCTCTATTAAGTGCACACATGGACCAATCCTTATAAAGAAATCGAGCTCATCTCGCCATCTCCGCCTGGGCCTACCATATGGTCGTCTGTGGTTTTGTGGTATCCATTCCCATGTTATTTTGGCCCAGCGATCCGATGACATTGCTACATAGAAAAAGTGAAAACCTACCATGGAATTTATAGAGATAGCCAAGGTGTTCGAGAAGTTGTTCCAAGTTCTTGCTGACTGACGGTATTTCTAAATGTCTGTGTACCACAATATCCAAGACGGGTATAAACCTAAGGCAGACATTGCTTAAATAAACTGGTATGGGGCCGCCGTAGGTGTTGCTGGCTTCTTCAGGAGCGAATTTCTCAGGATATTTCCTGTGGAACGCTAGATGTTTGTCATACCTGCAAAACAAAAAAAAAGTAATTAGAATAATATCTTGGAACAGCTCACTCACGGCCATCTGATACCAAACTAGCCTGTACGGCAACCAGACAACTGATAAACATACTTATGTATTTCTTAATATATACATTCTATAGATAAATAAAACCCCGACACAGAACAAATTATCGTGCTCATCACACAAAGATTTGTACTGGCTGGGTTTTGAACTAGCAACCTTCGGCTCAGCAGTCAGGGTCACTAACCACTAGACCAACAGATTTGTTTTGAATTGATTTGTCATTTATGCAATTTATAATACGTCTCAAACGAAAAACTTGGAAAAAGGAAAGTGAAGCCTTGTTCGTCAGCACAGATAATTATTCATCCAATATATATTAATGTTATAAAGAGGTACAGTTAGTGAGTTTGTTTGCAGATGTAATCTTTAATATCACAAGAAAGCTACATTATAACTGAATGCTATGCTATATTTTGTTTTGACTTATAATAATTTTGGTATAACACTTCAAGGAAGGAATTATGAGAATTTTAGATATATTACCAATTGTTCTGTTTCCAATGCTCAGGAGAGTTTTCCTTTACAAAGTCTTGTGCTCTATTCCTTAATTCTGATCCTTTTAGTAATAGTAACTGAATTATATAAAGGCACACTTGGCTTTCATTGCCATCTGGATTAGGGCGTAGAACCTTAAAACAAAAATATAAATTAATACTATTAAATTCATATTGGACAAGCTACTGCATGGTTGACGACTACAGATTACTTTAAAATCTATTTCACGGTATATAAACCTTTTGTAAATTGTGAATCAGTGCCATCTGCGATATTTTATATTATTAAATGTTTCAGTATTATTGAAATAGAGGTGTTATGGCACGCATAACGATAAAGTATGGAAATGAAAATATGGTCATAAAAGGTACACTGATTTAGAATTGTGAATCAATCACAATTCTAAATCAGTTTACATAGCAACAGCGATATTAATTTCTATATGAACTAAAATGTTCAGAATCACAAGGTGGCATAAACATATAATTAAGGGCAATAAATATTCCATTTATGATACATTGTGAAGCAGGTCGCTTATCAAACTCAAACTAATATATTTGCGAATAAGGGTAATTCAGATAACATACAATGTATAAAATTATTCTCTTAGTACTCCACATGAAGGCATGTAATTTCACTATTATTTCCGTACTCATTGTGAACTATTAGTAATGATAAAAAATGAAATAGTAATTAAGATGAATTCATCAACTGTTAAATAATGATAAATGCTACTTTGTAAGCAAATAAATTTCGTAAGACTTACCAAACACAAGACTAGACGGTCGATGGTGACGATATTATACTTCCAGATGATGTCGTTGATCGCGTCAACGCACTTGTTAATATGAGGGCCGCCGGCAGGGTTGGTCACCTCAAACACGAGGTAGTCGCAGAATTTACGCAAATGCGCCGAAAGGGCGCGGGCACCGATGCGTTCTAAGATCCTTTGAAAAACGTGTTTCAATCTAATTACAATGACCTTTTACATAGAAAAGATGTAAGAAGCTAAACTTTCAAGATTTGCTCTTCAATTTATTCAGTCTGAATCAAAGGGACTTATTTTTTTTAAGGAAATTTTAGCACTTCATGCTATACGGTCCAGTAAGCAAAGAACTTGAGAGCCTTTTATCCCTACTAATATTATAAATGCGAAAGTAACTCTGCCTGTCTGTCTGTTACGCTTTCACGCCTAAACTAGTGAGCCGATTTTGATGAAATTTGGTACAGAGATAGAATAGACCCTGAGGAACAACATAGGCTATATTTTATTTTGAAAAAAAAAAGGTTTTCGTAAGATATTTGGGTTTTTCGGACACAAGGTGTAAAAAATCAACCAGAAAAGTTACTGATTTTACAGATTTTACAAAGTTACTGAGAACCAAAAAATGTTCTTTTCATAATTATTATAAAGAGGAAAGATTCATTGTATTTTTGTGTGTATGTCCATGCTGATTTCAAAGATTCTTTCACCATTAGAAAGCTACATTCACCCTAAGTATCATAGGCTATATTTTTACTAAAAAAATAGTTACGCGGGCGGAGTCGCGGGGAACAGCTAGTTAAGTATAATCAAAAGGTTTACTTACTTGAAAGCGACAGGGTTAATCCTGTTGGTCTCGAATATCATTTTCCATAAGAGACACAGAAACAGCGGCGTGCCTGGCACGGAGAAGTGCGATATAATATCATTGTCGTTGGCCATCGACGTCCACTTGCGGTACTCCTCCTCAACCGACTTCTTTAGCACTTGTTTGTTCTCTTTTGGTGCTGGATTCTGCGAATAGTACTAAAGATTTTTTTGTGTTAAACGTTATTTCCACGTGTCGCATAGGTAGCTGAAGTAGCAGTAGGCAGGTAACAGCTTGAAAATAATAACGGAATGTTAAATGAGGTGACCGTGTGCAGGAAGGACGAAGTAAGAGTTGAGGTAAGCTAACGGACGTCCAACAGCTGAGACAACGAAAAGGAACGGTGTTAGGATGGAGGCCAGGGGATCTTTATACTACAGAACAGTTTAAATAATAAAAAATATAAGCTGGCTAAGAATACGTTGCATTCGCACGGTTTCGTAGGCAGTAAATTATATCAAAATCAGCTGTGAGGTTTAGTTATAAAAGCGTAACAGACAATACACAAACGAAACAGCTATTTTAGTATTTAGAAATAATGCAGTTCATATGTACCTGTGCGAAAAACTCAACGAGCATCGGCGGGAAGCACTGGAGTGTATGTTGGGACCACATGTGTGGCGTGTTAGTCATTATGGTAGTCAATAACTCCTTAACTGCAGCGCCGTCACTACCTGTCAAGGTTAAATAACGAGTTTGTAGACAAAACACATGTCAGATATTTTAAAATAAAGGGAAAGTATAGATGGCTTGTGTGAATGTCGAGGTGGTCTAGCGGTTAAATAAACGGATTTTAGTGCACAAGGTTGCAGGTTCCAACCCACTACAGGCAAGTACCAATGCGACTTTTTCAACGTAATAAATGTACTTGCTTAATTAAGACATCAATGACAATCGGTGAAGGAAAACATCGTGAGGAAAAAAATTCTAAAAATAGGAATTGCTCGTTCCCTCTCTATTTGGGAAGAGGCCTGTGCTCAACGGTGGGGCACTTATAGGCCGATATTATATATAGAATCGACAAGTTAGTACTATACATTATAATTATTCCAATTGATCGAAACTCGAAATTCAAACTGAATGGACTGCAATGAACTCAAATAAAAAAGTTGAAATAGATGAGCAGGCCGATGCCCAGGAGTAGGGCTTTCAAGGCCAACGTTTTTGCACTCTGTTTTTTATGTTTTCTGGTAAATTAATGATGAGATTTAAGTTTGGAAATTTATATTTTTGCCAAGTCTTTTCCCAAGCTATGTTGGCGCCGGCTTCCAGTCTTACCGGATCATTCAGCTGAATACCGGATTGTACAAGGTGCTGCTTTTTTTCTGACCACCCCAAACCTTTAACTGAGTAACACACGTTGTAGTAAGACTGGTTGACAGAATAGTAATTACTGAATTATCTAGAGGTACTATGTAATATAATATAATCATTAATCTTACCAGCACCGGTCATGTAGATGCCACGTGCAAGTGTAAGCACTAATACACGATTCAACTCCTCGCTTTCTGAAGAGACCAGCGATTTGGGTTCGGAGACTACTCTAGACATTTGCAACTGTACGCCGGAACTACCCAAGCTTGTTATCAAACGGAGAGCAGTACTTTCGAAGCTGAAATTAAAAGTGAGAACATTCTATAGTAAATCGCATTGTTGCAATTTATTAACACTTCATTGTAACAGACTTTCTTCCATGATTATAGCGCATAATCAAAATATAAACTTTGTACTCAGTTATAAGTACAATTATGCAGGTATTATTATGCATTATAATTGATTAGACACATACCATAACTGCAACTGTGTTTGATTGGCTTGCGGGTATGCTGCTAAAGAATGTATGTTCGACAGTAAAGTTACTCTGTAATGTGGTTGCACATGATGGATGCGATATGAAAACATGTCCAGCAAATTATGCAATATACCCCAAGCATGGGACTTGAACACGTTAGGCAGCAATTGATCTAAAAGAAAAATATAGTTATTAAAATCTATACATATTTATATCAATACTAGATGACACGGCAAACGTTGTGCTGCCATATCAAAAGAATTTGAAGAGGGCTATCCCTATCATTTAGGGGTGTGAAAAAAAGAAGTAGGCCGATTCTCAGACCTACTCGATTAGCAAACAAAATTTCATACAAATCGGTCCAGCCTTTTCGGAGGAGTTTGACAAACATCGCGACAAGAGATTAGATTGTGTCACAGTGTTTGTTATCAAAGTACTGTGAATGGGTAGTAGGCGTGAGAATTGGCCAGCTCAGCCAGTACATATTGAAAATTCTATTCTTTATACTTAAGGTAACTTTAGCTGGTGGTCCTAATAATACTAATATTCTACTAGTTATGACTTACGTATAAAACCTTTTATCCCCATGGATTCAATTTCAGTGTACACCAGTAAACGGCTGTAGGTCTCAACTAAAGCTGGTGCCATCATGCTACTGCCCGGTATGTTACTCTTATTTTGAGCCAGCTTAGCTACGTGCGTCACTATCGAGTGGATAAGTGACATCTTACAGTGCAGTGTTAGGCTATCCAAAATGCACATGGATAGAGGGACTGTAGGCAATGGAGTACCAGGGTTTCCATTTGGCAAAGCTTTCTGGCTCCCAAAAAGAGTCTCTATAATCACACCCATAGGCCGGGCGAAGAATTCTTGGTTTGTAGAATATGCATTACAAAGCAAAGCGATTCGATAATCTGAACCCATCAAAGTTGGAGTACTGTTTGACGTCATCAAGTGTTGAAGAAACCTTAAAAGACATATTGTAAGTATGAAGTTATGTTTAAAGAAAGGAAAATATTACGAAACAACAATGTTAGCGATACTTACTCATACTGCACTTTTAAATTTTGGGGCATTGTCATGGTCTTCTGTTCAGTTTCAGCTTTTTTTAATAAATGCATCCAAATACATACCACAGCCATTTGGTGTGTACAATGAGCCTTAGTGCAATCAGGCACAGGCAATGGTTCTTTCTCAGGGTACAGCAATTCATAAAGTTTAATTATGGGTAAGAAGTTTGATGATGGATTCCTCTGAATGCTTCCAGATATAAATTGCAATAACACCCACATGAGATGATCTCTACCTTTTTTCATATCATGTCCAATTAATTTACTGTGTAGACCCATAACTATGTTAGGGAATGAAGCAAACCCAATGAGAATTAAGTATATAACCTGAGATGATAAATGTAACCAACACCAATGCGATGATGACATATCATCATCATCAGTTTCTTGTTCACTCTTTTCCATTGGCAGTATCATAAGTTCAACCAATTGATCTTCTAGTGCTATGCAGCGCTGTTTGTGCTGTTTTTGAAGGCCAAGCATAGAACACATCATGTCTCGTGAATAAGGCTGTTGTAAAACATGTCGCAGCAGAGATATTTGTGGTTTCAGTAATTCTTCTTCATAAGGCAAATTACCCTTCAGTGAAAATTTCAAAGTTGTAGGGTCTAAACGCCATGGATTTACAAGATGATCTGCATAGCCAGAAAATTCAACTACCGGCAACATTTGTGAATGTCCAATAATTGAAACCATTTGAGCACAAGGTTTGAAACTCTCTACAAAACTAGATAATAGTTTTGCCAATTGCTGAAATAATGATTCATCCAATTAGAAAAAGAAATATGTTTTTTTAATCTATTTCAGCATGTTGAATATAAATTAATATAATAATTTAGTTAATTTAGGTGTGTGATATCTTACCCAGTGAGGCCAATGATTGTTATCAGGATAATCTTTCTGGATTTCAGTCACTATAAAATAAGCTGGTAACAAGGATGCATTGCGATCAAAAATATATTCTATTACATTATACAATGCTTTCAGCTGGGGCATTGAACTTGAATTTAATCTAACTGGAAGAGTGTGTGCTTTCTCTCTGCAGCCCTAAAAAATCAAAGCTGTTTTAAACAAAATTCCCAAGATTAAGGATAATGGACATTGCAGATGGATAATGGAGGCTTTGCCGAGTAGCCAGTACCACCTATAACAATACTAACTTTCATTATTTCTCTCACTCCTTTGTAGTCAACGCCTCCAATAACTCTCCTTATTAAATTAAAACTTTCTATCCAGAAGTCAGCATTTTCATAAGTAAGTTTTTCATTAGTTAAAATGCAGTCACACAACATCCTGGAAGAATTTCAAAGAGTTATCTTTTACAAATATCTAATAATGATGTATTGTTGCAGTAATTGTTGTATTACTTGCTTTAACTATACTAACCGAGCTTGAATGATATTCGTGTTCACCAAAGTTTCTAGAAGGGTAAGCAACTGTTTCATTTTGAATCTATTGGTAAGTATAGCTGTTGGTGTCAAGAACTGTCGCAATGCTGACTCTTGTTGCTCCACACCTAAATTTGTCATTATGCCGCAAAGCTTTTTCTGATAAATTGCTAACATTTCATTTTCTTGTTCTGGTTTATGGACTAAGAAGCAACTAAAAGCTGCTTCAACCACTTCAACACGCTGTAAGTGAAAGACAATTAGTTTGAGTATAAAGTTTAAATATAATTAAGTTGCAATCATCTCTGCTTGGAATAGTGATCAATTAATTATGGGCACTGTATGTAGGCTAGGAAGAAGGCAGAATATTTATACGTAGGTATTATACATTTAATATTATATTTTATTTGGGTAAACAAAAATATTATTTAACAAAATGTTTTCTAGTTTATATTTATCACTAAAATACAGCTGGGCTTGAAAACAATAGCGGTTATATACAGATGTGACGGCGGGTACAATTGCAGTTGGTCACTTTTATTGTTGTATTTTAAGGACTATACATCAAGACAAGATACCAAATAAGAATGTACAACAATAACAAAAGTAATTCTTTTCTCCAACTGAACAGCGAATGTTGGTACATCAGATAGATGTGTGAAATTTTCTATAATAAATACTTACCAAAATTTCACTGACTATGGTGCCTACTTGGGAGTCGGCCATCTCTGTAACGCTATCATCTACAATAACAGAAAAAATATGATTCATTTAGATATTATTACCTATTTTCTTAATATATCTCATTATCACTCATTAGTTTTTTTTTATATCTTTATTTTAATCAAGGCTTAAGCCACTCCCGGTGACTATGCCAGCTTTATGGGAAACAACTAATAAATTTTATAAACTAAAAAAAATTGCTAAGAAACATGACACATTCCATTGAAATTTCACAACAGTGGTATACCACTGCTGTTATTTTGGAGAAATTTAAATCAAAGAACAAGCCCATAAATGCGTATTACAATATAAGTGTTAAAATACACGTAATTATATAAATACAGACAGTGAAGAAATTTCAAATTGAAACAAATTGCTAGTTAGATATATTTATAGACGAATAACACTTTTTCTATCATAGAAGTAATTGCACAAACTAAAGGGTCTGCGGGACCAGCTGCACTACTTGATTAATTATAATTGATACTAATCAGAGATTAGAAATATTATTTATACATTATAATGTTTCATTCACTCATTAAAGACTTGAAATTATTAATAATAGTTTGTTAACGTTAAGCGACACAGTTATTTTAAGTAAAGATAATTAATACAGTTATTTAACTTGAGTTCGTTAATAAAATAAACAACAGCTTACTTGAAAAATACATCAGAACAAACTCTGATGACCGTTCGTACGAGTCAACACTTAACCAACAATAAAACCGGAGACAAACCGACAAACCAAATAGTGAAATTAATATTTGACGTAAAAATTGATTACGGCCAAGTCGTAGGCATCATCTGGTAAACGCTCAGGGTAAACGGGTGTGATGTGACCCTTAGAGACGTTCTGAAAGTTTTTTTTTGTTGCTTTTAGTTAAAAGGTTTTTCATCTTTTATATTTTGAGTACCTTACATTATTTTAATAATAATTTGGCTAACTCTTTCAAATTTAGTAAAACTATATTCTATCAGGGATATAACTATTTTAATGTTACTTTCCGGCGGCTAAGAACTCTTTTGGTACGTGGGGAAAGTGATGCTCGGGCCAAAACAATGTTGAAAGACATAATTAATAGATTTTAAATAAAATAACGACATAGGAATGATTATATCAGACTTTTTAAATTAATTTAAGTTCGTCTAAGAAATCGATTTTAATTTTATTGGAAATCGACTGCCAATGCCAACACTATCACCATTAAGGCATAAAATGGCATTCGTTCGTTCATTATTACTTTACTCTATAGCAGTCTATGGGCATTATTAAAAAAAGTAAAGCAAAGAGACTGCAATCGCAATGTATTTTCTTCATTTTTTATGAAAATTACTAATTTTTACGTCCATTTTTTGTTAATGTTATATCCCAAATCAACATTTGGGTAATGGAGTCACCGCCTTTTTCAACACACTCTGAGGCGCCTCCCTTAAGCGAAGATAGTGGTCTTATAATTACTAGTGGTTCCTTTTCCAGTGATTCTGCCAGTGGATGGCATCACGTCGCATCCGAGGTGAGCTAATCATTAGAAATTTATCTAATTATTATGTGCTGTATAAATTAATCATTAGGATCGTTTAATTTATGTAATGAGGTATAATTTAAATAAGTTCGTATACTTGTTCACTAATCATTTATTTTCAATGCCATATCTGATCTTTCCCCCAAAGTAATAGTTCTGAAACAATTATAAAATCAGTAAAGTTTATATGATTATTATGTACATTTCAAATTACTTTAAATGTGTTTCATATACTATTTTTATCACCATTGTTTAAACTTCAATACTTTGTTAAGGTTAACAGTTGATGAAATTGCATTTAATTCCTATTTTTAACCGCTGCAATGAGCGAATGTTTATTCATGTTATTGTCCTTGTTACTATTGGTCTTAATTCATTGACACAATGAAATATAATTTGGCATTTATCATTAATAATTAATAGTGTCTTAGTAACTCCAAAATTGACAAGGTGTATGAGTTATTATTGATAAACATATACCTATACATGTATTAAAATCGTATAGACATAATTATATTGCAAAAAATTGTGTTTATCCACATCACTTTGTATCAATTAACTTTAATTACTTGTATTCATTGTTTGCTTAGCAAATTTCTTTCCATGTTTTATTTCATAGACTTACATTTTGATACTAGCTGACCTAACAAACATTGGTTTGTCTTAAACAAAAACTGCGGAGGGCCACTCTTCTCAATAAAACATAGTTTACAACCGAACCCACTGAATATACAGGAAAATATTAATAAAAATTAGTCAAACTGTTTCAGAAGCGTTTATAAACACAATGACATGTGAATTTTATATACAGCGTGTAACAAAAACCCTGTCCGATCCCTGAGAGTATAATTTGGTATCGTACTGCGAACACTTATACATAACTATTAAATGGACTGGAAATTATAATTTTTTCTCAGTCAAAATAATTAAAATTCAAATAAAAACTGATCCAAGGCAACAGCTGAACAACTGACCGCTCCTCAAAGTTCACATACTTATATTGTACAATTTTGTGTCAAAGGAGCCGCCTATGCGAGACGGTTCATGAACTACCACATATACACGTTTATTTGATCGGACAGGGGTTTTGTTACACATTGTATATAGATAGATATATTATAGTGTCATATTTTGTCCCATAAATTTCCAGTTTGATTTTGCTTTATATTTATATAAAACCTACAAGCCTTGTTCTTTGTAAAAATTAAGACAATCTTTAATACATAAAACTACATGTGTGCCAAATTTCATCTAGATCTGTTTAATAGTTCTGGCATACTGGATTGAGTAACAAACATCCATCCTTTTGCATTTTAATATGAAGTCATTGATTAAAGAGAACTGCCTTATTAAGTTCTCAATTACTTACTAATCTATTGTGAAAGTGAAAACAAACAAGTGTTTATTAATTAATAGACAATTTGTTAACAATCTTTTATCTTTATTATGAGGAGTACCTTGGTATAGGTATTGCTGATTAAGTTAAGAATCGTCATCCATATTCATAAGATACTAAATAAATATCTTGTTCTCTAGACATATTCTGAATTAAAAAAAAACTCTTATTAGTTCTTAATTGGCTAGAGCTAAGAAGAGTTTATATCTACACATATTGTGATCAAAGTCACAATGTTTATGAAGTGATTCATGAGGATAGTCTGTGTTCATTTGTTTGTGTAAATTGTTTAAAGCATGATGGTAACTGTCAGAAGTTTTCAAAAATCAATGCAGCTATCATTTTTAATACTAAATGCTGCTTTATCGAATAAGCGTTAAAGCTTGGCTACTATATATTTTTGTACTATTTTTTCATTTGTTTATTTCTCTCGCTTGCTCAATGCTATAGTTTACTAATTATTATTTATAGTTTTAGTTTTCTCTACTGCAATTGTGTTTCCTTATGCATCGTTTATTTTTAAGGTTTTTCACATATATAGTTATGCTTGCGCTGTGTCTTAGTTGGACTGCTTTGGCGTAGATTAAACCTCTTTAAATTGGTGGGTTTTTCTCGATAGATTCTTATAATTCAGGTCAAACAAACACAGTTACTAATATAGTCGTAGACGCTAGACAGCGACTGCCGTGTGAATTTTTTATGCGCAGATAGCGATAGAAACGTCAATCTGCATTAGCTGCAGTGCAATTCTATTAATAAAATGCTTATAAGAAGATAAAGCTAAGCGAATACTGTGAATTGCTTAATTTAGTCCGTAAAGTTATCAAAGAACGTAAATAAGACAACCAATAATAACGATTAAGAGCGAAAAAAAAAAATCAAATTAATAGTGTCTGTGTTTTCCTGCACAGTTACAAGAAAGTGATTTTGATGAAAAATCGTTGTCGCTATGTGAATCAACGGAAACTTCAGAACGTATGTGCGGGGACTTCTTTAATACAGTGAAGAAAGGTCCCGGAAAAGTAATTCTTTCGACCATAGAACCACCACCTGAATTTCAGGTACGTATTATAATTGCCAATGAACTTTTGTAGTGTTCGTAGTTCGTACATTAATCGTATAAGGAGGTACCTTTTTAATCTATTTCAAAACAAATAATATGTAAATGATTTGATAAGCGAACGCATCAGACTCAGATCCGAATCCATCAAATTAATCCACGAGGGAGACTAGCTAGCACGTTGACGAACGGTGTTCTTTTTTTTTACTGTTAGGGCTAGGGTTTGTTGCTACGTGACATTTTTACCGTCTGATTGTAGAAAAAAAAATCTCCAATAATGCTACATAGACAGGGTTAGAATGAATAATCGTCATAAGAAAAATCATTCTCCGAAAAGTAAAATTTTCAAAATTGTGATTTAAGAAACTGTGTTGCCATAAAGTTAGTTGAAACCTATAGCTATATAATTCTATATAGGTGTAAAAGATGAAGTATAAATTCATTACTGCAGTCGATCGCGTAATCCAATATCGTATGCTAATGGAATAAACGTCGGTTATGTCATAACAGCATTAACAAGCTCTATCTTCACCTAAGCGTGGCTTTCCTGTTTACTTTTCCTGTAGAAACTGTAACGTTAGCTCGATGCCGATAAATAGAGCACGAGTTTAGAATAGTCGTTTTATTTATGAAAGCTAACATTTTAATATTTTATTATACCTTTTTAGGCACAGCGTTAAGAAGAACTTTGACTGTAGGTGTAGGTACTGAAATGATTAACGAAACAACGAGAATAAAAATTGTTATCAAAAAAATTGAGCAAAATATATTTAAAATAACTTAATCCATTTTTTTTTTCAATTAAGTAAATAACTTTTTGATCATATTGCTTATCGAAATAGCAGTATCAAGGAACTCAAACACAAAGGGAGTCCGTGTTGCAGTTTACGTTGTTCACAATGTTCCAATGGTAACCGTAAAATTGCATTGAAAGCATTTGAGGCTTATCACAATTATAAATATTTGATCTGTACATGGGTTAAAAAAAGTATGCCACCTGGAAAGTAAGTTCTCTAAACACTGGAAATAGCAAATTTTGCTCCAGGGAAACATTCCTTTATTATTATGGTTTGGTAACGCAAAACTAAAAACAGAACCCTTATGGGATCACTTCGTTGTGCGTCTGCCTGTCCGTCCATCGGTCCGACATCCCTTTATCCCGGGAAGGCTGGGAGGTATCGAGTTAGTGAATAAAACCTATACATTTAAATCTACAGTCTCTTAAAGCTGTGAAGTAGTCAGACTGTTAACGTAAAAAAGACCGCAAAAATACTAAATTTGGCCACTCGCAAGGAATCAAAACCGAAGAGTGCCACCCCTATTACTTAAGGGTATGAAAAATAGTATTTAAGTATGTTGGCCGATTCTCAGACCTCTCCTAGGTCCTTTTATATGCATATGGCATATGGCATAGGGAAAAAAAGGTCCAAATTTGTCACACAGACATGGATAATTAAATGAAAAATTGCCGGGTTAGTGCCGGCACTAAAATCATTTTTAGGTTATTAATGATTATCTATATTAAACTTTTTTTTATAATTTAACGGTAACTTTTTATAACATACGGTAATTCTACACTAATATTATAAAGAGGAAACATTTGTATTTTTGTATGTATGTTTGAAATGAATATACTCAAAAACTACAGAGTAACATAGGCGATATTTTTTACACAAAAAAAATAGGTACCTCGGGCGAAATTGCGGGGAACAGCTAGTATAGAATAAAATAATTAAGATGTATATATTACCCTTAAAGTGTTGCTGATATACTCTTCGCCTTGTCATTTTATTAATAGCACTTGTTTCCCTATATAGGATAACCCCGTTTCGGAAAACTTGGAAAATTGTACAGCTGACTACGTGCCTCCATCGGTCGTCTTCACTAACGATGACACAAATAAACAGAAATCGACGTTGGATGTAGTAATAAACCCAAGACACTTGTCGCCCATGTATCCAAGAAAACTGAAGCCAGAATCATTGTATGAACGGCGTCAATGTTTGAATCATAGGTTCGCGAGTCCAAGGCTTCTGCATTTGAGTCCATGTCGCGCCAACCGACCTTCTTCCAGAAATTCGCTCTCATCGAGATTGTCTAGCAGCCACAACTCGCTCGTTACGCAATTTCAAGCTGATGATTCGAGTTTTATCACCCAGGCTATTTCACATGACACTTTGACCACAAAATCTTCGGACATTACAGATATGTACAATGTCCCATTTGATAGCGATATTTACGCAGTACCCATTGATATGGTGAGGCCGAGCCACAGCAACGTAAGAAATAAGGGAAAGAAGCAACTACGAAACAACAAGAAGCGCGCAAAGAACACTCTTCAAAATATGGCGCCCAACAATTTCGATAAATGTCATAAACCAAAAGAAAATGCAAGAAATAAGGATATTAAAACTAAAAGACACAGCCTACCTAGCTCATCTTGTAAGAAACCCACTAGTGATTCTGAAACTGATTCGCTACACTTAACTTTGCGTGAAATGAGAAAATATTTACAAACGCTTTATTCCAGTTCAAGCGATTCAGAATGTAGAGCTACTATTAATAAAAAGAATAATGCTGTAATAACTAATGTTGGCATCCATGGCAAACATGCGAATAAAGATGCATGTTCTGCAGTATTTTTAAAGGAAAGTAACGAGCTACCTAGAACAGGGGAAACCAATAATAATCACAAAAAGGCTAATAAGAATTCTTTTGGAATGAATGTTAAGAACAAAAAGCATAAAGAAAATATTCCGAAGGAAATGATTGAATCGGAGAAAAATGACAAGATTGTTAAAAAGAATATTACGAGCCAGAATCCCAAAACTAAAATGTCCCCTGTTAGGATACTGTCAATTAATTTAAAGCAGAGTTTTTGTAATTTATTTCGCTGGCGCCGTCAGCCAGTTGTGGATAACGCGGCGGATGTTGAAAAGCTAAGCGGGAATAAAGAAGAGTCTCCTCCGGCGGCTGTGAGGCGAGCGCTGCCGCCGCTACCTCAGCCGCCAAATGTCCATCAAGGAACTCGAAGGCCAGGCAACGAAGATGATACTGTAATGGACTTTGCAACCTCAATACAAAAAGTTAAAGATGTAAGTAACATTTTAAATAGTGACCATTGTATGTATGCGCAATATAATGAAAGTTTGGAATATAGTACATAATTATAAATTAGATTCAAATAATATAATAACGCCAGTGATGCAGTTCACATGTTGCAGCACAAACCCAACATGACTCCTTTGATAAATTCTGGAATCAAAAAATATAAATTTAATGTTTTTGTTCATTGTTTCAATCGAATATATTAACATGACGATTCTGGTTATTTCAGTATGGTTGGTACTGGGGCCCGATATCAGTAGAGGCTGCCGAGAAGATTCTGTCGAATGAACCGGATGGTTCGTTTATAGTCCGTGATAGCAGTGATGACCATTATATATTCACATTAACGTTTAAGTTAAATGGTCTTAGACATGTAAGGATTGAACATGATCAGGGTAAGTCATATGGACTGAAAGGACATATTTTATTTTCAAAATGATATCCGTATTTCGTCGTATCGCTTGGGCTTTCTAAATTGCTAGAATACTGCATTCTAAAATTATTTTACAGTAGAGAGTTCTTATAACTATAATCCGTTTAATGTGATATGATTTACAAAACTTTGTTTTAATTTACTCCAAGTAACCTACTTAACAATGGCAAAATCAAATGCAATAATAATAATTAATTTATGCCTTTTCAGGTAACTTCTGTTTTGGTGGCTGCACTATGTTTAAAGCTCAGACTATAGTAGAATTCATAGAAAATGCGGTCGAAACATCGCGTAGCGGTCGCTATTTGTTTTTCTTGAATTTGCGACCAGTATTAGGTCCAGTGCGAGTACAACTTTTATATCCAGTTTCAAGATTTAAACGAGTGCAAAGTCTTCAACACATGTGCAGGTAACCATTTTTAGTTATTCTATATTCTATTATATTTTGGTAAACGAATAGGCTACTAAATGGATTCTAGCGCGGTTTCACTTGGATAATTAATTCCAGACGTTTCGACGCCACTGCAGCGTCATAGTCACGGGTGTGGTGTCTCTATAAACCACGATACAATCCGTTTAAAATAGTTTTATTTAAAATAATTTCCCGTAAACCTCAGAAAGCATTAGATCCTTACCCTTTAGAAATGATCTGGTATTTTCATTTGTTTAGAGGACCGAAACCAGCAAGACACTTATTTCGAAATCCCTACACTATAAAACTTACAATAATGGCAGTTCTGTATAATAAATTAGGAGGCGTCCATAAAATACGTGAGGTGTTTTTTTTAATTTTCTGTTCCTCCCCCCCCCCCGCCTGGTGAGATGTCGTGAGATTTTATTCAACCCCATACCCCAATCTCACGTGAGATTTTTCAAAATGTGGGTTTCTTACGTAAACGCGTTGGAACGTTATTGTAACAAAAAAAAAAAATATTATTTCGTGCTTTTATTTACGACTAGTTAAGACTAGTAATCAATATTGCTGAGAGTTTAATTATAAGTGCAATAAAAGTTTAACTTAAGCATGTACAATCTGGATTAAATGGACCAAAATAGTATTTTTTTTTTGTTTCTATCAGAAAAAAATTGCGTGATATTTGCCGAGACCCCCCCTATCCCCAACGTAAGATTAGATGAGATTAGACTCGACCCCCTCCCCCCCTTAAACATGTCACGTATTTTATGAACGCCTCCTTACATGATTTAGATAATTTACGTATTTTTCAGTTATGACTTGGTGATAGCATTGTTTTTAATTGATTTCAGATTTGTGATATTAAAGTACGTGCGTCGCGACCTTATTAGTAGTTTGCCTCTGCCGAGACGACTCGTCGACTACTTGAGTGCAACACACTACTACTCGGAGCTTTTGGCTGACATGTAAACAGCCATACAACTGGGTTAGCTTTACCAACGTTTTATAACCTCACGATTATGTATTCCATACAAAAATATCTTGGTAAGAATGGAATTAAGCAAAATAAAATGTGTTCACATATCTTTTGCATTCTATGAATATGAACAAAATTATTATGATTTATTTTTATTAATTTCTATTTTCAAAGCAGTTACATTTATATATCTGTATGGAATACATATAATTTTGAATTTAATCTTTTTATTGCCTTGAATGGGACATTGGTTCTTGAACTCGTTACAATATCCACTAAAACAAGAAGTGCTTACGTTTTGTGTACTTCAAATATTGACTCGGTAGAATAACTTGATCTCTTAATATTGTCCGCGAATGGGTAACGTTACATTTAATATCAGAATAAGGCGTAGTTCGCAATGTACGATCAATAATGCTAACAGTAACAACTGAATGTGTTCGTTATCGATATCGTAATGTTGAAAGAGAGATTCGTTCGAATATAAGAGTTATGGAGACTTCGTTGGTGAGCTCACCGGTCGGTTATCGATAAAATATGGAACTTATTGGATGACTTGAATTCGTAGCTTGAATGTGTGTTGAATGATTTTAAATAACTGAAGCTTAAGATTAGTAACAATTTGAATAAAAAACCAATCAATGGTTGTACTCGTTGTGTATTTGAGAAATGTAAATTAAATTGCCTATGCTTAAACGTTTTAGAATTAATGACAACGTACAAATTTTATTGAGAAACATTCTAAATATTTTAAATATTGTTATATTATTAATTACTGTGAGGGTACGATAGTTCGCTCCGTTGCGTCGCTTAGATTTGAGTAATATAACTCGGTGCAGAGGTAACACAAGATAGAAGTTTCTCGTTTACGAGAGTGGCTAAAACAATTATCTGTTAGTGACGACTACGATACAATTACTGAGAATAAAATATTATACTTCCTCGTCGATGGGTCATATTGAAACATTAATATAAGGAAATATTGTAATATTTTGAACAAACTGTAAACATCACAGTTAACTTCTCTGTATATGGAACAGTATAATCATCCGAAAATACCAACACACAAGCTGTGATGCAATGTAGATCCTTGCAATATAAACCACTAATAGTTACTACGGTCACTACGCAGAGCAACTAATACATAATAAACAAAATGTCTCCGACTAGATTCAGTCCCATTGTTAAATACATCAATCAGCATAAAAAAAAATAGTAAGTCTTAAGTGAAGTTTATCAGTGCTTGTGAAATTATTAGAGATATGAAGTATCGAGTCTTTACTAAGACATGCTACCAAATGAAAGTACATATTCATAGTAATCTCAGTTTTGCACTCCTATTTGCGTGCGAAATTTGCCTTAAACTGGGTATTAAAACAATATATGAAAACTGGTTTATTGCACAAATAACCAGTCGCATTTGACAAAAATTAACTTTCCCTAACATTAACGATAGTTTGGACGCAGGTTAAGGTATTAAACATGAGCACCAAAATGATTCTGAGCACTATATTAATATATAAATAATGTGTTCTCGAAAACTAACACTATTATAACATAGTAATAAGCATTACTGAAACACCAAAAAAGTGAAATTAAACTTGTAGAACAGGAGCATAAAGTGCCTCTGCATTTTACACCAATTATATACACAATATTTATATGAAAACCACTAAATTATTTTTATAATAAACAGTTTTCATGAATTCATAGTAATAACAATCATCCGTATGTTGACGGACAACGGCCATGATTTCAACACGTTCGAAGTTCTCTGGAGAAGAAATGATTTATTGAGAATATAACCAGTTTCATGTAGCTCTAGATACATGATTTAGCGCTGATTAAAAAAAAACTATTTGTTCGATCTTAATTGTTAGAAGAAATGAATTCAAAGGAGGATTCGCATGAACTCTGCTTCCCCCTCCCCCGACCGATAGCCACGTGTATACATCGTTGAATGGGTATTTTTTACCTGTAGATAAATAATAAAAAAATGACACAAAATTAGAACATGATATCCCAAATACAAAGCATGTTTCGGATGATAATAACTTATAACGAATGTTTGGGAAACCAAAAGTCTGGTGTTGAAATCCAATCATCAATGGACTAACATCTGAAACATGGCACCGTTACACTTTTTGGTGAGTATCATTGAGCTCGAAACAAAAAATTAAAAATACCTACCCGACGATGCTATTGGAGACGACTTACATAATTATTTGAGAGTGGGACCCGAATGAGCATCCTCTTTTCGAACAAAAACAAAGGATTTTACAAATTTAAAGGTCACGGTCAGAATGGATCATAAATATTTAGAGTTTATCCAATAAACTAAACCAGGAATATCTAACCTGCCTGTAACAGTAGTTCTATTTAGAAATTTATTTAAAATACCTTATTGCACTTTGTCCAACAACGAGAATTACTTGAATACGTCCTGACTTCTTCAAAATTCTAGAGTAGCCTTAATTTTGTGTCGCCTTCATAGACAAATACATGAATATTTTGTAAATACTAGTTGATTTAACCATTATTTAATTAACCTCGTTTATTTAAGGTAGACCGTTATGTACATATTATTTTATGTATAAATGTATGTAGTGAAACGAATTATGACATATATTTTTTGTATTATATTAATTAGATCTGTAAAAATCGTTTGTAATTAATGAGAATCATAAAATAAATTTATATCTATTTAATTTTAGTATTATGTTATATCACCAAAGAAAGATGTTACAATGAAACTTTAACGTCATACTTTCTCGGTACTATTCTAAGTTGCACCTATGTTATAACATGATTTGTGGCAAAGTAATTAGTTTCGTTTAATCAATGATGTCAAGTAAAACAACTTGTATGCCTTTTAATACCACCGTGACAATTATATTGTAAGATTAACGTTAAGGTATGACAAAATAATAAACATATCACAAACTAATTGTAAAAAGTATTACGCATCTATTAGGCATTATTATATGACTTTAATAATAATTGCTAGATCGTTCTCGGTTATTACCATCTTTGAGAATTATAAGACATTAAAAATAAATAAACAGTAATCATAAAATCGCGCTGTGTATCTACATAATATAATAATATACTCGCAATTAATGTTAATCCATAATAATGAAAGTGTAATGTTACTACTGACCGTTACAATGGCTAACTATATTTAATAATTACATGTTAAATTAAAAATAATAACACTAGAAGTTCATTTTCATCAAACTGAATATTGCAATACACCTTTGCCAGACGTTATTGATATAATTAAAATTTATCCTCATTGAATGAGTTATTCTTCATTATTTAAGATTGAAATTAATTGCTATATAGGTATATACTGGATGTACCGACTTATGATATAAGCCTGCAATATTCTAAACTACGTAGTATTCCGCTTATAGAGTAATTATATTATATAGAACTTCCGTGATAATCAAAGCAATCCTTTGTGCTGGTGATAAATACGATAATAATTATCTGTATGTAAGTTAAAACACCAAGCCTGGTGCTGCCCATCGCTATACGCTATTAACTATCAACGCCTTCCACACCAAAGTACGAAGAACGGTATCATTTTATAGTGACTCTTGTACTATTTCACTGCTTCTAGGAAAAAACCATAAATAACTTTATAATAGTATAAACATGATACTCTGCTATTTATTCAAAGCGGTACCAGGCCTTTACGCAGTAAATGTGTATATTCTATAACACCAATACAATTATTACAAACCGTTTATTTGAAACTAAGTAAGCTACAGCGTGATAAGTCTGATTCTAAACTTAATGCAATAAAAATTGAGCTTGGCTTGATCTACAAGTGTTTTATGTTACTGGTAGTAGAGATTAAATTAATGAGAGTAAAATTAGACAATTTATGATGACTTGACTGATTTAGATATTGTTTGTTCATCAAGTCTAAGCTCGATAAATATGTATTTTTTTACTGTTTTATGTCTGAATCAGATTCGAAATTATCTCGTTAAAGTTTGCTTCAGTTTCACTGTAGCTCTATTGAATGTTATTAATTTTCCCTGATTTGCAGGAATCGTTTTAATAATTTTTTGAAGCACTATGACCTCTATCACACTATGCGTGACTTGTTTCAGCGATTCAAGTACACTATAATAGTAACTAAATTTGTAGTATTTATTTTATATAAATTAAAACTCGCATACTTTTGAGTGAAATACTAAATTAATAAAATCTGGTCCTCACTCAAGTATCGAGTCTGCTGTACGTACTGCTAACGAAAAATATTAATTGAGATACATAAACTAACTCGTAACGTTGGGTTCGCCAAAATAAACAAATTGCATAGTGTAGTGTGATATGGGCTTATGACACGCACATAAGTACAAATAGAATTCTTGCCAGTGTAGCATAATTATATACATTATACAGTTTATAACAAGTTAAAACATACATCAGTGGCTTTGATATATTCTCAAAATACTAAATATTTGTGTTACTCAACTAGTTCTATATTAAATACTTATCTGTAGTAGTATCATAGAAACCGTACATATATGACACAAATCGACTGTGAATTAATAATAGCCTCTTATGTATAAAAAACTTAATATATAATACTAATCGATGTAGATGATAATATTAGTATGATAGAAAAAAGTTATTACTTATCTATATACATACCTGTGTCGTATGGAATACTTAGGCTGAGATAAATAAATGTTACTTAGTAGTTGTTACATTCACAAATATCAACATAACCTTGAAATATCGGTGCTCTAAAAATGAGTCTTACAATGAAGTGACGTCAGCTGTCCGTACTAAGAAATGTTCATCTGTCTTGGCCTGAATAAAATAGTAGTGGCTGTGGCTTAACCGAGTACTTATATATTATTGGTAATTTCTCAGTTCTTTGTGGTACTGATTAAAATATTTATTTTGCTACAATAAAACATGGAACCTTGTAAAAATTATGTGAGCTAGATGTGTAATGGCATAATGTATTAAACATGCTAGTACAAAATCAACTAAAACAGAAATGCATAATTTCACGTCGCTAATAATGCTTTCATAACTGAAGGATGAATAAATACGTGCTTTATATAGTATAAAAACTGTAGCGCATGATAATAGGTAGGCTGTTGCTAGAACATGCAAATAATGTATTAATTTATAACGTGTATGAGCAATAAATCACGACTGCCAAGATTGTAAACGGGCTTATATTTGATAGGAGTTTAATGAACCCTTTATGAAAAGGAAAAAGTGACAGTACATTATCCTGTAGGACTGCCTACGGATCATAATACTAAGGATTATAACTGCTTACGCTGTTATGCCAAAAAATAGGCTTACGACGAGCCGCAACGGTAATGTGTTGAAGCCCCTGTTTATAACAAATTCTGGTAAGAAAAACAGAAAAATAATAAAAATACAGAATCGTATCGTATTCAATCAATTTTATCTATCAATCTAATCGTTCCAAATATCAAATAAAATATAAATAGAAGTTAAAAAAGTTGTCACATCTATGAGCAAATAAGAAAGCACAAAAAGGCAAAAAAATAACAAGTAATTTTGTTTGTATAGTAGATGGGCGTCAATACAGCGCTCGATATTGCCCTTCTAGAAGTCAATATAATCGCCTCCATGAATAGCATAATACTAATATTACACCATACCTATTAATGATAAGTTTGTTGAACCGTATCTTAACATTATACTGTATCTATCGGATGGCATTTCATTAACCAAATAGTAATTACTTAGTTTTATACGTTAAGTGTGCTCTTAGGATGCAGGTTGCAATAATATAAATATTAGAAGTTAAAGTCTCATAATGTACTACTATTAATTACAGCGTGTTTATTACGCGATGACTGAATAGTGTTGTAATCCCTGGACTATTATAAAGCATGATATCTTCCGTCTGACTAAAAGTCTCCACATTATTACGCATAAGCGCATTTTAAATTCGAATCAACTAATTAACAAGACGTTTTCATACAAAATAATTATAATTTTACGCAATAAGCCTATTATAATGTTGTTTAGCCACACATATTCCCGAAGAAATATTTCAATCACATTACATCGTGTCTTTCCATCATAAAAATCTCCCAATTAATTCATAACATTTGACATAAAAATCTGCTGTAACTTAATATTAGTCAAGCATGTGAACAATATGTTAATGAATGCAGGCAATAACTTTTATCAATAAATTTCAGATGGATCTATTGGCCCTAGATGAGATACAAATTCCAAATTCTTTTGTGTGTGCTGAATAATATTATTTAAGGTGTAGTTGGGCTGGTTGGGTGTTTTACTGTTGCTGTTTGTTCTCTCAGCCAACAAAACTTAGTAAACTTTTAATCTTCATAGGGCAAGCAAGTAACTATAACTATTTTGTAAGTTTATACGAGTAGGATATTCAGACATGTATGACAATGTGATATATTGTTTTTTTCTGGTGCTCGTGAACAAACATCAATATGTGCCAACAGGTAATCAATTTAAAATCAACATTTCTTAAAATGTTTACGCATGTTTTAATTTTATCCTTTTTTATTATTTATAATGTATAAACGTTATTATTATAATTATTTGCATGAAATCGTGTTGAAATATAGGTTAAATTTCAAGTGATATTTTTTTCAGATACCAAATACAACATTCAATAAAACTGTACTATGTCCAATATAATTTTATTTATATATAATGATTCAATAAATTGGTAGTGCTGATGGCATAACAACTTAAGTGCCCATAAGACGGGCGAATAGTTCTTATAATTTATGTCGTCAACCTTAAAAAAATGATCAGTCGGCTAAAAAAGTATAAATCATAATTATGTTGCGTGCAATAATTTTACAATGCTTTAAGATAGGAATAATTTAATTTGTAACATGAATGACAATAGCGAACACAGCAGTTTTTTCACTATACAAGAATATCAAGCTAGATCTTACACGAAGAAAATGATTTCTTGTATACCAAAACTGGAACATCGAATTGCGTCATAATACAAATAAATACTTTTTGCTTTACGTACACAAACATCCATGCTTCAAGGCTGTGATGTTTATTTTAGGTCGATTACAATACATTTTAATACAAGGAAAAATTAAAACAACTTACTATCGTGTGATAGATGCTTAGTTGTCCAAAACTACCAAGTATTGTTTTAATGAAACTTGCGTGGTCCTCTAGATAAATAAACTTCGATCGAAGAGAAAACGCGTTGTGGATAATATGTATAAAAATATAAGTACAAACATATTAAGTGAAAAATGTGTTTGGGACACAGCCGCATCGCGCGATTTTAGGTGTTACACGTTAATTAGTATTCATAATGATAATGTTAGATTTGCTAGAGTAATACTTATTCTTCTATGACGTACGATAGTCTTATGATACTGTTAAGAAAAACAATCGTGATGTTGATGTGATGTTCTATTTTACACGATACTACTCTTTGTATACCAGTGATGTTTTTAATATATCATACACACTCGGACTACCCAACCTTACAGGTATCATGTACATAGTATTTACAAGAAACTTTCTGGGATTAATATTGTGGTACATAATGTATATTATATTTTTCCAATTAAATATGATGCTTACTCTAGCAGTGTTATGAATGCATATCCTAATCTTTGGTAAATTCTTTCCATATATAGCCAGCCAAAATATGACGAATTTAGGCATCAAATATCTTCTTTCTAGCAATATTTGTACACATTCAATTCAATAACAGTCCTTCGTTGTATGTTGGCTCGAAAGTTTAAATAAATCCAATAAATAAATATGGCTGTGACTTAAGAATAATATATCCTGTGCAATAAATCCTCTTAAATCATCAAAGAGCATTTATTGCTGTAAGGTTCATTAGCTTCCATTCGTTAGCTGTTGTAACTATTCATGAAAATACGTCGAAATGACTTGACATTACGAAACAGCGGAAAGTGTGACTCGAACACATTTTACATTTTATAAACTAGGTATTTAATGTGAATTTGAATATAAAATTATACAAGTTAGTAATTTATTTATTGTTTAATAGGAAACTGCTATATTAATTCATATATTGTAATACGAAACTGTAGAGTTAGAATAATTAACAGGGGATCGTAAACAAAATGGTTATGAGAGGTGATCGAGATTGCTTGAAGTAACTTTTGATGTCTGGTCCTATTAATGTTTTTCGGACAAGATCTTGGCTTCATTATATGTAATAACCCCATGTATTTGTATTTTTTTCTGAACATATAGATATTATTAATTTATTATTATGTAAGTAAAAATAACACACTATGTATACCTACACACATGATATGTATAATTTAATTAAATAAGGCGGGATAGATTGGTGTCCTGTCTATTTTATACCACATACACTAAATTATATTATAGTTGTCACGCTTTGATTTTATGCTATAATATTATGCTGTGCTCGGTTCTAGGGTATAAACCTGTATTGAAGTCCTAATGTAATAATCCTATGCTATTATGAAGTTCAGATTTGTTTATATATAGAATAATTTAATAGATATTTTTATGTGTGTTCACTGTACATAAATAATTTAACATAATTTCAATAGATTAACGTTCGTATATGATCGCAGTTTATTCTGATTCTACATTATTATGATATTAATCACCGTAAATGTGTGTTGACTTCAAAAAGTACAATTAGTTCAGAATATGTATTGATTGGTTTGGGTTTTTTTGGATAGATTGGTATTTAGCACGTCCGCAGGCAACGCTACACAGTAATAAGGAATAACATAAAGATTATCATTATGGAACTGTGATTTAGTAATAATTGACTTGAGAATACGTGACATACTTTTTTTACATGGCTGATAGTGTCGTTAAACACACATATACGGTTTTTATTTATCATGTTATTTGTAAAGCACAGATTCTTTTAACTCTTGTTTAGCTTACCTATTGTTCTGTACCTACTTATTTACTAACGTTAAATTAGTTATGTATTTGTTATATTAAAATATATATTACAGTTAATATAACGCATGTAATGCACTTTTGTGTAACAACTGATATGTAAGTTAGTTCATTCTGTTTTATAAAAATGGGACGAGGAATAAATAGGTTCCGATTGAAGTACTTAGTTTTATTCATGATGTCCTAATTACGTTGTCTTGAACTCTTGAATGCAGGGTCTCCAGTTAATACGGCGACGTGCTTCAGGGGCGTGTTATACCTAAGTGTTATCTCTGCATTGCATCAGATTTTTTAGCATCTCGTACTGAGCTTTCTTACTTAAATAATTATTTATTAGAAAGACGAAAAATCATTTTTCTATTCTTCGATCTTTTTTGATAGGTACCTATTGCTAATCTTTAGCATAAGTTGTAAGAAATATAAGTATACTGTATATGGCAAGTATATTGTGATTTCGGCAATATACCTACTATTGCATCTCTCTGATATGGTGAAGATCTCAAAATTATCCGAAACATTTTGTTTTTTTTTTTAATTCTGGTCCTTGAATTTTATATCAGTATGATGTCCCAAAAAATATTCTGTACTAGCTTCTGCTTGCGACTTCGTCTGCGTGGATTTCAGAATTGGGTCTAAAAAGAAATGAAAAATGGAATAAAATTGTCACCCGCTTGCGTTGTAATAGAGAAAAATACAAAATTCATAAGCTGTCTGCCCGCGGCTTAGCTCGTAAACAATTTTCAATATTCCCTCGGGAACTACTTAAGGAATCGGGATAAAAGGTAGCCTATGTTCTTTTCCATGCCAAATTTCATCCAAATCCGTTCAGCCGTTTTAGCGTGATTGAGTAACAAACATCGAAACAACCACACTTTCACATTTACAATATTAGTAGGATCTAATAATTGTAAGTAATAATACATTGTTAACACGTATGTACTAAGTCTACTCGCCGAGTCAGAAAATGAATAAGATCTGGGGACCCGGGGTTCTAGGACAGTAATCTGAGTTTGGTCCCAGTTGTGTTTGCTTGAATTTAGTGAATGACCCCTCACGTATTCGAAAACCTTCAGTACAGCGCTGTTCCGCGGCAAAATAGCGCTGAAAGCGCTCGTATTATGAAATCATATTTGTCCTCATCCTCAGTTGCGGAACCCTGAAGGGATGCGTCCACGTCTCTATACAAAATCGTTGTTTTCTATTCTAGGGTATAAGCATAATATAGTTTTAAAATACCTTGTGCCCAAAATGCTTAGTCCTTTTGTATTTCCAAAAAATCTTTTCTCAAAAAGACCCCCATCCTCAAATAGATAAGCGGGCAATTTTTTTTTCTATATCCATGTATGTATTTTACTGGACTGTAGGTATGTATACCCAAATAAATCTATCGATTCAATCTGAACTCGATACCTCCACGGGTTCCCGAGATATAGGGTCTTACCAGACACGGAAGGACGGACCCACATGCGACAGACAGGCAGATAACAAAGTGATCCAAGTTTCGTTTTATCGTATTGTGATACAAAAGCCAAAAAAAAATCATTTTAGGGTGAAATACAGGACCCTTTTACTAAGTCTGCGGAGTCTTAGTGACAGACTCCTGTTTTTTCCTTTAGGTACGGAGTCCAAAAAATTTTTAAGGTCCATCTGTCCGTCCATCACCAGACTGTATCTCATGAACCGTGATAGTATGATAGTTAAGATTTTCAAAGATGATGTATTTCTGTTGACATCTGCACGTATAATTTTACAAAAAATCTCGTAGTAGGAATTTTTCAACAAATCAGCCCACCTACAGCATTTTTTTTTTCAAATTTCTTTGCGGAAATTTCACTAGCATTGTAATTTGTCGAAATTACTATGATACCTTACCTGAAATTACATTGACCAAAACTGCCACACCCATTTAAATTTTCACTAATATAGGTTAAAGTTTAGCTAAAAGAATTTCGAAAAGTACAAATAAAGCTTTATTCTTTAATATATTCTTCCTCTTGATAAAAATAAGACTAACCAAGGCGTAGAGTAACTATTCAGGTAAAATCTGGTGTAAAGAAATCATTACACACATATTTTTAGTAGGAGAAAAATCGGATAGGATTTAAATATTTTTTAAATCGATTGTTACTCGAAACCTTTTTTTTTGCGGTACATAATTATGTTGCGTAGGCGCTTATTAATAATTCTTTAGAAAATTTAATAATTAATCAACCCCGTCATTATACTTTAATAAATACAGGGCCTCTAAAAAGTGGCACTGAAAATTAACTTACCACAAGAAAAGTAACAGTTGAAATGGAAGTGAAGTTGTCTGAAATAACCACAATATAACCTTTATTGATAAGGATGCCATTATGGGAAAGTATGTCGCCTGCCCTTGTTACAAAAACAATAAGGCAACCGCACCTGTTCAAGCATAGTTCAGCATAAATAATGAACTGAACAAAGTAAAATGAAGGCACGCCTACTATGCTTCGACCAATGAAGTTGCTTAAAGTAAGGGGATGAAAGCTTGCTCCGCCCATTCTTACTTCCACCGACTACGTCAATGCCACCCCTGAGTGAACAATTTTCTGACTGAGGACGTAATCATTTGTCGACGATTGTTGTGGTTTAACTAGTGGACTGAAGACATCGGAAACGTAAGTACTTTCATTAATAATTTTATTACTAGACTTGATTTTATAGACATTTTTTTTATTTATATGCGACCAAATTTTTGTATGTTGATAATTGTATATCTTTGTAGTGTGTCATCTATAATAATATAGGGTGTTAAATATTTTGGAAAAATACCCGTATAATGAAGAAATATTTGTTTATCGCCAGTGTACTAAGCAACAACAAAAAATCTTTAAAAATTAAATTAAGTGCACTTAGTCTCATCGAATGTAAAGATAGTTCTGGTGCAAACACGTAATGAAATAATAGGTAACCTACAATAAAATAAAAATGTTATCATATTTTTTGTTACGTACTCTTTCGCTCGCAGGCTCCCTTAAACTAAAACAAATAATTAAGTCCATAGTGTTCTTCTCCCTGCTAGCTGTTCACCATCATTCTAGGACGGCACAGTATGCGTTGTTCCTGTCATATTATAGTCATTTCAGCATTCACTTCGTTAATTCCCGTGTTATCTTTCACACAATCTATCAATTAACTGACATATTAATTACTCCATTTGCTGTGCTATTCATCCGTCCATTTAGGAAAGATGGACTTCCTTATCAGGCCTGCAACCTTCGAAATCCAACCATTATAACAAAGTTGTGTGCTAAAGTCATAGGAGAAAAAACCTATCTATAAAAAATCTATTTGAATTTATCGGCAGGCGGCTTTCGCAGCAATATCTTCTATTACTGCTTGTACTCATATCCTACAGTTCTTCTTTTTTCGTGTCAATGATCCTCAAATTGGCTGATCAAAAAGCTGCCACATGGACGCCACAGTATTCTACAGTTGTGTTTAAGCTTTTAACATGCAAATTGAATGATAAACAGTACCTAGTTATTTTTTAAACGTGGATGTAAAACATCTTGCGGCGCGAAATTACAGCGTTTTAATGTCTAGATCATTTTAATAGTCGATAGACGGATTGTCCAAATTTAAAAATGTGTGCTACCTGTGTAGTGGGTTGGCAGGACGATACGATGATATGATGACCTGCATAACGACTAGTGTTGTAGCATTAGAATACTGAAAATAAAAATGTTTCATGTTTTCCGCTTTGCATTTGATAGAAAACTACTAGGTAATTACTATTACTTTTCATAAGTTTTGAGGCAATAATGGTAGTTATGTGGGTAGGAGTGTGTACAAAATTGTTATTCAAATGTCCTGTTATTAGGTGCTTCGCCACACCTACTCACAGCGATTGTAATTTTAAACTCTGTACTTATAACTGACTTAGGTGTAACAATAGATTGTAGGCACGTAACTACTGACAAACGGACGTGATAATTTGTAGGTTTAGTTAAGAACAGTTTTCATAAAAAAATAAGTCTTGGGTTTTTTAATAACTTGTTTCTATCGAAATTAGATCTGAAAACATTTCAGTAGATATTTAAATATTTTATAGTACCAGTTCATTATAAACCTAATGCTTAATCGAGTGCGTTCTAACTCTATTTAAGTAACCTTTTCATAATTTTAAATAACCAGCTTGATAAAGCTATTGAAATTTTTAAGGTTAGGGTCTCTTTGCACCTACACTACTTACCGTCATAATTGTCATAGGAACGGTTTTCGACGGTATTGCTTTTATCGTATCAATAATAGAGTGTATGTAGTGAAAACCACTCGGTGGTTGAACGATTTGAAATGAATAGAGTGTATCGGAGATACAGTAAAACATTACAGGCAAGCAACTGTAATTTATACTTGCAAGTTGCAACGTACGTAAACCTTAAAAATATCAATTCGCTCCAAAATTTATTTACCTTAAAAATCTGAACAAATGAGCGAATCTGAAATAATAGTTGTCTTGTAAGAGTACTTGTCGTCTTGACGAGTCAAGTACAAGATGATGTGAACTAACACATGGGCGTCGGAATTAGCGGCAAAAAGTCTTCCTTAAATAAGTAGCCTTTTCTGATAAATGGGCTATGCAACTCTGAAAAAAATTGAAATCGGACCATCAGTTCCTGAGATAAGCGCGTTCAAGCAAAGAAACAAACTCTTATTTTAGTACAAATTATATCAGGAGCACACATATTCAGTATAAGGTTAAAATGCCCTTCTTGCTTTCTCTGCTTTTTTTCTTAAGAGATTCTCATTTCTCATGCTCTTCCTCCACTCTGGGAAAGGCGGAGTGTGCCGGACTCTTACCGACTAAAGTCGCAGAAGTTCTTGTCCCTCTTTTCCGAGGACCAATCTCCCAACGCACTGCTTAGTGCTTACTACTGTAATTATTCTGTGGCCTCTTCTATTTTTTGTAACCTACTGGTAATCATCAAGGACCATCTTTATACTGGAAGACGAAGGGACGAGCCGGACTCCTACCGGCCATGTCCCCGGATTGCTTCTCTGATCTCTTTTACCATGGCCATCGGGGCCAAGCGGAAACGCTCTCTTAGTCCTAACTACCGCGATTCTGTATATTTTTAGGAGGACTTTTTTCCATTGTATTTTCACTACTTAATACTCCAGTTAACTTTGGGTACTGTACCTTTCATCTCTTTTGGTGTTATTTAAAATCAACCATGTCTATGTGTTTCTACCGTTTCTTAATCTTACAAAACCTTCGGCGAACCTTTTTAAAAATGTGTTAAATATTCATCTGTTTATCCTACATCATGAAATTTTTTGTTCTTATAGATTTAAGATCGACGATCGATCAAAGTATTAAAAAATCGTAATTTGGGCCCTTACCTTACCTTGGTACCTTTAGTTCGGCCTCGGTTTCCACGGCCACAAATTAAAATAATGAGACTTATTACTATTTACAAGTTTATCTACCAATAGCCATCTGTATATTCAGCATCACATTACGTAATACTGCTTGCATTCGGAAACATGCATGGAAGATTAACAAAGGGTATAAAGTAAATATAGCTTTCAATTTTTATGGTAATTTGTACATACTTCCATTCATAAGTAAATTCTCAATATTCTTAGATTGGATTGGTATAATTGTTAGGTAATATATCTAGGCTCTAGAAGTGTTTTAAATACTCGGGTTGAGTACCTATGTATGTATGACTTTTATATTTATTTGTTCATTATCTTTCTTGTTAGGTTTTTTTATTAAAGTTAGTATATATTTTTACTCTTTGTATAATGAAAATATTCTTCCGCTGCTATATCTTCAACTGACAATTTTATTAAATGCAACCTATTTTTTTATTTCTTCATTTACAAATTGTAAATCTTGCTGACACACGTTGTGCACGCGGTCTGCTTATCATATCAGTCAGTTTGGCACATTATTTAGAGATAAAATCGGAAAGGACGTACTCACTTACGAGTACAAGTCCAAAAATACATAAAGACAATAATATTAATGTATTTGTCGGGCACATAAAAATATATTAGTTCCCGTATTGACTAGGAGCATAACCGCGCGATGAGTGTTGTTTTTACATTCGGAAATAGTCCTAATTATAAATCCTAAGCAATTATTCGCCTCTATACATATTTTTACGGGACGCGCATTCGAAACCTGAATCATAAATCACGCCTCTCATATATCTGTGTCATTCTGTGTCTTCACATCAATATTTCTGTGAATAAACCTATCATTAGCTACATATCAAAAGCTTTCAAGTCAAAATAAGGTACATCGACCTGACAACCTGATGCAACATGCGTTCTCACATAGTCCACGTACTTTATGTGATTTGTTAAGGTGGAACGTGCTGGATTGAAACCTCGAATTTTTACACGGCCTATAACCTGGCCAAAAAAGTACCGATTCATAAATCTTTCCAAAGATTGAAAGTTCAGCTACTGGTCTAAAGTTGGAAATATCTGTTTCATGATCCACCAACGTACTGGTACTACCCATACCCTTTTACCTACTTTCCATATAGCAGGATAAATAATATGACGACGTAAAATACCAAATAATTTAAATCGGAGATCTTTTATAGCGGACAGTCCTTAAATAACATAGGCTAGAAATGCCGGCGGCCGACGAACTTCGGGTAACGAGCTATGATTTAGTTTTAATCATATGATTTTTTTTCCTACCTACTCGTAAATTGTTCATTATTACTATACGTAGTACCTGTTAGTAGGAACGACATAGTATTTTTACTAGGTGTAAGTGTCAATCAGTTGACACTCGAAAATTACGCAACTGTAATACCCAAGACTACAATGTGTGAAATGTGAATTTATGAAATAAATCAGATTACCTTTCACGTAATAATATACTTTCTAGTGTAACATACAAATATTTCCCATATTTAGATGAGAACACTCTATTTAATTGTGAATAGTATAATTGTTTAGAATTTTTGTGGTGAGTTATCTTATCCATGCAAACATCCAGCGCCGCACTAGATAGATTAAATTTTGTAGGTCTTTATCTTACAGCATTTCCAAATGATTGTCAGCTCTACAGTCGGTATATACCTACTTGCCTACGCTTAATTTGTAACAAGTGAAATAAGCCTGCCTGTCAATGTCCTACGGATGAGTCCTGCGCAAAGATATATACCTATACAGAAGGAACAAGACTTGATCACGATGCTTACTTATTTGCGGAGTATAAGTTTCTTTTTTGGAAGTCAGGTTTCTTCACGTTTTTTTAAGGTTAGATAGATAGAACTTTGAAACGTAATTTAATACAGCTGTATACTTAGATGGTGTAATGATTACAGTTAAATGGTTTGACATTTTCAGAGACTAAACACATTTATTCGGTTCCGTTTGCATTTCGCTGAACGATATTGATCACACTTGTACAGATCTGCTTCGATTAGCCAGGTACAGCTTTGTAAGATTAGCAGAAAATATGTTGAAATGCTTCTATCTACTGCTCGGATACTACGGCCTCGCATTAGATCGAGATCCTGACGCATCACCAGCACAACCAACGGCCATTTAACAAATAACGGAAGCTAGTTAAAAAACATATTAGTAATTTTTTCTTTAGGTCTGAGACTTGACTCTTTTCGTTGTGATGTCCTAATAAATAACTAAATACATCTGTTAGATGACCTAAATCTATACCTACTTATACTAAGTCCACCTACTTGCTGAGTCTCCGAAAATAAAATAGACCCCTTGTTATGGGACCATATTATAATCTGCGTTTCGTCACAGTTGTATTTTGTTTGAATTTAGTGAATGACACTCAAGGAGTCGAGAACCTCCCATGAACCCGCCGCTATCAACGCTGAACGCGGCAGAACAGCGCTGAACTCTATTTATCACTCATATGATAAAACACATATGTCCTCATTTTAAACTTATTTGCCGCGAATGCGAACAAATGTCGTCTCCATAGAAAATCGTTGTTTTCTAGGGGCATTGGTTTTTCGGGGCTGTCTCCGCACTTAGCCTCTTGATTTGGCCATTGTGCGTTTCTAGGGGCATAAGCTGAATGGAGCTGAATATTATGTTTACTCCATAATCAATCTATGCTAATATTATAAATGCAAAAGAAACGCTTTCACAGCAAAACCGCTCTGAACCGTCTGAACATGTGACGTGAATAAATGCTTTCTGTCTTTCTTTCTTCAACCGATTTTCGCTAAATTTACTGTACCTAAGGTTGAATCGCAAGAACGGAAATAGGGACATCCACGCAGGTGAAATTGCGGGCAAAAAAGAAAAGAATAATTGAAATAAAAGATTGATTGAGCCTTGATGCCATTTAAAGTAGAATTCAATATGCATTTATTCTTAAGAGTAAATTATAGGTACAAATTAACGAATATGGGTGTTATATAGGAAAGACAAGGGGGTCACAGATAGCCTGTCCTGTATTTATCACATCTGGTCGGAAGCCATAGGGCACAGGTCGGACAGAGCAAGTGTACAAAGAGGCACGCGACTCCAACACGCAACTAAAAATGGGGTGCAGATAATTACACTATTCACTAATTCCGTCAATATGTTTACTTGAATTACGCTAAACTAACGGCAATCAATTGCTGATATCTGCTACAAGAAATTTTTTCTTATGAAGTTGCTTGATGTAATTATAATAGTACCTGTCTATAATGTACCTCTACTGGGCACAGGCCTCTTCTTATATAGAGAAGTAACGTATTGATCACCACGCTTGCTCATCGCGAGTTGGCGATTTCAGATTCCAAATTTTCTTCACCATACTCGAGACCGACTGTCATTGATGTTTCAGAATAATTAAGAAAGTTCATATAACTTTGAAAAGTCACATTGGTACATGCCTATACTAGGTTCGAACATGCAACCTAAGGTATTGCATACAAATCCATTCATTAAACCGCTTGGCCACCTCAACAGCTTAATATATTCCTCTAGATTATGCAGAGTCCAAAACGCATAAATACAGTATTTATAACATAATTAGTAATTAGATAGGTATTGTTGCAGAAGATATGAAAAACATATTTAAAAATGTAGATTTAATTAAACTATTTGTTGTAAACCCAGAAAATACAATTTTACTTGTAGGTATGTGGAAATCTTATCCTTTTGTTAACTGTAGATTAGTGTAGATAATAAATAAATTTTAGTTTCAATGTAAATAGTCGCATTACATTATATTGCTTAAACACTAGAATGATAATTACCTATTGTTCTCATTGTAAGTATGTTACTAATCTACTAAGCCATACACTATATCAATATTTTACATTAATCTATATATAATTATCGCCTCATGTTTATCCTGTTATATAATAAAATTTAAGAAACATTTAAACAGTGAACAATAATTGAACTATGTATACCTACACAGAGAAAACCGATAGATATCTATACCGCATGACTTTTAAAAAGTCGAAAGCCAAAAGTTAACCGCTTGTATAGCAATTAAGGTGTGAGGGGAGTCCCGCAATCAAAACATGCTGCGTATATCACTTATAGATAATAATTTTTGTACGGATCCCCTGTCAGGTTCACATTACGGTGGCACGGGGCACATACGGTGTAATTGTGACCTGTGATACGTCACGCCACAATTACGAAAACATGACAGTATTTTGCTGATATTATAACGTCGATTCAGCCATTGAATTTACGTACAATCATTAATTCTACGGGGGGTGTCTATCTACAATTACTTCCCCAGGCCCAACCAATATTAAGTCCACTTTTCAAAGAACTTCAACTTGAAGACGCCATAATCACTGTCTCTACATTGAAATATAGAGTCAGCTTATAAATTTTGATTGGACCATGTAATTATTTTAAATGTGTAAATCAACATATTATATTCTTTTTTTTAAACATTATTGTTGCCACTGCTGGGCAAAGTTCTCCCCCGTGTGGCTTATCATAAATTCATCTCATTAAATAAAGTAAATAAAAAGACATTTATTTTTCATTCCTACTTAAACTACAATTTGTTCTTAGTTGGGTATCACCCGTCGGGTCTCCGGGATGCAATGAATAAATCAGAAGAAGTAAAAACGTAAAAGTACAGACGGAAAAAATACTTCCCTCGACTACGAGCAGGTTAAACAAAGAAAAGACTAGAAAAGCGATCATATTTTGCCACTTAGTTATTTGTGATTCATTAAAATTTGTATAAAGCTGGACCGTCATGTCAAAATTTTAGTTCATAGTCCGGATGGTTTTAATGCGATATTTACATTATAATTATTGTACAAGCTCACGAATTGAAAAGTGGACCTATAAAATTGCATTTATTGCTCTAGCTACTTACTGTGATTTAAATAAGCTAACACTCTCAATAGCTCTTTTAAGCCTATATTGACAAGTATGATAATGCTTACGTATCATTGTTCAAGAGATAAATTGTTTTTAGTTGAAAACACGTAAGAACATTATCATGAAAACAACAAATACCGAATGTCACGCGACTAAAGTTAGCGTGCTCAATTTGGTGATATGGTAATGTGATAAAACTTCTATCAAAATCCCATTTATCCGACCTGACAACCGAAGAGTTATGTTTTATCGTGTGATGTCGCACCGCGGCCTGCTCCTATTTGAATAATCAATCGATTATTAATGCCCACAGCCAATGACGGGGCAATATTCTTTGAAACTTTATAACATCCTTGCAAGGGTGCATATTAGGTTAGTTAGGTACGTTATTGTATAAAAATGACAAACAGAAGATCCTGTATAATTTTAGTTTTATATTATTGAAGTTTGTATAAGAGAACTTCAGAGGAATTTTAGAAAGTCATCATCGATATCGTATATAAGCTATCAATACATCTGCTCAAGTAACCAATGATAATTTTAAGTAAGATAACGGATGTGTTCATTACAATACCCAGTGGGTTTTTACAGGTTTTTTGCAACGCGCCTCCAGAGAAAAGATCTATGAACTAGCCTTGAGTACCGTATAGTAAGTTAATAAGCTACGATTTTTATTTTATTGTTAGGGAATATAAACAATTTACAGCGTGTATTTTAAAATAACGTACACTTTACTAAGTTTCCGCAAATTACTAAAATAAAGAAATAGGTAAAGGAGGTGATTAGAATTTTAGTCTTCAAATAAAAACTAAAAAAAAAACGAATTTTTATCAAATGCGAAATCTCTTAAGTTCCTTTTGTGAGAAGTCTTGGTAAAACGCATACTTAGTGTAAAAAAAACACATTCGTGTGTTTGATATTTATGTCCGGATTTTGTTCGCAATTACAATGTGTTAGCTTATACGGTTATATAATTATTGTTTTTACTTCTTCAAATAATTCAGGGTGGATTTAAATACAACTTTATTTTTATTTTGCACGAAACTAGAAATTCAGATTCCGGATTCAGAATATTTTGGAATCCAGGTTTCCTCACGATGTTTTCCTTCACCGTTTGTCAGAATGGTTAAGAAAGTACATATAACTTTGAAAGTCACATTGGTACTTGCCTGGGTTCGAACCTGCAACCATGTGCGTGCGAATCCGGTCATTGAACCGTTAGGCCACCACGACAGGAACTGGCATATTCATACCAAATTAGATTGTATGTAAATGTTTTTCGCGAACTAAGTAAACTTGCAAGTTGTCATCACACAGCTTAAAAAAAAATTACGCTTTTTACATGAAAATATTTAACTTGGTTTTAGTATATCCTAAAAATATTGTCGTATTGTTTGTAAGTGTAGTTTGTTTCGAAGCATAGTTATTGTAACAATGTCTGGTTATCCGATATCTATAATTGTGACCTTTTTTTATTGATTGTTTGTTTTCAGAACTATGGAGGCAAAGCCCGAGTCTCTATGTCGCGTGTGCGGGGACAAAGCTTCAGGAAAACATTACGGTGTACCGTCATGTGACGGCTGTAGGGGGTTCTTCAAAAGGAGTATACGACGGTATTTTTTTTCTACAATAAGTTTACGATTCAAAATTAATTTAAATCCGAATACCGGCCTATACATGTCACACTGCGGGGCCTCTTGACGCACCTATAGAGAAGTTATTCCAATTTACCAAAAACTTAAGTTAATTTAGAAGCAAAAATAAATTATTTATAACGATTTGAATCATTCTGATAATCGGAAATGTAGATGAAGCAGGTTTCTAGTAAATTGGGTCAGTTTGAAGTTCGTATGGCGTCGTCCTATCACCAATGCTCGTGCTATCATATCGGATACACAAAACGACGGTGTTGAACTGAATGTCTATTGAAATTCTCGGGATCATGTGATGTGATTATATAGACTTTTCATCTCACCCTGAAATCACATCGCGACATCGCACGACCGACTGCAATAAGAGGTCGATTTAATCTTATTCAACCTTATTGTTCTTCATCAGATAATCCTTAAAAGGTGTGTTCTATTTAAAAAAAAATGTGTTAATATAACTTGGCAAAAAATAAGCTATTTACGGCACAACTAAACAAAACTATAATTAAACACTTGAAAATAGAAACTATTCTAGCATACTTGCGGGTGATTTGCTTAGGTACAAACTAACCTATTATTTCCACTTGTGTATCCAGTAATTTAGACTACGTGTGTAAAGAAAATGGTCGGTGTGTGGTGGACGTGACGCGACGGAATCAATGTCAGGCGTGTCGCTTTTCAAAATGCCTCCGAGTGAACATGAAGAAGGATGGTAAGTGGTATAATTATTAAAATAGTAATTGCAGGGACAATGGAATACTTCGAAGAAGATAACATTTCATACATGATAGGTATGTAATGATTGCCGAGGGTTAGCGAATATAACACTAGTAATTACTAATTGCCCGCGGCTTCGCTCACGCGTAGTTATACATATGTAAAGGCATTCATTTTAAAATATAGCCTTTGTTACTTAGGGATAATAGCAATTAGTTTTGAGTTTACACGTTACAAACATACAAATCTTTCCTCTTTATAATATTAGAGTAGATACATTAAAATTTAACTAGTTTAAGAGATTATATCGTGTTTTGTGAATAAGGCCACTTGTATTAAGGTCACGGGATACAGAAAACTTTATTTCTTGATGTAAATAATAAATTATTCAAGATATTTGATATCAAAACAAAGTATCTAAGTTACATAACAGAATTTTTAAATAATGAAAACATAATACATAGTTTGGAATGAATTTACAATGGCGGACGGGACTGAGATTTTTCTAACGGCCTAATACATCAATAAATACTTATTTAAAGATTAACTTTGTATTAACGTATTTAGGTCACTATACAACATTATAAGCAAAGCTACAGCAGTCAAGGTTTTTTCTAACCAGAACGAAATGTCATGGTATTATACCTAGGCATTTCTGGATTTCTATTGAAGTTGTTTCGTTTTTTTTAGAAGCCTTTTTTACGCATATCGGTTCACAGTTTTTAACTTTATTTTTATACAAGTACCCCGGTACATACAAAACTTGAATTCATCAGTCTTCACATACAACATTAACTTCCCTCTATCCTAGAAAATGTAAAAATGAGCGATATTTAATGGTAATCAATAGTGAACACGGCCAGGCACTTGTCTCAATAAAGTATTTATCCAGGGTGGCTCCTTCGCAGCATGTCTTTTCCATTAGGAAACATTTCAAGTATTTGCGGTACACAAGTGTTGGTAAATGGTGAGTGAGAAAAACGCAGGGGCTCCGAGAGATATTTCATCTTCCCTTTCATGTCAATCCCCAGCAGTTTGCGTTCACACGAAGTCAAATATCAACAACTTTGTACTTATGAATAGAAGATCACGCTGCCTAGAAAAATATTTTATACTTCTTTAGTTGGTGAGATTATTTCTTATTCATGTTTGATTATTTACATTTTTTGCTAAGTTACAATAACTATTGTAAGCTTTCAGCAGTCTTATGTCGATAGGTATTTATATTTACCTAATAATTATTTAAAATTAGAATAGGTATATTATAAAAAACTTCGTCACCTAAGACACAAATTTTAAAAACCTTCAATTATTTCCATTTTAAACTACGAAACTATTAATTTTCCTAACATCTCTACTTTAATGCAAGGAAATAAACACCTCTAAAATAAACACGATTGTGTTAAAAAGTAAACAATACGGTGACTAGACAAGCTGTTCTTGACAGCCATCGTTCACACAGATATTTATTTACATAAGGAATTGATTGCGCCCCGTTCCACTGATCGTTTGCAACCTCTCACCCGACGCGACACTACTATTATCACACTCCCCTAGCGGACAAGTTGTTTGCCTATCACTTATAATTTTAGACAAGTTTTTCATGTTTATTTATTATATTAGATATTGTAGTCAAAGAAAAATTTAAAGTAGTAACCAAAATGATTGGCAAAGTTAATCACAAACTTTTTTCCATGCTTGTTGTTAATAGTTTTTTTTTGTTTTTCAATTTTCTGTGATATTGCAGCTGTTCAACATGAACGTGCGCCCCGCCCGTCGGTTGCCGCCCAACATCACATGGCGCTTCAGAAACTTGGATACAACTTCACACGACAACAGCCTTTTCTTCCCAGCCCTACCCAAGCCTTGTCCAGTTTTCCACCACTACACACATATAATGGTTTGATATCAACCCTCCCCGAAGCAAGTGCACACAACTCGTTTCTGGATAGACCGTCGTTTCAAGATTACTCTACGTCGAGACTTCCGGAAACTATGTCAACCGATATTCCGCAGTTAAAACCTCTTTTAAACACTCACGTCGGCGCACTCAGCCCTCTCAATCCTTTTAAGATTCCGCTATTTTCAGCGTCGCTCCATTACCCTATACCACATCACGCGTATATTCCAACCAGTATGTTATATCCTCCAGTAATAACTTCTGACTCTACAACGCCCCCGGAGAGTAAGTAGACGTTCAATGAACAATTAAAATTCAGCAGGTTTCGTTTGTTAATTAAGTTTTTATTTTTTACTAGAGAAACAAGAGTCCCAACAGTCGGACAAAATAAAAGATGACGAAGTATCTAGTTCGGAAGAAGCCTGCAAAACTGATAGCACCCATGACTCCGAGTACAAAGAGGGTAATTATTGTTACATAGCAAAATAATTGAAAGTTGATAGTTATAATATTCGAGCCTAGCGACTGTAAATATCGATCTGCATTTTTGCTAATGTCCCTTTTTGTTAATCATATGCGATTTCATTAAATATTTTGTAAGCCGGCTATTTAAGATAAGGCACTAGTTATAACTAATTAGAAATATCCTTCATTTTTTATAGGTAAAGGGCCATCTCATTCGTCCAGTGACTTCGAACCACCAGCCCATATTGTGTCTAAACATTCAGAGAAAAATCTCCTACATATAGATTATAAACCGTACACGTTCGTCGATTATCTTAATGATCGCCAGAAAACTATGCATGTTGGAGACAACACTATCGAGAGTACTGAAGGCCTAACTGACATAGCAACGAGATTTAAGAAATATTGTTACAACAATTGGAAACTTGACGAAGAAGTGTGTGGCACTGCTGCTAAAATTTTAGTAGCCTCTATAAAATGGTTACATGGAGTTCACTCGTTTGTTCACATGAAGACTAGTGAACAATTTTACCTGTTACATCATAACTGGAAAGAACTGTTCATTTTGACTGCAGCTGAATATTCTTTTTATTTTGATGAAGGTAAGAGACAAACTTGAATTTGAAAAAACTCCCCACAGCTAGAGCACTTAGCAAGCGGTGAAAGGTGGGTGAATCAGGGTGCTGTCCATATGTAATTGACATTGAAAAGTGCTATTTTGTAGCCTAATATATTTTGCATTTGCAAATCATATTTTTACTTTTTTATATTTAACTTCTAGATCACGAAATATCAACTGTAACTTCAAAGCGGCCGCATATCAAGGAAGAACTGAAAAAGTTGACGTATCTTTTGAAGAGATTATCGCAGTGTAGACTGGATAGATCTGAGTATGACTGGTTGAAATCCACATTGTTATTTCGTACAGGTAAAACTAAAACTAAAATTATTCTACTTCATTCCTTGACTGTATTTGTTACCTAAAGCGCGTGCTAAAGCGGGCTATCTGGCAGCGAATGACAGGAAAAACGATATAGTGCGTGGGAAACCAATGAAAACTGTCGTATAGAGAATAATCTACATCATCAATACTGAGTAAATGAAAGAGTGTAAAAAACTCGTCTTTCGTAGAGCTTACGACAGAACCAGGGCCAGCAACCTATTGATTTAATAAGTCTCTGAAATAACTGAATCGCAAAATTATCTTCTTATTAGCGAATATCGCTATCGTGATCGCCATCCATATCGAGACTGCCAGCCCTGTATGCTTAATATTCTTTTGTATTATAATATTATCTATCAACAGATGACAAGTCTGATACCTAATGCTCACCTTAATGAGCATATATTTCGTACAATATCAAAGTCCACATAATGTGTAGGTTATATTGATATTATTGTTATGATATTTGATATTCTTTTTACTTTGCGCAGAATCCACGGATACCGTATCATCCCACATAGAAGTCCTACAGGACCAGTTTTTAGTGTTGTTACAAAAACACTGCGCTGCAAAAGATTCAACACGGTTTGGGCGAGTTATGCTCTTATTGCCCAATATTTGCTGCACGGCCAACAAAGAAACTTTAGAGCATCTCCTATTTCCATCCTCTTCATCAGATGACATGTACACTGTCTTATCAAGAATACTCATGTATACTTCCATGTGAATTATTGTAAATATTTTTAAAAAGTTACTTCGTTGTTTTTTACTGGAAATTTTCGGAAATTCAATGTTACGGACCAAAGTGATGCTGCGTAACCAGCCAATGAATCTGTAAATATTTTATTGTTAAGTAATAATCTAGCCTCTAATGTTGACGCACATACTTGTGCCGTATCAATAAAATTCGTCCATTTCAGATATTGTTGTTAGGTTCGATTAATCTCGCCAATTGTATCTATTAGTTCATAAACAAGAATCCAGGATCTTAAAACAAATAATACTTAATTTTCGCCTCCACGACAAGTATCAGTCAAGTTACACCACCAGGCAATAAAAATAATTGTAATTTTTTATAAATTTTGCATTACGATGTGTTCAAGTAAGAATTTTATTTATGACAATCATGGGTGGATTTTCCAAACTCTTATTCCCTGTGTATGGCTTATCCTTCGAATACATATTGGTGGTTAAATCAGCCCTAAGTAGTGCCCTGGTTGTCAGGTTACTTTTTATATAAATAGATTACCTTTTAAGATAGTACTTTTGTGATTCATCATTCTTTCACGATTTCTACTCAGTACCACGTATTATAACACTGTGTGCGCATGTTTAGAGCCCGCTCTACACTCGCCGGCGATTTCACACCGCATTTTGCTGCGTGAAATTTGCGTGGAAACGTACGTATCCGTCCAAACTCGCAGTTTCGCAGTATATTCGCAGCAACCAAGCGAGAACCCATTGTAGCTGGCGGGACACAAACCGCCACCGATGGGGGACGGCGCGAAACGAGAACACGAAGTCCCGCGAATGCAAGATACCATCTACACTCGCGTTTTGCAGCCTTCGCGGGCTTTCGCGCCGCGAGTGTAGAGCGGACATAATTCCTACTCAATCCACGTCAAACAATTCTAGTCATAGTCGCTAGTCATTCCGTTTTATTTAATGATAATACGATTAAGCTTGTGAATGGTTAATAAATAATATAAGAATGGTAAACTGACTATTTTTATTTATTGAATTTATTATTGTAGATAAATAATTTAAAACCGAAAGAAATTACAGGTATCTACATGGGCCTAATGGGTATCTTAACTACCTAATTAGGCAGGGTTTACTTCGATTCACTCAGCAGGCTAAATGCTTATGAGTAATTTAATACATACCTAAAATGTATGTCAACAAGGTATCAAAAGGATTAACTATTTTGATGACTGCATCTCTAGATAGTACCTACCTACGTAGGCCTACAACAAAGTCCCTCCACTGTCTGTACGCTCACATCTCTATTCTCTATATTTATATCCGTTTTCAGCAATAGACAGATTTATTGAACAAGGTTTTCGTGCAGGTATAATTAAAGGCATTTGTTACCAAAATTACGGCGTTACTAGATGGATATGTATGGGATAGGTACCGGTTAACTTTGTCAAAAATAGCGTAAAACTACAGCGAATTAAAGTTAGGGGGTGAGATTAAAATTTCACACTAAGTAGTACCTAGTACCTATCTAGTCAATAAAACTGCTCCAGAATCAAAAATTAACTAAGATTAAACTTGCCCAGAGTTTTCGCGACCGAAAACTAAAATAGTAAGGTATAGACCTCTCCGGTGGACCGTAGCGTTGCGGTGTATTGTGTGGCAGCCATAAGATGTGAACCGAAACTTTTAAATGTATAATTACCTATCTAATCAAAAGTTATAAAATAGGCAAGGTTTAATAATAGGTATCTTATAGATGTAAATGAACTACAATATAATTACTGTTCTACAAATATTTATTCTTAACAGAGAAACACTCGTAATTTTAGAACAATAGTCGATTTAATTTTATGCCAAATAAATCACTATTGTATGAATGTTTCTCCTAAAACCGTTAACTACTGGAAATATAAAGAAGTACAATATAAACCAATAAAAAATATCCAACAAAAGTACGGTAATAGCAAACAAAAACATATTTTCTATCATCGCAGAAACACTAATAATCAGGATACAAAAGAAGTCTATGGCGAAGTATCCGCAGGCGAACCATAAGTATAATAATATTAACTTCTCGTTATATGTTATTGAGGCAACAAGGAGAATAACTTGTACGCCACATAACAATATTGCTAATATTGCGTACAAGTGCAGAATAATATCCGCAGTCACGGGATCCACTCCATGCTCCACTAGAAAACTTTTCCCAGCACAGTATAAAAGTATCAGTATTGCACACGGCACTAATCCTGCTAGGGCTATTAAAATTGTCCCAATTTTGAGTGAGATACAACAACAGCATCTTTTTGATACCAGACAATAGGTGTTTAACACGCTCTGTACCATGGCACAAGAAAAACAGGTTTGAGAATCAAAAATTAGGCTTCCAACTAAATTGTACTCGCGCAGAACGTGTTATGCATGGGTACTTATTTTATATCAGTCATTTACGAATATTATGTAATGGTGCACTAAATTAAACACATAACACAGGTTTGCCCAATAATATCACTGCCAGCAAAGAAAGGGGAAAGAGGCGTATTAGCTTAACAGACATACAAGATCACAACCTTAGCAGACAACGCGTGTATTTTGACGTACTTACCTATAAACAAGCAGATAAATCATAGATGAAACGAAACTGCTAAACTAATAAACAGGTTAGATCACTTTGACCCGTCTGCGCCAGAGGGAGGGTAAAAAACCAAGTCACCAAGTCAGGATCTGATGATAGGATCCTAGGGATATCGAGGGCAAATCTCAATTTTTATAGGCACGTTTCATGTGACTAAAGTTTTTTTTAAAGCTATCCAAGTATTCGCAGCTAGGTGTCGTCATGTTGATGAATTGGTGATGGAAGGTACAACTCCTTAACGGTTAGAAGTTGGAAGATAATTATTTGATAAAATATGATGGTGTAGCAGCTATGTATACTTACGTAAACATACAATCGGAGGAGCACCTACGGCCGTTCGCCGCCGCGCGCCCGCGCATACTAAAGCGAAAAGAATGCTTTGGCGACAAGTGCGCCTCCCATATCATCGCGCTCCTAGATCGGATGGAGCGCGGCACGTCCTACCTTAATTTATATTTTATTAAAACAACCTACCCTACATGTTTGACATATCATATTGTACTGCCTATATAAACGACGTTTTGAAATAAATGACACAGATCGTTATTCGCCTTCTCATTTGCAACACCTTACCTCTAAAGTGGTGACCCCGCGTTCGAAATGGCCACGCCCGTAACAAAGGAAGACAGGACTCCAGTTTCTGAAGACGTCGAAGCAATCAGCCTCCAGTCGCGCATACCCAAGTTCTGGTGCGACAGACCTAAGCTGTGGTTCGCCCAATTTGAGGTTATTATCTATAACCAGAAGCTCGGCGATGAAGGGAAGTTCGCGCTTGTTGTGGCTCAGTTGGAGATCAAGGACATCGACCAAATTAGTGATATAATATTGTCACCTCCCAACTCCGGCCGATACGACGCTGTGAAAAAAAGATTATTGGAGGTATATGAAGATAGCGAGGGTATTCAACTACAGAAACTGTTAAACGACATGGAGCTTGGCGATCAACGTCCATCGCAGCTGCTTCGCCGAATGAGAAACCTGGCTGGAAAAAAGATGCCCGATGAGACGTTAAAGATGTTGTGGCTAGGTCATTTACCTGCGTCTACCCGCGCTGTGTTGTCAGTAAGTGAAGAGTCGAAGCTGGATTCGTTGGCTGCCATGGCAGATAGGATGCAAGAGCAGCTAAAAGAGGTAAATGCCCTGTGTTCCTGCCAGTGCCAATCACCCACGTCAAAAGCTGAAATTGCGGCGACATGTGAACCTGCAGATCAGAAACTTCTCAGCATGATTGAAGCCTTGACCAAGGAAGTTGCATCGCTGAAAACGAGTCGATCACGCAAATTTCAACGCCGATCTCAATCATATAGAGGCCGTTCCCGCTCAAAATCGCGAGACAGAAAAAACGCTGTGTGCTATTTTCATAAAAAATTTGGGAAGGCAGCATACAGATGTAGAAGTCCGTGCAGTTTTAAAGGAATTTTAAGTGAGAAGTCGGAAAACTAAAAACGACTCAAGCCGTGGCGGTGGCCGAGGTCGACGATATATCCAACTACCGCCTATTTATATATGACAAATCTGCCGGAAAAAAATTCCTTGTCGACACAGGTGCAAATGTGTCCGTTTTACCTGCCACTGCACGTGATAAACAGCGGATCCCAACCAACTACTTGTATGCAGCAAATGGCTCAAAAATACCTACGTACGGCGAGCAAACCATAGTTCTCAACATCGGAATGCGGCGTGCCTACAGTTGGCGATTTATGGTTGCAACAGTCAGTCGGCCGATATTAGGCGCAGATTTTTTGCACCATCATGCTCTTATGGTGGATCTCCAGGGACGACGATTGGTGGATAAAAGAACCAATTTATCGGCACGAGGATTCTTGTCACCTGCATCTGAAGGAAGCATCCGAACCCTCGACGACAAGCTTCCCTATCACGACCTGTTGGCCAAGTACCCGGACATCACGAGACCGAATTTTAAAATACTTGGAAATAGTGAAGTTGAACATTACATTGAAACTACCGGCCCGCCGATATTTACAAAAGCAAGACCACTACCCCCACATAAATATAATGCCGCAAAACAAGAATTTCAACTCATGATGAGCCAGGGAATTTGTCGACCGTCGAATAGCCCATGGGCTAGTCCATTGCACATGGTTTTGAAAAAAGACGGCACCTACAGAACTTGTGGCGATTACCGTAGGCTCAACGCGGTAACCACGCCAGATCGATACCCGATACCACGACTTCATGACTTCACACATAACCTCCAAGGCAAGAATATTTTTTCAAAAATTGATTTACAAAAGGCCTACTATCAGATTAGAAATAGAGAAGAGGACGTGAAAAAAACAGCCGTGATAACTCCTTTCGGTCTGTACGAGTTCACCAGAATGTGCTTTGGTTTGAAAAATGCCGGCCAGACATTTCAACGTCACATTGATAACGTGTTTCGTGGCTTACCCATTTTTCCATTCGTCGACGATATTCTCGTAGCTTCTGAAAACCAAGAAGAGCACAGAAGAGAGCTGGAAGAAGTGTTCAGGAGACTTGATGACAGTGGTTTAAAAATAAACGTCGCTAAGTGTATCTTCGGCCAGTCGAAACTTGATTTCCTGGGATACACAATAAGCCCTGAAGGCATTACACCGACCGAAGAAAAGGTGCAAGCAATCCAGTCCTATCCATTGCCAAACACAATACAAGATCTTCGTCGTTTCGTTGGAATGCTTAACTTTTATCGTTCGAGTATACCTCATGCGGCTGAACATCAAAAACAATTGAGCAAGTACTTTCATAACGCCAAGAAAAACGATAAAACAATAATACAGTGGACTGAAGAAGCAAAGGAAGCATTCCATAGATGTAAACAAGACATCAAAAACTGCGCATCATTGTCCTACCCATCACTGAACGAACCTTTCGCATTGATGACAGATGCTTCAAACACATGTGCTGGTGCTGTTATACAACAGAGGATCAACGGCAAGTGGCGACCACTGGGATTTTTCTCAAAGAAATTCAGTGACGCACAACAAAAGTATAGTACATACGATCGTGAGTTGTTATCAATCTACATGGCAATACGTCACTTTCGCCGTGTGTTTGAAGGACGCGATTTAATCGTATACACGGACCACAAACCGCTGTGTAACGCATTAACTTCAGACAGCAAGTCTGAGACGCCCCGTCGCACAAGATACCTTGAATATATCGGACAGTTCACGTCTAATATTCAACATATAACCGGCGAGGACAACAAAGTCGCAGATGCACTATCGCGAGTCGAGACGATAACATGCCCGACACCACTAAATTACTCCGAGCTAGCTAAAAAACAAGACCAAGACGACGAATTGAAAATGCTAAAGAAAAGAGGAAAATACCTATTTAAAATGATTGCCATACCCAACTCAACCGCTCAAGTGACCTGCGAGATGTCATCGAACACTGCCCGCCCATATCTGCCACCAGATTTTCGAAAAGCCGCATGGCAAGCGATTCACGACCTTAGCCACCCAGGCATAAGGGCGACAAGGAAGTTAGTCACTACCCGCTACTTTTGGCCCTCCATGAATAGTGACGTCAATGATTGGACTCGAGCGTGCGACCCGTGCCAGCGTGCAAAGGTACAACAACACACGAAGACGCCTATTGCGAGCTTCCAGCAAGCAAACAGATTAGAGCACGTACACATAGACATCGTTGGCCCATTACCTATTTCCGACGGCTATCGATATCTATTGACCATGATAGATAGGGCTACTAAATGGCCTGAAGCCTGCCCATTGGAAGATATAACCGCAGAAAAGGTTGCTAACGCATTCTACAACTGTTGGATTGCGCGATATGGTTGCCCGGTAACCATAACTACCGACCAAGGAAGGCAATTTGAGTCTAACCTATTTACCAAATTAATGCAACGCATGGGAATTCACCGTACGCGCACCACTGCTTACCACCCGCAGTGCAACGGCGTGATAGAGCGATGGCACCGCTCACTCAAAACATCACTCACCGCGAGACTCAAATCATCAACATGGTCACATGAACTACCTACAGTGTTGCTGGGACTACGCGCTTCAATAAAAGAAGATATTGGTGCAAGTACTGCTGAACTAATTTATGGCCAGACGCTGCGATTACCCGGAGAATTCTATGATGAATCCGCAAAACATCGCGATACCACTTCAAACTTTATGAGCAAGTTGAATAACGCATTAAAGAAGGCTCAAGTGCAGCGGAGATCAAATAAAACCCGAGCGACATTTATTCACGATGACCTACATAAATGTTCGCATGTTTATCTACGCAATGACTCATCAAGCAAGCCTCTAACGCCGACCTACGATGGCCCGTACGAAGTGATAAGCCGTAATAACAAGTATTACACTATACAGCTACGCAATAGACGCACCAACGTCACTGTTGACAGACTAAAGCCTGCTTTCCGGATCAACACCGAGTCAGAAGCCCAAGTCACAGAATATGTCACAAGATCAGGAAGGACATCGAAGCCCTGCGTACGTTTCACTAGCGGGGGAATGATGTAGCAGCTATGTATACTTACGTAAACATACAATCGGAGGAGCACCTACGGCCGTTCGCCGCCGCGCGCCCGCGCATACTAAAGCGAAAAGAATGCTTTGGCGACAAGTGCGCCTCCCATATCATCGCGCTCCTAGATCGGATGGAGCGCGGCACGTCCTACCTTAATTTATATTTTATTAAAACAACCTACCCTACATGTTTGACATATCATATTGTACTGCCTATATAAACGACGTTTTGAAATAAATGACACAGATCGTTATTCGCCTTCTCATTTGCAACACCTTACCTCTAAAATGGTGACGAATGAAGAGTTGTGTTCTTTGAGGTTATTTAGGTGAGCTGATGAAGGAAGGTAAAAATCGAAAGCAAATTACATCGGTATACTCATGGTGCTACGTATTTAATAATAACTCAAGTTATATAAAGAAGTTTAAAAATTTAAAAATAAACGAACTATTTAACAAAAAAAAAATCCTCGACTTCAATAACCCTGTAGCCACTTGAAAGCAAAAACGAAAACTGATGTCTTAACTTACCTTATATACCTATTCAATTGTTCAGCTACCAACAGATTGATCTATTTGAATGAAGTCGGTGCCAAACCAAAAATGGAATGCGATAGCCTCGCGACAGCGACTTCAATTGGCACGGACACCGACTTCAAAAAAATCAATCTGTTGGTAACTCAACAATTAAAATGTATGTTTGTATGTCCCACCGTAGCTCCTAAACCACTGAACCGATTTTAATGAGTGAGGTGTCAATTGATTAGTACCTAATAGATAATGGCTCGGGTAACATAGGCATACATACATTTTAGATAAGTATAGTATAGAATATAAAATGTGGATCACACATTACTAGTAATCTTGTTAACCCCTCGTACTCAGCTAAATTGCTTGTGTTACGATTGGGTTCACGTCGGTAGCGTAATGGGTGGGATTCAAACCGGCAACTACATGATCACAAGTCCGATGCCGTCACCATTAGGCTACCGCCGATATCTGCCGATATCTGCCGATATCTCACGAGATCAGAACAGAAAGTCAGAATCTGGCAGAAAAGTGTCCTGTCAGTATTAATTATTTCGGCGTGGGCGTTCCAAAGGGTGCGTTCATACAATTGTATTGCAGTACGGCAATATCCGCTGTTTTGCATCAAGTGAAATCAGTATAAGGTTAGGTTAAGGGCAAAAAGGACGACACGATCGTTAGGTTAGAACTTATATCGGCAAGTAACGATCTCGCGAAATACGCCAGGCTACGCGCGACGGGCCGTGAACAACGTCCTGCGTCGACCACATTCTTTTTTTTTATTATTATTACACTAAGCTCACAGGTCGACCACTAACTTTGACTTTCCTTGTCTAGGGCTCCACAAATCTGGAAGATCTACATTTATCTAAAAATATGTGTAGACCATTTTACCGACTCCTTTATTTTTACTATTAGTTTCACTGACAATCAAGTTTTGCACTATTTTAGTATTATTATTTTGTACATTTACGAAAAGTCCCCATCAAGACCTACAATTTGTTATCCATATTCTATAAAATGTACTCTGTGATTCTATCCATATTGTAGTATTTGTAACAGTCTCTGTCTACGGTAGTAGAAATAAGAAATAATCTAATAGCCTCTTCAGATTTGAAAATGGCGCTATGCTTCCGTCATGTTGCGTTTCTTACAGATAGTAGGATAGTAGTTTATTAGTATTATCTTTGAAATTTCGTAACTTGCTCCATAAAAATACTGTTTTGTTAGACAATTCGGTAAGTTAGTTTATTTAAAGAAAAAAAAATTAGGAACATCTGAAGTGGTGAGACAATCCAACGACACCTCTCTAGCTGTTAAAATCCATCAAGCCGTTTAGGCTGCAGAACAAAGAAAAGAAAGATAAATACATACAAGCCAAAACATAATCCATGTTCTGGTGCCGTCAGATAAAAGTTTTAATAACCTTGATCGCCGTCATTTTATTAGCTTAGTCATAGCTTCCAAACCAGTAAATTTTAAAAAGAAAAGAGTGATAATGATAAACGTCAAAATTGATAGTGTTTATCACGCGAGGAAGTTGTTTGGCGGCAACCGGCAAGTGTTTAAGCTTAGCACGAGATGTGTAAAAAGAACTTGAATTAATAAAATCAAAGAATTCAAAATAACCTTTATAAAAGAAAATAAATAATTTTAAATTAAGTGAAGTAAAATTTCAGGTATAATGTCTGTCGGCACTAAAGTTGTTCACGTTTTTGAGGTCAGTTTCATAAAATGTTATTTAAAAGCGAATATTAAAATGAATGTATTTTTTTTAGATGTGTTCAAAACTATTGTGTATGTCATTTATAGTGCATAATTGTGTCGTAGTTAAGTAATATTATGTCTTTCTTAAAATGTTGTTAAATTCGATAAACTTTCTCGCTGTATTTATGTAATCATTTTACGTTTTTGTATGTTGTGTGTAGTAATTCGATTTTTTATCGAAAACTGCGACTGTTTTATTTCATTATATATTAATTGCATTGCAGCAGGAAGTTCTAATAAGCAAGGCAGTAAGTTTTATATTTAGCTAACATAACCAATACACATCTAATATGTATTTGCACACATTTATATTCTGCTACTAATTGTATTAGAAACCATGAATGACTTCCATAATATCGTTTTTGAGAGCATAAATATATTGTGATATTAAGTTATCATCTTATCTGCAATTGACCTCTTAGGCAAATGAATCTCAGGGTCAATATATTAAATAACATATTTTGTAACACATGACAAAATATAATGAATCATTTAAGAGGTTGATAGGCAATGGGGAACAATAGTATGTTTTCACTAACATAATGGAAAAAAAAACAAATGTGTGAACACCTGCTGCTTATATAATTGATATTATGTAGGTATAGCAATTTTCCTATTTCCATTTGTGCTTTATGCATTGCTAATTACTAGCATGGCCTATGCGGTTAAACTAATACTATGTAACTAATATTTAATTCTAGTGATCACTAACTGTGTTGAAATTTTGTCGAGTGTCTATCAAAGAATTAATTGTTCCCCTGTAATTATTTACTGGCTTGTCGGTGTAGTGGTACTGAGCCTACCTCCAAAACCAGAGCTTGTGTGTTTGATTCCTAAGCGGTATAGATGTTTCTGTGTCTGGGTGTAGTATTTCTTATTAAGTGTGTATTTAGAAATATATTAGTATGTTAATCAGTTGCCTGGGCTCTGCCCAGTTTGGAATCAGATAGCCATGTGGGAGTTGAAAGATTTAATTATTTTATACTTCTTAAAGTTTAGTTGGTTGCTCTGGCTGCAAGCAACCTAAATCATTAGCTTGTGTTTTTACTATTATTTCCTTCGACATTCTTTCATAAAAAATATTAAGTATATAAGACAATAATAAAAAAAAGTTTTTAATTTGATTTTAGAATAAAACAAAGCAACCATGGTACAAATATATTACTGTAGAACCACCAATGTTCCTATATATGATGGCTTACATGATAACAAATGTGATAGAACAGACATTTTATGTGTTCAAAGCTTGCACCGTGAACCATGGATACAGTCCTGAGATATGCTACAATATAAGCAACTATGATGATATTAATAAAGATGTTCAGGTATGTTACAAGTCTATAATTCACAATAATTCTGTACAATACACATGCTTCGGCCCAGTTCTTTTAACCCAAGTTAACTCAACCAATGGTTTCAAACTTTGGTAGAATTTGTTTATTAATCAATTTATATTCTAATAAATTGTTAAATAGTTGACTCCTACTTATTTGACCTCTTGATAGACAAGCAATTGCTGAAATACGCGTTTTATTGAAATTTGAAACCATTAGTCTGTATTTTTAATGATTGGTTGAGTCAACTCAGGATAAAAAAACTGGGCCTTAATTTGGCAAGTTTGCTGTCAGATAGCAAAACATGTCTTACAAAAATATAAACTAAAAATTCTAATACACTTGTATCAATATTTTTGGTTGCACAGATTTTTTTATATGATTTAGAATGGAAGGTATAAATTATTGGAATAGAACTTTACAAGAAATGACTGCACAAATAAGCTAGATTAAGAATAAGCAAAAATTGTGCTGCAGTATCAAGGTTGATTGGAAACTTTTTGAAATTAAACTTTATGCAGTGATATCTGACATTCTTACACACAAAGTGGATCCTTAATGAAATAATATCCTTAATAAATAACTTATTATATGACTTAATTTTTTATTTGTGAACTCACATTCACATTTTATCTAGTGAGATTAAATGAAGTATATATTCTGCCAGTTAAAATTGCTCTTGCACAACAAAAATATTTTGCCCATTGCTCTCAAACTACCCATTAGTAGGGACTGGAAGTGAACGCATTTTATTATGGTCACATGCTACAGGCCTCTATGCAATAAAGCAATTGCATCTCGATTGGTTTTTTTTTCGTTACAGGTAACTGTATCAACATTCCACCAATGGAACGGTGTCGCAAGTCACGTGGTGCCGTTGCTACTTGCTTTTTTTTTGGGTTCCTATAGCGATAAGCGCGGACGCAAAATTATATTACTTGCCGGCCTACTTGGGAAACTATACTTTTCAGCGATGATAACCTTGAATACTGCGAAAGGTGAGTAACTACATATATTCCTAAGGATATATTACAATGCTTTTTAATAACGGGCAGTATACCTATGAAATATTTTTAGTCGCGAGGGTTTCACAAACATTCAAATCACATGCACAAAGAACACCCAGACTTGGAATAAGTATCTGTGGATCACACAAATGCTAGTCCCATACGGGGATCGAACCCGCAGCACGTCGCGCACAGTGGTAATTAGCATGGTGACTTATACCACTCGGCTATTCGTGCAGTCTCAGTTTTATAAATATGTAGGTAACTGCTTAGATTGCAGTTAATGATTGCAGCAAAATTGCAGCATAAAGATACCTAACATTAGTCTTTAAAAAAAACTAGAATCCCTAATCAACAAATAATTTCTAGCACAAATGTACCTAAATAGTGTATTACAAAAAGTCAACGTAGATACTTCCGTAACTGTTCATAAGCATTTTACGTTCGTGCGCAATAACAAGGTCTAATTACGTGATGTCATGTCAGCTGTAAACGTAGGTACCTACTGATTTATTCGATCACTTGTTATCTTTATTTGTCTCTCGGAACTTTCGCAACGTTCATAATATTGATAAAAGTAACCAAAGACATTGTAATGTATTCTACTAACCAAGTAACCGACTCGCAAATATTTGAATGAAGATGCTATCTGATTCTTTGAAATATACTTAATCCTTTCAATTTATTTTTTACCTTAAGTGGATAGGTACATGTTTTTATACTGCTGTCAGAGCAGGATTATTTCTAATGCAATATGTGCATCATGTGCATGTATTCTGGTATAAACAATTAATCTGGCATAATATTTTAAGATAAAATTAATTCCTAGTAATATACGGTTTCATAAATAGAATAACAAATTACCATTTCCCAAACAATTTTCGGCATAATTTGATTATCCAAATTATTTAAAAAACCTGAAAGGTTTTACATATTCTTAAAAAAAAATACGGTGCAAACTTGATTCAGGTTTGCCAGTTTGAGTAGCTCTTCCGTCTGCCATCTTATAGTTATGTACACAACACAACAGAAGCGTAATTAAATATTATGATCAACAATAGCTTTTATTGCGTTGTTCTTATGACTTTTAAGGGACGTTATCGGTGATTTGTGTTCCAAGTAATATCTCGCCTTCTCGGATCTCGGCGGCGTATGCGTATCAATATGTTGATTGTATTGCACCATATTTTATCCCGATACGCCATTAATTTAGATCTCCATCAATATAAATGCTGAAGCACACGACTCTTTATACATATAGCCTATTTAGGACCAGTTTATAATCTCTACATAGTATAAAACAAAGTCGCTTACGATTTCTGTACGCTTAGATCTTGTAAATTATGCAACGGATTTTAATGCAGTTTTCACTACTAGATAGCTGATAGAGTGATGTAAGATGAAGATTTTTATAATGATGTAAACTAGCTGACCCGGAAAACGATGAGCTGTTTTTATTATGCAGAAGATAATAAAAAATCTGGAGAGAAATCTTTCCAGATTTTGGCTATGGTTATGCTATGAAAAATAGATGTTGGTCGATTCTCAGACCTACCCGGCACACAAATTTCATACAAATCGGTCGAGCCGTTTCGGAGGGAACAAACATCGCGACACGAGAATGTTTTAAATGTAGATATAGACGTTTATTACTTTGTTACCCGTGGGAAGCCACTTTATTATAATTATGCTAGTTTTGTAAACTTTTCTAAAACTATGTCAATCTTATGATATTAGCCATTTTATTATTATCTTTATCGGGTAGGTACCTACTGAGAAATACTCCTAATACAAAATGTCGCTAAGTGATGTTTGTTAGGACGAGGTCATTGATTTTATCTGCCTATAAAATAATCGAAACCTCTCAGCGCTATGATAAATTTCGAGATATATCTATCATCTTGATAGTATATCTCTGCATTTATCATACATATCAGTACCTACGAAGGGTTATACCATAATACACAAAGATAATATTTAAAATAGTAATGTAGGTACTTGGTAGGTACCTACTACCACTAAGTAGGTACCACTATGACTTCGTATTTGAATGATGCAATGGTAAATGATTGTCAATCGATCTTTACTGACTCAATGGCAGTCATTATAGCAGCGAATAATCAACTACTTTCTTGTTTAATAACCGTATTATATCGGTACTAAGTATATAAATTTGTTATGCATCATAATATAAAGAAAATCTTACAGTTTCTACAATTACTAAGTTGCAAACGATAGATTAAATTACACAAAACTGCCTGTCAAAGTGTTAATACAAATTCTGGTAGAAAAATAATTTATTTTATGAGGGTTTTGTACCTCAAAAAGCCAAACACGGAATCCACTTTGTTGTGGTTAGCCTGTCGGTCCATCCGTCTGTCTGTGAATACACTTTATCTCCGGAACGCGTGGCAGTATCGATTTGCAATTACATACTATATATTAGTCTATATAAAGGTAGTCACAAAAATCTGTAAAAAATTCAAATGCATACGCAAATAATGTAGATATATTTCGACCTTCAAGGGAAGTAAATAAGTATCAAAATTCATAGAGTAGGTAGGTACTTCCCGTTGACCTAGATCTTTGAAATTGGGCAAATATTGTCGACTGTTTAGGAAAATATGTGAAATATACATTTTTTTGTTTCGCAAACGCACAGCGTTAGTCGTAATTGATTAGGTTATTAATTACATAAGTACTTAAAGATTAAATGTCCGTAAATTATTACAATATGAACTACTAAATTTGGCAGTCTAGGTTATTGGCATTTTCTCTTAAACGGGAAGGGCAAACACTGATTTCTAAATTTAATTTTACGTTAGTTACGTGTCAAGTAAAAGATTCCTCTGGTAATCTTTACAGTTACATATTGGTGTCTTAGATCATTGTTAATCATGATCAATGCCTAAATTAATCCACTCATTGAACCTATGATTTACCTACCTAATTATTTATAGTAAAAAAATCATCATTACGTTTATTTTCAGCATGGCCTGTAGAATACATAATATACACAGCAGCATTTCCAAGTGCCTTAACCGGAGCGGATCTGGCGATATTCGCCGGCTGTTTCGCCTACATTGCTGACGTATCATCCTTGAAAAATAGAACATTAAGAGTTGGTATACTAGACGTGGTATACCTGAGCACGATGCCTTCCGGAGTTGCCATAGGTACTTACGTAAAAAAATTTAATAATTATCAATTATATTACACTATTATTCTGCTTATGTACCTACTTATTTAATTAAAAATTAGTAAACTTTAGTTTTGTTAAAGTTTTTCCGTTGTAAAATGTACCGAGCGTTTATTATTGATCTCTTGTTACTTACAGGGAACTTACTATGGAACAAAGTGGTCAACCGATCGTTTACAATCATGTTTGCCATCAACACATTCCTGATGTTTTTAGCTACTTTATATACTGTGATATTTCTGGAATGGCAGACCAGGCCCGAGCAAAAGTCTTTGAAACAAGCTGGTATCAAAAACCCTGTGAAGGATTTCTTCGATGTGAAAAATATTAAACACACAATCACGACACTAACACAAAAAAGGCCAAACAATCGGAGGCTATTTCTATGGTTCCTTTTGATAGCAATGGCATTTTATACATTTCAAAGAGGTAATTTAAACATTTATACCATACGTAGGTACCGAACGCTATCTTAGCTCAGAAGTAAATGCGTAGGGTAATTACCAAAGAGATTGTCGTTACATCGTTAATGTTCTGGAATAATGTTGCCACTTGTATTTGCATAGAAACAAGACAAACTCACCTATAAGACCTGTGTGTTTCACTTATGATCTTATAAGCCGTTGCTTTTGCTAGTTTGTCCTATCTATACTAATACTATAAAGAGAAAAGATTTGATGGTTTGTTTGTTTGCATTAAATAGGCTCCGAATCTACTGTATATTTCTTATGTATTTATAAAATATTTCACTGTTGGGAAGCTACTATAGTAACATAATTACGCTAAATTTTATTTAAAAAAAATTGAGTCCGCGGGCGGAGCCCCCGGAAACAGCTAGTAAACCATAAAAAAACAAAATAAAATCTCAAGTCATTTGAGAATAGGCACTTTCAAGATTAATCGCTATTGCAACAACGTTGAAATTAATTACTTTGTTTCAGACGAGCGACCGGTGATGTATTTGTACACTACAAAAGTATTTAAGTGGGACACGACAACATTTAGCAACTTCAGGACATACCTGAGCACTCTGTACGTCATAGCTATGTTGTTTGGTATCCCACTAATGACAAAAGTATTCCATTGGAGAGACACAGTTAGTACCTAATGATAGCGTCCACTCTGACACATCCCATTGAACTTATCTTTATTTTGACTGTCCTTCCTTTTAACAATCTTTGGAAAATAAACTTATCAGAGAAGAGTAACAACAAGTTATAGTTAAGCGTTAGTTTATTATGAGAATGTCAGAATTAAGTCCAGTATTATTTTTAACGGTGTTTCCTATTTATATTTTCTTTGATATAAATTATCTGTATGTCAATCGTCGCACTACTAAGCCGTTAAAACATGTAGCTCTATATGTATAGGTATCTATAGTTACTCAGAGTATGGTAAAATAGAGGTAGTACAATATCTCTCAGTTCCTATAGGTCGATTCAAACTTAATGGCGGCTGTGAAGTGCTTACACACTGCGCAGTACCTCACCCCGCACCCCTGTAGGGGCATGAATTTATTACTGCGCTGCAACTCGCATAATGTTCATAGCTGCCATTAAGTTAAAATCGTCCTATACAAGGCTGTTCAAAACTGTCGTCATATCGAATGCAAATTAATTTAGGTACCAACTCGTAAGGTACTTTAAAATGAGCATGACTAACATTCATTATCAAACTTAATTTTCACAATTTAATCTTCACGTGTAAGTAGCCGAATCCGTCGTATCTACTATCAAAGTCATCGACTCGCAGATTTGATGCGCATGAATGCAGCAGATATAACTGTTCATATAATTAACTTAAACTTATTTTCTACTCAATTGTGAATTAATTAATTATAAGAGATTTTCGTGCCAAGGCAAGGTATAGGCACATATTTATATATGCCTATACCTCTATTAGAACCCATTTTTTTTTTACGTTTTTTCCCTATTAACGCAATCTTTGACTGCTTCACCTTCTTCAACTTTTGGCGTAATCTTAAGGGCCAGCTATCCCAATACTGATTATGTTAGCAACATTCACAAAGGCGCTCCCTGCGGGGTTCGGTTCTCTTACTGCACTTACGGCACTTAGTGCGCTGCTAGCTGCTACATTGTTAATCAGTCAAACAGCAAGAGATTTGATTATTTAGGGACATATTTTTATTGCTAGTTTGGCCGGCTTGGGCCAGCTTGATCTGAGGATGGGGGGGAGAACACTACGTATTTAGAGTTACTTTTATGACATTAAGAAATATATCTGATATCCCTCTCCCTGTTGGGACCAAAACAGTCACTTCTGCTTATCCCAAACGAACTAACAACATTTAAAAAATCTTTATTTTTAAGGTGATTGTAATGATGGGAGCGACAGCCCATATATGTGGTCATTTGATATACGCTCACGCTGCTACTGACAAGTTAATGTACGTAGGTGCGACTGCGGCGGCCCTGGGACCGTGCGTAGCGCCACTTATACGCTCCATGACTTCTAAAGTTCTACCGCCAGCTGAAAGAGGTCGGTATTCATTAACTTCTAAGGCCAATTTTTTTAATCTTGAGTTGACTCAACCGATGGTTAAATATGCTAAATAATGGTTTTAAATTTCGGTAAAAATTGTTTTTTAGTCTATCAATGCGTCAAATAAGTCGGAGAGTTAACTATGTAACTATTTGTAAGAATAAAAATGGAAAAAAAAAACGTAACTCGGGATCAAAAAATTGGACCTTTTAAATTCAATTTAGATAAATTAACTCACACAATGATGATCGTATTGTCTGGTCGCCATAGTACAAGCTCTACAATACCTAGTTTGGGATCAGATTTATGGTGTTGACCCTAAGATATTAATATTATCACATTCGTGAATGTACTGATTTCCTTTTCTATAGCGAAGCCTGTGTACAGCTGTGTATAGACTGGTATTATTTCAATCTAAGCTTTCAAAAGTATCTACACTAAATTTGAACTAGCTAACTCTCCCTGATTCTGTTAAACACGAACTAAACTTATTTAAGGCTATAAGTAACTTTTTCACTTGTACATAATTATAACAGATGAAATATATATCTGTCAAATAAAAATTCGATTAAAATTCTCATATTTAGCCGACAGGCAGAAACGTGCGCACTAAAACATGTGATGTTATATGCGAAAAAAAAACAATAAATATAATGTATTATTCTTATTTATGTTTAACGCATTCATGCGGTACAAATTTACTTGTAAATATGTTACAATAAGCTATTTATTTCTATGTTTGTAGATAGTCTATTGCCGTCCTTTTCTCAAAAAAATTAGTTCGGTTCAGATTTACAGACACCCAATCACCCAACCGCAATATTTACTTTTCATAACGTTAACCATTTGCGATCACTTGAATAGCGTTTTATAAAACTAACTTATTTGTTTTTTTGTTAATTTATTTGGTAAATAGAATAAGATTATTTAATAAAATATTTATTTTCCCGTCTCACAGGAGTAGCGTATGCCTTCTTGTCTGTCATGGAGAACGCGGTCGCGATGTTCGCCTCCATCATATATTCGCAACTTTACAAAGCCACGCTGGACACAGAGTTTGCGAATTCTATATTTTACCTCACAATAACAACGCAAGTTGTGGTGTTTTCTTTGACATTGTAAGTATTTAGCAATTTTGTTTTTTATTCAAACTAGTAGGTACAGTCAACAGCAAAAGTAGATGATGAATTGAGTTTATAACCTTTGGAGTCAAAACTGATCACGTAATAATATGGCAACTGTACTAGTAGTAAATGTTTGGTATAATTTACTTTTTTTGACGCGAACTCCGTTCATTAGTATTGAATTTCTGATTTAAATCATCTTCTTTTGCTGTTGACTATACCTAGTCCGTATTGGTTACGCTAATCCCAGAACTTTTTCAATGATGGTTTTACGATTACTTAGCCTTGATCAGGTCACAGTGCAATTTCTTTGGCCGCCATATATATACTATTTAGGTATAATGCAATGCCATGCGGTCTCGTGCTTTGAATACCAGCATGATATATTCAACCAAAAAATTCTTATGGGATTGCCGCAAGCAGTCGCATACCGCTGCCACGTATGATCGCCGCTACAGTACATTAGATCTTTGAGTGTGATACTATTTATGATGATGATATATGGCAGGCCGGTTGGTCTAGTGGTTAGTGACCCTGACTGCTGCTGGAAACCGGAGGAAGTGGATTGGATTCCCACCCAGGAAATGTTTGTGTGATGAGCATGATTATTTGTTCTGTCTGGTAGTCATTTATCTATAATATGTATGTATCTAGGTTATCTTAGCTCAGGCTCTGCATATTTTGTGTGAAAAGACCCAATATTATTAAAATTCCATGTTTGTTTATTCTTCCAGCACTATGGAGATTATGCTTAAAGGTCGACCATTGGAACCTATATACGAAAAGGAAGAAGAAAGAAGAATATCAACATCATCAAAACAAACAAAGTGAAACTATTTGTAGCATTTTCAACATTTATTTTATATTTTACAACAGTTTTATACCATTTACTAAAAAATATTACACTGTGGAACTTACTATTCTATTACAAAGATATACCTCTTGATAACATGATATTGATTAACTAACACTATGTAAGTATAAGTGTAGTAGTAAGTGAAGAACACAACTGTTTGTAGCAATAGACAATCTAGAATAACCTAATTGCGTAGCATCAAATGCCGCCAGTGAGAATTGCTAACTGTATTCCAATTATTTTTGTGATAAATTAAGATATTATTTTTATTGTTATTAATGTTTAATTTAACAGAGTGAAGTAATAAATCAAGATATATTCACTTCACTCACTGTAAGTTAAATCGTTGTTATATAATAAAGTATATTTTCATAATGATTATCGTTTTCTTACGCGACAATATGTTAAGTTAATTTCACTTAATGTATAAATTCATGCTATTGGTAGACATTTTGAGATTCCTTTAAAATCATACACATAACATAATAAAGTAATTTAGTATTGCAGACATCAATTAATAAGAAGGATATTATGGTCTAACATAATCTTATCTATAAACATGTAAACTTTTACACATCTGTTTAAACAGTTCCCAAAACATTGAATTTGTTGTTAATAAAAGTATAATTCCATAATTGATAAAAAATTAAACCCTGTATTCTATAATTACCATTTTATACAGTTGGTCTTATAGTGAACGAGTGAACAGCAACTTCTTTAAATTACTATACAATAGGTATTTTACCAACAATATATATTTTGTCTTATTTCCAAATTTTTTTATTAACTTAATATTAGGCCAATTCAGTCTAGTCTCATATGACATTTAAACTAACCATAAATCATACAAATAGATACACGACTCAGCTGTCGTGCAGAAATGTGAATTGGAAGACTTTGTATCTAATGAAGTATTAGCACTCAAATAATGATTTCATATAATGCTTATAAATAATTATGGGATCTTGTAAATTACTGAGTAAGCAGGGCCAGATAGAATAATGTCTGTGGAAATGTCTGGGTCGCAAAATCACGGCTCTTTAAGGCAGTCCAATCCAACCGGCCAAGTACTGCTCAATCTCCAAACGAGCTTCAATTAATTCACTTGAGTCGTTCTTATGTGGAGGGTACATGTTTGCACAGTGAGCGGTACCTAAAAGAATATAAGATGTTTTAAACCATTTTATTACGTATAGATTACCCAGGCAGTCACATACTGAGGTTTACGCGAATGTTAGACATTGACATAGAATTACTTTTTGAACGAATTCTATTGCGGTTTATTTTTATGTGTAAAAATAGAAGATACTTATGTTTTATTTTGTAGATTTTAATGCGCGCGCATTTTTTCATGAACATACGACTATTAAAACTGAAAAGTTGGTTAACTAAGGTAACACATAATGCAGAAAATGTTCACAAACAAACTATGACCATTTTCCGGTCACTGCTATAGAAAACACAATATAGCAGTATAGTTACGTGTCACGTACCTCTAATATAAATTGCAGGAGCATCATCATCCTGAGTTTTTGTGATTCCCAGTGCGTGCCATGGATCAACAGAGCCGTGAACGAAAACCACTCGTGACACGGATATGTCAAGAGCACCATATTTGCTGTTAGTCCAATCTGCAGATGCGTCTACAAAGGCTTCATTGTATCTGAATAAACAAGGAATAATGCAGTCAGAGACATGTTGCACCAAGTTAAACATAACTTGAATTAAATCCCTCTTAAATATTTTGATACTTTACATCTGTTTCTTTCATCATTGAAGTATCATATAATAGAAACAAGATTGATAAATTTATGCCGCCTATTCACGTACATAAAATGGTGGTGCTTACTTTTTACCAAAAATATCTTCACATTGTTGTATAAAGAAATCAAGTGCAAAATCATCACCAAACACCTCAACCACTCCTGAAGATGTCTGAAAGAATCCAAATTCTGTGCAAACTTGATACATCCATTGACGTTCTGTAAATAATTAAAAACATTGTTGAAGAACCACTACAATAAAACTGATAAACTTAATAGAAAGATATGATAAAGAGAGGCTCGTAAGAAAGCTCAAAGAAGATATGACTTCACAAGTTACATGTAAAATAAAATTATAATTGATAATTTTATAAACCTCCTCCCGAACTCCAAGACATATTCCGCAATTCCTTGATCATGTTGTTATAACTGTAGTCCATACAAGTTTCATTATTATTATCCAAATTAATTGAATTAAATGCTGCTAGTTTTTTGTATGCCGGTTCAGATCCTGGGGATGTTAACATGTCGCACACCTAAAAGAATCAAGACATTGTTAATCCATTGCTAGCAAAAGTATTAGCAACAGACTAATTATACATATGCTTGAAAGCTAGCATATGTATAAATCAATAATCATCACAACAATATCTTACAGTATTAATGGTAAAACTTCTATTATTATTGCCACTAATTCTGTTATCCTCATTATATTGCACTAAGCCAGCAAAGTCATCAGCAATAGAGCTGTAGAAGTTCATTATGTCATTGGCATTAGCATTAGTGAAGGGCTTGCAAACTCTGTAATATATAAGTTAGGTTATTAGTTTTTGAGTTCCATACTAAAAAAGAAAATTTTACGGAACCCAAATACATTGATGATATTTTTTTAGATAGGCAAATATATTATTGCACACAAAAATAATAACATTAGATACCAAAACAATAGAAGTTATAATGGATGGATAAATAATATATTTAAAAATTATTTCACCAACAAATTGACTGCCTCTCAGGGCTTTTATTTTTATTGTAATGTATTTTTCTTTTAATTAAAGGCCCTATCTTTTTGTAATTCTGAACCTTTTGTGTTCATTATTTTGAACTCAGAAGAAGTAAGCCTTTACCTAAATTCCTTTTCAACAACTTCAGGGTGATACTGCATCATATCAACTATCTGCTTGTGAGCAGTCTTTAACACATTGACACAATCATCTCCATGTGTTTTTTCCTTCAAAGCATCAACCACAACCTGATAGTATTCTGAAAATAACATTAATTAAAAAAATATCCACTGCACATAAACCCAATAAAAAATGTATAAAACTAGTAAGTATGTGTAAATAACAATTCTAAGAATGTTAAATCACCAAGTCTGTAAACATGAACTTTGGATTTATCTAGTTATCTACTCATCTATAAAAATACAATGAACAAATACCCATGAAATTAACTTTAGCCAACAATGGTCCACTTGACGATACTGCTGCGTGTACCAGATGGGGATATTTCAACCTCAGCCATGCAGCTAGTGATCCTGGGTATGACCCTCCAAAAGCAATCCAACGGATATCGGTCTTTAATTTAAACTTATCATTCATGGCATTGATGAAATAGGCTAAGTCAGCCAGAGCTTGGTATGATGATAAATACTGCAAGTTCTTTACACTGAGATCTCTGGAAAAGATGTAGTACTGGTCTTGAATTATGGGTGCTGAATTGATATTAATTACTATTGCTCTCAAATCAATTTGATAAAATTACCACACATTGTTTGTCAAGTTCAAAAGAAAGTTATTATCTATGTACATAGTGTCAGTTGATCTTACTCAGTTGGGTGACTTTTTCCATAATATCGATGTTCTAAAGAAATACAAAGAGCATTAAACTTTTTAGCATATTCTATCCAGGCTCCTTTGACCATCCATCTTGCATCAGAGGCACCTTCTCCACCAATCATCAAGAAAACCGGTCCTTGGTTTTTAAAGTCAAAGAAAGTGTCATTCACATAATAACGCTGAAATATAGGAAAAAATATAATTTTAAATTTCTAAAATGTATTACAAATATTGACTACCTACGTTGAAAAATATTAATTAATAACTAATTTAAATAACACTTCAACAATTTAAATAACACACAATCTTGTAATACCTGTTTCCAAGTTCTTAGGTCAGAGGGACTGGAGTGATCTAACTTTTGCTTGAACCATTGTTCTGGCGGAAGTTGATCACCAATATATCCTCCAGGCGCCCCTAAATTTCCATCTTTGCTTCGTCCTAGTCGGAAATTCTTACCACCGTGAGCTTCGTTACACAAATATATTGCAAAACATACAAAAATAATATACCGCATGGTTGCAAAGATATAAAATGTAACAACTTATTACTGACTTATCTACAGTAGTAGGAAAATAATTCAAATTCAAAGAAATAAAATAAGGTCAGTCGATGATAACCTTTGCAAAATTTAATGTAAACACCACCCACCGGCTGACCGGCAAGCCCAGCACCAGCAGCACAAGCAAATAACAGATTAAAAACAAGCAAACAAGAACAACTGCGTTTCATAGATAAAAAAAGTACTCTGTGTCCTGAGTTCTTTCTGAGCTGTGGCCTGTGGAGTGTGGTGTGCAACGGCCAAAGACATTGTAATCACAGAGTACATTTTACATTTGTAATGTATTCTACTGCAACGGCAGCAGCGTATTAGCAAAGACATTGTACTCTGTTAGTAGAATACATTACAATGTCTTTGCGTAATGCGTATTAGTTAAGGCATAGACAAAGTGGGTTTCATAGAGGTTTCTTATAATAATACGCATAACATAACACCGCATAACACATAATTTAAGCCGGTATGTTGGCTCTATTGGCCGCTTTTATAATTTGCCGTGGCACGGCACGGCGCGGCGGCGCGGCACGTTTTTACCGTCACGGTAAAATAGGAAAGCAAAATGTATGGACGCTTTTATAATTTGCCATGGCACGGCACGGCACGGTAATACCGTGGACGGCACCGGTAATTTTGTAGCCGTCGACGACAAGCCGTGCCGTAGGTCGGTTTTATAATTTGCCGTAAAATCATTTACGGTCCGTTCACGACCTTGCCGCTGTGAGCGGCAGCGAAATGCGGGGCGGCGAGCGGTAAGATCAAAAGTATGAAAATGTTTGAAGCACGCCACGAGCCGCCGCTCATAGCGAATTCGCGCGCGGTTTTATCCGAGCGAATCGCTACAGCGGCGCGCGGTGCGGTGAGCGGCAGGAACAAAAGTACAAGCGAATGAGTGCGACGCCACGAAACAGAGCGGCGTGGACAGCGGTGTAGAAGTGGACGTACTCAGAGGCGTAATTAAAAACAAAAAAATAGACAATTTTGTGTTGGTTATGGATACCGAGGCATTTATTACAGACATTTTTAATCGACTGCCTATATTGATGTCAAAACATCCCCAACAAAAATATAAAAATATCTTATAAAAAGGTTGTGGGAAGAAATTAAACAATGTTTTAATTTTTATATCTCTCATATTAATTATTATATCTCTATTTAATGTTTATATCTCTCATATCAAGAATGTCTTGTTTTAAAAATGTACTGCTTTCTAAACATAGAAGGGATAATTTTGATAACGCCATGATTTTGAGCACGATTTGACTACCTAAATACGTCCACCGCGGCCGCTACAACCTGTATAATCTATGGCTACCGCTACTGAGGTACGTGGCGTGCATTTCGCACCGCTCACCGACGCCGCACCGCCCGCCGCGCCGCGCGCCGCTTAGACCGAAGGTCGTGAACGGGCCGTAAGCGGCCCGTTTATAATAATTAATATGAGAGATATAAAAATTAAAACATTGTTTAATTTCTTCCCACAACCTTTTTATAAGATATTTTTATATTTTTGTTGGGGATGTTTTGACATCAATATAGGCAGTCGATTAAAAATGTCTGTAATAAATGCCTCGGTATCCATAACCAACACAAAATTGTCTATTTTTTTTGTTTTTAATTACGCCTCTGAGTACGTCCACTTCTACACCGCTGTCCACGCCGCTCTGTTTCGTGGCGTCGCACTCATTCGCTTGTACTTTTGTTCCTGCCGCTCACCGCACCGCGCGCCGCTGTAGCGATTCGCTCGGATAAAACCGCGCGCGAATTCGCTATGAGCGGCGGCTCGTGGCGTGCTTCAAACATTTTCATACTTTTGATCTTACCGCTCGCCGCCCCGCATTTCGCTGCCGCTCACAGCGGCAAGGTCGTGAACGGACCGTTAGACCGAAGGTCGTGAACGGGCCGTTACGCTTTGCGTCTTCAAAGTGCGGACGTCATATTCTCGAGGAGACAGCGACTGCTTATTTATCTGATAAATTTACGACGAAGAAAAAGACAAATGCCCTTATTCATAAAAACGAGTGAGATTAATAAAGGTTTTACAAGTGTTTTGTTTCTTTTCTACATTTGCAAAATGAAAGAGAAGATTCCGATTTTAAGACCATTTTAACTAAAATAGGTTTAATAAGCATTTATGAATAATAGCCAAAAAATATAAACAATGCAGTATGGAGGGTAGAAGTAAGGAGGGCAATCTGCGTACATGAAAATTGTCCGTCAAAATGTATTAAATTAGGATGGCGCCACATTTGCATCAGGGTAAATTTTAAAGGAAGCTAATAAAAAGTCAATCAACGTACTATTCACAGTTTACGAAATAAAATCACTCCAGCTACAAGTTTTCTCATCAAAATTCTTCAAGGTTATATTTACTACATTATTTTGAACTACGCAAGTAGTTGAAATTTCAATAAGTAACTACTTTGGTCGATAATAATATTAAATTGTTTAACTCGACATACTTCACTTCGTTTACAAATTGCTACATTCATACCATACCCTTTGGACACACCAGCGCCATTCTGGAGGATTTTGGAACTGTTATTTAGCGCATACAACTGGACACTTTTTCAACTTTTCTCCCATATAAGATTGCCCTCCTTACCTCTACCCTCCATACAATGCAGAATTTTATTCAGTCAATAAATAAAAAAATTTCTTCGTCCAAGAAATGAATTCCTCTCCTGTTATTATTTCTGTACACTATGTCTATTATATTTAATGACTCTCTCCTTTCGCAGGTCTGCTGGAAGAGATTTCTTTAAGAAATAAGCAGTACCTTTGTACATAATATATCCAAATGTTGTGTCCTATTACTTCTTGTGTAGATAAATTGTTAAATAAATAAATAAATGAAATATTTCGTTCCATGCCCTTTGTTTAGTAATTTTATCTTTAATGGAAATGAAAATGAAAATTGAACAGATGGTACAGTCCATTTTTTGTGTGTCAAGGTTAGGCGTATGATTATATAGTTGTGATTCATACTATAATCAACTTACAATGTTATACTGACTTGCACATTGCGAAAGAAAAAACAACTACGATATTAAAATTTGCACTTCGCGAGCTACGGCGTAAAAAGACTAAACATTTTTCTTGAACACTCTTTGCTATTGTCCCGTAACATTATGAGAAAATTCTATCAATATTTTGTCAATGTAATTTTGTAGAAATATCTAAAATGATAATCCCTTATAGACCGTTATTAATAAACGGTATTTATCCCCTCAGCTAATAAAGTAAAGGCCTACACGTATTTTGATAGGTAAGCCAAGTCAGGCCAAGTCATAGTCATAAAAAGGTGTCGTAGTGTGTAACTTTCAATAATAGTGTGTGTGAACTGTGAAGTGACATAGTGCTCGTTTTAGATTAACGTAGACCACTAGTAAATTGTAGCAGGCGATAAAAAATGTAGATCATGCGAATTAGATTTAGGGATCCCCTAAACAATTGATTAAAACATAATGAATCACGAGGGTAACTTTTAAAAGATATCAAGGAATTCTGTAAATATTACTAATTATTGGTACAATCGAGGAATTCCCTTGATGAATGTAAGTATTATATTACGAGATCGGTACTTTCAAGAATATATTGCAGGACAGTGCTGCCAGTATATAGATAAGAGAAGGCGCTTCAATAATTTCTACCAATGGGGTGCTTTTGTTGAACAATCGAGAAAGGGTAGCTTGCAGGGTTACCAACTATAGTAAAAAGCAAAGTAAAGTGGAGTGATGATGATAATATTTATGATTTTGTTGATCGATCTATACAAAGAAAAGCAGCGTCTTTGTCAACATAATTATTTCGTCGTCGTACGTGGCACTATACTGATCGAACAACGGATGCATGCATGCCTACAGTACAGCATGATAATATGAGGTAAAAAAATAAACTAATTTTAATCTTTCCTTCCTCGTTGTGTGCATGAGTTGTATCCTCAGAAATATTTTCTTGAACTTTGTATTAGAATATTGGGGAATATAACATGTACCGAAAATGGTCCAAAAAGGTGTTCAATTATTATTATTTTTTTATAAAAAATACTTTGATTAATTTCATACTAAAATTACAACACTGGGCTTACTAAATGAGTTGACAGCTCACGAAACTAGCGGGTTGGTTAAAGCCAATTCAGCCAACATTCCACTTGCGAATGCGATCGATCGCGAGCAAGGTGTAGTTGTGTGTGGTAGTAAGCGCTCGGTGGGTTTGAAAAATGGCTCTATTCAGGATTACATCAACCAGGTTATTAGAAGCGCAGGTAAATAGATCGTTAATTTAATAAACAATTCTTTTAAATCGTATAGTACCTACCATTCATGCACTGTAATGATTACTTTTTTTATAACCTTCTTGCCCACATTTTGGTTTCGAAGTTATGTAATGTGAATAAAAACTATTTTGGGAATAATTGCAGATGTAATGCATCGCGGCAACTAGTTTATTAATGAACAGTTTTGTTTAAATTTACATCTTAATATTATTAATATCTTGAACGATTAAGTTACGGCGGCCGGTGTATCATAGCATGCCGATTTCCAGCGGGAAATCCCGAACCAGATGTTTTTTTTTTAGTTAAAAGCATTTATTTTTGCAGTATAATTTATTAATTTGGCATATAATAGTTATCTTAACACTCTTTTAGTCAAAGCTCCGCTATGTGAACACATTTTGTTGCGCTTTTTACTAAGATGAGGTCGCAAAAAATATCACGGTCGTCTTTGGCGTTCTCACATTAAACAGACGCCTTATAATCGAAATGGTCTCTGTGACCTCATCATCATATATTTCTATATAACCCTTTACAACCGGAAAGTTTTTTTTTATTTTTATACTATAAAACCTTTTTCTTGGCATTCTGCTATGTCTACAAAGCCTCAAAAAAATAGTTAAAAAAATCTCGAGTTCATAGTTAACCCACAATGCTACCCGCACGATCGTGAGTCACAGGTTGTACGTGACATAGTCACGATCGTGAGGTTAGTTTAAACTAATCTTATATTTTGATAGTTTGAGGGCAAATAAAGAGTTTTATAATGAAATCAGCCTCTTTATTAATAATTAAGTTATAATTAATTCACTTTCATAGCATTTGTCTTCGCACTAAACATTTGTACAAGCCTTTAGCAACATGGTGCAATTTTTTTAGTAAAATGTTAACAAAACCAAAATATTAAATGTAATTATTCTTAAATGTAACCATTAGTTAAAAAAACATCTTATTATGCCTCTTAGAGTTATCAGGAACTAGGAGTATCATATCATCCTTTGGTGTGGTAAGACTTGAAACAGTCTTTACCGCGTGTGAGATGCACAAATAGGTGTCGCATTTTTCACAACGTATCTTTGTGCGACTGGTACAATTTTCGTACTGGCGCATTCTTGGTGCTTTTATTTCGTCAAATACTAAACTACAGAAGCTCCAAGTCCAAGAGATTTATCACCAAACATTATTTTAGCTCCTCGATAGATGTCAAAGTTGAGCATCCATCCTTCACTTGTAGTCAGCACGAAATTCTTCAGACCAACCGGGCGCGGTTTGTTTCGGACTACCTGACGTAGTATACACCTGCCAGTAAATGGTATCATTATTTTGCTCGTCAATGGAGTAGAAGCCAGGCGTTACACGCTGCTTTTACCCTGTCAATCATTGGCTGTGCCTTCCACAATGGGTTGTTTTTGTCATGCGGCAGGGCTTCATCTGAATCTACGACAAGCAATGCATTACGAACTGTCAAGAACCCATCACGAGCCATTTGTTGAGTTATTATGTCTAGTTTTCATCCACCTTCCCAGTACATTGGAATACGGGGGTAGGGAATACATCCCATGATAATATGTATGGAAAAGACTCTGGCTACTTCTACAGACATCAGTTTTAGTTCTAGACGAGTTTTTTTATGATGGTACAGGTTTGTACATCTGGCAACTTCGTCGAAAAACTCTAATCAAAGTAGTAATATGAGAAATACTCCATTGGAGTCTTGACAGGAGCCACGGGCAGTTAAGTATAGTCATGATTTCGATCATCAGAAGGTACCTGCTTCCAAACTCTCTTTCGAGGAGGTGGCCGTGAAGATCCGAGGGCGCGGAGTTAGTTGTGATGATGCTGGAGTATCCTGCGTCGGTTCCGACTCTAGTGCTGCAGACGGTAGTAGTTCAGGTTCGAGTTCAGTGTGAAAATTGTCGAACTGAAGATTGTCAAAAATGCTGGGTTGGGTCCTCAATATCTTCGATAACGGATAAGTTTCCATCGCCCAGCACGTCTATAACTTGGTCTTCGTTCAAATTTCTGCCTAAAATTTTAAACAAGATACTCTCAGTAACTAAATCTACGTACACACAATCGTCAATTACAGTACTTACTCCCAAATAACATGTTGGGATTACGACCGGAGCCACACGATCGTAGCGGTCAGACTTTACGACTTAATTGTAAATAAACTGCAAAAGTTAGCATAAATCTAAAATTATCTAGGTGTTTAAACATCCTTTAACTTTAAAATAAGTACAAAATACTATAAAAAAACAAATAGTTATTAATCAAAATTATTACTTACCCGCGGCGCGGCGAGGGTCGAAAAATGCAGCCATCGTTCATCGCAACCCACACGTCGCTGACCGCCTCCACACTGCCAGTGTATTTTTTCTCGTGCGTAGAATACTCCTCACAAACGATCGACGCCGGTCGCGTTCGGAAAAAGTAAATTGTTTGGCGCCAATATTTTTTTTAATCAAAACTCACGCTCGTATAAGCCCGGGTGTAAAGGGATAAGTTTCCACTTTTATAGAACCAGGTTGGTAGATGTGTAATTTTATTAGTATAATATCAATTACTTTTTTTTTATGTACATTAAAGTCTGACTTCAATATACATTGTGCTATGGAAGTATGGACCATCTAGTCATTAAATGTTGATGCACAATAGTTAGGTCTTATTATCTTCAATTCACGTTATAGTTATTTAGTGTTCATTTATTGTAATATAAAATATTCATGTTCATGTACTTGCCTTGAATTATGAATTTGAACACATCTGATTAACCTTTGTCCTGTAATAAAAGCCGTACTGTTTTAGACAGTACTGTAGTATTTACAAAAAGTTTGTAAATTGAGGCTATTATAATTTTTTTTTATAGTTGTTTCTTTCTCAGTCTCATTCTTCTATAGTTTTATTTTCTCTATAAGTACAAAATAATGTCAATTAATTAATAATTAAGATTTAGCACTGCTTAATATTTACTTCCTAAAATTAGTCATAATTAATGTATCAATTAATAAACACTCATAGGTATCTTAAATAATATTTCATTCATAGGTAAGCACTAAGTGTGTTATTGTATTCTTTCTTTGTTTTAATTTCTTAACCTTGACTTACATATTCTTATTTCACCGCCACAAATCTCAAATACAAAAGCTCATAATACTTTTAATTTAGAAGTTAATGTAATGTTGGCAAAACCCCTTTAAAAGCAAAATAAACTCTTTGTAAACATTAATAATTTATGACAGTTGTTACATAATTCTCTACAAAAGTCATATATCCTGTTGCAATATATACATATAGTATAAATTAATGTTATCTTAATCTTATCTTGAGACAGTATATAAATATGCCATTGTATTAGACTAAACTGTTAACTGCAATGATTGATCTTTTATGGAAAGATCTGGTCATGTGAGATTTGCAGAGTATGTGGCAGTGGCAATGGCCTTGGTCAATCTATGTCAGTGTCACGCACGGTGGCGCTTGTTGGCGTGATAACCGTTGTCACCCGCTCTGCAGAGCGCGCGCTTCTGTCTCCCAATCACGTGAACCTAGTTGCATAAAATTCCTACATTCGTAAAGTTTTAACACATTTATTTTGATATCACGGCGCGCTCATTGAAAGAGCATACGCGACACACGTCATCTCGTACGAGATACGGTATAGTAAAATTCATGACATAATCAGCACTTGGCTTAACAATGTCAGGTGACTATTGTTCTAGACAGGGCGAGATTTACATAATAATGCGTGAAGTTTTTTTCGTATATCGACATATTTCGATTTTAATGTGTGACAGCATCCTACGCGCTAAACACGGGTTATTGTGGCGTGGTTCCGCGTAATCGTTATCAGTAAACTAAGTAACAGAAATCCTCGCAATGACATTCACGATGAATGTCCTCTGCTATGTCCCAACTCTAAAGATAACCACGCAGGTCAACCCGCACTCGCATCGGGCACTCGCCCAAATGCTCACGATTATTATAGGCACATGTAACGCGTACCTTTGGTAACAAATAAAGCGTAACATGTATAGAAATCGTACAAATTGATTGTATTTGGGAATTATCGAAAACTATACACATGGAAGTAACGCGGATATAAATAAAACTGAAGAACGTCGGATACTCTATGACGCACTTGTTCAAGGTTGCGTTGAGCTATGGCTTCTAATGGTAAAGCAAAAACAACAGTTTTGTTTATTTAATAAAATCTAATAGCACGGAAGCAATTCATAATACGGAGGCAATGTAATAATATAAAATACATTTGATATAAGATAAAGCTTGAATATTTCTGAGCGTTTTGGTGATGTTATCACGTGAACATTGGTTAAGCCGATTGTTTAATAAAATATACTAGCGTATGTTATGTGATAGGTGGTATTGTGATAACAACTGATAAACCAACCATACTAATGTAAATGAAGTATAAAACTAGAAAAGTTTGATTTTGCTTTTAAATAGATAACATTAGTTTTCGTGTGTCTCGTGTTTTTATCAAGTAGGTATGTGGGTCTGAGGACATATTATGGCTTTTCCATTCACATAAAAAAAATGAAACGAAAATGTAATTAGATCGCAACTGATTAGTTTGCAGTTTATATTATGAACATTGTAATGACTTCATTTACTAATAGAAAAATGTACTAGCAAAGGCCTTCAGATTCCGTCGTTTGTTCCTAGTTAGTTGTTATCTGAGGTTTAATGTATTTCAAATAGCGTGTCGTGCCAATTGATTTAAATTACTAAAGGTTGTTTACATTTTGCTTAAATTGAAATAATGTCTAGAATGATTCAAATTCTTAATTTTAAAGACACAAAATACGCATTCAAATACATCGAAAAAAACTAATGGCCTGAAAGATACGCCATATTAAAATGAATGGTTCGGAAGTATTTGATCTCGAGATTTACTTCAGTACCAGCGACAACAGATTTCAATATGAAAACAAGTTAATCAAAAGGCTTGTTTATTAGTCCAAGATTTAATTTTATAATTAAATACAAATTGTAGAAGGAAAAACTTAAACCTCAGGCAGGACTCGAACCTGCGACCACTGGCTTGACGCGCCAGTCGCTTTACCAACTAAGCTACCGAAGTCACTGCCTGGAAGTTTAAATTTCTCCTTCTACTTATGACGTCTTTATAGGGCGACGTATGCGACATCTAGTGAACCTACCTTACGGTTGGCCTCACCGACTCTGATAAACAATGTGTTAATCAGAAGTCCGAGAGATGGCGCTGGCCCAATACTTATTATTTTTAATTATTTATACACATTATCGCATGTGTTAGCGAATATTTGTAATTAAATACAAATTGTAGAAGGAAAAACTTAAACCTCAGGCAGGACTCGAACCTGCGACCACTGGCTTGACGCGCCAGTCGCTTTACCAACTAAGCTACCGAGGTCACTGCCTGGAAGTTTAAATTTCTCCTTCTACTTATGACGTCTTTATAGGGCGACGTATGCGACATCTAGTGAACCTACCTTACGGTTGGCCTCACCGACTCTGATAAACAATGTGTTAATCAGAAGTCCGAGAGATGGCGCTGGCCCAATACTTATTATTTTTAATTATTTATACACATTATCGCATGTGTTAGCGAATATTTGTAATTAAATACAAATTGTAGAAGGAAAAACTTAAACCTCAGGCAGGACTCGAACCTGCGACCACTGGCTTGACGCGCCAGTCGCTTTACCAACTAAGCTACCGAGGTCACTGCCTGGAAGTTTAAATTTCTCCTTCTACTTATGACGTCTTTATAGGGCGACGTATGCGACATCTAGTGAACCTACCTTACGGTTGGCCTCACCGACTCTGATAAACAATGTGTTAATCAGAAGTCCGAGAGATGGCGCTGGCCCAATACTTATTATTTTTAATTATTTATACACATTATCGCATGTGTTAGCGAATATTTGTAATTAAATACAAATTGTAGAAGGAAAAAGCCAGTGGTCGCAGGTTCGAGTCCTGCCTGAGGTTTAAGTTTTTCCTTCTACAATTTGTATTTAATTACAAATATTCGCTAACACATGCGATAATGTGTATAAATAATTAAAAATAATATTTAATTTTATGTTAGAATTAACTAGAATGATAATAAGTTCATATATGAAGCTGGCGTCTTCGTAACTAAACTTGGTTGATCCGTTCGGTCTTTGGCTAGGGGAAGAACCACTCTTTAAACCTACGTAAAATTCCAGCGTCTGCAATAACGATAGGAAGTTTCCATTTTATCATTGACAAGCGGGCCCACGTAATAAATGCCGAAAACTTTCCTCGTGAATAGAGTTGGCAACCAAGACGATACGCGGATTTTAGAGCACAGAACCTGGACATGTTTTTTTAACATAGTCAGTGTAATAAAACGGTTGATAATGACATCAATCACCTTCTCGGTCGGCCCAAGACTTAATTTTTTAAACCCGGACTACAAATTAGACCCCGCGCCGGGACGCTCACCAGATGCCGGACGCCCTCCAAACTAGACGAATCCGGGTAAACCCGGACGGATGACAACCTTACTCTTAAATAACTAATACTAATAACAGTGTTAAAATCCGTTGCTTAGTATAAAAGATCTAAGCGTAAAGACGGCGGGAGCCACTTTGTTTTATATTACGTAATTTGAAATTCTGAAGGCGTTTTATTTACGTCTGCGATGATAGTAAAAATACATCATAATAATTTGATTGAATAACATATATAAATAGGTAAACTGATATACAAATTATAGAAATGTACACAACATAAATACATAATTATTATTTGTGTAACATGTGTTCTAAGATTTGATATTACTGTGTCCATTTTAATTATTAATGGCCTTGATGTAAATACTGTGGAAAATTTATAAGCATTAGATGCGTGTCCCCTGATTTCTTTGTAGTTTTTCATTCGAGGACTAAATTAATAGAAATAATATGAACGTGTTTATCCACGACTTTACAATGACAACTTTTCCAGGTTTTCTTTATCCACTCAAACGTCATTGTAACCTGTGGCTATGAATAATTAGTAATAGTGTGTTAACACAGTAAAATCCTGCTGATTTAAAGGAATAATTCTAAATCGTATATACGTTAATAGTTTTCTAGGAATTTGAAACGGCCAATCCAAGCCTTGATATTGTGTATTTCGTAGTTCTTGGCCAATTATGGTCTCGAGCTGAAAACGTTTCGCCATCGTGTACCTGTCTTAACCGCAATACCATTTATTTGAATGCCTCTTTTATTAAACTCCTTTTGTATACGTTCTCGAGTGACAATTCTGGTCAATGTTTTAGTAAACACAAAAGACGTTTCGACGAAGTAGGGCTGGTTGGCTTCTATTGTGAATCTTTCAATGGATATCTGAGAAGGCTGTATTCACAACCTTTTACCCGGTAAAAATTAAATCATGAAAAGAAAAAACTCTGTCCTTTTTTTCAAGTATTATTTAAATAGATCATTTTCCTTTTACCATTGAATTGTAGTGTCTGTTAGTCTTGAGGAAAATATCGAACGAGGCCTGGGTTTTTACATAATCGTCGGTTCGGCCTTATTTCCTCTGACCTCACTGGGCATGCGCCGTGTCCTCGTTAACTGTAGTATATATGATTATGACAATGGGGATGCTCGCACTGTGGTGTCATATTCGTCATTGAAGCCGAGGCGCCTTAGTTGCTAATGGGCAGTTGTTTGGATGCCGGGATGTAGATCCACAAGACAATGGATATTCTATTGTTCAATAAAACTGTCATACCCAGGACATATTACAGTGACCCATAGCAACGATAATAAACGCTAGAAATACTTTTAACAGAACTTAAATTAGATATCTAATAATTTAGAAAAAGCATTGTTTATTGTCTTTGATTTGCCTATAAAGTAAGCAATTAATGATTTAATGTTAATTTGAATGCTCTTCTTTCTGTACCTATGATAAATCACCAAGTATGCAAGTATAAAATAGGTACATGTTAGCACAAAATGGGTGTTCTTTGTGCATGTGATTTGAATGTTTGTGAAAACCCCCGCGACACAAGGATTAAATTCCTTAGTGCGGGCGTCGTTTATATTACAAAAAAAAAAAAAAAGAAAAAAAAAAAAATGTTCTTGTTACATTATATCAGTTGTTATCCGCATCTCGTTAACAGTATGAAGGGTTTACGTACGTAATGTGATTTATAATGTCAATTAGGTTAAACTCTGGCCTGCGCTGACCTACCGACGTACTTATTGATTGAATCATCGCCGCTATCATTGCTGTGATGATTCTATTTATAAACAAACACTTCCTGTTGCTGTAGTTGAGCAAGTATATTTATTTAAAGTTCTCAAATCGATACTACCTTAATTACGAGAGAATGTAGAATTGGGTTCTTAAAATACGCTTGACTACTGGCTTCGAATATTTATTATGGAAATCAACACTTTTATGCAAAGAAGCCAAAAGTCTATAAGTAGTTTTAATATGTAAATACCTGACTATTGTCGAAATCAATTTATATTTGCCAGTCTCTTTAACTGTGAAGATTCTAGAAAGGAGAATGATTAACACTTATTTTTAACTGTGAATTAACGTATTTCACATATACTACGTAGTCTATGTACCTAAAATTGTATGTGTAACGTGACTTGAAATGGTGTTTCAAGATAATTAATGCAGGAGATCGCCTTGAAACTTCTAGTTTGGCTTCGATAAAGTACACAAAATTATTTGGAGAAACATCCTAATATATTATTTGGATGGCTAACAATAATATTTGTTTTGTGTTGTTTACCTTAACCTGACCACGCAAATACACAAGTTGCACTTTGATCCAAGAATGATAATTTATAGGTAGTTTAAATTTACTTAGTATCTAATTATTTAATAGTTATTTAAAATTAACGTTCTTTTTTCTGTTCCGTTTAGAAAGTATGCCCTTCGGCATCTATTCTGCTAAGAGGTTTGAGCGCAGAGTCGACCAACCTCAAAAGCGTGCTTCAGGAAAAAATCCCTAAAGAGCAAGAAAAGATCCGGGAGTTCCGCAAGAAACATGGAGGCACCAAAGTCGGAGAGGTCACCGTGGACATGGTAAGTCACACATTTATTAGACGTGTTTTCTTTCTGATAAGATGTATTTACTTTAATGTCGCATTTAACCGTAACTACAATTAGGTGTCAACACTGTCCTCAATATGTTGTTTATTGAATTTGGTTATCACAAACAAATACAAGTTCATTGACATTAAAAATCGTGAAATGTTAAAGTACCCGTGTTTGTATTCGTCGTTATTTAATATTCCTATAACAGCTCCTCCTGCCGTACAAGGTAAAAACATCAGGCGGACAATGAACCTCATTTGCATGGTTTAGCCAAACTTTATTTTAATATTAAAATTGGCAACGTTATGTTTTCTTACGATTTCTACAAGAAAGAATATATTTTTTTGTTACATAATGTAATGAATATTTTAAGAATAATAAATTGTGCTTTGTCGCAGATGTACGGAGGTATGCGTGGCATCAAGGGTTTGGTTTGGGAGACTTCCGTTTTGGACCCTGATGAGGGCATTCGTTTCCGTGGCATGTCCATCCCCGAATGCCAGCAGGCGCTGCCTAAGGCTAAGGGGGGCCAGGAGCCACTGCCCGAAGGTCTGTTCTGGCTCCTCGTGACCGGAGATGTACCCACCGAGGCTCAAGCTAAAGCCCTGTCCAAGGAATGGGCACAAAGGTTGGTTTTCTCTCATGTTACCATTTCCTACAATACATGAAAATCGACCAAGCTATTTTAGTAATGTATAGAAAATCAACGTGTTTACTATTCCCTCACAGTAATTATTTAAATTATTACCGTGCGCGTCACGCAACTAACCTTAATCATAGTACATTAGCCGACATTACCTTTATTCGACAGATATTTTAACCTCAAACATTTTTTTGTTTCACTTGGCCCTAATCACTTCCCTATTGGTAATATTGTAAGAGATAGCGTTGTGTGAGGAGATTTGTGCGGTTTCTCGATATAATTAATCACTCGACACACCTTTCTAAAGACAACGTAATCTGGTTTCGGCGTCCTTGACCGCTGCTTAGTGTTTGTTAAGTAGGAGTTAAGTAGTTTGTAGGACTTATGAGATCAAATAGGCTTATTCTGTTTTTTTTTTGTATATTAAATTAAAGATCTAAAGTGTCTCGTTAAACGTGTTTCGTCATCACCCTGCTGCCACTATCCCAATTTAATTTGGGATCGGCGCAGCAGGTCCTCCATACTTCTCTATCTTCATGCAAAACAAGTTTGTATGTAGTCAAGTACTTGTTTCGGTTATGAATGTAAAATGATGGTAATAGGGCCGAGCTGCCAGCACACGTCGTTACCATGCTGAACAACATGCCGAGCAAGCTCCACCCCATGTCACAGTTCTCGGCCGCAGTCACCGCTCTCAACAGCGAGTCCTCGTTCGCGAAGGCTTATTCAGAGGGTGTTCACAAATCCAAGTACTGGGAGGTAAGCAATCAATATTCAAATTATAATGATCTAGTTTAAAGTTGTGCACTGCTTCATCATTTACGCAACTACTGATACCCGCTGATAAAAACTTAATGAGTGTTGTCAAGGTATTTATCTACATCTATCTTTATCAGCGTTCTCCCCGAAATTCCACTAGGCTCTTATGTGACTGTCGCATGTTTTGATAAATATTAATGGGTATAATTTCCATAATAGTACGTATACGAGGACTCCATGAACCTCATCGCGAAACTGCCCGTTATCGCTGCCACCATCTACCGCAACTCTTACCGTGATGGCAAGGGTATCGGCGCTATCGACGACAACAAGGACTGGTCTGCCAACTACTGCACCATGCTCGGGTTCGAAGACCCCCAATTCACAGAGCTGATGCGTCTATACCTCACGATCCACAGGTACGTGTGTCACTGTTTTGTAACGAAACAAATGTAGGTACCTGGTACATGTTCAGATAACTCTTTATAAGTTTCAGTAAACAAGATAAAACCAAACGACATTTGCTTGAGATGTGTTGTTACGTAATGTTTTAGACCAAAACTCAGGATCAAGTCTCTGCCAAAATCGTATATCAATTTAACTAGAATTATTTATGTTGAACATACGTTGTATAAATTATTTGAAAAAAATCCAAAGCGACACGACACCGCCTGCATCCTAAACATAGATTTTGAGTAACACTCATAATAAGATGTAAGTTATCGCACTTAGTGATAATGCGAATGTATATCCAACTAACCATTCAATAACTGCTATTTGCGAATTGTTCTGCATGTTAATACCTATGTACTGTACAAACATATGTTCTTAACATCAAACATCCCGTTTTGTAACTTTAATATTTTTTTATAAGTAATGTGTCAGAAACATGTGCCTCAAAATAAAAATAAATGAACTCGATATTACGAGTTACAAAAAAAAACGGCATCTTTTGTAATATACCGATATACGTTACATAATGACGACGATGATGATGCGACGTTTTGCATAAATTACCTTTTGTACCTAACATGCTAGCCCGTATGTTGTGTGTAAACGTTTTTAATAATCAAACGTGGCATGTTTGTTCATGATTAACAGCTTTGCGAGATTGTCTCACTATGTTTGTGTCATCCATTCGCTGTTTCCATGTTTCAGCTTAGCGAATAAACCACTCAATAAAAAGGTTATATATTAATTAGCTGTGCTTGTAACATAAACATGATTGATAGCTTCGCGAAGAAATTGTTTTATTTCATATCTTGACAGTATTTATCACTAAGCTTAGCTATATTATATTTATATTTCTGGGCCCGAATCAATTGATTCTATTTTTGGTAGAACGTCGACGACCTTCTAGACAGTTCTAGATATAGATATTTGCCTGAATTGACTTGCAAATTAGTGTCAATTTCTATCAAAAAACATCTATTGTGGCTGGCAGATTCGGGGTCTGGTCACTTAACCGAATGAAGGTTAAAGTCATTGTAAGAACATTGACAACCAACTCAATTTATAGAATATTATTATTATGTATATTCTTTTAAATTGCTGTTCAGCGATTACCAATCAGATATAGGTTATTAGTAGGAAAGTATTCATTACAATCTCACAATAAAAACAGTAGATTCTTTTTAATGGATTTAATGCTTATGCATACTTTATATTCTGTGTAAATAAAACTATGTTATCAATAATACATCTCTTGCAAACTGTTCGTTTGGTTTATCTATATTTCTATAAAGATATACTTAGGAATACTTTGAAACCGCCAACTCTTGTAGTGAGGATCATGTTGAATTTTTTTGTGCAGCGACCATGAGGGAGGCAACGTGTCCGCTCACACGACGCACTTGGTGGGCTCCGCTCTCAGCGACCCCTACCTCTCCTTCGCTGCCGGTCTCAACGGACTCGCTGGACCCCTCCACGGTCTGGCTAACCAAGAGGTTCGTTATTTAATTTATTTTTATTTATAAATATTTTGTCTTTGGTTGAGTTGAGATTGAAATCCTATTGCATACTCATATAAAACTAAGTTAAGTACAAAAAAGTAACAGTTTCACTAATAACACAAGCTATATTTTTTATGAAAGATGTGGTTAGAATAATAGTCATATTCTCCATATGGAGGTATAACCGGTTTCTCGGTATGGTTATAATCATTGTTCATGACTATTTCTTATCTGATATATCCCACGTACAGATTGCAAATGACGCGGGAAGTTGATTAGTAATACTAGCATGTATCCTGCTGCCTAGTGGACACAACAAGATGATGATTTGTTATTTCCAGGCATGATTGTTACACATACATAAAAAAACATACATTTTACTGTAAATTACATGGAGGCAGCTTAGTTATATTTACAGAACAGCCAAGAATGTGTAATTTCATAGTATTGCACAGTGTGACTCGACACACGTTTGGTAGTCAATAACAGAATGTGTCATGATAAATTGTGATGTTCCTGCAAATGCTATCAAGTATGGAGACATAAACAATCTTGTATATAAATCTATTGTGCATTTCGCAGACTAATAAATAAAAGAGATTAAAAATGATTAATAAGGTTAAATGTTTAGGTGCTGATCTGGTTGGAGAAACTGCGCAAACAAGTTGGCGATAACTTCACCGAGGAGGGACTCAAAGAGTTCATCTGGAAGACTCTGAAGTCTGGCCAGGTCGTACCCGGCTACGGTCACGCCGTATTGAGGAAGACTGACCCCAGGTAAGAAAAACTATAAAACACATGAATCCTTATAGATTCTCACATTGACAATATAATTATGGTAACTTAATTTGCTCTGCTTGTTCCTATAGGTACACATGCCAGCGTGAATTCGCACTCAAGCATTTGCCGAACGATCCCCTGTTCAAGCTGGTCGCTGCCGTCTACAAAGTTGTGCCCCCGATCCTAACAGAGCTCGGCAAGGTCAAGAACCCCTGGCCCAATGTGGACTCTCACTCCGGTGTCCTCTTACAGGTTAGTGTCCTGTTCAACCTGATTACTACATCTTGTTGTTCTGTTCCTCGGCTCAGTGACTGATTTGATTGTTTGCGTACAGTATTACGGACTGAAGGAGATGAACTACTACACCGTGATGTTTGGCGTGTCCCGCGCTCTCGGCGTCCTCGCTCAAATGATCTGGTCGCGCGCCCTCGGCCTCCCTATCGAGCGGCCCAAGTCTCTCAGCACTGACATGCTGATCAAGCAGTTGGGCAAGTAACCATAATACCGAACAAAATAAACCAATTCGTTCAGGCTAGATCGTACTACGTGCTTCAGGTAGTTAACACGAATCCCCTGAACGGACATACCGAGTTTGATTCACACATAACACCAATAGTCAATTTATGTAGTGATATTTTTTAACGTTTTCTACCAAAATTAATCAATATTCTTATTTATTATCATGTAGTAGTAAGAGTAAGTGATGCATTTTTATTGCGTTGTTTTTTATTATTATTGTTGAGTATATTTTAATTTATATAATTAATCATGATACCACTGAGTACTTATTTCTGTGATGAGAATATTGTTTGATACTATGTACATTATTGTAATTTGTTTAACATAATTTAATGTATTTTTTTTTGTAATAGGTATGTACATTTTGTTCTAAAAATTGACTTTGCGGTGGTGTGTCTCAACTGTTAAATCCACGTAGCTGCCAGAATACGACGAACTAGTTAGTGACTGGTCACTTAGGTCGTTTTACGTAGAAACTTTAATAGTGAATATGCAGTATGCTGTGCATACTGTTTTCTTAGGTCAAATGCGATTTCCATTCTTTCGTAATATTTATAAATCATTTGCATTAGAACTTCAAAATTTAGCAGCTTACTCAGTATTGTACTTAGGTTCAATCATAAGTCAATTATGAATGGATTTAAACATAGTTGGTCTCGTGGGTACTTAGGCGGGATGAATATTTTTGGTATAGGAGCTACTGAGCTAATTATTTTCCATGCTGCAATTATTACTTTGTTAATTTTAAATCAACCCTTATAGTTTTACTGTCACTACAATAATTTACCAAAGTATTTACGAATGTAATGTAGATGCACATAAGAGATCGTGTAATCGATAAACAAGCCAATAATTATATATAATAGACTTACGTAGCAATCGGTCGCATAAAACCATCGCATTCTCTGAGTATTGTTCAAGCAATACCAGTTATTAATTTTAATTATTCTTTAAAAACTTAACATACTTGATTGTCTACTTGAACAGTTCGGTCATTATGTAAAGGCGGTGCGACGCCATTTTGTCATATTCAATTCACGAAACAATTCAAAATTTGACAATACTAAAAATAAAGTGGTATGGTGTAGTATAAAATTGTGTTTTTATTTTAAATCAGTTTCCTGAATATTATCCTACCTACAACAACCTACCTATTAATCCTATACTTGAAATTTATGATTTTAACTGAAAGTCGCCAGGCTGTCCAGCGAGAGCAAAACCTGCATGTTGTCTACGAAGTTGTAACAGTTGTATAATAATTTATTGCGAATCAATTTGTTTGTTGGGACCATTCATGTACCAAAATCCTGTCATGCACTCATAAGCTTCAAAATAGCAGTGGTGTTCCAAAAGTGCAGGAACTTTATAAGGATGCAATGATGTCATACACCATCACAATTGAGCGTCATCTAATGTGTGAGTGATATAGAAGAGCGTATCTCTTATCTACTACTGACGTGCGCAGAATTTAAATGATGTTAGCTTTATGGTAGAAAACCGTACACGTGATCGATGTAACCTAAAATAAGTTCATTATAATATATTCTTTAACCATTGGCGAGGCAAGCAAATGCATTGTTTTACATGGTAGAACCTTCACCAGCCAGTGCAGTGTGCGCGTCGATTTCGCTAAAACGTTACATCGATCCTTCGTTTACTGTTTTATTCCGCGACATAGTATACGTAGAGTGAATTGGTATAAACGTGTTACCGAAGCTTAACGACGCTAAAACGCAATAAAAAGTCGATAAAATATTACCACTTATCGACCTAGTTACATTTATCAGGTATGCTATACGTATTGGTTACATGTAAATTTATTTTAACAGATGGAGGCGTTGCAATAAAAAACTTAAGATATAAGATGTCTCAGAAGCTTCGAAGAAGTCATGAAGCGTAGATTTAGTAATAAAACAATGCTAGTTTTCATTAAGATTTTTATTTATACTCATTCATACACTTAACATTCAATATATATTGTATATATCAGTCTTCATTCTGATTAGGATATGACAATAATAAAGTTAATGCCGCCTGATAGGAATGTATATTCGCCCGCACAAGTCATTTACCTAGTCATGGGATTTTTACTTATATTGTTGTGTATTCCAATAGCTAATCCGGCAAATACAGGTAAGTAGTAATTATTAACGTATATTTAAATATTGTAACATTATTTTAAATATAATTTCAGTTGTGCGTTAAAGGATTTTAAATAATTAATAAAAAATATATGATCTACACATTACAAACATCACATTACGTTCTAATAATAACAATGTAGATATTTGATAATTTGTACTAACAACCGCTAGGTGCAGTCACAGGGTAGATCTAACTATTTTTCTATTGCAGTAGTATTCAGTGACACTGAATATATTTGAAAATATCTAAATGGACTACCTAACAAAAAAGAGCTACTTGACACAAAAAAATCAGTATTACCGTAAATGGGAAAGCTCAAGGGGACTATTAAGACCCACTCCAGCCACGTGCAAAAACATGTATAGTAATGTCTCAAGTCCAAATAGGTATACTATCATATTGTATTTTAATTACATTGAAATATTTTATCTCATAACAATGTAGCAATTCAATCGCACTAACATATTGTGAAAGTTTTTGAGTGTGCATGTTTGTTACCTTTAAGTTCGAACGGCTGGACCAAATTTGATAAAATTTGGTATGGAGATAGTCGGTCGAGCTACACATGTTCGCACAAATGAACAAAAATACGCAAGCTTAATACTTTTGCTAATAAATGTCATTATAGTTAATAGCTTTCTTTTAATCCGACTGCCTTGTCAAAAGCATGAACTAAAAAGTAAAAACAAGGATGTCTTAGTTCATTGACATTGCAGTTGCGAGAACATATATTATGAACCTTTTTAATTGAAGAGTTACTCGACTGAAGACAAATTTCATTATTATAAATGATGAATGAATGAATCACTCGACTAAACAGCGAGCTACATGGCGACGCATCGCGAGAGCATCGGTGGCACAAGAACCAACCGAGGTATGACCACGACCACTCTGTCAAGAGTGTACGACTAGAAAGAGAGATATTTTTGTCAAAACTAAGTCTGCTTGTCGCTGTAGGTATTCAATTTTGATCACAGTCATGACTGTGTTTATTAAGTGTTGCTTACTATTGTTACTAATACTAGCCATACCCTCCTCGCGTCACGCAGTCGGGTAAAAATAGTCTTGTGTGTAAATAAAATCTATACAGTTGTGGAAACTAATTGGGGACAGTAAACATGTTGACATTCTTAGTTCATGTTACTTTTAATCTTAATTAGAATACCGGGTTTCCCGGTATTTTTTATGCTTAGATGTTGGATGTCAACTAGTGTTCTTGTCACGGACAAATATATTTTTATATCTATTAAAAAAACTATATAAGTAGGTATACATGTATGATTTGCTATTTCGAAACATCGTTGAAACAATTTCAAATTATTCTAATATGTTCTCGTAAAAAATAGGATTAATTAATTGAAATTACTAATATTTTTAATTTATCTAACTTATTGTCGACAAAATAAAATTGTTACTTTTAACATCTAGTTAACTTCCTAAATTCTGTCAAATATCGAACTAGCTTAATAAACCACGTGTCTACGTTTCATTATTGAAATCTTACGCATTTAAAACTACTTTCGTTGTCCACCACTGTATATGCAATAAAATAGAGTATTAGTATCATTATTATCAAAACCATAAAAAAATACATGAATGAAGCGTTAAAAACTTCCGGAGTGGGGGAAACTTACATCGTTAGCAAATCTCACGTAAATTTTCCACTGCATCTTATTTGTTTACGAGACGAAAGATAACATGCGTGTCTAATGGTTTTTCATTATCTAAAACCAGACATTTAAAATGTGTTTAGTTTAATCATGTACCTATAAAAAAGGATGGACAGACTCTCAAGAAGAAACAAATAAGTTAATCAAATATCAGCTGTTCGTTGTACGTAAAGACCTACTCACACATAGGCACAATTTATCAGCCACTATTTGTGCATCGTCACCAAATTCAGAAGCAGCGAACAATTTCTTTTAATTCTTTTTTTATATACTATTTCTGTTTATTGTAATTAAATTATGAAAAAAACGTAATATTTTATTTTCACATAGGTATTTAGTCCCTGTCGTAATATGTTATTTTGTAAATAATTAATTTTGATGTTACACCTGCCAGGCGTTCCGCGAAGCCTCACATTATTTTTAAATATATTTTTATAGAGAAATCTTACTATTAAACATTTCAGAGAGCACGCTATAATTTTGCTTGCTCGTACATGTTCTAAAAACTTGTTTGCCGACTCGTATGCGTCATAAAATAAATCAAGAAAAAAAAAACGTAAATTATGCTAACATGGCCACCCTAAAATTCACTCCCACATATTAAGTCCCCGCCATTACGTGGAACAGTCTTGTCTTAAATAGAGTTCCGTGCAACCTTTTTTATACGTTTATAATAATACTCTATTTTATAAAAATACCTTGTTTACAATTTTTTACAAAGGTTCACATAACATACCTACCTATTTAATTTTAAAATACAAGGTTTTAATTATGTAACCTAAGGACGTACACATATTATTGCATGTTACGAACTATACAACCTTACGTTAAGACAAATATTGGTAAAACCACGTTTCAGTTTAAATTGTATTAATTTACATTGTAAAGGTGTTAATCTTTCTTAATATTTTTCTGGTCTTGTTTCATGTCATGTGCAAGCTTATGCACTACCATCGATGCAAAGCGTGTTTGCTCAACCTCATCTTGGGTAGACTTGGATTCTACGACGCCCTGCGTGTGAGACGCCTGATCATCGGGCTCAATCGTGTAAGTCTTCTCGTCAGAACTTTCGGAGGGCACACGAATGTCATGGAAAGTTATCAATTTAGAACTGACGCGAGGTCCAACTGAATCGTCGTCCGTAGATATAAGCTTAGCAACTAAGGAAGACTTGCATATTCGCCATTCGTCAGCCACAAGAAGATGTTTTGTGAGATCCCAACCTGTGACGCAGAAAAATACAATTTACTTTTAATTAAATGGGGCAGCTGCGGGTAGATGATAGCAAACTAAACACTTTAAGAAACTTTAAATTTGGACTAATAAACATTTCCAATAGAATACAAAGGATCTGTAATTTTACTTCAAGATCTTGTAGGTACGAAAAGCTCAATCCTTTGTATGCAAACAAGGTGTTTTAATTAGATAATTTTGCAATATTTGGTTTCGATTAGATTGTATTACAAATAATTATTAATATTATAATGCGGTATAGTATGAGAGTTTGTAAGAGATTTTGAAAATTCTTTCACCAGTAGAAAGCTATTTTCTTTATTATAGAGATTCCTGATTAATGAATCCAAATCACTCGGTAGGTACTAAGACCACACAAGACGGGTCAGTTGGTAATAAACCTGACAGAAGAAGAAAAAAATCTTTTTTTTGGCTCACCTGTTTTTTTTAACCCTTCTCTCACAATAGCCCATTCGTTTTCTACAACATTGTTCATAAACATCATGAGTTCAAAAGAAGGCTCATAACTGAATCTGCCGACTGGATTCGCTAAGGGATCCTTAGACCAGTCAGCGCGATACAAAGTACGACAAATTTGTGCAAATGGCCGTTCCCTATTTTGGTACTTTTTGTATATTGGCTGAAATTAATGAAAAAAATTAGTTAGCTACAGTGAGGAATTATGAAAACCTGAAAATACAGCGGGATAAAATTTGACAAAAAATCTTGATATGGTCAACCATAAGAATCAAATTTCTTTATCGGACATGGTAAATTAAATGAATGGAAAACAATGAAATGTTCTTTTGCCTATGTTCGCCTATGTTCTTTTCCATGTCAAAGGCTACATGCATGCCAAATTTCATCCAAATCCGCTCAGCCGTTATTGCATGATTGAGTAACAAACATCTAAACATCCACACTTTCACATTTATAATATTAGTAGGATGCGTATCTTAGTATATGTAAAATAAATTATACTTGTCGGACACGGCGGCGCTCATCTTTTTTTAAGTTATTTTAATAAAGTTAAGGGCCGAAAGTCTATCCTAATAATAGTAATCACCGGCAGAAATACACGAATAAAAAATTACAGAAAAAAAAAATTAAAAGGACTGCAAACATTCAGTGAGGTAATCAGGTGCATAAAACTGAACAACTTTCTCCAAGGAATAGTTCGAAACCTTAAAATTGAAAATCATTTTTCTCATACAAGTTCATTTCGACCTATGTCCCCTGGGGAAAGTTGATCAGTTTTATGCATCTGATTACCTCGTTGAATATCCGCACTCCTTTTAAATTAATCTTGTATACATTCTAAAAGTAAAAATTGTCTTTCTACCGGGGGTTGCGATATTTATTACGATGTATTTCCAGGATTCTACTGTAACTTTTTAGATTATCTTTTAAACACTTTCGAGCGTTGTTGAAATAAAACCTGATCACATTCATCAGAATTGTAAACATCACACGCGCTGAACAATATCTCACACGATATATTTTGTTTTAGAAAGTACACACCCCGCGCGGTAATCGTTGTGGTGCCGGTTGCAGGTTCGAATCCCACCCATTGTACTACCGAGCAATTCAGCTTATTACGAAGGGTTAACAAGAATACTAATATGGTGCGATCAATATTGCTAAAAAGTTTTAAAAAAAGGCTGCATTCGGCATTGACATGTGGCAAGCCGCACCACACTATCCGAATTTTTATACTAATAATTATTGTGTGCGTTGCGAACAGCACCGCTAAATGTGCGATCTCTTTAATGGTAAGTGCCACGTAAAATAAGAAGTAAAATACATACCAAACGATAGTTATTGATGGCACAGATTGAAATAGCATACAACACGGCGTGGAAATAAGAACAGAGCACGTCGTTACTTGTGGCCGTCTCGCGCAGTAGCACGTACATCTTCCGTGAAGGTATACTCGCCAGCAAAATGTATTCCTTTGATTTGTAAATGTCCTGAATGTGTTGCATATAACTTGCTTTTGAATTCTTCTTAATAATTTTTTTCATCGAGTGTCCCATTCTTATAGAGAATCCACAAAACCTTCGGTCTAAAATTATAATAGGTTTAATACTTAGTAAATTTTTTCAGATTGAATTGTAATTCTATAAAATGTATGCTAAAATTTTACCTACCCAAAATATTAGGTAGATGATAGAACACTATTGGTTCATTTTTGTTGATATTGCACGGATTAGCAACAACTTCTTCTCCCAAATATGCTTCGATAATTTGTAAAAATCTTGGTTCATTTAAAGTTCTTAGACAAACAGCTCTCACTGCTAAATAATTGAATGATATATGAAACATCATCATTAAAAGGAATATTGTAAGAGAATTCCTGAAAAGGGAATTACAAGATTAATAAATGCAAAATAATGGAACAGTATATTGAGTTAAGCAATATAATTTCTTCAAAATTACTTTACTTTACATACAATTCTTAAGAGTTTTTTGTGAATCTATTATATCAGAAAGGATGTCTACAGAGCAAGTAAGTACCCGAAAATTGAGATGATCAAAAGCGCAGTGATGGAAGCAATAAGGTTGACAGCTGTTTCTTGTGCTGAATCCTTTGCTGCTACATCAGCCAGGTTTCCTCTTATAGCATGATGTTGTGTCATAGCTGCCCTAGTAGCACCACCTGTGTAATCGAGTAAGCACCTTATTAATTTCTATTTCTAACGAATAACTGTTAATAAGTAGTAATTAATACCGCCGGCTGCAGGAGGTATGGTCAATTTCATAATTTACACTATATTATAATTAGGTATTGGACTATTATTGGAATATTGCTTTATGACTGACTATGACGAATGCTTCTAAAAATAGTCCTAATTTTAACTATATAGTTGAAGGTAACACTGATTTTATCCTAATAGGGGTTATCGCGTGCTAAATATTCGCTAGGGCCGCTAGTGTCGCAAAAGGTCTATCTGTCAATTTCGACCAATAGCAGGCCAGTTGCTTCTCTCTCATTGGTGGTGTGTGATTGAGCTGTGATAGTGTGACAGACATACCGAGTTACATTAAAATTTATAATATAGGTAAAGATAGTATTTTGTTTCTGACTGACAACTGACCTGCAACTCCAACTACAGCTTTCATCATTGTGCTAACACATAACACAAAAGTGGTGTAATTCTTAAACATAGGGAGAGCCAGCTCTATACACATTGCAGCATCATTTAGTGTGTCTGCATACAGCCTCCACTTCTTACTGTAAGCATCCAAGTAAATTCTGAAAACATCAGTAATTACACCATTGTTAAATCTATATGGTATAAAGAAAACATTTTCCTCTATTGCTGGGATTAATGAACTAATTAATAAGTACTACTGACACACAATGGCCAAATCAAGAGGCTAATAGCGGGAAATAGTTGTACCATTTGAAAGAATCAAAAAATTACATGCATTTTGAGATAGTCTCAAATTGATGCAACATTTTGCCAAATATTACATAAGACATCTTTATTTACCCATAGCTGTAGGCGAAGATAATTTTCCCAATATGACCACAACCATCTTTAAAGACCCAAGTAATTGTAGCAGCCAATGGAGTAGCAGATGAATCTCCTACGCCTACACCACGCAATACTTCTTGTGTTGCCAGAATACCTATAAATAAAATACAGTAAAGTCACGAAATGAACAGGTAAAATATCCAAACTTCAATAAGTGATAGATATTTTGAAAAATTCATCTCTGAAAACATATTCTCTTTTTTTTTCAAATTAATCTCTAATTAATTTAATCCTTGTGTTGCAGGGATTTCACAAAAATTCAAATCACATGCACATAAAACACCCAGACTTGGAACAAGTATCTGTGGATCACACAAATGCTTGTCCCATGCAGGGATCGAACTAGCAGCATGATGCGCACAGTGGTAATTAGCGTGGTGACCTATACCACTTGGCTACCCATGCAGTCATTCTCTGTCAATGTATTTCTTTAAAATCAATATTAGCCAAAATACATATTCCAAGCTATCATTTTAAATTTTGTGCCATTCATATATTTAGTTATGTTGTTATGCAACTTACCAGTAATTGTGCTACAGAATGCTTGTGCTGTATCCCAGATTTGGTAGGAAATGTAGTCACTGCTTACACTGTCAGGATAACCATGAGGTAGAAATATTCTCTTAAATAAACTGGTAAATTCATCCACCTTATTTTCATCCAACACAACCAAGTTGCTCTGATCTAAAATATGAGTGTTATTCTGTGAGGTTATGATACAATTATGTGAGCATGATAGCATTGAATTGGCTTTCTTTTTTAACTTAGTCTATCTGCCCTGCACGGCGAGTCAGTACTTTTACTACTTTACTTTTAACTATTTATAAGATCTGAAGATTAAATATCTTTGTGAAGCATATTAGGAAGGATTTTAAAAATCCTAAGAGAATTATTGGTATATTGTCGGATTCTACTTGGATACTCTCAAAGTATACAAATATAATATGTTTAAGTATGCAGGAGATAATTATTATAGTACACAAGTGTCGATGGGACGGCAGACCGATACAACCAGAGAAAGATCAGGTGCAGGACCAACGGCTTTACGTGCTTACCGATAAGCTGCTTTTTACACGTAAAATTTCAATAAATGTACCTGGAAGTTTGACGTATAGCCGCTGCTTGGGAGCAGATCCGTATTTCTCTTTATAAATTATTTCACCTTCGTGAATAGTGAACATTATGTGCTATATGGAAAGTATGTTTATAGAAACTGCTTACGAAAATACACATAAAATGTGTTTGACAATACTGCAGACCTGCAGATAGTGCAGTTTGAGCAAACTATATTTACATTTATTGTACCAGCTGTAATATAAATACCACATGAATGGTTTAAACAAAACAGTGTCAACTAGGGAACGATAAAAGTAAACATTAACAATAGACTGCGTTAAAACGTTAGGAACTCGTCGGTCAAGCAAAAGGGATACCAATTATTTTGACTATCTATTTCCAGTTTTGAGTGTTTTGACAATTAATTTGACAATGCTCAAATGCTGACATTCTGACAATCTATTCGCCTTATCGGTTATACGGTAAAAGGGCGGGAGGGCTCTAGGGCTACCCATCGACAATAATCGACATAACACTAGATGGACTTAGCATATCTACCAAAAATACGTGTAACGCCTATACTTGGTTAAGGTGATACCTCCGATGTGGCCCGCGAAATTCAAATTTTCATGTGTTTTTTGCAATTTGCTTGTCAGTGACAAGTTGTAATTTGATCAAAATATGATTCGCGACAGTAACAAATATAACTTCAAATATAAGAATGATTAAAACGTTAGCTCAATTCGCTCGCACAAAGAATAATTGAAAATGAGTTAGATTTCGGAAATTTTACTAACTTTGAATTAATCTTTGTGAGAATGAATGGAGCACATGTTATGATCATTTTTATATTTAAAATTATACTTGTTATTGTCGCGAATCGAATTTTGATCAAGTTACAACTTGTCACTGATAAGCAAATTGCAAAAAACACATGAAAATTTGAATTTCGCGGGCCACATCGGAGGTATCACCTTAATGGGATAAAATGGCGGTTAATAGAGATTACCATGAGATTACCGTTGACGATATTTCTACAAAATAATATCGAGTGATCGTAAGAAGGGTTTGAAGTGAAACTTCTTTGTGCGCATGAGGATATTTTTTTACGGATAAAACGCACTATTATAACACGAAAATTTGGGACGTATTTGTCCAAGAAGAGGGAGAGATCTATCGAAACCGATTGTGAGAAAGAGTACGACTAAGATGGCGAACGTTGCATTTAAAAGCACATTACCAACTGTAGTTAATCATTGAGCGAGAAGAGGGAGTCGAGGGAGAGAGCCAGAGAGAAAGGGAGATCGAGAAAAATACACGCTATTGGTACTTGAAACTTGATATGGCAATTCTGTCGCAAAACATCTTGTACTACAGTAAACGTAGAACTTTTTTATTTGTTTACATTATAATTAGAATGTATACAGTGTGTTAACACTGTTGTAAATTAACTTATAAACATTATGACTGTGATAAAATTTAAAATCGTCATTTAAAAGCAGTTGTTCAGAGTATTATATAATATATTTTCTAACTTTTCTACTTTGTTATTTACAAGTCAATGAGGCTACCCCTGTGACTATGAATGGGCACAAGAAGAGATACCCTCTTCCACAGTGAAGAACTATAATTTTTGCAATGAATAAATTTACCAGAGTATACATTTAACAACAACATTATACAGATCTCTTTAACTAATTTGTAGTGTTATATTATATTACAGTACATCTATTGTACATATTAATTCTACAAACTGTTGTATTAAAATAAAAATAGATACTAAATTACTAATAAATAAGAAATATTATAGTTAGTTTTTAATACTTTACTTTGATCCAACAGACAAACCGTCACGTATAGTTTTTTGAATATTATTACTTACACTTTTACACTTTACTATTACTTTTTGAATTATACCTAATTTTTCTATTTTTCAAAAGACCTTAGTAATTGTCTATGGATTATTATCACTACGGAATAATATGATAACATTGATAACATCACGGAATGGAGATATCAAAATAAATATTACAATCCAAGTCTACAAGTTATTAATATTCTGTGGATCTGTAGATAGATAGTAAAACAAAAAGTTTACCTCAACAAAACCACAAAGTACTTTTTTTATACAGTCGAACACTCAAAACTTGAATGCAAAAGTTAATAAAAAAGTTGCACAAAACATTACAAGGTCAATGAAATATGTTTTTTTTTAAAGTTAATTAATTTAGACATGGTTGTTTACTTAACGCAAATTATAAAATCATAACTTATGTGCTCAAAAATGTTTTCTATATATAATGATATTTTACCTAAAATGTGAATGTGTGGCGTGCAGGCTTGTTCAATAATAAAGAAAAATGTCATTGAAAACTGAATCAAGCTATGTTGACGAATCCATTGGTATTAAGGTTGAAGGAGAATTGGGTGATTTTCAAATTGTTGAGGAAGTAAGCGACAGTGATGATGTTGACAGTAATAATTATAATAGTTCAAGGACCATTGATACCTTACCAAGCATAGCATCCAGCTTAGTTAAACCTGCTGATTCTCCAGTATGTGGTAATATAGCAGTGAGTAATTCTGAAAATGTAATAATTGGGAATAACACTTACTTTAATGGCCCTGTCACAATCAAGCAAGTTATCCAAAATGCTCCAGGTATAGATAATCCTTCATATTGTAAAACTGAGGACGAGGATACGTCTGAAGGGCAGCCAAGTGAAGGTTTAAAGAAAGAAAGATGTGAGTAAAACATACACATGTATTAGAAACTTTTATTGTATTGAGATTGGTGTATACCAATGACACTCAGTCTGTGACAGAGTTAGTACATTATTATAAATAGTTATAGATTGTTTCTCTAATATTGCAAACTATTATTGTACTTTAATGGGAACAACAAAACTTTCCATTGAGCTATAATGTTGTGATTTAAATAAAATCAAAACTATTTAAGAAGGTTCTTAGACACATTTCAAATATTCCCTTTCCTTAAATTATGTTGAGTTGGCTTATGATTCTAGTATCTATGGTTGCAGTATATATTTTTTCATCATGTAGCAGCTTGCTAGATTTTTGTTTGAAGTTTTATTTAGAACTCTATAATAGACAGAAATAATAATACCAGCCTATGAATGTCCCACTCCCGGGCACAGGCCTCTTCCTATACATGGAAGGATAACCATTTATCTTCACTCTTGCTCCGCTCTTGCTATTGCGGATTGGCGATTTCAGATTTCATTTAGGAATCCAGGTTTCCTCACAATGTTTTCCATCACAGTTTGTTAATGGTATCATAGAATAATTAAGAAAGTACATATAACTTTGAAAAAGTCACATTGGTACTTGCCTGGGTTCAAACCTGCAACCATGTGTATAGGAATTTGATCATTGATTAATCACTGCTAGGCGACTACGACATATAAAGAGAAATGCTTTGTCTTATTCATGAATATTCTTCTTCTTCTTTAAGTGCCACTCCAATTAATGAAGGTCGGCTACCAGCTGCTGGAATCTATCTCTATCTTTTGCAATGTTGATGAATATTGAACTACTCTTATATATGCTTCTTCTTTGACAAAACTTGCTGCGCTTCTAGTTACTTGTATCATAAGAGAGTGAGACACTAAATATAAGAAGCCATGAGCTCATGATTATGGCCTTGAAAACCAAATTTGAACTGAACTAGCTTGGCATCCCCAATAAAAATAACAGTTTCACTGTCCATACACAATAGTTAAACAATGGATATGTATCATATGTACACAGGACAGGGAAAAGTTAATATCCAAGCTCCCAATCATTTTTTGCAAATAAGCTATGTATACTAGAATTATTGCGAACTGAATAACACAGATTGGCATCTTCAAACCATATTGCAAAAAGTCCTCAAAAAGAAGACCACCTCTTAAAACAGTGCTCCTATTGATGTAATAGTCACCTTGATGTGTATATTTTAAAAGATAATGTTTCTAAGCTACTGATGATTGTTTTTTTCAGCAATTAAGAAGTTTCAACTGCATAGCTGGCATAAAGTAGCTTTTTCAGCAGTTTGTATTATCACACTTGGTGGTATATTTGCTATATTATCTATAATACTTAGCAGCAATAGTCAAGATGATAGTTCATCATCTAAATTAGGGGAGGAGGATCCTCCTGGTGTAACAAGTAAGTCATTTCTCTAATATTCTCTAAAATCCATGCTAACCTTTCATTATTGTGAATAATTCTGAACTTATTAATTACAATGTCTCAAACTGTACACATTATTTTAATTCTTCTTTTAATTTATATCTAATACCTAATATTATCATTAACATCATATGTTTTAGGTTGTATAATATTCTCCTTATGTTAAAAACCTCAAAATAGGGCTGCTTTTTACCAGCATTGAGCTGCATAGCTGAGAATGTGTGTGATATCCGCCAATTAATATATGTTATAATTCATACAAAGTCATAGTTTCTTGTATGTTCCCTAGGGGGAATATTTTTGCAGCTCCGTTACCTTTCTTAGTGTTAATGGATAGTCACATTTGGTAGCATTCAAATTCGCTCACTGTAATAGCTGCCTGATACAGGCATTCGACGGGATTTTTTACTAATTTTATCATTATCAGTTTGACCTTATATTGTGATATCTGAGTTGTGAGTGTGTCATTATTACATTTAGTTTTGTTGGGGAGTCCTGAAATTTGATAATGTGTTTGATATTTATTAGGGGCATAGTGGGAGTAGAGTTTCTATGGCGTAAACAAATAAGCACTCAGTTACAATTTTTGGTGTGGCTACTAGTTGAAGTAGCATGTTACATACAAAGCATAATAGGGATATTGACTATTTTTTTATCATTTAAAAAAATAGAAGGAGTGGTAATTTCTCGTCACGACACTTACTACAATATTTGCCAAAGCATGACGTCACAAGGCCCTACTCCTAACGCCCCGTCCAGACTACAAGGCGCTACCTCTCGGTACTAGTCTTGGCGAGTGCAGGCTGCAGAACTGCTAGCCAATATCACTTTCGCTTTATTCAGTTGCCCGCTACGACTACTAACCCTACGTCCTTTGACTCGCGTCTGAAAACCGACACAAAGCGGAGAGGCGAGGGAAGACGAGGGGACACGAGCACACTGTCCTCACTCTCGTACTCGCGTTCCCTCGTGGAGAGTCTGAATGGGGCATTACATTTAAAGCGCTTCGTCATATAGATTTAAAAAAAAAAAAACATGACTAATGAGTGTTTTATTACTAACTTCGGACTAAACAGAATTTTGTTATCTCGTCAACATCCCTATTAGAAATAACAAATTACTACAGTGCGATTACTTACGAACTTAATGGCGGCTGTAAAGTGCGTTACACACTGCGCAGTACCTCGCCCCGCACCCCCTGTGGTGCAGGAATTTGTTACTGCGCAGCGAATCTACATGTTCACAGGCGCCATTAACTTTGAATCGCACTGTATCCACCAATCACCCTCGCACTGGACATACTGATGACGAATAATTATTATCATTTCAGACTTCACAACGGTGGTGGGAATGTGCTATAAGAATATAAACTTACTTATAATTACTGTTATCTTGATGCCTGTAACATGTCTATTGATGTTTTATACAATACTAACATTGGATGGCTCTGGTAACGATAAGAGTGGTCAAGTGGTGGTCAAGCAGAACAATAGATCAATGAGAGACTATGATGCCATAGAGGACGATTGTCATACCTGTTCTTGCAGGCCTGTTAAGAAAGGTATTGGGTATATAGTTATTAATGATACATTTGCACAACTTTAGCAATAGTACACCACACTTAGTAGTTTCTGTACATGTAACGATCTGTAAAGGAATTCCGAACGTGCAGTTGGCGAAATAAACCCGTCTTACTTCTTCTCATGATAACGTAAATTTAAGCAATTTCTCTTCAGACATCAAACTGCTCTGGATATGGTCTTTGCCTATGCTAATCCATGGCTTAAAAATCGCTTCATAAGGTGTGGAACTGGGATATAGCAGCGACATCACTATTTATAGTACCTAGTACCTACTACAACAAATAAGATTTTAATTAATATTAAACAAAACAGATTGAGCCCATAAAACTGAATATTCTAACTCTACTTTCCGTCTACATACTAGAAATTGTTAATTTACACACTCATACATGTATTAATAAAAAATAATAAGTAATTTTTACTTGAGTTGAATGATTAATCAATAATAAGTCCATACAACATATAACATAATATTTAAATTTATTCTATCCGATAACAATGTTTCCATTTTGATTAAGATTCTAAGCTAACCGCAACGAAGAAGTGGTAGCCTAATAATTTCAATGCCATAGTAAGGAGCCACACTATAATCCAGTTTGTGGCATTTTGTACCCTTAATTAATATAAACTAAACACTTGCAGAATATAGAAAAATACCTACGTTCGTCTTGAAATAATGTTATACACTATTTATAACCATTGTTATGATTCTGAGTCACCATTATCATGTGTCAGAGTAATTTTTAATTATCCTTGAACAAACATATTTTAGTATTATTTTTTAATTATTTTAACACATTATCGCATGTGTTAGCGAATATTTTGTAATTAAATACAAACTGGCGCGTCAAGCCAGTGGTCGCAGGTTCGAGTCCTGCCTGAGGTTTAAGTTTTTCCTTCTACAATTTGTATTTAATTACAAAATATTTTATTATTTCATTTAAATTTAAATAACTCCATTCTTAATGTTATATTGTTATGTTTACAGACAATCCATTGCTGATCGCTCCAGATCACTTGAGGATAGTACCTAGAGGGGATTGGCTAGCCCAGCCCGTAGAAAAAGAGTTAAATAGGATCAGGCAGCCGGTACCATGGGTTATAATATCACATACAGCCACAGAAAATTGCAGCTCCCAGGTTGGTAAACTCGATATAGTTTTATACCGTTCTTTATTGATGTACAGTCAACAGCAAAACTAATCACGAATATATGGCAGCTGTACTAGTAGTAAATGTTTGGTATAATTTACAATCAAATACTTTTGAATCACTTCGACGCCACACAGTTCTGACGTGGACTCCGTTAATTTGTATTGAATTTCTGATATTGATCTACTTTTGATGTTGACTGTACAAGCATATACTAAGTATTCATTTTTGGAACTGAACCTTTATCAACTCTATAAACCTTATGACTATTCTCATATTCAAGTAAAAGATATTGTTATCAAGCTATGCGCCGCGGTTCCATTCGCTTTGCTTTGGAGTAAACCCAAAGCAAATAATAAAAACCCCAAGCCTCGTAGGCCAGTCTCTAGTGATATTAGCCATTTTACGCAGGAGATTATAGTTCACAAGTGGGTATTGTAGAGTGGATATATATACCTATAAGTATACATTTTATAGATTGGATAAAAATAGCAATGTAGCTGTATTTTGTCGAGTAATTAAAACAAGATATCATACCCTAACCATAAATTATTAAAATAAGTTGCTTTTTTATAAAATATATATTCTGAGCCAGTATAATTTTCTAATAACAAGTTTAAATTGAATATGTTAATCCACGAGATTAATTTTAAAGCAACATAATAATAATTAATCAAAATATTTAATAGCCAAATGGCGGTAAACGATAAATCCTTGACAGTTGGAATATTAGCCGTAGATATCATAAATAATAGCTACGCAATTAAATCGACGAAGTGATTACCGAAACGATTCAATTTACGTATTCTTTCTAGATAAAAGCGCTTTGTTAAAGCGGTACGACTATGTGGTTGTCGTATGTAGGTACATCATAATTATCATCATCTGCCTTGTTTGCCCAAGTTTTATTGGGGTTGGCTTCCAGCCTTACATTATTCAGCTAAATACCGTATTTAACATTGAGCTACTGCCTATCTGACTTCTACAATACATTATTCTGTGTAACACAATATCTCTATATCATAATTATTACATCCCATGATGACCAGTCTTGCGTTCGAATGATTCTCTTGATGGAAGGATTTTCTTTGAATATTAATAAAGAATTATAGACCTCAGCTTAAATATATACGGAAACTGGCTTTTGCTCGCGGCCTCCGCCCGCGTGGGCGTTGGTTATCGCGGCACAATAAGCCTATAGCCTTCCTCAAAAAGAGAGTTATCTAACAGTGGAAGATTTTTTAAAATCGGACCAGTAACTCCTGAGATTACCGCGTTCAAACAAACTCTTCAGCTTTATAATATAATCTATACTAGATTTTTATTGAGCCACTTGGGTAATTTATGGTTCTGAAGAAAAGAGCCTGTTCATTCAAATTTGTTTCGCATTGTTTTAAATAATTTTGCAGTTGGAATAACACGCATTTTGGTATTTGTTGAGTTCCAAATTAGATTTTAGTTATATCAATTATATTGAAAGAAAATTATCTTTAGCCTCTATTATTAAAAATACATTCCTTTCATGTTACCTTTCACTCCCTATTACTCCCCCAGTGTTCAAAGTCGACAGTGTGTCCACTATCAGTCTTCGAGCACGATGCTAAAACATAAATTATTTGTAACTTGTCATTCTCGACAGATGCATTTATATTTTTAGTTCATTGTGAACTAACAAATAATACATAATAAATATTATATAATAGGTTTTCTTTTGTTTAGTAAACGTTTTATGATATGTCACTATTATAGTATGTCTTAACTTACAGAGTGAATGCATTCTTCGCGTACGCCTCATACAAATGTTCCACATTGAATCAAGAAATTGGGACGACATTGCTTACAACTTCTTGGTGGCAGGAGACGGCTCCGCGTACTACGGACGTGGCTGGGACTACGTTGGCTCTCACACTCTGGGTTATAATAAATACAGTATTGGTATTAGTTTTATCGGGACGTTCAATAACGATCCGCCCCCAAAAAAGCAGTTGGACGCATGTATTAAGCTTCTAAAAAGAGGAGTGGAAATTGGCAAGCTTGCAAAAGACTATAAACTGTTTATCCATCGGCAGCTAGCCTCCACTCTAAGTCCTGGTGACAAATTATGTGACATTATTAAGGAGTGGCCACATTTTGTCAAGAGCTTTACAGATATTTCTGAACTGCTTCCAAACTACTAAGTTATTAGTGTGCTTCGTTCGTGTTGGGTAACTGAGATTGAACTATGTGTATTATTCTAGTTAAGCGAAAATGCTGATTATGAAAAACGTTTCGTCTTAGTTCTTTTGTTATGTGATAGGTATGGTGATGGGCATTGGGCAATCGTAAAGAGTGTAAAAAAATTACACACTGTATATAGAAATATCTGTTGTATTTTTGTACCTAAATATGCTAGTCAAGTTAACCGTTGATTTATGAAGGCCGGATTTTTGGATGAAGCGAAAATGAATGTAAAAGAAAAATATATGAAGACACCATGATGAGAATGAGGTAAAAACAGCCCTCTTCAATTTTTTCGAGAGGGGTCTGTAGGTAAATACGGAAAATGCCGTGTAACCTGAGATAAGAAGGCTTTGTATTGAAAGACTAAGAGAGCGAGAGAATTACCTCCTCTGGAAATTATTATGGCATGGTTTTCCATCGTTTTTTATCCGGGTGATGATAATTCCAGTAGAGAAGTAAAACGACAAAAGGATGAAATTATTAATTAAAGACGATGACAAAAATCAGCTTTATGCGGTTTCAGTCTGAACCTTGTGCATGTGCCACGCCATGATTGCACGGACTCGGCAAGGAAGCCTGGATGAGCAACAAGGCCTACAACGACAACATGTAGGTTTGTGACTGAAACTGTAGCCCATACCTCGCTCAGTAAACCGCCGTGGCGATGAGACGATATGATCCTAGCGGAGATTCTTTCATTTGTTCTTAGAAATTACCTCCAAAATTTTTATCCGATGATCATCTGTCTTGGAGAGTAGTGTAAGCGACCGGACAAGTGTCTACGTGAAGGCTTATCCTAGATTCAGGATACAAAGTGGTGCAACAATCGCAAAGAAAGGGATTTTCTCTGGATAGACGCGAAGGGTAGAAGTTGAGGTCTTGAAACTGTAGAACGTCTGGTCACGAAAGAAAGGGGCGGCGATGGTCACAAATCGGTTCTTGGCTAACAAGTGGTATGTATGGGTGCGTCGATTCTCATGACGGGACGGCGAGACTGGAAACACATTTTATCTACAAGTAGTGTAGCGATGAACGTGACGAGTCCACAGACTTTGAAATGCAACTATCGGTGATATTTAGTTAAAATTCAGAGATAATAATTTGACTCTTAGAGTAAATTCATAGTACAGCAGAGCGAAGGGTCGATCTAAAATTCACCCTTAACCCGACTACATGCTCATTTTTCTTGTGACCGTTAAGAAAGATTTATTATCCGGGATTGAGTGTAAATCAACTTCCTGTAAATAGCCTAGCTGTTAAAAGGATCAGAGTTGTTTGTAGACACTACTTGCCGGAACTTAAAACAAAATCTTGTAAAGTGCCACAAACTTATCCGACACTCACGGCGTCGCTGTTGTTAAATTTGCTTTTAAAGTTGCTCAACTCAATAGAACTTTCGGGACTTTTAGGGTCAAATGTGCAAGGAGTAAATTAAGTCTTAATTTACGAGTCAGATAAGTTTGTGTCACTTTATAGGTAGCGTTAGGTCTGTTGGTGGGTCTATTATCGGATTGAACCAGTTATTTTCGCCTTTAAATCGGTACCTTTCACTCAAAATGAAATGTCTAAACACTAATGAAACACATGTGCTGAATAAATAAATAAATAATTATTTGTATTTTATAGTTATCACATATTTTTTTATGTGGCCAACCACATAAAAAAATATGTTAATATTAGAATCGGATAGATAATATCTAAAGAACAAAGTCATTCGCGGATTGTCTTTACTCAATAAAGGAATCACTATTCTACTATTACGACTCTTATTAGCATATAATATATTGGGTCCATATTCTGATGACTGGAATACACGAGATTTGAAATAGTATATAGAATCGGATAGAGCAAGAGAAACATACTTTATTTTAGAAGTAATCTTTCAGGTTCTTGCTTATGAATGCGAAGTCTTACTGTGATTTTGTAATTACACTAAATACCTTTATCTACGTACTTCCCATATGACTCTCTTACTCGACCTGACCATTGTTATTTTAATAAGAAAAAAATCGGATACAACGCAACGAATATTATAAAGATAAGTGAATTGAGAACGAAACTGACAGACAAAAACCGCGCAATTCGCAAATTATTTCGTTACCCACACTTTGGTGTGTTTGTCAACATAAAAAAAAAGTTTTATTAAGTACCTATATACACGGCTTTGAGACTTATCGTAATAGTGAAAGAATACATTTTGTACTGCACTATTTGTAATATATCAGTATTTGTAAAATATGTATTACAATTTTACGTTGTTTTTGCTTGTGTTGTTGTTTGATGTTTTTTTTTGTGAATTTAAATAAGCGGCAAATTATACATAATAGCTCTGCCCTCTTAAACAAAGTACACTTCTACAAGCGTTAACGATGATAGAAATCGCTTAAATGACATTAAATGTATGGAAATGACATTTCTCTTCGATAAGTCACGTGACTTGACTTGTCACTTTCATACTTGTGAGCGATTCGATCAGCGTTTGTTGATACTAACTTACCTTTTTTATGGGGGCTGCTGTCTTATAGCGGCTACAAGTATTTACGAATTTAATTGGCTTACATTCTGGTTAATATGTGTATGTACATAATTTACAATTATAATGTGTAATATATTTTTATAACTAGATCAAATATTTGTTGTTGATGCAGTAAAATTTATCTTTGTTTGCTTTTATCAATGTCAGAATCGAGAAATAATATTTTAATTGTAAATATTACCTAGTTGTAGTAGAGATAGGTATATATATTTTATAAATAACATGATATTTTTTGTACATATTTAGTTTAATATTATACTGTTCAAATCAAAGGGTTGTTTGTTTGTTTCCACTCTACAAGACTCACGAACTACTGAGGAGATGGTTAGAGCCTTGTAGAAAAAAGGCATCAAGTATCTCTTACTGCTTGATCCATCGGGTGCGCGGACATAGATTCTCTTTCTATTCCTTCACTCTCATAGGTAGGTCTTCAATCCTACACGACCTTGACCCAGAGAACCTGCACAGTACCAACGGTTTGAAGGAATGCGGCTTACTAGGAACTGACAACCAGTGTCTTGTTAAAAACAGCTGCAAGTCTTGTTGAATATTAAAATTTAATTTAATCATATATAGCTGTGATAATATTTTATTTTAGCGACAAACTTTGTTTATTATACCAAAACTTATGCTTGGCTACTTACTAATCAATCATGTGAATTGAGTTTTATTAAATACCATATACCTACTTGCGGAATTGAAAAGAGGGGGGTCATACCCCGAGAGCTCAAACGCAAGTTAACGGACATTAGGGTTTCGCAACCTTAATGTTCCGTTTTCCACTGACGTAGCTGAATTGATCATCCGTGTTCCGATCATAGGGCACGTTGTCGGCAAAGAAAAGAGCAGTGCGTTTTAATCTTTTTTTCTAGAAGATGGAAGATTCGGAAGCAGATTAAGTGCTGACATTTTCACCACAAGTCGCGTCACGAGCCGCACCGTCCTACTACCCTCGGCTTCGTACGCTCTGCTCGGCACCACAGCCTGCTCGACTCCGTTCTGTCCAGCTCGGGACCGCTCAGCTTTGCCTAGCTCCGCGCCTCTCCACTTACCTATACTGTTAACACTGATGCGGTGAGGAAATACCCAGCACTGATATCCTTCACGGTCTCCTCTTCTCCGTTTGTGGAATCTCTAATATCTGGAAAGGCAGTCTATCTGTCTCTGTCTGATTAAAACTGATTGACGTTTCCGTGTTCGGTCATTAGGCTATTAGGGCTGTTTGCATATCTCATTTGTCAAAACGTTATGGTCAAATGGCATTCCTTGGTCAGACTGATTGTTAGTTTGGCACTAATCGATGGACGGGATCACACGAAAGCCGAGACTACCGACTCATCGTGCACGCTGAGTTTTGGAAAAGAGTACTAGTATAACACACTCCTCTAAAATTTGGTAGGTACTTATTTTGTGACCCGGACTATACCGAAACACAGCTGACTGACCATCGAGATATAATAAAAGAATTCTGAATCTTACCCATTTAGATGTGAACACTTTTAAACCTAATTTAAATTGATTTTTTTACATCTAACCTTATAAGACTAGTTTTTTATTAAGTTCTCTCGTCCCAGTAGTGCGCACAGGCTTAACTGATCCAAGGGGCTAAATAAAATGGCCATTTAGATTAGTCCGTTCAACTCAAGTTTGAAAAGTGTAAGGTTTTTAATCTTTATACCTTTGGGTGAGCAAATACCTAATCGATACACGACACACATAGGTAGCTATTTGTTCACCGAATGAAAAAACGGGATCAAGTCCAAATAAAGCACAGGAATCTGATATTTTTTGAAGCGGTTGATATTTGAGCTTCTGACCATACCATAACCAAACAAACAAATCCACCGGGATTTTTTTAGTAACCGGAAAAACGTCTAAATCAGTTTTATTTTCAGAATTTGGTAATTATCTAGTGAAAGTACGTTACGCGGATAATAAAAATAGTAAATATCGTCACTACTCTGAAAATATGTTGATGAAAATGTTTTTCTTTTTTAAATTTCACGATTATCTAAATAAAGCAAAGTACCTACCTATTTATGAATTAAGTTTGCTTTTTATCTATACTGAGAGATTTAAAGTGATTTCAAAAAGTGCGGCAACTATCCCGCTTTTACCCCAATCGTTTCCAATAAGATATGTATTAGGTAAGTAGGTACCTTTTTTTTGTCGTGGTGAAAAGCTTTAACCCACGCCGAGAGCATGCCGTGGGGATATGTCGGACTTACACCGACTAAAACACACCCCGGTCCCATCATTGGTATTGCTGGAGCCGGAGGATCACTTGTGATCCCGTATCCTCAGCGCAGCTCAGGCAGGCATCGGTCCTCGGAGTACCCCTTACAGAGGGTTAGTAGGTGTCCACCCCTGACTTCTCCCGAAGTGGAACGCGTAGGTTTTGACGTTCATATCCTTCATGGCGTGCCAGCTGATAGGGCGAGACGGGCTGCCCTCCTAATCAGATTACCTACAATACTATCTACTCAAATATGTTTCGAACAAATTACCAAAAAATCTGCGTCCTGGAAATTTATTTGGACTTAAAACCATAAAAATCTTAGTTTATTATGAGTCTGGATATCTGGATACAATTATAAAAAAAAAAATGGTTCACGTTGTTTTATAAATACAATTCCGATTAACGTACATTTTTTCGAGCCGAATTCGTTACAAAATAATTCTAGTTTGATTTTTGTCAGTGTCACTGAATTTTGTTTTTGGGAAAAATGTTTCATTGAAGTCAATAGTCGCTGAAACTAAACAATGGTGTTCGAAATGTAAATAGGTTCATGAACCAAATACTTTATGAAACGTGCTGCGAAACGAAATAGACACTTAGGTGCCACAAAGTTTCAACTGAACTAATAATAGAAATCAATTCGTTAGAATAGTAACGCAGGTTTAAGTCTAAGAATAAACGACAGTATAGATCTTAGTGGTGTCTACAGACTACATGAGTATCGTACAATACCTTAGTGTTTTATGGTTTTCGTTTTATATGTTGGGACAACTATTTTAAACAAATTGAAGTTTTATAATTCGGGCGTTAGTTATTATAAAAAAAGTAACTATTAGTAAAGAGGTATCAGGATTTATCACCATTACGAAAATGAATAAAGTTTTGTAAATTATACTATTATACTATACATATTTTAAATAGACTTGCTATTTAAAATATAATCGTCTAGGTTCTTAAACTACCTAGATCTATTACCTGGATATTTCAAAGCTGTGTAATTACGAGTAACTTCCTATATGAGTGAAAATGATAGCGTATGCTATGCAATTACAACACAATTATTTAAATTACCTTCCTAGAAATAACGCTACATAAAATATTAAGTGTATCGATTTATTATCATTTGTGTGGTAAGTACAACAGGGTAGGTTTATGTAGAATTAATTGTTACGGGTAACATCGAAAAAAATAAATAAGGCGAGAAATAAACACAAATGATTAATCTAATATTATAAAAAGCGATGATTTGTGAGTGTGTGTCTGCGTTTTCCCTCTTCACGCTCATGACAAACGGTTTTACCAATTTTGATAAAATTTGGTACGGAAGTAGCTGACACCCTGAAAATAATTTTAAATCAACGATTTTTGAGACATTTTTTTGACGACCTCCTTGGTCGTGTGGCGTACACACCGGTTTTCAAGGTGTCGCCAGCTCTGAGGTCCCGGGTTCGATCCCCGGTCGGGTCAATGTAGAAAAACACTTGTCTCGGGTCTGGGTGTTAGTGGATCCTTCGTTGTCTCTGATTACATAACACAAGTGCTTTAGCTACTTATTTTGGATTCGGAGCAATGTATGTGGTGTTGTCCACATTTATTTATTTATTATTTCTAAAAACTTATCGAAGAGAAACAAATCATAACACTTAGATTTTAGGGTGTCGTCCTCGGGGCAAGTCGTTGCCTCATCGTGAATAACGCAATACCTGGTATTAACTTGCTTTTGGCAACCTTAAGATAAAAATAAAAAATGTATCTAAAGGTCTATGTGGGAGCAAGCATCCGCAGGGCAGCTAGTGGCGAGCTGTTTGTGAGTAGCGACACTACGGACTTGAGGGCTCCGGGGACAATCACTCTTTAGGCAGAGCTCCCAGCTCTTTCTTGCCTTAACTAGCTGGCTAGAGAGGGGTCGCTAGAGCTATATGCTTGGGGGTGGAAGTGTCTAATGGCGTAAATAGCGAGGAAACCCGCTTCAGGTCCGCTTCTGTGACCCGCGATGGCGAAATCGGAGCCGCACCGCTCGACACCCCAGGCCGTTCGCACTGGAGTTGGCCCCTGCTGTCTGCAGGTTCAGTTTTTGTGGGCTGGCATCTAGTGAGTGGCGAGTCACCACTTGCCTGTTTATATACATTTTATGTGTGGAAAGGCAGGTGACAAAGTTTTCCGATTTGGTTAATATAACCAATCCACGTAACACAATACCTATTAATGGGTCATCTTATTTTTAATACCATAATTCACAATAGTTCTGTAGCTGCCTTGGTCCGTTCATGTCTGGTCTTCCATAGAGCAGGGGTGAATGGCCCCTGGTAGATGCTCCACACTGCGTGTTCGACCTGTGTCCCCATGTAAGCCTTTCAAAGGATCGGGTCTCTTCTTCTGCAGTTATCCCGTGATAAGTGGGAGATAAAAATAGGTAATAATAAGTTTTACAGAGATAATTCCATAACAGGAAAAGAAGTAAGGTTGCACCTGTACTAATGTAAATAATATCATTGTATCACAGGTGCTAGCGTCTTACCTACGAAATTATAGAAATATCAAAACAAATTTAAGCTTCATTTAATATAATACCTACATGAAAATTTATTCTACATCCTAAATGTTGCAAGTGCACTTGAACTGACTCTGTTTTAGTAATAACCCTAGTTTTAGTAGTAAACATTAAGGTTTTTAAAGATTAAGGTAAATCTTTAGCGTTTTTATCCTCATTAGGGCCAAGGCAAAGTTACCCCGATATTATAAAATATGGTAATTACTGGAAATGGGGCTCTCTATGCGATTTCAAAATTAAAGTATCATTAGTGAGAACTTAAATGTAATTATAATTATTTTGGCTTACTCTTCGTTTCTTTTTCTAAGTCTAAAGTCCGGACTCGTCTACTAATATCAGATTATCTTACCTAATAATAGTGTTAAACCGTATTTTTAGTTATTCTACCCACTTAACTGTTATATTTTGTTAAAATCTTGAGCAGACTAAATCTCGGTAAACTACATACTATGTAGGTAAACAATGTTCCGCTACTTCAACTACTGTACTTGTTTGTACCTACACGTTTTAAGAGTTAGGTTAGCGAAATATCGATGCATAACTAGGATCAGATGCAGATACGAAATGAACGCACAATATAACTAGATTTCGCAATGACTCCTTACTTTCCTATACTCAATTAAAAACATTTAAATAAATGTCGGTAGGTATGTATGTGTTTAGAACATAATTATTTCGTGCGTTTATCACTAGCAATGCGTGGTAGTTTAACTTGCCAAACTATATCAAAAAGTGCGATTGTACGACGAAGAGGATAAATGTGTTCGGCAACAAGTTTACCGATGAAAATGAAAAAGGGATATGCAAAAAAACAGTTCGTTTCACTAACCAACAGCAGTATTTACAGAATCAGTCAGTGTCGGGTTGAAGCAATAAAGTGTAAATCTATACGTGTGTGTTTGTATAACTCGAGACCGGGAGGCTAGATTTTTGATTTGTTGGATCCGTCTCCGATCCGAATAGCAGAACAATATTAAATAAAACGAAAAACTAAAAAAAAATATGTTTACGCTAACGGGAAATAATTACGCGGGTAAAAACGTGACGCATAGCTTGTTTTCTAATATAGGTATACCTTTGTAAAACTAAGTCGTGTTTGATACAAACCTTAACACTCGAGAATGGGTGGATTGATTTTCATAATCCTTGATTTAGGATTCCTCTCCGTCTTGCTTAGCAGAATAAATGATTTATACAATTGAAAACCAAAACATATATGTTTACGGGAACAGGGAATACTTACGCATGTGAAACCGCGGGATACGGCAAGTTTGAAATAATAGGTATTTTGTCGGCATACCACGCGTTGTCAGGTTAGTGCTACACGCTACGGTAATGTTATTTAAAGCTACGCTGCTACGCGGCTACGAAACGCAGATTGTGGTTGTTTACGCGTGTAATTCAATCAGTGGTGGTTAGTGCGGTTACTAAGCCTATTCGATTTTCTTTACGTTTGCATATTCGTATTCTACTTGTACTTAATTCATGAAATTTAATATAAGTGCCAGTGTCCTGAGTCGACCTAGTTTAGGATTATACATCAATGTCAAGTTTTGTCCAGGTAGTAGGGTGAACATATTCTTTATATCTAAGTACTGCTTCATTTTCTTGCGACCAGAATGGAAGTGAATAGAATGCAATCAGTAACAATCAGTAAGAAAATCAATAAAATGCAAATTTTATTTTCTCTTACTGTATGACATCAAGTGTATTATGATTTTGTATTTGATAAAATGTTTCTAGGGTTTATTATTCTTAAAAGCAATTTTAATAATCGGTTCCCTTGAAATTATATCGGTACCAATTCTGACTATTAAACAACAATATACAGAAGTAATAAACTTCTTTAAAAACTAAATATACCTTCATATAATATTAGCAAAATACTTAAAATAATAGCAAAACATAAAATTGAAAAGCTGCGGTAGTCTAGGGCGTCGGACTTGCGATCATGTGGTTGCCGCTTCGAATCCCACCCATTGCACTACCGACGCGAACGCATTCGTAATATTAGTATTTACCTTAGGGCAAGGGGTTAATAAGAATACCAGTAATGTGCGACACACATTGCCAGTAATCTTATACAAAAAATATTTTCTTTTTTATATAATTGAGATGCAAGTTATCCTTACTTTTAAGTTGGATCAAACTGCACACCATGTGCAAATTTGATTAAAATCGGTTCAGTAGTTTCGGAGTTCATCCCGGACAAACATCGTGACACTGAAATTATTAGATAACACTTGCGGTATCCATGGACTAGCGGTAAGTATATTTTTTTTATATATTTTGATTAATTGTTACAATTGCAGCTCGTTTTTTGCAGCAGTCGTTACCAAGCAAATCGTTAGCTCTTAACAGCAGTACCTCAAACACACCTGTTACATACACTATATGAAATTATATACGAAATACTCATCTATACTAATATTATAAAGAGGAAACCTTTGTATTTTTGTATTTTTGTATGTTTGTATTGAATAGGCTCAAAAACTACTGGACCGATTTTAAAATTTCTTTTACCATTACTTAGAGGGATTCTTCCGAATCCGTATAGGCTATATTTTATCCCGGAAAATAGATAGGATTTTTCGTGGTAGTGAAAATTGTGGAGTAAGTCGACGAAAAAACTGCCGTACGTTAACGATTCTCGCGAATACTGCCTAAATGGTTAGAGATGTATGGTTGACTTCTGTAGAAAAGTTGTAGAACTCAATAATGCCTACAAAAAAGTCCGCGATAGTATAAACCAAACATTTATATTTTAACCACTTTTCCATAGAATAAAAGTAATTAAAATTATTAGCCTATGTTTATTGATCATATTATCGTCAAATACTAATCCTTATCCAAATAAACTATTTATTGAGCAAGATTGTTTCAATAGCTATAAATAACTTTTTATTTTATTTTAATCGGACAATTCATTCAAAAGATATTACGAATTTAAAATTGTAATTGGTATTAAAATGAATGATGGCCGCCGGCCGATATGTGTCGCACGACTCGCACGGCGAAACCGCAGGGGAGGGGGGTGCACATCTATGAAGAAATAAATGTCCACCCGTGCGAAGCCGGGGCAGGTCGCTAGTATGTTATATAAGGGCTCTTGGTTCGAAGCGTGTGAATAATATTATACAGTTACTGTATGTGTTAATTCTCAGAATTTATTATAGGAACACGAAACAGCAGGTAAATTGTAATCTGGTACAGCGTAGGTTATTTACTGTAATGAAAATCGATAATACATACGATAATCGGAACAGGATGTTGAATCCATAATACATTTCCAATTAATACAGCGGGGTTTCCACATTAAATAATACCATTTCCTATTGCTATAATGTATTTGTTTCCCTTTAGTAAAAATTAAACCGGTGCGTACCGGTTATTATTTTTTTTGAGTCAAGCAACCCATATTATCATACATTCTACTTTTAATTAAAATAGCGCAAGAATATTTTAAACGGTATTTAACTTCACACGTTTTGATACACATAGTACATTTGTTACTATGAAATCCTTATGTTTTCTTAAATGTTATACTTACCTAAACTATGATTGTCCGTAGCCTGATTATTAATAATGTAATACCCAGATCTGCGATAAGGGTTTATGAAACACCAGACTAGATTCAGATTTAATCATATTAAAATGAAAATATTAAGGTACACTCGATAATAATGATCACACAATTTTATTAGGTCAGACAAATAGGTAATTATTGTACCATTAATTTTATTTTTATTATATTAAATAAGAATAATTATATTTATGTGACTCTCTGTAAATATGAACTTTGACAGATGCGTACTGAATATGAATGATGAAGTTTAGAACTTATGATCTAATTAACACGCTGTGTATGTTTAACGTTAAATTTATTGATAGGTACTGATGTTGTTTATAATTTAAAAGGTACTTTCGTCTAGGTCTGACAACAAATCGTAAAATTTTTGGCCTATTGAATAAAGACATTGGTTTGAGGAGGTACTAGGTGGTAGGTAAATGAAAAACCTTTTCCTTTTTTATGGTTTTTTAATCTACTACAAGAGCCACATATACATAATTAATATTAATCGAAACATACTGATTTATTTTAACAAAAATTAATATCAACCTACTTAGACACATAAAGCATTACAAACATTGGAACATGCAAAGATACTTCAGTGATGTGAATACAGATAATTGTGCGAGGTTCGTGGAATCGACTGAGAGTTAGATTAAACCAAACATCTGACGATGTGAACGTTATTGCATCTACAAATATGAATATCGATCTCATAAACTTTCAAATCAGATTTGTCATTGGTATGGTGGCATGTACATCACTTTAGTATTATGCAAGTATTAACTATAATAACATCAACAATTCTAATACAATAAGTCTATTGACTTGAGCACGAAATAAATAATAAACATTATTACAGTTCTAATTAGGTACATCATATTATTTCTTAGATTTACGGTGAAAACAATGAGATACAGAACGAACATACAAGTAGGTACCTATAATATTAAATATCTAATTGCGCCTTCGACCAATAAACAGTTAACATTTATTTATTCATAAACATTTACTAGTATAGATCAAGTAATGTTATATTTTAAAAGGTTTCTTTTATTAAGGGTTCGTTAGTAAAGGGTGTATTGATCTAATGACACTGTATCATTAATTATATTTAGTAACATTTATATTGTAATAGTGGTATCATATTCATATAATTCACAACTATAACATCCATATTTATGCTGATTAATATATTTAAATATAAGGTACATTGATATACGGAAGGACCTACGTCCAACACTAATACAAGTCATATTAAAATCGTAAGGGACCCTAGAAACGGTACATTAAAATGTCTGTAGAAAGTGGTAGTTAGTGTAAGACAGGTCTCGGAGACCGAGCGCTAGTCACAGTCTCCGCTCCGTCGCTGTGACGTCACGGAAATAGACTAAACAAGGTTAAGGCAACATTTTTTTGTCTTTTCGGTTCAACAGGAATAGAGTTAGGAAGATACATAACTATCAATGATAAGCTCAACCACGTTCATATCTCTATCCACCTTATAGTTAGCCAAGAACTTTTCGCATGAGCGAAGACTATGAAAGATTTTACAAAAGTATTGTCGAATTATCTTTGCCTTAGAAAGAGAGCAGTCAAGGTTTATAGAAGTAAGTAGTTAATATTCATAGAATGAGATCACAAGGTAGCACAATATATGATAAAAACTTTAACTATATATCGTATAAGGTATATAAGTATATATTAACTACTTAGAATCACATCGAATAATTCAAAAATGTGTATGTTGAAATTTTTTCAGGGCACACACAAAATTATTCGTATAAGGTAAATGTACATCATTACGGGATATTGTTTTGCATTGCTTTTGATTTACAGCATTATTCTTGTTTTCTATATTTTTGTGAATCTCGTGTTTTTCCCAATTCTTTGGTAAAAAACTTGTCCCATACTCCGGAAAATGCTGTACCTAAATATGGGTTATCCCCATAAAATAAGAATGTTAAAATTGTAAATAACTCAAATTTAAATTGCAATAATCAATCACAAATGCAACAAAACATAAACATTTTATAACAATAGTGAATTGGAAAACCTTCAGAGTTATTGTTCAGAAAATTAATAAATGTTAAATTATTAAATAGCCTCATTCCATAGCAAAATGCATAATGTACTATCCCGAAATAGTGTACGTTTACCTTACTCTAACATTGAGCAAACGCCACAACCCTTAGAAGAATAATTAATCAATGTTGATCTGCCGATCGAAATTCTTTGAGGTGGGTATAATGTAAGCGAGTCACGTGAGCTGGCCGCGGCCAGTTTAATGACGGCCGCACCAACTCAAACTAATATTAAAAGCTCATACAGAATTACAGATAGGATATTTTTACTAATAGTTGCAGTGTGTGTATGTACGCCTAATGACCGAGCATGGCTTTTTGGTCGATCTCTTTCTTTTATTTTATTTGGCTTTTTCGAATGACGTTCTCAATAAACAAATTACCACGGAAAAAATGATTGAATATCTAAGAGTATAAAAAAACGTTCTAAACAAGTTTTACATCGAAAAAATTATAATAATAGACGCTTGATACATCAAGGTGTTTTTTTATTCCAACCTCATACATTGCTTATAGCAATAAATTTCGACTTTTTCCAATCTTATACTCCAGTCTACACCATTCCTAATCTTCCTTAAAAATCCTTTCAGAATATTATAATATAATACTATATAATTACTATACATATAATAAATATTATAAACTATATAAATATGTAATATTTATAGATAAAATTTCAATAAAAATGAAGGCAGAGGTTTTTGAGAATAGAACAATATTAGATTCACAACATCAATATATTAAACTAGTAATATATATGTATACGATAATTATATTCTTATATATCAAGCTTACATCTACTTCTCACTTTCTGGACTTCTTTACTATTACCTAATTATCCTTTCACATTCTATTAGTATTCGACGTAACATTCGCACGAATGACTGTATGATGTATTTCGTCTCTTAAATACCATAGCGTCGGTTAAATTAAAAACATTTATAATTTTATATTTAAGAACCAAAATGATTTCTCTAAGCTGACTGTTGTAAGCGCGTTTTAAATTGTGTGAGCATGTTAAAAGTACCTAAAGACAATCACCAGTGATGGCTATAACTGCGGAATTAATTCTCGTTTACATCTAATGATGTACGAAATGTTCTTTGCCTCTTGTGTCTATAATGATTTGTCTTTGCCTTGTTGAGTGTATCCTTTATACATTTTATGTCAAAGGTTATGTTATGTTCGATTCCAACGAAACGCACGTTTATAACGAGTACACGCGCTTGCTTTAGGTATCACTGATGTCGGCTCGGCGGCCGACGGTACCGGTGAAATCGCGACGATACCTTATCACAACATTGTTGAGCCAAATAAATGTCATGACAGCAATTAACTTTAGAATTTTGTATTTTACGAGCAAATAAGTTTTACTAAATTAAATAGGAATACGGTGGTATTTCCGAGATCCTAGCTTTATTTTTATTTAATAAATAATTATTTTATTATTACGAATGAATCAATTGATTGATTTTTTTAATAAATTTGGCACAGTAATTTATTTTGGAATACATGCCTAATTTAAATAAATATCTTATATGAAGTTATTAAAGCTATCACGCGAAAAAAAGAGGAATCCTGTCAATCATTGAAAAAAAAAGAAAACTGTTGGTTTTTGTGGTAAACTATTGGTGGATTTGAATAAATTATTATAACGATAGAATATGTTATTGATAAACTTTACTAAACTATGTGACTGAATATTTTAAATGTGATTTCAATAAAATAATGTGTTTAAATGTGCATAGATAAGCAAAACAGTTTTGTTAAAATGTGCAAATATATGTGCCAAAAATAACCTGACAAGTTAGAGTTATATAAAATAAACGTTTGGATTGCATCTTCTAAATTTCAGATGTAATCAATTTCGGCTCTACGTATATGACTAGCAATACAAAAAAATAACAGTAAGGTTGAATAAAATTAGTGTCCTGTTTATGAGGAGTAAGTTGTTAAAGCTATTATAGTGATGTCGTAGTGAAAAGTAGTGCTTCGTAGTCAGCATGCACGAAATAGTTCCAAATAAAAAGTTACACGGACAAGTTGTAATATTGTTACGAAAGTCAACAGAGGACCGGCCGATGCACACAAGGGAAATATTTTAGTCATAAACAAGAGTAGTAAAGTTACTGCAAAATTTAGAAAACGTAAAATAAGAGAAGACTCATGAATCGGATCAGATCAGCGCGTTCGGCGTTGAGCGCGGACGGGCGGCGAGCGGCGAGCGGCGAACGAGCGCGGCGAGACAAGCCAGGCCGCGGGGGAACGCGCGCGCGCCGCTTGCGCCGACCCGCTCTCGGAATACGCTACGCGGCTCTAATGTTAATCAAATTCTCTTTATGAACGTCCGGAAAACAGCTGGTACTGGAAGCAACCATAATAAAAAAAAATGATTAAAACAAAGCGCGTGTCTGGTTGGAGATTGCGGCCGGGACTACGCGACGCCACCGCAACCGGCTGTGCGGTCCCCGCCCGCCCGCTACGCTACCAACTAGAGCTACGGACTACGCTACGTCGACACCAGACCAACTGGTCTCACCAACATCGGCTAGGGAGGTGCCCGACTACGGAACATACTTTATAGGGCACTACACAACATACGTACCGATAAGCCGGAAAAGCAAACTAAATGCACTCAAGCTTTAGACAGGATCAAGTGTATAAGTATTGAGATCCAAAAGGTTTTACGGTATCAAGTACATTTCTACCGATACAATAGGGATGATCTAGTTCTGCACATACTGTTATGGTGACTGTACAACAACGAAGACAGGATATAAATAAATTGGGATCGCGCAAATATTGTTACGTTTATTTTTCTTAAACCTTATATATTGGGATCGTCGACCGCGTTTTATAAATAATTTTAAGTCATTGCATACAAGCCTACCTAAGGTGAGAAGTATTTGAAATCGCTCCTCAATTGTTCCTACTCAAATTTGCAGGTAATTGAAACATGCGTCACAGTAGTAAGAATAAGTACTTATATCATTCCATCGCATACGGCTCATTATTTATAATAAGTTACAATTGTATAAGAATATTGAATAATATTAGTTTACAGAACAGCAAAACTTAAATATAATCAAGAAAGGTGACGTCGAGTCACTACATGTGTTACTTATCTTTTGCTGACATTGAACAATCCAGTTTCCATCTCCTAGTTTAACAATGTTCGTTCAGGTTTTAAAAATTCTGTAATAAGTCTAAAGAAGAGACCACCAACAAAAAGTGTGTGGTTTATATTATAATTTCATTATTAAAATATATTTGGCACATCGCCGTCTTTTAATAGCCAGCGATTCCTCAAACGCCATCGTATGAGATAAATATTTCAACGTTTAATAACAGAAAGCATTATTCTACTTTAAAGTAGTCTAATAAATATAATAATACCATATCACAGCACCTCTATACAACATTTTGCTGTATACTATCAGTTTGATAACATTTTACTGTTATTTTAAATTCAATTTATAAACTTTTAATTTTATTACATTTGGACAATTTCGAAACTTTTTTCTTTGACGAAAAAGTGATATGTCCACATTATACCGATTAAAGCTTAAACAAGTTTCCCATATCATACCATCGCTGACATTCTTTATAGGTGAATTTACATTCACGAAATCGAAAGTGACGTCGGTGATAACCTAAGAATTTGGAACAATTTTTGAGGATCAGCCCCCTATTCCAATTTCTTAGGTCTGAACATTCTAACAAAAATCAATCTTGACAGATAGGAAACAAAACAAGTATATCTCTAAGAAAAGTAGTTGCAAATTAATTGAATATGGTGATACGAGTAGGTACTTAAAACAACATCAATATAATGATAGAACTACTAAACATCAAGGGACCGGACGGGGATCGCCCTTCTCGGCAGATCGCAATGAAAGTGGTTGACACGGTAGTCGCCGTTGGGTGGTGCTGCGGCGACGATCAAGCGTCAGGTATTCTGGTACACAGTATGTGTAAACGAAGCATGTCGAAGATCTAGTAGGGACTTGCTATGATTAGGTGTGCGCTCTGCTCGGTGGTGTAATGGCTGGCGCAGTAGGCGTTTAACGTGTGAGGGTAATATTCAGTGAAGGGCATTTCCTCACAGCCATTGCGGTGTTATGCAGTGCGTTGTAGCCGGCGGCGGTGGCCCCCTGCAGGCTCCAGTTGGCCGACGATCCGTGCGCATGGTGCCCACTAGCACTGCCGCTCGGCAGATGTCTTACCATTCCGCTGCTGATCTGCTGCAGCAGGCCGGAGCCCTGCGAGCCGCTGAGGCACGCCGATGGCCGGCGAGAGCGGATGGATTGCATCGACGAGGTCAGTAGAAACGGTACACTCGACGAAGTGTTAGGCATCGAACCCCCCTACACAGTTGTCAAATGTTAATATCTATAAATTATGTCAGGGTGCCTTAGCGGCGGACATAGTACAATAAAAACCATGAACAACTTTACTAATGATTTGTGTTTTGTCCGGAGGAACAACTATTTCAGTGTATTGAGCTAAGCATCCCAATATCTACACAAAAAGATAATTTAGTTAATAATTTAAGTTTAAATAGAATACGGTAAATCTACAAATCAAAGCGAATACATTTATAAATCGCACTAAACAACGCACGATGTAGAACGCCGCAGGCATTATCTCGCAAAGGATTTAGGATTCTCGTATAAAATAGCTTTCAATACATTTTCTTCATCTTTGAATGAGTCGCTTTAGTGTTTATCGCGCTTATGCTTCCGCTAAGTACACCCAAAATATTAGTTTGGTATGATGACATAATAACATAAGGGACTAGTTTTGACATTAAAAGAAGAATGAAAGTATTAACTATTAACCTACCTAACATAATCATTAAATATAAAGTTATACTTAACTAGCATGCCGTACAATAATATACGTACGTCTAGTTACTGCGTTTGTAAGCGTGTTGGGCTTGTGAAATATCTTGTGATTCAGTTTAAATTAGTTTACTACTCTACAGCGGAATACCACTACAGACACGGAGATGTTGCCAGGTACACATACAATCGATTAAAGTCAAAATACAATTCCTTAGCAATTGTATGCATAGAGGTAACATCTTAGTGTAAAACTACATAACATTAAATAACAAACTAATGATTGAAACTGCGCGAGTGACAACGACGAACTGTAGAGAGGAACCATACTCACGATCATGCTCCGTGCAAGCTGCGCAGAAGAACAAATAGCAACAGTAAATGAGGCAGCGAATACGTAACATACGTCTAGGTGCTTTGATATGAATGAAGTAATGATTACCTTACTTGCGTAGCTTCCTTCACATATACACATTCAACACTTAGGACCCATGTGACCTGCTGAACTGTAAGATCTACATTGTTTTCAAAATACTTGTTAACCGATCTCTATAGCCAATAGGTAAATACGGAATAAAAAAAGAAAATATTATTAATTTATAAAAATATGAACCTGAAATTGTATAACCGGGTTAATTTGGAAAAATCGTGCGACAATGGATTCGACGTGTCCGCAGGTACACACCCGAATACAGCTTACAACGGAAACAGTAGCATTCACCAGACGCAAGAGGAGCTACCCTCTCCGTAGAGCATTCAACGACACAATTAACGCGGTAAGGCGTTCATGCATCGTGGATTTTTACAAAACAATGTCTTCAACGAACATGCATCCTTTTTTCTTGAAGCTGATTTTGTGTTCTGACGTTTCTCAGGATTAGAAATAGTAGCATTAATGCGATGCGATGAAAGGTCTAATGATTGGATAGAAAATTTGTACGTGATGTTGAAACGCCAACCAGGTTCGTGCAGATGCGTATGGTGATTATGTGAACGATCAGATACTATCTCTCCCAGTCGGTGTGGGTAGAAGACACAACCGCAGAAGAAAACAGAACCACATCAATGTTAAAAGCTGGACAATTCCACATTCAAAAGGGGGATCAGGGAGGTCACGCAGCCAGGCAGGCGTACGTGTACGATATGCACATCACTTACGACGCCTTGAGACGTTGACGGCACGGACAGGCTCGAGCCTGAGCCGCCACCGCGTCCCCTGTACTGGCCCTGCCAAAATAACCACCATCACTACCCTCGTTACCGAAACCAACCTCCGTCCATGACCATCATAGTTTACTTTACGGGCAACCCTGTTCCAAGCTACTAAATTGTATTGATTAATAGTGTTAATAGGTACATACTATTGGAGTTATCAATGTTAATACAAGCGTGCAAGCAATAAAGTTTGAAATGTTGTTACTTACGGTTGGCGGCGATAGGTTCACAGCGGAGCCGCGGCGCTCTTGAGGCCCGATGCTAGAGTGGCGTCGAGTGGGAAGTCCAGAGGTTCCTCCGGGGGTGCCTCCGGGGGACGAGGCGCACGAAGGCGCGATGCGAATCTTCGGAGTCATCAGCGTGTTATCTGATAGACGACGATTCGGAAAAGCGTTTGAAACGCGAAGGAAATTATTGTCGTTATTAGTAGAATTGCTTGAACCGAAGAACCATTGTCCGATCCCAGTGCCTGAATAAATATTCCGCATGATTCGTTGTTTAATTGGTGTCTTTACATTACAGGTTGGAAACTCATGCTTACTCTTGAACCCGCCAACGCTACCAGAAGCAGTGGGAGGAGGCCCACTCATAGAGTTCTTACGAGCCATATCCTCAGCGCTAGAGGTTTTACGCTGCTCCACACGTAAATTAGGAATATTAAATGGTGGGACATTCATATTATCTGTGCTCATCTGATGACGGAGAGCGCGGTGCCGCTCGGGGCTAGACATGCTCGCAGGCTCGACCTTCAACTTGAAGCGCTGATTCTTGTCGATGCTCTCCAGCATGTCGTACAGGATCTAAGCAGCGAATTTACAATTAGATCAATATCAAAACATCTCAAGAACTGTCAATTAGGAAAAATAGTTTTGCAATTGTGATAGTATACCTCCATCAAATTAGTGAACTGCTCAACGTTCAAATTCGGGTTGACGGTTTGCGGAGCAAGCGATGGGATCATCTTGGTGGCCATCACGTTTGTGTTTAATCCAAACTTCCTTTCCAAGAGCATAGATTTGTATAGTTCTGTAATAGGTACGTTTAGTTGTCTCAACATTTCATACAGACAAAGGGTAGCACAATGCCAATGCCGCGCAAAATAAAATTCGCTTAAGATGGAAATGAATGCCGCAACAGTCGCAAATTGAGCAGCGATCGCTATGCGACGCAATGCTTATTTCAGAATAATGAAATAAATATTTAACCAAGTTGATTGTGTTGTGAAATGTCATGATATAAATAGATTTTTTGTAAATGGATATACTCACTAACTACACGAGTGACGATGTGAGGGTCAGTGAGCCGCATGGCCAGCAGTGTGGGTATGACCTGCTCCAGGATGTGGGTCTTCTCAAGTCTAACAAGGATCTTCTCGAAGAAGCATAGGATCAGGCTGATGATCTTCACGTCACTTTGGTTTCGTTCAAGTAGCCCTCTCACTTTGGCGAGGACGACGGTATGCAGAGCCTTGTCTTCAATGAAATCAGACACATTCTGCATAGCAATCATTGAAGCGGTCTAAAAAAAATATAAATGTGTAAGTATATTGAAGGTTTGTTCGCAATTATACATTTGGTTGAAAATTACGTGACCACCTATAATATGATAACCTACCTGGATTTGGTTAGTGTTATTATCCAGGGCATTGTACAGTAACGGAAGAATTTCATTATCAACTTCATTTTGGTCACATTTCTTTAAGATAATGTGCAAATTTTCCAAAATGGTGACGGAAGCTTGAATGCTCTTTGGAGAATTCATCAAATTTCTGAAAAATAAATAGGTTTATAGAAATCAAACAAAAAAAAAACCACCAAACAAAAGAGAATGCAAAGGGGGATTATGAAACTTAGAACAGGGACACGTACTTTATTTATAATTATAATAGACTCAAGGCACATTTAAAGAAACATGCTCAATTGCTTACTCCACATTCACACAGACACACTTTCCGTAAAAATTTCCAACGTTAAAACTGACGCCAAAAGATTAATAATCATAAAAAACCGATCGTGGAAGTTAAATCGAACAAAGAAAAAAGGTAAACAAGCAGGTGTCAGGTGTGTTGTCCTAGTAAATGTTTACCGGTCCAACCTACGTGCAGGGTTGCCAGATGTGTTTTATCAACAATTCTATGGAATAATATTAAATGAATTAAGGTTAAGTGCATTTAAGAAGGCAAATACGCTTTTAATTCAGTTTTAGTGCGATCCAAACTAAAATATTAACGCGCAGTCGGTCACAATGAAAAAATAAAAAAAGTATCCGAATCCTGAAAAAATTAGATAATTTTAATTAAAATAATTGTTTTTCGGGAAAATGCAACACATTTAAGTAGAAGTTATTTATTCAGCTCAAATTTTCATTTTCAAAATTGACAACTTATACACTTTGCAAATGTATTAACAAAAAAACCTAAACAATCGCTTCAAGAAAATCATCCACATCGCTATCGACTGGAAGTAAAGAAAATTTGACTGATTTTATTATTTGTACTTAATGTTACTGCATATACTTAAAGAAAGTTTTTAATTAAATGCTTCATACTTTTAGAAGTAAATCTGCTAAAGTGATTACTAAAATGGTTGTGTTTTTTTCCATTATATACTTCAAGCAAGAGCCAATCTTACCAAGTAATCAGTTAAAAAAACAAAGAGACTTGTAAAAGCAAAGTAGATGAAATTAATTAAAAAATATTGAGAATGAAACCGACTTGCGTTTCTTGTGACTTTGTTCAAAATCGTTTACATAAAATGTGAACGGCAACCCTGTTTGCAGGCACTGTAAATAATGATTGTAATAAAATTAATGCTCACTTCAGAGTAGGCAGAACGTAGTGAGCGAACTCATCGCGATTGGACTCGTTGGTGAGCCATATTACAGGCTGCAAGACCGAAGCCAAGACTTCGGCTGTTCTAACCTCAACTTGCAGAGCAGGCCATACGTGCTGCCAGCGTAGTTTCTATAACAAAAGATAAGATACTTAGCAACAAATTGTTTAAGCCCATTCACATATAATTATATACAACATATAATACGTTTGAAATAATTAACCTGTATACCTGTATTCATTTGCATCTGCACTATTTAAAAAAACACCGTATGGCGTACTGCTATAGTATTGTTTTGTACATAATTTTATGAAATTACCAGTCATTAAGATAATTTAAATATATTTTACATGAAACACGAACATTGACACGAAATTGCAGGTTGTTACTTTAATTATATTGCCACAAGTGTAACGGAGATTTTTGTTTGTCTTTTTCCGCAAAAGGTTTTGACCGTAAAATATAAATTTATTGATTACTAAGCTTATTTTCAAGGCACTGCACGAAATGCAATTTTGAAGCAACATCTGTGAAATAGAAAACAACCACCAATTAAACGAAATTGAACACTTGGCAACAAACAATGTCAAAATTTATTTGTGTCATAAAAACAATTCGATTTTCCTAACACATTCGCTGTGACAAGACGTCAAGTCTTATTCAAGTCGGTGAACGCTTATAATCTTACTAGCTGTTGCCCGCGGCTTCGCTCGCGCGTAAAGTATTATACATTGATTGAATCATAACAAAACTTAATACTTTTCTTCAGTCATTGACGTTTCGCGAAAATATTGTTTTTGAAACTTTTTTATGATAAACTCTTTGTTATGTGTTCTTTCTTTAAAAATTATCATAGTGTGCGAGCGTTCCAGAATCAGTGAGTCAGTGAGTGACGTGGGCTTTTATAATAGAGATAATAGAAAAGCTTTCAAAAAAACAGGTGTTACTTAAAAATATTGTTATTTCCATTATACTTTACAAAAATGTCAGAACGCATTTACCATTACTTTTATTTCAACAAATAGAAAGAATAATAAATCTAAGTAGATAAGATGCTTGGTGCGCTTTATTGTTCGCTGCAAATAGGGATCAAGTGCACTCAATGGCAAGGTCACGCATCGCAATCCTGGCTCCACAATAGAAATAATAGCTTATCTCCTTCAGGAAGAATATTGGTTTCTTTACAGGATCTTTGCGGTTTGATTCAAATGTGAAACTTGATATATCGAAGCCTTTCGTTTCATAAAACATTTGTTGATTTTCTGTCGTTTTAGCCGAATTACATGCATACATACTTCATGCATGATTATTTTCATTTCTGGACTCTGCTTTCAGTACTTGTGAAAGTTGACGTATACCCGTAAAATTGTTGATGAAATTCATTCAACGGAACTAGTTTCATGCTACTAGATTTCATTGTGTTAGTACGGCTTATGTATGCTTTTCCATTAATATAATGTTATATGACTTTTGATGGAGATTAAAAATGAATTAATTGCAAAGATCGCGAACTAAGCAAGCTTGTCCTGTTACCATAAAACTCCGTTTACGTGAGACTGTAAATATTACATAAAAAAATCGCTTTTTAGCAATGAGCGTACACCTTAAAAATCAAGCTTTTTCCAACCAGCGAGGTAATTACCTACTTCACTTATTTTAGGTAATGACTATAGACAAAAGCAGGTCGGCGCTGTTGGTGCAGCACTTACTAAGATTAATGAGGAGATTCAATGCACATATTTTCATGTTAATTGGTGATACGGGGATTTCCAGTTATTGCAATAAAGTCAACAGATTAAATTTGTATTATTTTTATTTTTAAATTATTTTGTTAAAAACGTTTATTTAAAGGTAGTGCACAGTGCATTAAAATATGTGCTTTGATTAACCAACCAGCAGAGAACTAACAGATTTTGACGGAATTCTAAATAGGGTTTAAACCAGGATGGTTGCGTCGGGGGTTTAGTTGCCGCAATTGTAATTAGTGTAGTTTCACGGATGACGTACATGTTATTTCATTTATTTATCTAAGGACTCTACAATTACCACTAAGTTGGACGAGCCATGCTCTATGACATTGCATTCAAAGGCAAGGTGCCATAATAGTTCTTGCGGGATAGTTGTACTTTTTTTCAGCAGAGTATCTATTCTAAACGTATTTAATATGGATTAGACAACTGCCTGCCCGTTTCGTTCCTTTTAAATAAAAAAGATAATAATACCAAAGCTCTACTCATTTACAAATTAAGTTTGCTTTATAACTATACTGAGAGATTTAAGTCATTTCAAAAAAGTGTGTCCAAATCTATCCGGCTTTTACCATAGACAACAAATATCGTAAGTTATCTAAATAAAATTATCCATAGCGTATGTATACAGTTATCTTCTTAAAACTCCTTTTATAAGCGAAGTTATAAAAAGGTTATCGTGAGCTTACTACAACTCCCGGCAGCGGGTTTATAGTCGGTAAAACTCAACCACTTAATCAGAACGACACACAGTTATAACAAAATTTATATTTTAAACATTGTGGTATTTCAATAAAATTCACAAAACAGCAATATTTGAAATGAAATATTTTATGTTGAACAAAGATCTAATCTAGGTCAATTTATTCCTATCGTAAAACATGATGAAGCAACTGTATTATTTAATATACTAGGGTATTCTATTTCAGAAAAAAAATACAAAGCAATGAAAACTGTGTTGTTGCATTTGAGGATACGATGGTCCTCTAATTGAACTTCTTGGTCCAAGATTTAATACCTCGTAAATCATTTACTAAATAGCATAAATAGTTCTTATTTCATGTTTAGATATGATGCAGCGAAGGTGAATTAAAAGGAAGAAATATTAATTGCAGAAATATAAATCAAATCTTTAACTTCTTTAGATGGTCAAGTACAGCAGTATCTTGTACTAAGTACCAAAGAGTACCAAATACCACTCAACGATCCCGTCGTCCGACATAAGCTAAAATAAGTTGACCACCACATTTAAAATAACCTCTAATCACTTTGAGTATAACCGTTCGCTATTGCAGATGCATTAAGAGTTTACGCTGTTCGAGAGAGGGGGAAACATCGAGAGATGAGAAACAGCTTTCAGTAATTACATTTGCATGTATGAGACTCTAGCTAAGCCAGTACTGTCTCCATTACATCACCTAGTAGACACACGTATAAAAGCGCCGGTACACTGGCTCACAGGGCGGCTTCCTACATGTGTTCACCTTCGCTTTGTATAAAAATCGTAGCGGTAACATCCAATATAACCAAGAACACGCTACGCATTAAACACAATAAATTGTGTCTACTCAAAACGCTAAGCACGTGTTGCATGCAACAAATAGACGCGGACACGGACAACCGTAATTGGTGTGTGTTGTTGTGACAATTTCGTGGACTGCGTGCGCGGCAACGGAGCCGCGCCTTAACTCTGAATCTAAACGAATGCAAGCCACGTGGCTTTCTATACAAAACTGCGTATCTTCTTAAACTATTTTGCATATAAAAGTTCATTGTAGTGCTAGAACCACATTACCCGAAGCTGAAAGAGGCGAGACTGCATCGCCCTTGCTATAATATTATTAAGTATATACTCGGCAAAAAATACTTCAAAGGAACGTGCGCTGTTACATGAAGGCAGTAAAATATTCTTTTTCAATTTCTGTTATGAATACTTAATCTACAAGTTCAGGATTTAAAAGAGTTCAGCTGGAGTTTAATGAGGGCTCTAAAGTTTGTCCAAACAATGTCTACAGTTTGGATTTCAAGGAAATTGTTTTTAATACTAAATTTGTTTTGATTCACTCGCCGTTATTTGTCCGCCCTACAGATTACATAAAAAAGATAAGTGGAGTCGGACTCGTCCACCGTATAGAGATTAAATTTCTTTATGATTTACATACAATTTTTAAAATTATAGTTTTTAGTATTTTTACTGTACTGGTAGTATAAGACCATGCTACTTGCAAAATTTCATAGATTTAGGCCAACGGGGAGTACCCTATTAATTTTGATTCTCTTTAGAGCTTCAAAATATACTAATACTTTATTTTTTTGCGGTATAAACGGTCGTATATTTTTTTACCTTAACTTAGAAGTTTATTTATCACAGCTCTGTAGTCTGTAGATTAAAATTTGACAAATTATAAGCGGGCTATATTGAAAAATATCTTCTACATAAATAAAAATGAATGTTTTTAAGCACATAACTCAAGAATGGCTGGACCAATTCAGAAATTTTTGTATGTTCCCTAAGGTCCACCGAAAGATTTAATACAATATAAAAATAACGTGATTACTCGAAAACCGTTACATGTATCAATTAATTTTTACTATTAACTTTTGAAAGAACGAAGTATGTCCGGGCAGCTAGTATGATAATATAATTTTGCATACCGTGCTGTAGCAAACATTTGAAAGTCAACAGTAGATAGGTACCTTGTCTGAGACTAAAATGATATAACCTCAGCTATTAAAACAAAGATGAACTAAATTCAATTACCTAATCAATTTGAAAGATACAACCTGGAACTTAGTTTACATAACAGATGTTCGAGCGCATCATTGTGTTGTAACCAATTAGTAATTTATCAAATTGTAAACAACATTTTGGGTTGTTTATGACCTGTTCATCGTTTGTGCTTTTTAGGGTATTTTTTGGTTCAAAATACCTCACAACTTATTTAAATTGTTGAGTTTTAATTAACGCTAACACTGGCAAAATAATTGAGAAACGGCGGTACCTTGTAAACCTTAATTGATCGCCAGGTATGGATTTATGATAGACGATTTTAGAAGTTAATTTATTTTCTGATTGAAGTTTTTTTTCAGGTAGTCGAAGAGTTAGGGTAAAGTAAATACCTGGTAAGTTAATAGGTACATCAGAATAACTTCGCATTGTAGAATAAAGCGACTACTGTTTGTTCTTCACCTATGTTAGATAAGCTTATTATGGTAACACAGCTTATAAAAAACGACAAGGCAACGATATAATAGAATCTTCATGGTAACATTATTAAAGCGAAAGTTTTTGAATATGTATATTTGTTACATCTTCACGCTCAAACATCTACACCAATTTTGACAAAAATGGGTATGAAGGTAACTGATACCCTGGATTTCCACATCACTCCACGGGGCGCAGCTAGTTAATTATAGTAAAAAGCGTTTGGTTCTTATCAATACAGTACCAACAAATACACAACTATGTGCTTTCATAGGTCTGGGGGTCATTCACTAAGTGCAAGCAGTTAACGCTATTACGTGTAGGGTTAAGAGAGGATTTATCTTTTTCGACTTATTAAACTTCAAAATAAAAAAAAAAAACTGTAAAATGGCCAAAACTTACATACTAAAACTATCGGATGACTCTCAGAACACAAAAAAGATTTTGCGACCCGGGATCTTGAACTATAATCTGTGTTATGCCACGTTATGCTTTGTTTGGACTTAGAGAATAATCTCTGATAGATTCGATTTTTTTTATTCTTCCGAGAAATTACCTCCCATTGGTAGGTTGCGTGAGAGATTGACATTAGCTAAGACCGGCAACAGCTGTACAAATTGCTTTTATACTTTTTCTTTTGTGCCATATTAAATTGGTGCATAAAAAGAATAAGACTCTTTTCTTGTGTTGTTATTGGTATAGAATAATTCAAGCGATGCTTTGTATTGTTAAATGAAATTGCGCTTCTCAGGCACGCTGGCCTTAATCCGTGCGACTGATTGAGCTTCAAATGAAAAATATAAAAGAACAGCGAAGTTATATCTCAGATTATATATTCTTAAGCGGCTTTTAAGCGTGCTGGCTGCACGTGCACATGAGCATAACTGAAAAATGCATCCTCAGCCGTTTACGCATATTAAATCATTGTTTTTTAACAGATTAATATTTTCATAGCTTACAAACACTGTATCGATTTTACATACTTTATACATATTCACAGAAAAGTTGCACAATTGCACAGATTTATTTCGCTTAGCAAATGTAAACGCAATAATGTATTCTATTACTTAACATTTGACTATTCTAACTTACCTTTGGAATGTACGGCAATGCGTCAATCAGTGTAGTGCGATAGAAGTTGGCCTTCTGGTTTGGATCTTTCATGGTGATCACATCAAGAAATTGCATCGCTGAAATCGCTTGCTCATTTTGACCCCTGTCGAAAAAAATTCGTCGTTAGTAAATATTTTTTTTAAGTGACCATAAATGTCAAAAATCATGTGAAAGAAGAATGAAAGGTGATTGAGTGATCTGTTTTTGTGAGATGGTAGGAATGATTTACAAATAATTCATGCTTATTTCAAGTTCAGTAGTTAAACTGGAATCTGACCCCAACTTAGCTAGAGAATAACTTTCTAAAAGCCGGTAGCGTACTTTTGTTGGCATGAAATATTTTTTTTACATGACAGCAATGTATGAGGTAAAATTTTTAAATTTTCGAGTTGGTGATGAATTAGATAACGTCTAGTCTAGATCTAGTCGGGCGGGACTGGTTGAGGAGCGAAAGACTAGGTTGAGGCCCAACTTGTGAGAGACTTATGTCCAGCAGTTTAAAGGTTCAGTTGCTTGATTATATTTACTTGAAGTATTTGATGAGGGGTAGGAGCTGCGTGGTAGGGCGCGGGTGAGGGTCCCGCGCAAGTAGGCGCTGGACAGCCTCCTGCAGGGCCGAGGGCACGCGCGGCAGCACTTGGATCACTTGCTGGTCCAGCTGTTACATATTACAAGTATTAAGGTTCCCCGTCTTATTGGTTGAACAGCCATCATGTACCTAGTACCCGATTGGTGTTGTAATTAAACGTGATGGTTCTGCGCCAGAATTACCGAAATTGTACCTACATGTTGCTAAAATATAGCGAAACTATTTCAAAATAATTTGAGAGTTTCCAGGGATTTTAAGATCTTGATTTAGAATATCGTTGCAGTAAGTTACAACGTAGGTTTCTATTTTGTTAAATATAATAATATTACAAACAATTTAACTGACTATCTTTGAACTCTAGACTCCGAACCTACTTTGAGAACGCTACGAATTTAATGTGCAATTGCCATTTTGGCGCCATCACAAATACCTCGCTATAAAGGAAACACTTGTTGATACTCAGTTTGTCAATTTAGTTACGAACGAATTTCTGGCAGAGCGCCAAGTTCCGAAGCAAATTGTACCTCAACATCAGTGTCTAAGTTACTTTCCTATATTGTTAGATCTGGTTCATAAATTCTGATTGACAGAGAAGCGTGTTTTATTTATTTATCCTGGCTAATTGATTTCCATTTATATAGCAACTTACACCTCATATTATTACCTTTTGTGATTTCCATAATTTATTATATTTGACGTTTATTTAATGAAGCCTAAAATTGTTCTTTCCGTCCAATTATCAATCGGCAACTTTGATTATTCTAACATACAAGTAAACATCTGATTAATGTGAAGGCGAGAGGAGAGGAGGCTTTATTATTTATAGTATCAAAGGCGCTATAATCGCTGACTACGCTAGCTGCTGAATAAAAAACTGTGCCTTTCATTGAAGATAATTTTAAACGTGCTTCGTGGTCGCTGTATATAAGTTGTACCCATTGTACCCAAGGTGAGCGTTAGTTGATAAGTTTGTTAAATAAAGTTACCGTCGTTATTTCTTAAAGGTTACAGGTACTCAGTGTTAGTATTGAAACTCGCTCAACTATTATACTTCCCGGAATCCTACTATTATTACTAACTCGAAGTTTTTTAGGAAGGATCGAAGGTACCTGTAGTTACCAAGGCTTTCACATAAATATAAGACTTACACGTGGACATGTATGGTTGATTTGACATAAAGGATTTGGTATGGATTATCTTGGATTAACATGTAGGATAGTTTTTTTATCCTGTTACATCGAGAGGGAATCACGGCGCGCACCAAACAAGAATAGTAAAAGGTAAGGCTTACAAATCCAAAGGAAAAATATGTTTTATATTTTATTTAATACAATTTTTTTCCATACAGACGCTCTCGACTGTTTTAGCCGTGGTTTACGAATTTAGGTCTATGATTTTTTGCAGTAATGTATCTATAAAGTAGTTCTATGTCGCTATTTTTGCCGAAAAGTTATATTTAAAAGAACTGGAACCTTTGGACCTGAAAGCATTGTTACTCTGTCGGTTGAATATATGAAGCTTTGGAGTAAGTCTTGAAGTTTTTTTAATAATTAATTGATAAGATGAGTTCCGATCGTCAAGATAATTGTCGACGTCACAAAGCGGAGATGAGACCAATACTCTGTCATACAAGAATAAAGTATATAATAACCGTAGGTATCTACAAAACATGGCTAACTGTCGTGCCCGTTCAGGCCAGCTCCAGTGTACAGTGTACGGTCTGGCGGTCAGGGGCTTGTAAGTCTGAATAATATCTTCAAGTCTTTTTCCTTCAGTAATTGGGTTGTGGAGTTTTGAAGTTTGACTATCGTTCCGTATAACGCGACGTTTGCTTCAGTTTGCCGTCATTAAATAGTCATGGGAGGTTAGGTTGGTAGTAAAGAGTTTAAAAGAGTCCTGCTAATTGGGTATTTTGAAAGTCGCTTCTGCACTCAGTAGCCTTTTATAAGGTAAGGGAGCCGCGCATATCGTTCATTAATATTAATAAGTCTTTGAAAAGTGAATGAATAGAAAAGTTCTGTGAGCTGATTTCAGAACTTTATCGGTTCGCCATTAGTAGTACAGAACTGGTTCTTTATGACTTCGAGTTTTTGCGTCTCCCTTTTCCTTTTGAATGCACTAATACTTTGTATTTCAAGTCTTAGGCAGGTATTGTAAACGAGAATCGATATTTTATTATGGTGAGTACAGTAAGGTGAAAAAGTGTAAAGTGTGTTTAATAAATTTAAAGTACTAAATATTTTAAATCACATCGAAGATCACGCTAAGTTAATCGACCATCTCGGTTTTAATAAAAACTTTTTGTATCCTTTTATTTGGGGCCTTGGGAGAAACTCTTTCATAATTTCACAGTTATCTGCGCTTGAACTACTATATCAAAGATCGGCTGTGTCTTCCTTGGGGTCTATTCTCTAAGGCACCAGCCATGTAAGTAATGCTCATAAAGTCGCGACCCTACCTCCAAAGAAATATTTACCATCGATATTTTTTTAACTAGAAGGACTTTACATTACTTAAAAGAACTAGAAATCGGATCGAAAGCTTCAAATCAATATACTACATTGTTATTGAAACAAACATAAAAGATAATTATTTTCAGTTGAAATTAGAGACTAAAAGTTGATGGTTAGACGCGAGAATGACAGCATTGTTGGGAACAAAGCTGTCGTCAAACAAGACTTAACAATAGTTCCGTAGATCATTAATCTATGTCACCAATCTATTGCAAAAGGAAATAATAAACGTTGCATAACAACAGCAATAATAATAAAATTACCACATGGAAATGATGTGAGCTTATGCATTTACCTTTTATGGCTTGTCTTTGTGCCGACTTGCGACAACGGCCTGTGTAACCCAGCCGAAATGTCGGGCCGAATCATGCATCACGATAATTTAGATCAATACTAAAATTGTTTAGTTTCCGTTTACCACAATTTCTTTTCCAGGGAACTCGAGGGTTACTGGTCTTCGATGGACCTCTTGGAACACCTGGCATTCCTGTTATTTGTCCGTGTACTTTCTCCTGGTAAGTAAAGGTGGGTGTTCTTTGTGCATGTGATTTGAATGTTTGTGAAACCCCCGCGACACAAGGATTAAATTCCTTAGTGCGGGAGTCGTTTTTTTTAAACAAAAAAAAAACAAAAAAAGATTAATCATTGGAGGAATCAGTCTGTTGCTGTAATCTAATTTATAAGTAAAAGTTAGCGTTACACTGTTACCGTATACATAATACATACGGGACAGTTTAAATGTTTGGGGTTCAATTATTTTGTAACCGCCAATATTCTAGAGGCCTCAAAGAGTACAAATAGTTTTAAAACATGGAACAAAATATCAGTTGTTAAGATTTTCAAAGTAAAATGTCATTCTAATGAAGAGTGACAAAACAGCCTACAAAAATTACATTCCAAATATTAATTTGGAATGTAATTTTTGTAGGCTGTCTACCTTTGTCGTAATTATCAGACTTGGCGCAAAATTCCATCCGTTTAATTACTACACCAATAGAGATCACAACACAAACACAAAACGTATATTTTAAGTTTATTACATAATCGTTTGAACTTTACTCCACACAAAGTTTTGTATTGTGTTGTAAATGAGTTTACAAACATTACGTAAAACTCCTGCGGTACAAATATCGGTGGGCCATACTGTTATGTTGGTTTTCAAGCTGCAGGAAGCTTAGTTTGCTCTGCGTTCATTTGGTCGTCAAACCTCAATCCCATCCACATTCTCCCAAAAATGAAGATCATGAATTTATTGATGTCCAAATAAAAAAAACTTACAACCTTCATTATTATCTCACATAAAACGTATTTTGCTGACTTACATACGTCATTATTATCAAACCTCTTTCACTTCATTTTTTATTATTATTCCATTCATGGATCTATCATTCTTAAATTATTTTACTACTTTTCATACTTCTGTAGGTACCTATGTGCATCTGTATTATAATAGAGTTTTAAGACATTGATTGACCCTTGCATACTTTGTTAATTTTCATAATTTTATCATTTGTTTCAACGATGAAACGTGCTCGATACTCGCCACTACACCTTTTGATCTAAAGCTTCCTTATAACATACATGTAGTGGACCGCTACATAGTGGACACTAACAACTATAACTAACCTGCTATACCTACGAATACTCTATTCATGTAAGCCTGCTATCACGTGTTTTGATTATTGTATCTTCTCGTTGAATTTCTGAAGCTAATCCCTGAATTTCAATATAAGGGGCGAGCTTAGTTGGCGACCTATCTGCATTCAGAAACCGTGATTTTGGCCCCTTGTTTTAGGTAAGTACTTATCCCAATTTCATGTATTCGAGTTAATCTGATTTTGATTACGATGCTATGATTGCGACAATATTTTTCCTTTCTAAAGATAACAAAATAAGATATATGACAAAGTAGGTTGTTAACCTTTCTGTTAACTACAACAGTTACGGAAATAAAAGTGTCCCTTAAGAGCATTGTAGGTACATTATGCTTTTAAAACTGACTTTCTATCTATCAAACTTTTATTGAACTTAGAATGAGAACCAAATCACGATAAACACAAAGTATAACATCTATATTTATATTGAGGTAAATGTTTCTCTGTACCGTGAATTACTGTAATTAATTCTAGTATTTATTATTTCCAGATAAATAATGCGAATTTGAACCTTATTGGTTATTACGGGACCCGTCGCCGTAATTGAGAAAATAGTGTATAAAGTGTCGCGGCAAAGACGGTTTGCGTCAACTTTGTCACTTAGCGGAAAGTTGGTTATAATATTATCTAACGTTTATAATATGAATTTTCATCGATGTCTTGTTGTATGTTTCTTATTTGTTGACGTAATATCAGATCAAGTTATCACGTAGGTACCTACCCTCGTGAATTCTAAATTATAAATTCATATTATCTCGCAACAATCAATATTTCGACCTAAGCCAGCAAACCCTAACTAAGCACACTCGCACAAATTCCCACAAAGCATCGCACACCCCAGTAACATCCCTCTACACACAGATTACAGATTATACCGAACACATACATTTTCATATATTTTTAATTTATCAAAGGTCAAAAGGACCTAGACCTTCTATGAGAATATTCGGCTTATTGTCTCAACGAACTTGAATCCTTATTTGATTGGGTTGAAAGGCTATTTTATTTGTGCATTTTGATGCCGTTTTTTTCAAATTTTCTTTTTCTGGTACATGGTAATTCATGTTCAATTTGGTGGTCGTTCATTATTATCATCATGACTCAGTAGAATTACGTTATGCAAGTAGCAAGCCTACTGGAGAGGTAACGCCTAAATACCTGTATCATGCGAAGGCACATTGCGACTTGAGTTATTTCCATTTTCATTTCAAGATCTGTAATTTGTATCTACGTATTGTTATTAAGAGCCGTAATCTCAAGAATCTCTCTCATACCTTATCTTATGAATCATTCGCATAATTCAAGCATGTGTATTATTTGATAAAGAAAAGACTTGACATTTAATTATTAATTTCTGGGCACATTTCTTTTACATACAGTTCATATATCATACGGCATCATTCCTCAATTAACCTTTAAGAACATTCCTTAAAACCTTACCAAATAATAATATTCTATGAAGCCTTCTTGAAACTGGACTACGAAAGTACAATATCATGGAAACGATACTTACAAACTCAATTTGCTTCATGTAAAGCATTGGGTTATTATTGGCTTGGATGAGCGGCTTGCCATTGTTGAAGACGGCGCAGATGACAAGCCCCAGCGAGAACATATCGGACAGAATGCTGCATTCACCGCTGGTCTGCACCTCAGGGGCTGAATAATCAAACTCAATGCTGAGATTAGTAACACCATTTATCCCTACACCCATAAGCAACGTCTGCTTATCGATTTAGGAACAAATAAAGACATATACTATTATACAAAATCCCTGAAAATAAGACAAAACATTAAACATCCCTGAAAGAAAAATATTATTTACTTAATATTATACAAAAGGGAATACAATTGTCAAAGATCTGCGGACCGAAATTAATTCCGAAAATAAGTTCGCAAATACATTAACTAAATAAAAGTCACAAGTAAGGAATGACTTAAACTTTTCTCCCTTTGTTACATTATTTTGTCAGTAAAGAATAAATCTATTGTGATCAAATAACACGAAGTCTTTAGTTGTTAAGAAATTTCTAAGTATTGATTTTATATTACCTACGTCAACTCTGAAATGTTATACAATGTTTCGAGTATCGTGTGTACGAAAATTTATCACCGAAAATTAAATTGAAGCTACATATTACATTGCACGTATTGCTTTTGAACGAAATCACTAACTTTTATGTTCACAAAACACAATATTCATTCAGCTTGTGTAAGAAAATTACACAATGAATATATAATGAGTGACGAGTAAACTATGAAACTCACTTCAAAGATATCCGTTACTCAAAGAACACGCCTACATGTGGTTACTATGTTACATGGGCATTGCTTCTATATACCTATCATGGACAAAATATTAACGAGCTAAACAGCAAAAATAATTTATTTTAGTCTTCTCGTTCAACGACTTGATTCGTTCATGCTACGAAAGACCATAGTATTTTTTGACCGAGTTAGTTAGTTTGTTTAGGCACTAATATCAACAACTACTGGTCCGATTTAAATAATTCTTTCAGTTTTAGAAGATATATATATTGAGAAAGCTATAGACTTTGCTGCAATAACCGACTCCAATTCGGGCGGAGCAGCGGGCAAAAGCTTGTGACATTTAAAATGCTTATTCTGAGATCTATTTTTCTAGATAAAGTAAGCGAGCTTAGTTCTCGTTCCTTTTCTGTAGGAGGAGAAGCCCTCTTCTTTACCCTAGAATATAGCAGTGGTATTATTAATGTTGGTTTATGACATAATCCTCACTCATTTGGAGCACAGGCATCTACGTAGTGACGTCAAATTTCAGAGGGTATCTTTGGCAAACGGCTCCATTAATTTCATTTTACAAAGGAGCCAAGAAAAAAATGTTTTTTTAGCATATAACATAAGATACTGCTACATAATCATGAGGTCATGACGTGCGTGTTTCAGTTATCGTTGTCTATGTGGTACCAGAAAAGCCTCCCGAAAGTTATTATACAAAACGAAGAGAAAAAAAGATAAAACTTTTCCCTAAGTGTAATTTGTTTTTCTCAAAAGTTTCAAAAGTAATTTAATTTTCCGGTTAAATGATCACATTATATTAAATAACTATCAGGGTTAATATAATTATGCGAATGTTGTTTTCGGAATTTTATATCCTGCTTTTGATAGAGTTCAGTTTGCGTCGTTTCAGCGAATTTACATGTGTGCTTTAAAAAACGGTTATGAGTTTATAGGTTCACTTTTCGACTAAGTCTTTTAGAATCAAAATGGTGATATTTATTAATTAGTAAAGTTATATATTTTTAAATGAAACTCTTAGCCTATGTAAATCCACCAAATAAACTCCTTAATAACGTTTGACATAAAAGCAGTGTAAAATTCTATGATCTTAGTTCGATGACAAAAAAGTCCGAGATCGTAAATAAATTTAAGAGATTTATAATAACTTGATTTAACGTACCTGGTGGCCCGTAGAATGCTCCAGCCTTCTCCTTTTCTGCTGACTTATGAATTGAAAGACTTACCCAAGAAATCCAGACATGGTTGCGCTAACTTAGCCACCTTGATGGACCACGGGGGCACGCCAATCATGTCCGTCGGGTCGGACCCGATGATGTTTTCTGTAAAATAATAATTTGATAGAATCTCGTTTTATAATAATTAGTTGGAAATTATTATCGACTCAGCCTATCCATATGGGAGCTGTGTGTTGTGGCGCGCCATAATATCGGTGCTTGCCCTAATCACTACACTGGGCAAGTGGGTTGGTGACCGCAGTCAACTTTCATTTATTTAGGAGAACGCTGCTGTCCATTTGCCTTGTTTATTTATCCCTTTGTCGCCTCTTCCGACACCCACGGGGAGAGAGGGGGAGGTTCTATTCTATGTCGAAACCCCACGGAGGAAATTATTAATGTATCTATTATTAAAGCACTTAACATAATATTAAATAACCTTTGTATCAAAAGATACCAGACTGTAAAAATTACTAATCCGATCGTTGTGATAAAATGCGGACTCAATTGGTGAATGTTCAAAAATGAGTTCAGAAATTTAATAAAAAAACATTTAATTTTTTAAATATGTTTTAAATATTTGCCGGCCATTTGTTACGTCGCATACCTTTTTACCGCGATTTTATAAGTTAGGATTGCTTATTTTTTCGGAACATAATTAACAAGGCGCAAAAGTAAACAATTTTATGTTAATATGGGAGTAAATTAACCGTTTTTATAAATGAGCTGTAAAAGGTTTTTGGTAAAATGATGTCCATGTTTTTATTCGAGTACAGCGAAAATAATAGAAGAATTATTCCTTCATAATTATTATTTGTATGCATGAATCAGGAGGTGTTGGCAGATCAAAAAATAGTTTTTAGTACATAGAATAGGAGACGAGCGACAGCAATGAGATTACCGCTGGGCGCCACAAAAAGAAAAAAAAATGTGCGCGAAACATGAAAAACCCATGAATCTAAACCACGCAGACGAAATCGAGTAAGAACAGCTAGTAAATCATATCATTCCGAGAGTATTTGGGGAACTCCTACCTCGTTTCTAAGTAAGTGTGTACATTAAATATTAATGTCACATTAACTGAGAATGTTTAACATTTATATTTAAAATATGCGCACTGCTAGTAACATGTACGTACTTACTATAAGGTGCAGAGTCCGATAGTCAAATAAATCTGGTTATTTTGTGAGGCAACATGACACTGCACCTATATTGCCACTCATTTGGCCCTCGATTATGTTATCAAGACGGTTTTGTAAATTTAAAATGTATCCAAAGTGTTCAAACTAATCAGTTTGAACTTATAATGTTTATTTTCGGTTTCTTTTTACTGTTTATCCCCTAAGCGCCCCAGTTATATTCCCTACATGTTTTTATGTCCACACAGTGATACATCTCCAAAGGCAATAAAACTCTTTCAAAGTTTGTTTACTTAACAACACTTTTCGAATAAGTCTGACTACAAACTTACGCGTGTGCTCCAATGCAAACTCACAAAGGTTGAATTTTTATTACATAAACGACATTTCGACATCTACAAAAAACACATTATCTGGAAGCATCACCGTGTCGTGATAATGATTAATAATTTATGTATATCCAACGATTTACCTACAAGCGACGGTTTTGTTAACGTTGATGAATAAATAATTTTCGAAAAGAAAAGAAATACGTTCTTTTAAAATTACTCATGAATTTGGATCTTCAAAAGGTGCAGTGGTGGTTATAGGTATGTAATAATCGGCAAAGATACATAGCGCGATGTGGCGAGGGTTCATAGGAAGGAACGTGGAGAGATCCAAAAAAAAATTTCATTACTATTATAGCTACTTAGTCTGATATAAATCAAATGGCATTTAACTTTTGTGTTGATGGACTCTTAAGATAAGGGTTAGCGCAATTTGAGAATGTTTAAATCCTTCTAAAAATAATCACTACAGAAAAATTGTGATTAGTAAGTTGCCTCAAAAACAAAATGCCTCAAATTATTCATAATACCTACGTGTTGATATGTAATGTGGCATGAGGTGTGGCACATCTGGTAGTGTCACTTATCGCGTAGGTTGTGGCTGAATCATGAATGATTTGAGTGTAAAACATTAACCGCATAGTAACATGTTGGTCTTTTTTTATTTTTTATTTTTATTAGATAGGAACAGCAAACAGCTGGAATATACAGTATACAACACAGAAATAAACATACAGAAGTTAACAATATTCCAGCCCACAACACTGCTCACAGATAAACAATAGAATACAACGGTCGGAGTGAGAAAAAGGGGAAATTAGGTGAAATATTCGTATATTGCAAAAATGGCCTTTTTACTCGGTAGCTTACATACCGCTTATCATGGTTTTTGTTGGATGAGTTTTTATGTTAGAAAATAAACTATACTTGAATAATCACGGCCTGTAAAATACCCAATAACTAGGTTTAGACAAAAATAGACTATAATAACTAATGCTGACGTTGTTCACGTATTCTCAATACATTAACAATGCAGTCTAGTGGACTCCTTTCGTATTATCAAATTTGCATACATTAAGAACAAAACGTATTCCATTTTGTATTGCATCGAGCGTTTTAGTCGGCTGACAAATAAATAATAAATCGCAATGGCAATCATTAAATAGGAAATTAACCGTCATAATATTAAGCTTTATGTAACTGAGAACTCTGGACACAAGTTAATTTTAATAACTAATCCACCTGTATTGAACGTTTTATAATTAAGTCGGGTCTCATATAGAAAAATATTTTCGCCAAAAAAAAATGTTGGTGTTCTTATTTTGTAGTCGTTTAAGGCATATTTTGAATAATGAAACAGTTTATATCCTAATCGCAAATGTAATACCTAACAAGGCTTAAGACAATCTATAAGAATCTAGTGATTGTAATTTTATGTGACTCTTAAATCATTGCATACACGACTCGATCTGTTGGTGCGAATTATTATAATTTATTAGCTCACAAAACTTATTATTATGAAATCTTCAGAATGCTTTAATGTACAAATGGCGCGAATGTAAACACATCTGCTGTAGTTCGCTCCCCTTTGAAGATTTCAAAGTTTAAAATCTTCAGAAGCAAGCTTCATAAAGAAATGTAATTTAATATACATAATGGTGTGTAAGTGTAAATGTATCTTGGAAGCGGTACATATTTATTAAATGCTTTGCCGATAAAGTTTCTTGGTCTTTGCAGAAATCTTACTTTTCAGTCCGAGTATTCTCATAATTATTTATCTGAAAAAGGTATTTTAGATCTAAAACCAATACCATTGCGGATAGGTAATTGTGTTTGTTTGTAGATTATAATGTATTGATTAAAATATTGATGATAATACAGGTTTGAATTTGCCTACCTACAGTATAAGTAGGTACCTATATTTAAAAGAATCTGAATATAATCTTAAATTACTCTTAGGGGTCATCGAAGCTACTTTGGTTCTAAATGACCGCTCATAATATAACCAGTGTCCCTATATATTTTTTACGAATAATATGAAATAAAAATAATAATTTAATTTAATGTAATTTTTGTAAAATTATAACCACAGATAGCCGGGTGGCATAGGCCACCATGCAATTACAAGTATGACTGTATGTACAAGGTTATAGAAGTTGACTAAGTTTTCAATTCAAAGCCATTATCAATTTGGTAAATGATGAATAAATTATTGTAACGATGCTCGGCTGACTTAAATGCAAGACGAATGTTCCACTCTGTACCTAAATAACGTCAGAACTTCGGAAAAGTAATATAAATTATTGTTATTTCATAGAAATATGTTTTTCCGCTCATTTATTTTTTGTTGAATAGGAACTGTTATTTAATTGTTCTTGTCTTTCCATTGACGGCCTTTCAGCATCAACTTTTTTAAACATAGGTAATTATTTGTCTTTGATAGCAATTTGTTTTTTTTTCTATAATTGACTTTTGATATATAATACTTTTAAAAATCAACTGTACTATCAGTATACCCAAAGAACTTTTTATAGAATTCCTTTACTAAATGTAAAATTAATTAGATGAGAAATAATACAGTCGAATATTTAAATAACATTAATTATACTTTATTTAATTTATCTATTTGCCCTACAGTGGGACGATGCGGGCTTAGATTAGATTTTAATAAAAACTGTGAAGTATTCTGTTTTGATTGTTACACTACCTGTCCCTGGCGACTTCGTACGTCTGTTTTATGAACTGTTCATGAAAATTCTTTTCCATTTGAGGTAATTAGATTGTGGTAATTAGATTCCATTTAGAAAAGAATAAGAAAACGACACCAAGTCAACGGAGAAACAATTTTTTTCTTTTTTTTTCTTTCTTAAAAAAAACGAAGCCCAGACTAAGGAATTCAATCCTTGTGTCGCGGGGGTTTCACAAACATTCAAATCACATGCACAAAGAACACCCAGACTTGAAACAAGCATTTTTGGATCACACAAATGCTTGTCCCATGCGGGGATCGAACCCGCAGCACGTCGCGCACAGTGGTAATTAGCGTGGTGACCTATACACTCGGCCATCTGTGCAGTCAAATGAAATACTATGCATTACATACCAGCAAACTCCAAGCCGAACAGCTTCCAGGTTCCCCGCTTGGTGACGATGATGACTTGCGGGCACACGTTGCGATGCATCTGGTGCGAGGTGTAGTGCAGGTAGTGCAGAGCCTCGACCAGCTGTATAAAAACATATTACGTATTAAAAAATATCCGCAGCACTGTGAAGATGATGGACAAAAGATCCTCCACCAGAGAATCATTTGTCAATTACATTTTGAGAAATTATTTCGTCTCGAATGTCTGTCCCCTTTTAATCCCTTAAACGTTTAACAATGGACGGGGAAAAGGTTTCCTGTTCAGTGATATTTTAAGAAGTCTTAAAAAACATAATAACATAAATACTTTGTATTATTTTGATAATATCTTTCTTTTAAGTAAAATATCTTTCCTCTTCACTCAAGGTGCCTTTGTGCTATGGTTTGCAAACATGAAGGTTTTCGTGCTATATTCGCCAGGCTAGCAAGTGGCTTGGAGACCGTTTAATTAACTAACAGGAAATGTTGGCCATCTCCTGACTTTTGTTCCTTAAGTTACCTTTTACATCACCCAAGGGTAAAAGGGTTGGTTCTGTTATCCCGTGACCTACACGGCACAAAGACAAAAGATTCAAGTTAGCTCGGACTAAAACGGGTGCGTGACACATAATGCACACTCCAGATAATCCTATGAATATAACTTTTTTTTGGCATCGCTAAATAATTTTGATTCCTCTTTACGGTTTTAGTTCGATGGAATAGAAATCAAAGTAGGCTCGAGAGAGCTCCGGCCGGAAATCTGAGACTCGAGTACATATGAGATTCGTCGTTATAAAGGAAATGCATAAACCTATCTCTAGAATAACCTTGAAAAGTTGCAACATTGATCAATCGATAAGGCTTACACTGAATTTTGATTATCCTAAAAAAACAATAGTTGACTTAAAACTTTTAGGAATCATATTAATTTTGAAGGATTCGGTTAGAAATAATTATCAGCTCTAACTCCACACTTGACATGGGTGACGCCACGTGGACAGTTAGTTGACATTATAAATGCAAAAGTTGCGATGTTGATGTTTAAAAACTCGTTACTCAACCACGGTCTCGACCATGGTCTCGACTAAACGAATTTGAATAAAATTATGGAAGGCAAGACTTTTCGTCGGTAACTAAGTATTTACAGTAAATCAGTCTTCGACCAAGTTGTATCATCTTATCGACTCTTGCTGGCTTACTCTACATTTCATTCATTTCATCATACATCTCAACTTTTGAGAGTCAAACTCAGTTGAAAAACATGTGACTATAGGTCCAGATTTAAGTAATAAGAACTGCTAATAATTTCAAAAATGGTTTGTTTTCACAACGACCGTAGTTGACACGATTCCTAAAATTGCTAGTGACGTTTCTCACGGATTGAATAAATAAATACTTGTACAACTCCGCGGGATCCGCTATTTTAATTTAGTTTTCCAATCATTTACTTTGCTAAGTAATTTCATTTAAAGACACATTTTAAGCTTACGATTTTCGACTCCTGAAAGTTTAGGTACGGACAACTTTTGCTTCAGAATAAGAAAACTTGTAAGCTTGTGAACTTAATTTTGTTTAAGTAAATTAAATTCATTTTGGTTTATAAGAGAGAATAATTGATTAATATCTAAACAAACAAACATGATTAGTGTTTTACTTGCGCGAGAGGTTTTGGATTTAAAACTTTTTCCTTGATTAAGTTCAAATGAATTTTTACATTAGCAATGCAATGTCTAATATTACTTTTCCTTAATTAACATTATTGTCTAGTTACAAAACCACCAGGGTAATCTCCATCCCCATTTACCGGATCTCAGAAAGAAAAAACTACAAGCAAACTACCCCAAGGGGTTTTAACGAATATAGTAAAACAATTTGTGTTTTTAGGGTTCCGTACCTCAAAAGGTAAAAACGGAACCCTTATAGGATCACTTTGTTGTCCGTCTGTCTGTCTGTCTGTCAAGACCTTTTTTCTCAGGAACGCGTGGAGGTATCAAGCTGAAATTTATATCAAATACTCAAGTCTATGGTCTCTTGGAGCTGTGAAAAAATCAAACTTCTAAGTCAACGCGATCAAAAGATACTCCCGTTTATGCCGCAAATTTTCGACACTCGCAAGGGAATCAAAACCCACAGGGTACTTCCCGTGAACTCAGAATCTTGAAATTTGGTATGAAGCAACGTCTTATAGCAGAGATATAGGAAAAATTGCGAAAAGTATACATTTTTAGTTATATCATATAATAAAAATATTTTTAATAATTTTAAACTTACTACCCTTTTCCTCATGAACGCGTAGTGGTATTATATTGAAATTCATATCAAATACTCAAATCTATAATACCTTTAAGCTGTAACAAAATCAAACTTCTATGTCAACGCAATCAAAAGAAACAGGAATTAAAACCGCATATTTTGAAACTCGCCACTACTCGCAAGGGAATCAAAACCTACAGGGTACTTCCCGTGAACTCAGAATCTTGAAATTTGGTACGAAGCAACGTCTTATAACACAGATAAAGGAAAAATTGCGAAAAGCATAAATTTTTAGTTACATCATATAATAAAAATATTTTTAATAATTTTAAACTTATTACCCCTTTACTCATGAACGCGTAGTGGTATTATATTGAAATTCTTAACAAATACTCAAGTCTATAATATCTTTAAGCTGTAACAAAATCAAACTTCTACATCAACGCAATCAAAAGATACAGCAATTAAAGCCGCATATTTTGAAACTCGCAACTACTCGCAAGGAAATCAAAACCTAAAGGATACTTCCAGACGACCTGGAATCTTGAAATTTGGCATGAAGCAACGTTATAAAGTACACATATAGGAAAAATTCCGAAAATCTTAAATTTTTAGTTACATCACATAGTATATATTTTTTAATAATCATAAACTTACTAGCTGACCCAGCAAACGTTGTTCAGCGATTAAAAAAAAAAACAGATGTTGGCCGATTCTCAGACCTACCCGATATGCACACAAAATTTCATGCAAATCGGTTCAGCCGCGATTAACAAAAAAAAATAAAAAAATAGATTTTGGCCGATTTTTCCGAACATACATAATGTTTTCATATATGTATTGACAAGGTACCGTCAGCTTTCCACATTGTTATGTTATGGATTTCATTTAGCAATAAAAATACCATAACTTTTACTTATATACCTACAGGTTTGTACGGAACCCTCGGTGCGCGAGTCTGACTCGCACTTGGCCGGTTTTTTCAATATAAAATTGAACCTTCATCCTAACAGTTCGAATAAAATAACGAAAAAAAAACAGGATGGTAGTTTCGATGACTCAACATAAAACCAAAAAAACCGTTCGAAAACGAAATGTTTCCTAGATAATAAATTATAAGCATAATATTATATGGTGTTATGGAATATATATATTTCCTGGATTTATAAGGGTCTTTTTGCAAACCAAAACGCGTCCCTGGTGCACTACCCTAATGGCGCAAAATACATTGATGTTTCTATCCGCTCTCGCCTACAGACGGCAGTCAAAGCTTCGTTTGCTATCGCCTGACATTGACAACATACTTCTCTAGCTATATAGTTTACCATGTAACTTGAACCTTAACTAACTTCTAGCTTTTTTAAATATTTTAAGATATATTTTTGAGCATCTTATCCATCCTATTTATACCTTGACCTTGTCCTGTTATTAGGACAGATTAAAGATGTAGGTACTTAAAGCAAAATCTTTTTTGTAATTTATTTTATTTTATAAAAAACCCTAGCCGTGCTTGGTTAATTTACCGTGATATTTTGTGATTATTGGGAAATTATACAGCCCAAATCATAAAGAATTATATATACACAGACTTGTTTAAGTTACTGGTAGTTACATGGTAATGCGCATATAAACGAAAAACGAGCAAATTTTAGGTAAAGTTTTCTGTATTTTAAAACCATTACCTATAATCTAAAATAAAAAATTTAACGTCATTAAAATTTGTTGTCTCGTTATAATAATTTAATATATTTACGCAAGAAGAAAATTCTGTAGGGAAGCTAACCTCGGTAAAACCGTTTTATAAGTAACCTTATTAAAATGCAAGGCTGGTAGCTAAAATGAAGGTCTTTTAAGAACTTGACCCTCGGAAATTAACTCGGCCACGAGATAAAAGAAACTGACAAACTATCCACTTTAAAATCGATTCTACATAAGATAATTTGATAAATGTGTGATTCCACAAACGTCTGTAATCTATTTTATTATTTGCATTTGTGTATGTTTGTACGTACCTACTACTTTCGGAAAGAAGTGATGTAGTTGAAAGATAAATGTCAAACGTAGTTGCCAATCAGTTAGTCGTTAATTAATTAATCTTTTAGTACTGAAAGCAATTTAGCTCTTAAACAAATTGAAAACATTTATTGAGCTTCAACAAAGTAATCTGTTTCAGGAAAACGTCGCAATTATTCTTCAAGAGAATACAGAAAAACATATGGCAATTAATTAATTACTTAAGTACATGAGAGTTCTTGATGGCATCGTGAGCCTACCAAATTATTTTTAAAATAATTTTCTGCATACAAAATCCTCTTACTTTGTCCGCAGAGTACACGAAGGTAAACTCGGATGCAATTGTGAACATAAATATACGAATGTCCGAGTTGGAAGTTTGTAGGTATGGCTTGTCGAAAGTTTCAATTTTAGTTTCCGTGCATGAAATTATAGGTACCTAACGTACTTAAACAAGAAGTGAAATAAGACCTATGTACATCTCATGTTCATAGTATTTTATAATACAGAAACAACATAATATTAGGGCAATTTTTTATTAAATAATTATTTTTTTAACTTTGGATCATCGAATTTCATTCACTGTAGTAAAATACCGTATAAAACGTCTCCAGGGACCGGACTATACATATATTACGATGGCCTACGAGTTTTTAACATGAAGAAATAAACTTAACTATTTTCAAATGTCAGTGACCTTTATCAAACAAGTGAGGAAGTTTTTATCAACTTAACTTTTAAATAGTTCAAAGAAGAGACAGTATGATAGTTTATTTTGTAAATGTCATAATGTAGTAATTAATTAAATCCCATTCCAAAATTGTATTAGGTACACAATTCACTTACTTTTATAACTGAAGATAATTATACAGGAACAGATACTAATACCTATCATGTTTCATTCCTAGTGTGCAAGAAGGTTTTATTTAGTCTCTTAATCTTTCTTCAAGCTACGCGGCAGGAAATATAAAACAAGCATTCTCAATTTGATAACATATTGTATAGCTGGATTCCAAAAAAAGAAATTACGGTAGGTATTTACCCTAATTTTCAAAAACAAAGAATATTTCTTAGGAAATCAATTAATAAGTCAGTACGAATGTACCTATCGATCATTTATACGTTCTCAAAGATTGACCTTCAACTGTGATTGTTTTTATAAGAATAAGCATTTAATTGCTTTAAGAAGCCTGATAACGTTTTCTTACAAAATATTATTTGAGCTCCGAGTAACTTGTTAAAGGAACATTCTTAGAAAAAAATATTCAACCGTGTGAAAATCGAAACCCACTCAGATTTACTGTTGATTTTTACACCTTAGGAAAAATAATTTAAATGGACCGTTAATAGCTATTAAAGCGACAAAGCGTATTTATTGATGACAAATTAAAGAAATGAAAAAACATTTATGTAATTAAAACAATTAGTACCTACAACAATTTGTCATCCGAACTTTAATATGGAATTTTTGCAATACGAGAAAATTCGCTGTATTTTCGCATGTTTTGTAATATTATGTAGTATGTGATAATTATCAAAATTAAGAGTATTTTCCCTCCCGATAGAATTAGAAATCCATTTATAATATATAAATCATTGGTTAGAAACGAAACCTTATCTCGACTCTCTTCGAAATAGTTAATAATAGAGAAACTACCAACAAATCAAATACATCGTTTGGTATTGAATTACAAAATAATAATACAAAAAATAAATAACGAACAAACAGAAATGATTATTACTTTTCTGATAATAAAAGAATACAATATAATATCATTTATTTCTTGGTATTTGCCGTACCCACAGGTAATTACTGATGGTACAATTATAATAATTATAGTTTATATAATTATACTACCGTATCCGGTGCAGAAATATTACAATTGGGATCATTTCGTTTACGATATCTATACTTATTGTTTTGTAAGACTTGTTATTTTCCCTTTATTTCGCAATTTCTTTGTGAACGTAATATGTGTTAGTGTTGTACAGTGAGAGTTTTAAAAAGAGCAAAAGTACGTCTTAAAAGCATGACAAATATATTTTAAAGGTAAAGGGTAAAACCTCGAAAGCGGTTATATTTAATTGAAGCCGAATATAGCGGTAAGCTTTACTTAAAAATAACAAAAGGCTTACGAAGTTAACGAGAAACTCTTCACTAATTAGAGTCATAATGATCGTTTTCCTTTATTCTACTTTCTAACTACTTCAATAATTGTCAGTTAAAATTTGTCATGAAATAAAATGACATTCTTTCGTAAAATTGAATTTAACCAGACACGATAGTCCCTTACAATAATATTCTTAACCGATAAGATAATACCGATCGTTCTAGAAAATAAGAAGATAGAAAGCGAGCGCGGAGGTATTGTATTCTGAATTAAGGATATTATTTCACATTGGAAACGAATACTTATATCATTTGTAACGATATAAGTTTTGTTTACTTAAAATTTTTATATTTTGTATTATTTATTTCGAAATAAGTACCTTCTTGGATATTGTAGGGCAATAATTTTATAAAACCCCTCATATAGAGCTAACGTATATAATTTATTATAGAATGTGTTTATATATTGAAATAATTGGATTTTAGCGTTTCTTCTTCCTGTACAAAGAATGTCGTACGTAAAGCAATCTTACAGTGAAAACTGCGTAGTAACAAAACAATTTTATTTAATTCCTACTAGTATTAGAAAGTGTGGTGGTCTAGCGGTTCAATGAGCGGACTTGTGTGCATCAAGTTGAGGTTCGAATCCAGTACAGACAAGTTCCATTGTGACTGTTTCAAAGCTATATGATGTGCTTTCCTAATTATTATAACACATAATAATTGACAATCGGTGAAGGAAAACGTCGTGAGGACCTGCATTCTATGAATTGGATCCAAGTCGCCAACACGCTATGAGGAAGCGTGGTGATCAATACTCATTCCTTCTCTATATGAGAAGTGGTATGTGCTCGGCAGTGGGACATTTATATATCTGATAACCAGCATTATATTAGTAATATGATGAATGACGTCTGAAACTTATAATGGTGATATATTTTCGCGTGAACATCGTTATATAGTTGGTGTTATTCGTATTTCCCTCGTGACTTTGGTTATATTTTAGCTAACATGTTCCAACGTACAACAACAAAACAGTGAGAACGAATATTAATAGAAAAATATAATAATGTTTTCCTTAGAAATGTGCTATTGAAAACCACTGAACCGAAACGGTATTACAATTTTGGTTTCAAGTCTTGAGGAATAAAATTCTCGCACACGGCTTTGTTGCGAAGTAAGAAAGTGATGTCCCAGAGCAATAACATGTGTTTCATTTATAAAAAAATGATTGTTTTACTGATATTGCATTAAAACTCAAAATCTTACAAATTTTGTACAACAATACGGTGCAACACCCACAAACCGCTAAACCGGTTTTGTGGGAGAATGTTTTAAATCAATATTGTATCTCTTTTATAATAACAAAAAAAAATACTTCTTTGTAAACCAATGCGTAACAACCTGCGTAGTTATTTTTAATAATTTGAAGTTTAATCTAATACAGCATAGACAAACGGTGAAGGATTATATCGTGACGAAACATGGATTCCAAATTTGGAATCAGAAATTGCCAACCCGCTATGACCAAGCGTGGTGATACATGCTCATCCCTTTACCATATGGGAAAAGCCTGTGCCAAGTAGTGGAACTTAAGTCTCCCGGTATTATGTAATGTAAGTTAAATAGAAGTGAATATCATATTATGAGTAACTAAGTATGAGTGCCTAAGTGTGAATTGCCTAAGGTTTCTTTAGTAAACTTGCCGCTCTTCGGCCAATCAATTAATTTTTATTTATTTATTCCGTTAGAATTTGCGTATGAGTAGATTATTATATGGTCATTAGAATTTCTCGGAAATACTAAAGGCGCTGATCCACTGCAATCCTTGAAAACGCTACATCATTGTTACACACGTGAAAAGATCGGTTATGACGTCATCCACGCAGTTTAACAGTGCGCTCGCTATACTTATTTTGGGCTGCGTTCTCAGCGTGGGTCCGTCGGGTTACGAATGTGAAAAAACGCCCACGGCTACATGGTGGAGTGCACACCGTCAGTTACGTGCGCCACGTTTATAGCTCGTCCTACGATGAACTGCGTGGGTCAACCATGCATGTGATACATTATTTCTATCAAAGAATTTTATTAAAAATTTCGATTTGATTCAATTCCTTTGATTCAAATTTAAAGCGAACAAATATGTATATACTAAATATATGGCGAATATTCAGGAGCATAATATACTTAGGTACGAGTACCTACTCAACAAAGTTTGATTTTCGTATTTTTATTGAGAGAGGACTTTATAATTCTATACGATACATCCTAAATGCAAAGGATTCTCGTGCTGCAGAATCTTTTAATTAACAGATACCACCTTTTAGCACAATCGGAATGCTAAATGTTACTCGTTTTTCATTTTTCCCGTTGTTTAGGGTTCCGTGTCCAAAGGGTAAGCCTGCCGCACTACAGCCGAATCGCGTCGAATAATTGATTCATCGCAATAGGGTTGGATTGCACAATGGACTGCTCGGATAAAGGCACTTCTCCACAAGAGCTGAATGGCGTCGCATCAAGAGAGTTGAGCCGAATAATTTTTGACATTACATGTCTACATAAACGATAGGTACGGCGAGTACGCCGCGGCGTACTGTTGTATACTAAATAGGTATGCTGGAGTCGAATTATTCCGATTAGATATAATTCGGTTCGGTGAGCCTAGTGGACGCGAGGTTTTATAAGAGTTCTTATTCTCATTATGAATGCTTAGCTGCGCTTGCCGAAGTAGATGTATGTTTGTCTATTCTGAATTTTTCATGCCGAACCTCCTTCGTAGATCGAAAAACATTTAAAGTCTACATCTAAACTCTTTTCGGACTTGTCAGATTGCCTTCCGTACAGACTTCAGGTACAGACACGAGAGTGATGGACCAGAGAGAGCATTACCGGGTTTTCAATTGGCTGGTCTCCGGTTAAATATACCACTGCGAATGATTTCCGCTCAGTTAAATGTATTATTCCTTTAAGTTCTAAGACCGAGACATACAAGAGTAAAGGTAATGGCATTTCCAAGTATTAAACTACTTTTGATAGTACTATAAATTTGTACGTTATGAGTTTTGGATTTATGTTTCAGAGTCTCGGGAGATCGCTTACCGGATTTTAATAAAATTTGTAAATCTACGGGCACAGCTGAACGAAGAAAGTATTTATTTTAGAAGTTTTCCTAAGAAATTTAGTTAAACGTCTAGTATATTATGTCATTGTAAATATTTAAAGTCCTCTTATATTAAATCTGTTACACATTATGAACATAAAATCATAAAAATCCAGAAAAACCGGTTTTTTTTATTGCAGTAATATCTATGTGTAATATTGTAATAATATATGGTATATGAAATAATAATTATACTAAAAAGTCTTTGCAAAGAGTTTTTAGTATTCTAATTATGATCCAATTACGGAATAATAAATTAGCTTTGCTTACAAGATGTCATTATCTGGAGACATAATTATTAACAGGTCAATAATGAAAGTATATTATCTATCTGAAAACGGCGAAAAGTATATCTTATATCGAAAGGGCCCAAGAAGCTAAAAGGAGTTTAAATCCGTCCGTTTTCTATTTTGCTATTAATCAATGCTTACTGTAGTTTAATTTTTTGACTGGCCTGTTTGTCTAGTGGTTAGTGACCCTGACTGCCAAACCGGAGGTCGTGGGTTCGATTCCCACCCAGGACAAATCTTTGTGTGATGAGCATGAGTATTTGTTCAGTGTCTGGATATTATTTATCTATATAATTATTATGTATGTATTTAGAAATATATAAATAAGTATGTGTATCAGTTGTCTGGTCACCATAGTACAGGCTTTGCCTAGTTTGGGATCAGATGACTGTGTGTGAGGTGCCCCGAAATGTGAATTATATTATATCTATTATATTTTTATATTTAATTCAAAAACATAAGTAATACATTAATTTATCGCAACTTTGTAAGTAGCAAACAAGTTTAAATCAAATCCCTAAACGGCACAGATTTCTGAACTACCTAATTAAAAAGATGTAACGATCTCGTCCCGAACCCGTAAAACTGTTTGTTTTGACAATATTATTTATCTCAAATATTCTCGACCTTAAGTTGTATCAAAATTTGATGTAAATGAATGAAAAACAGTTATATTCTTAGCAAACAAAAAAGAAGAAGCCTTGTGTTTGTGTTTTAGAACGCTAGGTCTCTATAAAACAGTTAGGTATTGTATCACAATGTAAACCAATAAATAAAAATGTTTTTTTTTACTCAAAGATATTTTGTCGTTTTTTTCCCCTTCTTGTGTACTAGGATTCTAGATAGATACTAGGTACTAGGATTCTAGATTCTTCTAGATACTAGGATTTTCAATATGTATAATTGTTTTTGGTATATATGTAGTATTTGCTGGAGTCTTGTTTTGTTTGTGTCAGTGGCAACTTCACAAAGTTGACCTTAGATAAATATTCATCAAAACTTAGCCTTATTGCATAATACGGTCAAAAGTAATTTAAATAAATATTAATTGTGCTGAAAACATTTTATCTACAAAGGTGCTGATAGTTGGAACTCTTCAACATTCAATACTCTGATATCAGCATCGACTACAATATATGAAATAAAAGATATACTTAAACTTACTTCCAATCACAAAGAATTACTCGTCTATGAAGCTATTAAATACAAACATATTTTCACAACACTTATATCACAAGTGATTAGTGAAATGAAATAATCAAAAATTTAAGAACATCTTTAGCATACTTGTTGCACTATCGCCGAATGAAACCTACTTCTTCTTCCTGCCCTTATCCCATTCATATGGTGGTTCGCCGAATGAAACCTACAACACTGCGAATTTCAAGTCGAGAGATTATCGCAAACCAGTAATGTCTGGCTCGCATTGTGCTAATATATTCAAGTTCACAACCACCTTAATTATGCTTTGGCACTTAGCAACTTGTAAACTGCTCACTATATCTAATATTTTTTAATTTTTGTTTGTGCTAATAATCTAGCCATTTAAGTCTATCACCCTAGTTATTTTTTATTTCAAGTAGTGCCAACATTAGAATCGGAAATTATCCAAATAGGTTGCACTATCTGCCAGTTTGTGTGTCATTTTGTACCGCTTTTATTAAATTTAGTAGCAGATTACGTCGAGATTATCCTTATCGTCTAATAAATCTTATTTCATCAGGATCGCCTTGCGTCCGTACCTACGTTGCCGTTGTTACGAAGGGGCTATTAATTTTTAATATTATCTTAGTAATTTTAGCTACCATTGCTTTGTAATTCATGTTATTATTAGTTATCATGAGCCAGAAAATATTTCTCCAACTATTACAGAAATGTGGGATCAAAGACTACTAAAATTAGGTCAGAGATTCTTGTTCAAATTTGATAGGATTGGTACTATAAATAATTTCTGAGATATTATTGGGTACGGCTCGTTAGATAAGGATTCCATGTGGAAATATATTTTATTTGTTATGTAGATCAGTTCGTAAGAGTCATATGGTACCGAGAGGGTTGGTTTCAATAACATCGGACACAAAAGGTCTAACTAAAATAACGCGAATTTTATGCATTATTAATAATAATGAGGTCGAAGTAGTATTGGAGTTTAGTGATTGTTATTGGCGTTATTGTATTGGTAATGTTCTTCAGAAGTCAAGTTGAGTGGGTATGTTATTGGCTATTTAATTATAATATTAATGTGCGTTTGATACATTGTCGATCAGTAATGTATATGACGACCGTATGTTTTTTTTAAACTGTCTAGCAATATTAACCCCTATAGCTAAGCTAAATGCTTGTGTTACAACTAGGTTCACGTCGGTAGAGCAATGAATGGGTTTTGAATCAGCATCCACATGATTGCAAGTCCGACGTTCTAGAAATAAGGCTACCGCCGCTTCAATTTAATAATAGCTAATAATACTATATTTGCGAATAATCGTTAAAGTATTATTAAGTCATGCTTATTTCTCTTCTGTACAACATCCCACATCATGCGATACCGATTAATCAATAAAATAGGTAAATTGAACCTTTAGTTTTCTGAATTTATGAAGCACCTGCCGGCCCAGTTCGGGCTGTCGTTTCGTGCATTTTAGATATTTAATTTGCCAACCGGCCAGCTGACCAGTCGGCTTAATCCGTCTGCTGGGTTGATACGGATTCGTTGCAGTTAATCCGATGCGTCACAGCCCGGAATAGAAAATTGGATACCCTGCAGCCTTTTTAATAATGCCTTCTAAAATGATTATGCTAATATAATCAGCCTAAAATATTGCGTCCATCTAAAATGTTTAACATACCTGAAGCAGTCCGTAGCGTAGTTCGATATCCAGGAAGAAGTACTCCTTGGCGTAAGGTGCCTTCGGCGTGATCATGTTCATCTGCTGGTGGTGAGCACTCGGCGGACCCAGGGTTATCGGGTGCGGCATGATCGGCTGCGGGCACCCTGGCATCACGTTGCACTCCTGTGAACAATGCACTCATTCAATATTTTAAAACACACTGGGAAACGCTTCACTCTTCTACTAACGATATGTCGGGCTTATTGTTTAAGATAGTAAGATGGGAGCAATTGGGTTATCTGTATTACGTGCCATTAAATACACCGCAATGTTCCAAAACCATCGTATGCTAATAACCTTCATCTGTAAGTATTCATAAACTAGCCCATGGAGTTAAGAATGGGAAGCTTTTAATGTGACTCCTTGTAATCTGGCCTGAATATAACAATACTCTAAAAAACTTCGACACAGATCATTAAACAAAATGAAAATGCTATTACAAAAATAAATTCGCGTGTTCTGATTTATTGTAAAATTAAAATCAATACGATTTGTAACTTTATAATGATTATTTAATACTATGTTGCTTGAAAGCCATTCCGATATCACAAAGTATGCGACAAATTCAGTTCGTATTACCGAAACAGATTTATACAAAGGTGATGCGAAGTAGGTATAATTTTAACGTAGCTCAATACTTTTAATTAAGATCTTGTCTTTACTATGTAGCTACTTTTATTATACAGAGTTTAAAAGTATTGTTTTTGAAACTAAGTATCGTTTTAGGTTAAAAAACGAGCCCCGTTTAATAAATAGACGGTACAGTTTATGATAATAGAAGGTGTCCGTGTGCGAAAGAAAACTGGTCTGCTTAATGGCATCGTGGCTATAACTCACCTGAGCGGTGACGTTGTCAAAGTAGCCATTAGTCAACCAGCCACGGGGACAAGGAAAATAAATAAATGTCCACTTCCCACTGAAATTACTCCAAGATCATCCCTTCTTATCCTTTACATCAGAAAGATACTTTGTAATGTAACGGTATTCAGCGAAATAAGATTAAAATTAAAAAAGGCGGGATTCAAAGAAGAAAAATATATTTTATACACTTTATGCAGGATTCTCGGCTCACGAGCAACAAAATATATTGATTCGTTTATTGGATGCAAAGGAGAATGAGATTTTATTTAAATGTAAAGGAATTTAGTCTGTTACATTGTACAAAGCGCGTTCGCCGGAAATATTTTTGTCAATAAAAAATTTACTAGTGAAATTATTTGCAAACGAAAGTTCTGCCAAGACATATTTTACTGGTTGGTTTACTAGTGGGTATATTAATTATTGACAAAACTTGATTTACAAAGCGTTTTTTATAAACAAAATATTTTTACTAGCTTTGATACTGCACCATTGCATTAAAATCCTTTCTTATTTAAATGAAACAAGCGACGAGCCAGAGTATAATCTTAAATAAATATAAGTAAAAAATAAACCACGCATTTAAGAATGTTAATGAAAAATATAATAGAAACCAAATAAATGGTTGGGTAGCTGACAGTAATGAGGTTATCTATTGTCAAGACAGCGTCCCGGGCCAGTCATTCATGTAAGACTTTCCTCGTACGTTCAATATGATAGCTATGGTTCCAGATGTCTGAGGGACTGGGAATGTCGTTTATTAAAAACTATTGGGTTTTATTATTGCCGCGTACAACGAAGTTATGAAAGGACAAACCTATGCAACATATCTATCTACGTTCAAAACTTACATCCCAGAAAGTACGGCCAAGCAGGCGTAGGTAGGTACTAATGAAAGTTTTTAATATAGCTTTTTGGCGCAGCTCCGCCCGCGTTGGTGTCGGTAACCTATAGCCTAGTAGATAAATGGGATATCTAACACTGAAAGTTTTTCCTGAGATCAGTGTGTTAAGCCGAACAAACAAACTCTTTAATATTAGTATAGAAGTATAGATTGTGTCGTAGAATTATGCCGTGGATTAAGTTTGAATAAAACACACAACACAACACAACAACACAGTAAAAAGCTGATAAAAAATATGAGCTTTTATAAAAACACGCAAAAACAATGCCTAGATTAAATAAGTGTACGTACTCTTCAATCGCAAAAGTAGCTGATAAATTGAGTTTATAACTTTTGGAATCAAAACTGATCAAGAACATATGGCAACTGTTCTAGTAGTAAATGTTTGGTATAATTTACAATCACATACTTTTGAATCACTTCGACCCCACACAGTTCTGACGGGAACTCCGTTCATAAGTATTGAATTTCTGATTTTGGTTAGCCTCTTTTGCTGTTGACTGTACGAGATCGTGTGTGAAACTCGATTTCTTGGAATGATAGGAAAAATAAATCTTACTTGCTCATGTCAATAATCAGTCCCTGATCTATATTAAGTAAAAATATTTTTACAAAAACTATGGTATTTTAATCAATCATACCTTACAATAAACGGCAAGCAAGATATCAAAGTAGATATACAACTTTTTGAGATTTTCTACATGTTAAAGTACCAACTCTTTTAAAGACATAGAGAGGGCTGTGCTCATAGGGGCATTAAGCTTATACTTATGGAATATAACTGCTTTACTTATCATATTATTTTTCAGATAAGAGCATGATATATTATTATTTTACCTAACCACGAGTAGGTACACCCACATTCTTTCTTTTCCCCATACAAATAATATAATAAAAATCAGTCATATCGTGCGTGCGGGGCCAAGCGTAGTGGGTTCCGTTCCGTTGACCGGCAATCTGCCGACTCGGAAGGGATATTTGTTATTAGATAATACTCATTATTTGATTTCATGGCTTAGCTCCCTTCAGCTTAATGTTTCGTTAAGGATCGTGAATTCAAAAATTGTTGTATAGACGAAAAAAACTTCCCAACTTTTCGTATAGAAGTCCATGTTTATCCCCCTATTACCAATGCCAAAGTTAATAATACTACTAAACTAGAATAAAGATTAAGTGTTTCTCTGTCTCCCTCCAACACAGCGGAGAACAGAAGTACAGAAAAGACGGAACTATAAGGCTTTCTTAATAACTTCAAGAAATATTATTTCGTTATTTCTCCGAAACAATAATGGAATTTGAGCCAAATGCCATTTAAGTAAAGCAAAAGGTAATTCCCTTGGTACCTGAGTATTTTACACAAAATCTTGAACTTCATAAGTAATTGGTAGCGGCCAAAATAGTTGAGTTAGTATTTGATTTCTTGGTTTATTGTTTCGTGTTTAACTTGTACTACGTTCTCTTTGTTGCTGTTGAGACTATAAGCGCTGATTAGGGAATTTCGTATACGGGTTTGCTTTTCAATACTCCAGTGAATGAAAGTCCTTTACACTTACTTAATCAGTACAAACAATATTGTGTTTGCAGCAATTGTTTGAAAGTATCCAGAATGTTAGTAAACAATAAGAGGCTCACGAGTGCAAGATGTTCTGAAGGTGTTTCAAAAAGCTGCAGTTCACCCAAATCACAAGTCTGAGTGAACGAATGAGGTATCAACTATCGTCCAATGTTGATTTTAATTTTCTAAGATCCTGGAACAGTCTTAGATCCTGGAACGTATATTTAATAGAAAAATTAATTTACAAGAATTGCGCAAAATAGGATAGAAGAGTATTGATCTTAAATGTCGTGGTTTCTGAGATATGTCTGTTTTGTTCCTAGTCGGAATATCACGAAAAAGACGTATATATTTTTATATTCCACTTGTCTAGTTCTTCTTCTTCTTCCTGCCCTTATCCCATTCATATGGGGTCGGCGCAATGCGTATTTTCCTTCCATTCCTCTATATTACTCGTCATCGCGGCATCCACTCCTTTCTTTCTCATATTTATTTCTTTATTTCCACTTGTCTAGTTATTTGAAATAAATATTATTATTTAGTGCATTAGGAAAATCAAATATGACTCCGGCTTTTCTAGTTTGGAAATCTGTAAAATCGTGTGAAAAATGTCGACTTCTAACTTTTATTTTACCTTAATTTTATTATTTTAAAATTTTATACTTTATACCCTTTCTAACGGTTTGATACAAGTAAGAGAAATCATCATTGTGATAAAATAAGACAAACATCATCGTCTGAGGCGGAGAAAATTCATAAAAAAATTTGGTTCTGGGGATTGACACGCATATTTCTTTGTCCACGCATGTTTCTGTTACAGTATTTCTAAAGGAAATGGAAAAAGAAGCCGAAGAAGAAGTTTAAAGATTTTTCATATTACCTCCATGATCATACCCAAACTGTGAAAAAAGACGAACATGTTCCCTAATACAAATGGCTTCCCTCAAGGATGCATTTTGGGTCCCACGTTCTTTCCATCTATATAATAATGTAATGATTAGGGTAAGTAAGGTAATAATGTAAGTTTAATTAAAATAACCTGTCTCCTAAATTAGTTTTAGCCTGATGTATCATATATCAGGGTATATAAAATAGCGCGAGAAGCAAATGGTTTTCAAAATGAGGATCACGGCACACACACTACAAGACAAATAAAAAGCCTCTTACACATAGCTCGTTAATACCTGTCAAGAATATTGGGTAAATAATGGAATAGGGCTACCCGATAAGTGTTTGTTAGATAACCTTCGTCTTATTTATTAGAATCTTCAAATGATTTTATTCGTGGTTGGCATCTGAAACTAACTGACTCTCTTTTTTTACGCTTATTTGTTTTCAAGATATTTTAGTTCAACTTTCGATTCATAGCAATTATTAAAAATATAAAAAAAAACAGTACTAGACAGATTCATGAAGTAATAATGAAAACAAACCACTTTTTCCATATTATTATCTCGGCAGGGAGAAATTTCTCCATGCTAAAAACACAATGCCTCCTGCGGTACCGCCGCGGAACGTATTGGTACATTGGAGTGTCATGGTTCGGATTTCACAATATAATCATCAAGTATATTCTTAGCAAAATAGGCGTAAATGATACCTAAATAATTTTGACCTAACATACCTATTAATAATAAGCGAAATCTCTCTCTTTCCATTAATACGGCGGCGAGCGGATCGGACTGTCGGTTGACATTGCCATTTGTAGAAATTATAATTTGATAGTTATTGATATTTCATTAGATATTAGATATTAATAAAACTGTTTGCTGGTATGTGGGCGAGCCTCCATACTAGGTTTAATAAATGTCTAATAAATGTGGACAACATCACATACATTGCTCCGAATCCAAAGTAAGTCGCTAAAGCACTTGTGTTATGGAATCGGAGACAACGAAGGTACCACAAACTCCAGACCCGAGACAATGTAGAAAAGTGTTTTTCTACATTGACCCGTCTGGGGATCGAACCCGGGACCTCAGAGCTGGCGACACCTTGGAAACCGGTGTGTACGCTACTCGACCACGGAGGTCGTCATTTCAGATGTTTAATTTATTTAAAAAGAACATGCACTGCTAACCTTGCGAATAAATACTTATAAGGTAAGTGTAGTCCAGTAGCTAAGAGTTTTGTTTCCATAATGTAAGTAAAACGTCGACAACGTTATTGTAGGTAAGACTAGCTTATATCGTTAACTTAATAGTTTTGTGTTGTTAGTAACGTACTCCGTGAGTTTAGCTTTGAATATGTTATAAGAAAGTGTACTCCTGGCACCTACTTTGTATACAATTACTTGCGTAATAAATCTAAACTACGACTGTGATATTTTAACCACACCGAGTCGGCAAAAATGTTAAGAAGACTAAGTTATCATCATCATTTAGTTTAATCTTATTAAAGATGTAATATATTTCCATGCCTATCTCGTAAATTAACCCGCGTACAGGCTGAAAAATTGTTAAAAATATAAAACTGAAAATTATTCGCTATAATGTAGTTCTTTGTTTCTTTAATTAATTTCTTAAATATATTTTATAGTTTTTCATAAGGAAAATGCTTTGAATAGCTTACACACAGTGTCTGAATGTAGTCGGGATGCCTTGTAAGACAATATTCAGAAATAGAAATAGGTATAATTAAGCTCTCCATTTCAGGCTCTACCTACGCAGTTCCAAGATCAATTATCTTCAATTCATGGAAAACCAGCTGTGTATCCCGTTGCGTTTAGATTGTGATATTGGCAGTGACCTTGTGTGTTTGCAGATGCAATTAAATCGGATAGCTACAATCGATATGGACCGTGATACATGACCGTCGCAAGTTCTGCAATAACATTTGCACGAATATACGTAGTAAAGGTGTAGTTATTTAAATACTCTTGTTTCTCTTTAGTATCTATATACATATATCAAAGTCGGGTTTGTTACAAAACTTCCAACTCGAGAACGGGTGGACGGTATTTAAGTAACGAGGATGTTTGTAGAAAGTCCTCTTGGCTCGCCTTCGACCTTTCTGGATCTTTTGGCGGCTTGAAAACAAGTCCCTATTTATTTTTTAATATGTCGACCACTCATGCTTTATGTATCTTTTTACATTTTGCACCAAAATTTTCCTCTTACAATTACATAATGTTAATAGAATAAACATTTTATTTTCTACTCCACGTTTGGATGTACGATCATCTATGATAAGAGCGCTGAGCTTAACGTTTCGTCGAGGCAATACCGACGCGCGACGTTCGCTATAAGCTTTCCCGTAGCATTGATATTGACACGTCCTGGAATCGAGGTAGGCTTACCATTTTTGTTGTTTACTTTATCTCCTAATATGATAAAAGGCACCACCTGTGATACGGTATATTTCTCTCTTTCATGTGGTTGGAATTAGAATTCAGTCTAAAAATGTTATATATAAATATTACTCAAATACCAAAACGAGGAAGAAATAAATGAACATTTGTAAGAAGGAAACTGTTTTCAAAGTCTGTGTATAAGGAAAATATCACGAGCGTCAAGATTATTTTGCCTTGAGAACCGCTCGTAACAGAGAGAACAAAATTACAGGCCTCGGGTAAACGTAGTTACGGCCAAAGTGTAGCTTGCTATTATCTTCCAATTTAGCGCTTTACGATACCTTCATTTAGTGTCTCATGTGTATAGGATGACTGAAAACAGCTGTTATAAGATCATCTATATTAACTTCCTTTAAACCTTATATAAAAGGAATGGAACATATAATGTCCCACCCAGGACATTATACCTACCTCTTTTTATTTATTTGAGGTCTGAAGAAACCTTCTAGCACCTTCTAACCTTGCCAGTCCATCTCGAGTGAGAAAATCGAGGTGCCCTTAGCTTCATAATTTAATATTATTCATACACGTACACCTATATAATAATTAGGATTGGGACCATCATAATTATTATTCGTTGGTCATTATGTAATTAGAGTATTATTCCATTCCGTTTGTTGAATTTAAATAATTATAACAAGCTTATTGTTTGTACCATTCCATTAGGCTTAAAGGATTAAAATTTTAACCCTCATTTGTGATCACAATGTGACCTTGACCTTTCAAAATTGTTTGTCAGGTGCAATTATTATCCGGGCTAAATTTCGGAGATCTAAATCGGATTACCCCACGTTCTGATAATTCGATTCGGATGCTCTGATGAGAATTTCGGAGTAGTAAAGATGATTATAAGCTTTGAAAATATAATGATGAGCTTTACTTCTAGTATTTTACTTTAAACATGCTTTGAGACCTCGTTTATAAAAATGAGACAGAAATAAATACATTTAAAGCTTCCTTTTTTGTGTTTCTAGAAAAAAATAAGTATCAGGTACTTGGTCAGTAGGTTACCAACCAAACTGTCCAATCAAAACTGTCTGATCAAAATCCATGGTACATTATACGGCTTATTTATTTACACTGGCCAATAACTAGGAAGATTTGTATAGAATTAGATTTATGAATAAGATTATAGAACATTAATTATATAATTATATTTTTTTTGTGTTCATTGATACAATCTTTAAGTATTGTAGGTATGGTGGTCATCGGAAGTGTACGAAGCAACGTTATCATATGGATAGTTTTCGTAGAGACCCCGGGTTGTATTAACAACTAGAACCATAGATTTACAACTATCGACACGTAACTGAAGAACAGAAATATTTGAATATAGCACCTAATTATGATTTTTGATATCATAGAATCTATATCTATATATATAAAAATCAATTGCTGTTCGTGAGTCTCGCTAAAACTCGAGAACGGCTGAACCTATTTAGCTGATTTTGATCTTGAAATGTTCGTGGAGGTCCAGGGAAGGTTTAAAAGGTGAAAAACATAAAAATCATGTAAAAAAAACACTGTTCCTAAACTAGGGAATTACCTTAATTAATTTACTTTTGACAGAACGAAGTCTGTCCGGGCAGCTAGTATAGAATAAAAATTACCGATTCCGTCCAAATATTGTAGTAGACCAGCGAAGAGTTATCTCCATAATGAATATAATTATTTTATAGCATTTTAATGTATATTATCGAAATGGACTAAGAACAGAACACCTGCGGCGATTTGAGAATAAATATTGGACAATGTGGACGTCAGCATGAATTTGCATTCAATGCATAAACGCTTTTGATTTTAACGGCAATGTTGTTTCAACATCTGTTTGTTCTGTAATTGATTTCTACCGAACGTAAATTGAATTGACATCAATGCACAGATTAAATTTTAGTTAATGTTTTATTGATGAGTAAAAATTGTGTAAGAGTACTTGAATCGTATTTTAGGTTTCAGGAGACAAACTTGATTCGTTCTACGAAATATTTCTTTTCAGAGAACCTCATAATTTTTTTCGTTTGGAACATATTATTACCCCAAAAAATTTATTATGTTAGAAATACTCACATGCCAAGCTAAGATGTTGTCCAGACTTGCAAGAACCGGCTCCGAAGCGAATGCTATGGTATGATGACCTTCCTCCAAGGAATGAATGATCTGCAGCATCTTCGGATGACGCATTTTCTCCATCGCAGCGATGCAGATACGGATTCGATCCAACATGCTCTCCTTGCGCTTCGGCTTGTAAAGCTTCTCCGCAATCCGCTTGTCGAATACGAACACGGAGCATTCCTGAAACAAAACACGTTCTCAGAATATGGAATTCGATGATAATATTACAACATAATATTTTACAAGATTAATATCTATAAACCCCTAATATTAATGTTATTTCTCCGCATTGGGTAAAAGTTGATGTGGTCACAAATATTTAATCCAACGAAGTTTGTACCATTGTGTGACATGGTTGTTTTTTGTAAAACACAACATTTACTTTTGCAACAATTTATTATTATGTAAGGCGCCGGGAACAGGAATCTAATTATGGGTTTACTTATGGGCTTAGGTTAAATAAAGGGAGGAAAAAAAGGTATTATCGAGGGAGGCGCTCTTGATAGGAGTGTATAATTTATAAGTTAAGTAGATCCTAGGCAATGATGGGCAGAGCAAATTGTATAACAATATGACGACTTTTCTTAAATTACGAAATTAATTCTTATTTGTGAACTAGCTGCCCGGACAGACTTCGTTCTGTCAAAAGTTAACTAATAAATGTAACGTTTTTCGAGTGATCACGTAATTTTTTTTTATTTAGTATTAAAATCTTCCGTGAACCTTATTGAACATACAAAAAATAAATTAGGCGAATTGGTCCAGCCATTCTTTAGTTATGTGCTCACCAACAATCATTTTTATTTATATAGATTTAAACGTCGTTGTAAAGAGCTTTTGGATATAAAAATATTTTATGCATTTTTTACAGGATATAAATTTTTCACTATTTGCTCGTTCTTGCGTCATACAGATGTGTTGAAATATGGGTAAAAAGATCGAATGTTTATAGCTAATTATTCAGGTGATACACTACACGAAATAACATGTGCGAGAATTCAAGGTAAACTTCAAGTCGGATGTTTTCCGCTGACAACTCCGTTTGGATGACGGGACGTATTTACCAAAGTGTTAATAGCCTATAAAGCAGCGTGACATGCTTAGGTTACAGATAAAATGCCTTTACGCTTGTCTCATAACCTACCGGAACTTTCGTTGATAAAGTCACGTTAGTATCATGTTATTAAATTACACTCAAGAAAACATATAAACGATTAACATTATAAACGAATAAGAGAATGAAGTGCAGAAGCAAATAATGTTTAGTTTTGAAAATTTATTCATTAGACAACAAAACGACATTCTAGAAAACTTGAGTTTGAGATAATAATTTATACATGAGAATAAACGCATAAGCAAGATTGTAATCGATGCCTATTATGTATTGAAAGAAGTTATCTTTAAGTTAAATCAAATTCTGAAAATAAAACTCGTATCAATAGATGTTATACAAAAACGTTGCTCAGGTAAAGGCTCCCTAGAGTATTAGGTAAAGGGCGAACGTTTTCAATGTTTTTTTTTCATTAAGAACTAAAGTAGTTAATGGGCCGCCATTTATAACAAAAACAAGGTAACGTAGGAAGTGAGTGCTTACGACTTTCTTCATCGCTTTTGGCGCTAATTAATCGCATACCGAAACGACACTTTAAATGTGTGCCCGTGACACTGTGACCTTCAGAAAATTTACACGTTAAAGTGACAGAGACAGCATGACACGTAGCGGCAACTTAAAACTGATTGACGTTTCAATATTCGGCCATTATAGCGATAAACGGAACGATAATTACCGGATTAATTGACAAGGTTTGGAACTAAGGATACGATAAAAATAAATTTTGGAAAGAAATGCTGGTTCAGCAATTTAGTGTATGTAAATAGTAAGAAATATTTCCACCATCACATTCAAAACTTTAGTAAAAAGAAAGAAAGGTCAGAGAAACTCGCGTAACTTAAGGAAAAACCAAAATATTAACGCGAAGGTCAATAGACTTTTCGACTTTTCCTATAAAACAAAGTAAAAGTTTCCGTACTGGTAAAGCTTATGATCTCAAAGAAATATATAGTTTTATGAGCGGCCAGAGGTAATAGAATGAAATAGCTGTTGAATATAAAATCTTTGTAGAACCAGCCCCCGTAGTCAAGTGACATTTCTAGGACCGTCAACGATGATAGAAAATAGATGACTTTAAATAATTTATAGGTAAGACATTTCGTTTTGATAAGTCGAGTGACTTAGACTTGTCACTTCCATACTTTTGAGCAATTAGATCATAGTTAAGACTTGTAGAAATTTAACTTGGCTAGCTAGGGGGGTAGATGTAAGGGTATCTTGAGATTACGAATTTTGACAGATGAAATAATTATAATAACAGACACTGATAAGTGTAGTCCTAAATATAAAATTCAAATTTTACTTTCAGCCTTTGAGCTCCAATTCATGCCTAAATTTAATCCATACGTCAGTCATCCAAACCGTTGGCGTACTCTTCAGGTACTTGAAACATCGAGCAGCGTAATTAAACACTCCCAGAGTTTGGTTTCAAGTGGTTAGGCTTCGTCATTTGCAGGTCGTATTCATGTGACGGTTGACCTTTTCGTTTTAGGAACAATAAGCTTGATTTACAACAAATATTAAGTGATGAAGGATATTTTGAATGAGATTAATAGCTTTTGAAAGGAAGGAAGTTGCGCATTTTTGTGAGTTTTTGTTGCCCTAGTCACCATGCTGGGCAGCGGGTTGGAGACCGCAGTTTTTTATTCGTTCTTTAGGAAAATTCTACTGCCTATTCTCCTGGTTTTCTATAGGTATCCCTAATTCGCCTCGTAAGGCACCCACGGGTAGAGAGGGGGGGTCCATCACGACGACAATCCAATTGAAGGCCTCTTCCTAGAATGAATTCTATTATAATTTGTTTAGCTACTCATACAACTACATCATACCCACTTACTTTACATTAACATACTATTTCCTTTCAAGCACCTTGACCTTATTACTGACTAGATAGTGCCTGCGTCTTGACATATATGCGTAGTGTTTATACATCGTATCCTTAGAGGGTGACGCTGCCTCTCAATAAACATCGGTTTTCACACTGGATTTACATACAATTGTTATGTTTTATCACGTAGAAGGTTCTTTCGAAACTTGCGCTTTAAGACTGCGTGTAGAAATCTAAAAACAAAAGGACGCCGATTGAAAAATAATCCAAATGAGAAAAATAATAACAAATTTGATAAGATAAATGGGTGTAAACGTGTATACGCCTTGTGAAATCCAGTCGGATCTAAAATAACATACAAATTTCAGCTAAACACCAGTTGAGTTACTTGAAACATACTATGTATGTGTCTAGTCAAAAATTCTTTGATCTTTAACGTTGTGTGGGTACTGCGCACACATCTTTATAAGATTCGTACAGTATCTCTTAATTAAGTACCAAATTACCCAAGCAAAGGCACAAACAAAAGTAACAGTAATTTTAGGTAGCTGCCAAACTTTGTACCTTTAGCTTAACTAGTTTATGAAACTTTATATCTTACCTTAAATACTCAGACAAAGGAAGCTGGCCGTAATGAGAAACACATTATACATACTTGGAAATAAAGTAGATGTAGATCAAGGTCTGAGATTCATTACACTTTCTATTGCCGAGATGAAACTTCTGAATGCTTTATATATAGATAACACAAGTTGTTGTGTGTCTTGTGGTTAAAAAATTAACCCTTAAATGCTTTTATAATAATTTTTCAATATTGAAAGCTTTAGAATCATAAATACATTGTCCTTATTTGAAGACATAAAAATAAAATTTTTCGACCGATTTTAGTTAATTAATTTAATAACTTCTTGACCTATTTTCGTGACTTGAACAACTATTATACGAGGTAGCTTTTCTCTATAAATATATTCCAAGGCGCTATTTTTTTACGATTTTCTTTAATTTATGCAATTTAATATCATCAAAAACACATCTTTTCACCTTTTGCTTGTGTTGTGTAGCTTATCCTCAATCACTCCAACCCTTTTTTTCTTCACTAGTCCATCACAAAATTATGGAGTAAATGTAAAACAAGAGACTGTCAAATAAAAAACCGGCCAAGTGCGAGTCAGACTCGCGCACCGAGGGTTCCGTACAAACCTGTATAATATTTATAGACTTGAGTATTTGTTAAGAATTTCAATATAATACCACTACGCGTTCATGAGTAAAGGGGTAATAAGTTTAAAATTATTAAAAATATTTTTATTATATGATGTAACTAAAAATTTATGCTTTTCGCAATTTTTCCTTTATCTGTGTTATAAGACGTTGCTTCGTACCAAATTTCAAGATTCTGAGTTCACGGGAAGTACCCTGTAGGTTTTGATTCCCTTGCGAGTAGTGGCGAGTTTCAAAATATGCGGTTTTAATTCCTGTTTCTTTTGATTGCGTTGACATAGAAGTTTGATTTTGTTACAGCTTAAAGGTATTATAGATTTGAGTATTTGATATGAATTTCAATATAATACCACTACGCGTTCATGAGGAAAGGGGTAGTAAGTTTAAAATTATTAAAAATATTTTTATTATATGATATAACTAAAAATGTATACTTTTCGCAATTTTTCCTATATCTCTGCTATAAGACGTTGTTTCATACCAAATTTCAAGATTCTGAGTTTACGGGAAGTACCCTGTAGGTTTTGATTCCCTTGCGAGTGTCGAAAATTTGCGGCATAAACGGGAGTATCTTTTGATCGCGTTGACTTAGAAGTTTGATTTTTTCACAGCTCCAAGAGACCATAGACTTGAGTATTTGATATGAATTTCAGCTTGATACCTCCACGCGTTTCTGAGAAAAAAGGTCTTGACAGACAGACAGACAGACAGACAGACAGACAGACGGACAACAAAGTGATCCTATAAGGGTTCCGTTTTTACCTTTTGAGGTACGGAACCCTAAAAAGGCAACTCATTAGAATTTTGTGAACTTTCAGTTGTTTTTATATAAATACTGTCGGGAGTAGGTTAATTATCATTAGTACTTAAACAATATTAATTACAGGCACGTGTTTCTTTCGAAACAGAATTTTCGTATTTTTTTCATATTTAAGATGGAATGATATCTTTACTAAGAAATTGAGGTAATTAGTGCGATTGGAGTCGCTTACGGCTCCAAAGCGTAGAATCCGTAGAGAAAACAAATTAATTACTTTTTTAACTTTATTTTAACTTGGGTAAGCAGCATATTAGGTATTTATTACCTAATAAGTTTAATTCAAACATAAAGTTGTATCACGAAACTAAAAAGAACGAAAGTATTTAGTACTAATAGAGTACTAGGAATGCCGGTTTCGTTCAGAACATATTCAAATCGTAGTGTAAAAATTGATGTTTTTCCACGATACAGACACTGATGATGATGAGTCGAAAGCGAAGTTTTCACATTTCTTATTTAAAGCGAAAATCATATGATACTCTTTTAACAACACCAGGGTTTACAATAACACTCGTGACTAAGGGTGGCTTACCCTTACGTTTTTTACCCGTACAGTGTGACCACTCTTAACACGGTCTCTGTATGGGTGAACATTTATAATAATTCCGATTCCGTGAGTACAAAAGCACGTTAAGCTGTGGTGATGTTTAACTGTCGTTAAGACATTACAGTTCTCGTTTACATTATATTATATTACAATTACAGTCGCTCATACACACATAGCTTGAGAAAATGCTAGGTATAATAATATGATAAATCTGTTTCTAGTCCACTACGGTCGGGTACGGCAAAGCGCTATTTCAAGCGATACCTTTGGGCTTTGACTTCAAATAAAGACGAGGTTGGCCAGCTATACTAGAACTCGTGTGTCACTGGCTTGTCCTCCTAGACTCAAGCGTATCCATAAGCGTATTCATCACGACCTCAAATCAATGCCTGATTGATATGCGACCTTTATGTTCCATAGAATTCCGAGCTGAGATCATTCTACCCATAAAGGAGAACCCTAACTAATTCGATCATGGACCGCCTCCTACTATATACTCAGATATATAATGCTGGTTGCAATATAAGAATTAATTGAAAGTAAAAATTTCCTCGTATCTGTTGTGGTCTCAAACTTTAGAACTAATCACGAGGCACAACTTATTTGGTTAATGGGCATTGTATATAGAGTTTGATTGAAAACATTCACCTACTTTTTCAAGATAAGAATCAAATTAAACTTTAACGTTTTTCACTTTGTTAAAATAACGTTGTTACAGTGAGAATTCACTTGTGTTTATCGTTACGGCTACGCTAAAAGTGTAAGCCTCGTAAAAATCTATTGGATTGGGCCATAACGGTTCTGTGACGTGATAACATTTTATATACTAGTAAGTGCTGAGCTTTAAAAGATTGATGTTTACCCTTGCGTGTTCTAAAAAGCAAGTCGTCGTAACGTCCATCGAAGTGACAGTTAATAAGTACCTGTGCTATTTTTCTGTTTTACCTGTCCGTCACCATAAATATTTAATGGTTTTCTGTTTGCTTCGCGTGTAGTTTTCAAAGAAATGTTTATATTTTCTTTTCTCTTACGGACGGGTTGAAGTGAACTGTTCCAGGTATTAGAACAATAGGAAGCAAAGGCTATTTTACTATAATTATTTATTTAATAATTTACGTACACACATGAATCATAATATTATAGAGACAACAGAACAAATGTACAAAGGCACTGCTCATTTGTTAAGAAATCTGTTATTAATTATTTATTATTATAATTAAGGACATTTTAAGGATTGTTCAGTGATTCTTGAGTGCCTCTTGGTTTGCTCGTAATAATAGGTTTATGTGCAGTAAAACCAGTAAAACATAATGAAAGGTAGAGAGTACAAAAGGTAGCTTATGAATAAGGAGAGAAAAGCTATTCGTAGATTGTTCATTTATTCGGTTTTCCTACGGAGTGGTAAATAATAAATAATTCTACCAGAAATCATGTGTCAATGTAATTTAAATCGCAGGAGGAACGTTGTACTGGATAATGTTGCCAGTTCTCACCGTAAATCCTTTCCATTATAACGAAATTACGAATGTATGCAAAGTAAACACATCGCTAGTAACTTAATACGAAATAAACATTTTATATTTACGAAGTTAGGATTCTATACCTACCTTTTGTTTCATTTGGATGACTTAAGAATGTTTAACTGGTTGTGCCACGGTAAGACAACTGTTAAACCACATTATAAAATATACAATTTGTTAAGCAAGTACGTTATAGTTAATGTGGTATGGCACTTAACTGCTATCTTTATTTTTAGACCTGTATTTTTTAGAAATTCACACAAAATTGTTATTTAAATATTTGTATACTACCTGCAAACTTTCAAATATGCCGAGAATTATTGGTTTACTAAAAAGTGGTTTGCATGATTAAACCGCTTTTTAGTAAACCAATAAATCGCGACTCCCACCAAAAACCACAAAATATTGGTTTATCTATATAAAATGAAGCTATTACGTTTGTACAAATTCGGTATTGACACTGTTTCAAATACAACATGTTATTTTGTTGAACTTGTCACTACCTACTTCATCACGTGATAATTAAGTTCGTAACTGTGATAATGTAGTCTGAGAAAACAACTCGTTACATTTTCATAATTAAAGACAGTGAATTCTATCTGTCTTGTATTCAAACTTTGATATGAATGGTTTTTTGATTTGAATGGTTTGAATTTTTATATTGTCGCATTACATAATATTATATAATGTGTTTTCTTGATTTGACTGGCCTGTTGGTCTAGTCGTTAGTGACCCTGACTGCAAAACCAGAAGTCGTGAGTTCGATTCCCACCCAAGAAAAATCATTGTTAGATGAGCATGATCATTTGTTCTGTGTCTGGGTGTAATTTATCTATATCATCATGATGTATTTAGAAATATATAAGTATGTTTATCAGTCGTCTGGTTGCCATAGTACATACATAGGCTCTGCCTAGTTTGGCATCAGATGACCGTGTGTGAGGTGTCCCGAAATATTATAAAATATTATTACTATCATTGCTTGAATTTGTACCAAATTAAGCAATTATTCATTCCAAATTATTGCTATGAAGTAAACCTCTTAAATGGGAGACTTTAGCAATAAATACAATTATTACACTTTACAATTTATTTTTAATTGAAATCGACTTTAGCCTTCACCTGTGGGAAGCCATTGGATGTCAATTTATCGGATAAATTGTTTTGCAGGTGTTTAATACACTTCACCTCGCAGAACTGCGTTAACTAGGGCATCATGTAGTGGAGTATAGCCCGTTTTGTAACAACTATTAACTATTCATTTTAACAAAACCCAGGAATAAGTTGGAATTTTATTTAAGGTTCCAATTAAAAAACAATAGTAATTTATTTAGTTTTGCGTAAAAAATATTTCTCAAAATTAGGTGCTAAGTTGTAAGCCAGCTACGTACTTACTTCAAATATATATTTTTCAAATGAGCACAAATAGCAAGCCACTGCCTCGTATACTAAGAACATAAAAGGACAAAATAATGAAACTTTTTGAATGGAATTTATAACAAAATAATAAGTTTATTACAATAGCAAAATAACATAAGTTTTATCCACGGAATTTAAACTGAAAAAACTCAGCGTGCGAGTCGGGTTCGTCCACTTACAGATTTGTAGCTACATATTATTATAAATAGCTTAGAAATCGAGATTGATAACTAACTTTTATATATTTTTATGATATATATTAACAAATTTTTTAGCTTCCTGATTTTCCTAAGAGTAAGTTTAAGAATAAGACGATATTACTTGCAACAGATGGTAACTTAAAATTTTTATTTCCTTGAGAACGTCAAAATATATTACATTTTTTTCGGCATAAAGAGGAAAGATTTGTATTTGTATGAATTTGTATTTATATTTATGTTTGTAATGAATAAACTCAAAATCTACTGTGCCGATTTCAAAAATTCTTTCACCATTAGAAAGTTACATCACCCTGAGTAACAGGTTATATTTTACTAAAAAATTAGTTACCGCAGGCGGAGTCGCGGGAAACAGCCAGAAAATATAATGCAACAATTTATTATATGTCTTATTCACCGTTAGACCGTTGATGTCAGTGTACACGAGAATCAACTCATTAATAATAAAGTGAAGTAAAATACGCCTTAATTGTTATCCTTTAAAGACTTTTAGCCATCACCATTGTCTTGTAAACGAGTAACAACCGCGCCGTTATTGTTCTTTTAATAGATCATTTACGACTTTTAATTGCGGTTTCGTTTGCTGTTTGCGAGAGTAAGGTTTGATTTCAACATTAGGTACATTATTAACCGTTATAAACATCTTATTAATTAAAGCTAAAAGTAAGTGAAGGTTAAGACCGACGAAGGAGAGGGTTGGATGGGGAGGGGGAGAGAAAGGTAATAATCGTAATCACGCCTACCTTTTTACAGCTAAAGATATCCATCGCTTACCGACGTCGTTCCGCAAACGCCAGTGCTTACTCGAACCGCAATAATTATCATTTAAAAAGAAAAAAAAAATGTCGGACAGATGGATACCATACCCTACCTACAAACGATGAGAGTAAGATAATTCTCTTACTTAATTACTAGTAATTATTATTTGCTTTATAGTTACTGAATGATATTTATAATTTTAAATCGACAGACGTAATACTATGTCCTTTCCTTTTTATTATTGATATGCATTGTTTGTTTGATTTTCAGGCCACAAAGCACGTGCTTGTGTATAGCATAGAATCTTTATCGGTCTAGGAGCACGGTAAACAACTGCCGCAGGGGCCGAGACGAGACTTATTCAGCGAGGTCAATTTCCCAGAGATCGATGGGTTGAGTAGCGAGAACGGGCGCTTTTGCCGGGTTGGACGGGACGGGCCACTCCACTACCATAGAAACCTCTCATTCTATGTTCTTATAACTCAAAGTGAAATGATTTAATTTTTATACTTAAAGTCGTGTTGTTGTTGGTACCTTTATAAATAATTTTGACGATTTGCATTAGGTTTTTTTATTTGAAACTACTTCATTTAATTACTATCTAACGTCTTTAATATTTATGACGATAATGTTTTTGTTTCTATATTACTCTTAAAATATAATAAATATTTTTATGTTACACTCATAATGGTCACATTCAGAATTATTATTGTGTTATATCGCATGCTGTAGAAGGATTTATGTTACCAACGCCGCGACGCCGCCGTTTCAAATTATTCAATCTTTTAAAAAATTGAGATAAGGTGTTTAAAAAAAATCCAGTCCAATTAGATACTCCAAACAGCGAATTAAACAAAACGATTACAGTAAACATTGGTTTTTGTTAATTAATATGGGGCATTATTATAATTATTATCTGACCCAAATGAAATACAGACTAATTAGTATTAGACATAGGTATTGATGTAATATGTTTTCGTACAAATATATTGGTATATTGTATTGTAATATATACTACACGAAACAAAATAAGGGCGAAGAATTTTTCCAATATTCTGTACAAATTGAAAGCTTTATTGATAGTTCCAGTATGAGGATAATGAAATTGATATTTTTTTACTATACAATATGTAGCATAAGTTTACGAGATTATTAGAAAAACATATTTTTGCTTGATATAACTTAAGAAGGCTGAACGGGTAAAAAAAACAATTTATAACTTTATGTAATAACATGTGTATTGCTTTTTTAATATTGAGTATTTTTTTTTACTTGTAGCTTAAATTTTTTAAATATGTTACGAAAAGTATAATTTACTAGCTGTTGCTCGCGGCTCCGCTCGCGTGATCATCGGTTACTGCTGCAAATTATAGCCTAAAGCCTTCCTCAATAAGTAGGCTATCTAACAGTGAAAGAATTTTTCAAATCGGACCAGTACTTCCTGAGATTAGCGCGTTCAAACAAACAAACAAACAAACAAACTCTTCAGCTTTATAATATTAGTATAGATTGAATTCGAATTACATAGCCTCGTTATTAAAATTATTAGGGTTTTTTTAAAACATTTTTTTTATTCTAAAGCACAATAGTAGTATCGTAGATTAAAAATAAATCGAAATTTTTATCTAACTGGTACAATACAGAACGACTTGACATTCTCAACATTCCTTATAAAATAATTGCTTTTGTCTTATATTTGAACGATAACGTCACGAGACTGTTATGAACAACGAAGTTCATTAGTTGTATTGTATTGTACTCGAGACAAAAGTTATCATGTTAGTCCGGTCACCGGTCACTGAAATCCCTACAAACTTAGGTACACATTGCGAAAGTTTCCATGCATTTGTGCGTAACAAGTATACTCAGCTTTTCTTCCTATCTTAGAATAGTAAAGAGCATTGTTGCACTGCGTTTGCTTACCTACGGGTTGGCAATTTCAGATTCCAATAATGGAAATCCATGATTCCTCGCGATGTTTTGCTTCACCGATTCTCAGTTGTGTATTAGAATAATGAAGAAAGTACACATAACTTAAAAAAAATGCCTGGATTACGTTCGGATCCATGGGCTACTTTCAATGTGACTTTGTAATAACGCACATAAAATCTGAGGTTAGTAGGATCCATTCACTGAGTTACATCATTCTTGCATCTGTCCGATAATTGCTTCAATGATGACAGGATCACGAGTTTACAACGACGTGCATACGAAATATTTAAGGGATGGCTTTCCCAACAGAATTTAACAACTTTGCATATTCATTTGCGAATGTTGGTTGCCACTTGGGGTTACAGGGCGGGTATATAGCGACACGAGGGAGGTGGCTCTACGAAGACACTTGTAGCTTCGAAGTTCTGACATCTTACTCGATGTACCCGCCGTGTACCCGCGCTCGTTTTTCCTACTGAACCCTAAACTCAATGAGCTGTTTCGTATTATGACGCTACTAAGGAATTCATTGCCTTTTAACGCTAAAATAAACGAGCCACAATTTTTTTATTGCTGAATTCTGTTGGAAAATCCGTTAAATATTTCAGTTTGTGGAGAGAAAGTTATTTTTATACTACGAATCGTGATTTCGAATGCAATAAAGTAAAAAATAATTGAATTTGAAAGACGGCATAGTTATCGTTTTATTTATACAGTTGTAATACCTAAAATAGGGCATTATTAAATTGTCCACCCTTGCAATCATAATATTTTTCGTGAATTCTCGTAAGCGTATGATGAATGCAGCCTGTAAAATGGAGATACAGCAGTGTTTCCAGAGCGTGCCATTTATCACAGCAATCACTAAACTACTGTCAGACTTTAATAACATTTTTTTCATCCGTTGGCCACTCGACGGATGAAAATATAAACCTGGCTGGAGATGTATAAAAGGTATATTTCTTTTGTATTTCAATTGACATCTAGTTAGTGTTTATTCCTAGTGTATGAGATTTTTTAAAGCTTACTAGCAATTTGTGTCACACGTTACTAGTATTCTCGCTAACCCCTCGTGGTAAGGTAAATATATGTCTGTGTTACGAATGGGTTCACGTCGGTAGTGCAATGGGGAGGGTTTGAAACTGCGACCACATGATGGTGGTTGTAAAATGCCGTGTACCTACCTACATCATCATTTAAAGGGATTTTATCTTTCAACAGAAGATACCTTACTTGACGAAACTTTAACTATAATAAAGAGTAGGTACTGCTGGAAAATATTGATCATACTCAAAAATAATTTTAAGATATATACTAACCTCAGAAATATCTGTTGTGACCATGTAAGCACGGTCTGATCAAGCGATAAGTTGAGTTGCGGCAATGGAACTAGTTCTTTTATTATTTTTTTAAACTGAAAAAAGCCTATTTCTCCCAGTCCCGTTACTAGTTATAATTGTTTAGGTCGTTGCCCGTTTAGGTGGGCCTGTGCCCAGCAGTGGGACATTTATCGGCCGTTAGGATACGCATGCTTGTCTTTATTTATGCCTACCTCTCGTCATCACAGTGTTATCTCCTTAGAGTTGAAAAATGTAGCCCACGTGCCGGTGAGTTCCGGCCGTCGTCGTCGCCTTGCATCTTTCTTAAACTTTACACTTGACGCCGATATTTCCTATCAAAAACTTCGACATTACTATGTATCGTATATTATGTATCCAAACAACTTTGCTAGACAGCTTGTTAAAAAGTGTTAAGACCAGAAAACGACTTGCTGAGTTCCATTTTCTATAGAAAATGTCTTCACTTTTAAATAAGCTCAGTAAATGATGGACTATATCTGATCGAGTATGATAATGGGTGATATTCTTTATTATTAAGACGGAAGACACTTTCACTTGTTTTATCGTTATATAAAAACATAATTAATCGTCAGAATTCTCTATTTAGTGCTATTGTTTTAATAGAAGTTAAAGTTATAATTAAATACTTCAATAATTTTGCCAATAATTTCCGAGTTTGATAAATTGTGTCCGATACAATAAGGCGGTCGGTTGATTTTCTAGCCGATCTTCGTGTCTTGTCTTTACTTGCTTCATATTACGAAAAAAAGAATTTAATCATGCCGACGATAATCAGCTAACTGCCTAACTCTCGATCTCTGTCAACGGCGAGATTAACAAACATTACGAGTAGTAGACTATCATTTGTCTTCTAATAAACAAGGTAATACCAAAGAAGCGGCGATGGCGCAATGACTAAGGTTTCGGGCTTGTGATCATGTGTGCTGGTTCGGATTGCAGTCCCCATTGCAGTACTTACGTGAACAGTGCTCGTAACAAGTATTTAGTATTTATACACGAGGAGTCAACAAGATTATAAGTGTAGGGTGACGTACATTGCTAGTAAGTCTCTTTTACTTAAACTTATAACATGCATAACTTAAATCATGAGTAAACACGTCACGTTTCACGCATTCTATCCGCTGTAAAAGACAGTCGCTGTAATCAATCTAAAACTTTACACATATTAAGATAAAGTAGATAAAACGCTACCCACGATTGTTTCACGAAGAAAGATTTAATAAACACGTCCAAACGGAGGATAAATGATCCGCTTTTCTTTCAATTTAATACGTTCATTGGATTAGAAACTTGAGATTCTTAAGCCATTAAGATATCTAACCTGTTGTACTTATCTTCTTTGAAATCTATCGAGAAGTTATTCACCTAAAGTGTTACCTAAGCTATTTAAGCCACATGTTCTTAAATTTTGATGTACTGAATAATTGAGTTATAATTATAAATAAACTGTTTTCACCAATGACATGTTTATGAACTGAATATTTAGCGTGTGATTTTCTCTGTGTTACCAGTGAATTATTCCATACGTGTATTTATTATAGAAGCATAGAAGGCGGGGAGAATGCAGCGTTGTACGGACACCTGGTCATCAGCACGAGCCGAAACTTCATCACACTAATATATTAACACCCTGGATACACATAGACCGCCTATGACAACCAGTCTATGAAATTTCCATCTTTGGAAATAACGGAAAATCTTCCAACCTTCGCCCTCTTACGGGGCGGATTTCTAAAATCGATAGGTTAGTATTTATTATTTAGCAGGAATATTTTACCGAAAATGCGTATTAAAATTTCTTTTGTAACTTTAAAAATAACGGATTTATAACGTCAGACACAGCCACTCATCCCCTTTTTCACCCCTTGAGGGGTAGAATTTCGGAAAATTATTTCTTATCGGATATCGGATATTCGGATTCGGAAGTTTCAGTTCTCTATTATTAGCGGTTTAGGCTGTGCGTTGATCCGTCATATCCCTTTCGAAAAATATTGCAATTTCAATAATTTTATTAGAATTAATTAATATCTATGGTATAATTTTTATTCTTGCTAGTATACAGTTCTTACTTCGGGTTTCTACGGCTGATTTTAGAGAAAGAAAATAAGAAGCTCATTATGTCAAAATATTACTTATATCATGTTCGTATTTGGGTCTTCATATTTTATTATAAGTACCTACTTAAGTTGCGATTTAAGAAAACGAAAATCAAATAACATTACTAACAATGTTTATTGTATTATTTAGTAACATAGTAGTATTATGTACCTTGATTTAAGAAAAACGATGGACAAACGAAATAATCTAATATTATTATATAACAACATTTATTTTATTTAATTCAATATTTACACAGGAATATTTAATTACAAAACACTTAATACTAAACTATATTAATTAGACAAAACTAAAACTAAAAAATAGCATCAAAAAACTCATCCACATCGCTGTCGACTGGAAGTGTGCCCATAAGGCTGGCAGCATTGCCACGTTGAATGGCAATGCTTAACCGCTGACCAAGGTAAAAACCAGCCCTTGGGTCACATGAGGTGTCAACAAGACGCTTGGATAAATCTTTGACAAGAATGTGAGCACTCGGACCCCACGGTCCCAATGTTTCAACCCCAAACGGCTCGAAAGTATAACTTCCAACTAGGTTGTTATACTTCCGCCGCTTGAGGTTCTCAGCAGCCGCAGCAGCAGCGCCAGCACAGCACGACGAACTAGGAAGATGGGATGGCGCAAGAGTATCGACACAAGTAGCGTCCCACACTAAAGGCCTACCCATCTTCCAAGGAAACAGAGACATGCCGTCCGGTCTCTTGCCATCGTCGCGTGCCAAGCCATTGGGTTCGAGTACGGCTGGAACGCCGACGGCAACAAGAGCACGGCGTATTATGTCATTGATATTCGCGTGCCGCGCCATACGACCTGCGCTACGGCTGCATGACAGGCCGTGGTGTCCGAGGCTGTTGACAACCTCGCCACAGTGGCAGCGATGTGGAGAGCAGCAAGAAGCGCCTAAGCGAAGGGAAGCAATATTATAATTATTAATTATATTATTATTAATAATATTATTATATTAGATCATTTTACCTTTAGTACTCAAAGTTATTCTTCAGAACAATGGACATTGTAAAAGTTTTTGATTGTTTCTACCCGTGTAGATTCGTGCATTCGTTACTTTTTTGTTGGGCCTTCAAATTGTTATGTTTAAATAATGCTGTTGTGTACCTATGTGTTAGTTAACTATTTATCTTAAAATATACATTTTATTTCAACATAGTTTCTGCGTATTTCGTGGTTACACTTTCAAAATTGTGTAACACGCCCTAATAATAGGAACGGTAGCAGCCTGAGTTAGGTTTTATTTTGAAGTTATATTATATTACGTGCATTTAGTTCAGTTCACGAAAAGCTTACGTTGAAAAAAATATATACTGTTTCGTTTATGATCACAATCCAGCATTTTTACGGTTTTTTCCTAGGTCTTGGTAGATATAAGTTACTTACATAACAAGTTAGAAGATCAAGGCTTGGTTACTAAGATGGGTAAAGAGGTACCAAATAAACAACAGACAGTCTGAAAAGAAAAAAATCATTCTATCCAAGAGGTCTGTACAAACCTGGCGATCAATATTTATCAATCAACTTAGCCTATCGTGATCTACTGCTGGACCAAGGCCTCTCCCATGTTGCGCCACAACAGGCGGTCCTCCATTTGGAGCTTATTGTGACGCACCATCATTAAGGTATATACTGTAATCCCCAATCTGGGCAAGAGGCTTGGTGTCCGTACTTTACTTTTAGTTCTCTAGGAGAACGCTGCTCATACTCCTTGATCCTATATCCCTTAGTCGCCTCTCACGTAACCCTTGGGTAGAGAGAGAGAGGATAAATTCTATACCTAAACCCCACGGCAAACCTGATGTATAAATGGGATAAATACTTTTTTTATCTAGCTTCGCTATATAGTTTTCAACCGCAAAGCTAGACCCTTTTGTTTGATAATTCCATCTGCACATGTACACAAACCATCGCACGCGGTCACCGACGCCACAGCGAACAGTTAGCAACTTAATTACAATGTCAAATCCTCGCGTTTGTTCACAAAAGTAAGTTCGTTAGGTTCGGAACACATGAAGTTATTACACAGTAGCGTTACTGACTTACTGACTGGTGTTGTAATACTATTCTAGAATTGAAACCGACGGACATTCCTTGTAATTTACGTACGCACTGTGTTCATAACAATATGGACCACGACTAATCCGTTAAAAGCACGAAAGCATGCTTGTAATGAGCAAGTAGAAGCATGTGAGTACAAACGTTGCTTGTAAATAGCATGCTTATTAGGTTAAATTATCCATGAAAAAGGAATGCTACCTTCGAGCATGTGTATGATATACCTTACAGGTAAGACTCATCATCAGCCTAGCCTTTTCCCAAGCTATGAGGGGTCAACTTTCTTAACAGATATAGATGAACACCGTATTTTATAAGGAGCTGCCTATGTGATCTCCACAACCCATTTTACTGGATAATACAGTATCTATTTACCAGACCAGTTGACAGAATTGTAATGACTTAATGACTGCCAAATATCACTCTATGACAGTCTGGACCAACGGCTAACGTGCTTTTCGAGGCACGGAGGGGTCTCGGTATAACATTTCTAATTGAATTCAAGTTAATTAACTGCTAATATTTTTTAAAATATTTATAGACTTTCCCAAATCAAGATTAAAATCAAGGTTAAAAACAACTTTATAAATTGTAGGTAATTAATCCCTATGACCACTACGAGAAACCTATACTGAATCTGTATTGTTTTATGCTTCACATTTATAACAATAACGAGAAACCTGAGAAACGAGTGTAACGTAATATTTTAGTGCACAATACCAAACCTCAAGGTCATTTAGAAATGTAATCCCCTTAACTGGAAACGAGACAAGCTTGTCATGTGGACTTTGCAACAGAAACGTATTGTTTTCATTGCTATAGGAGGCTTACTTCAGCTTTCGAGTAGGAACTTTTATACGTTGTCATTGTTATATAACTTAAATAAAAATGTCAAATATAATGTGGTTATTTAAACCTAAAACTAAACTGAATACTTATCAATTTTATACATTAGTTATCTTGAGAATATCAGGTGCAACATAATTGCCTTGTACATGGCATGCAATTTTAATCAACAACCTAGGAGTTATCGCAAATAAAAATTCCCGTGCGGCTAAATAAATTCACGTCGTGCGCCGCCGGAGATTGATATCTACTTACCATCGAAACTAACAGACAGAAACTAGGCAAATAAATAATAATGCTGTGCGATTCATGCGACGCCAGGACGGTTATTAATAAAAATACTTGTTTATTTAGTAGGTACTTAATATTTTTTCACGTCAAATCTTAAAAGCAAACTAAACTCTCGTAGGAACTGTAAATGGCAGTAAGTTTATCCTCTACTCAATGTAATCCTTAACGTTAGTGTGATTTCATTCGAGTAATTTTTGTGGTTTCTTCAAAAGGCGAACACGGTTCATCTGAAATTTTTGAACGAAATAATTTTGTTGCTTTATTGTACGTGGAAGGTCATCAGGTGGAACCTAATAAAGTTGTATATACATACCTACATTTTTCTTAGAACAAATAAGTCTGCAAAGCTTTAGTAATTTTATTAAATTTACAGTTGTACCTTCATATAATATGTTTTGTTCGGTTTTTATACAAAATCTTAAGAGCCTCAACCCCGCCCGCCGCGCCTCTGGCTGTCAGTATTTCATTTAATTATTTAATTACCGTTCACCAACAAACTTTGCTTTCAATTTTATAAATAAAAACCGTGAAAAAACGGCTAAGGGCTTAGACGACAAAACGAAGGTCACGAACGAAGGTATCAATATCTGTTTATTTTGTTTTGACCGATAAAGTGTGCCCTATCCATTTAAATAGGTACTGGTAGGTGTTAAGTTTCTTTAAAGAAACCATAGGATTTGTCAAATCTCAACGTTCACCAGGTTACTGGATCTAATCACTGAACTACTAACGTCTCAATAACGGTCTTTAAAATTTAATTCTTATAAAGTTGTAAAGAAGGTACCTACATAGTTAATTTTTGTAGGATCAAGTAAAAATAAGATCATGTATTTTGTTTTAAGACTAGACTTTACTGAAGTTGGCTGGCTTTGTCGTGGAGAGATTGATCAACTTGATGAAGTACTTAATCAACAAGTTTACATGTAGCGAAGTTCGAAGTTAATTGACCAGTTTACGATAGACTATACAGTGGTAGTTAGTCATTGAGTTGACCTGCAGGTGAATGAGGCCACATTTATACGATAACCCAGGAAAATACAATGTTACAGTATAAGATCGTAAAACAACTTTGTCAAGTTGAATAAATAAGATTTAAAAAAAGTAATTAAGCTGATATGAAATTTGTGGAGTTTGAACAGTGACCCTTCGCCAAAAGCTGGCTAGATTCTCGTTAGCAAGGAATCCAAAAGTTAGAAATTGAAATTGGCGTTGGATAAATTGGGATTTTATTAAATCTTTTAGGGGTGTTGAGGAAGCGAAGAGAAACTCTGTAAGTGGGAACTTGAAACGAGTGTCAACCTTATAACAGGGTAATAGAGTTTAGTACTGTATAAATTGGGCGGCAGTCTTATCGCTACCGTGAGTAAAGTAGATATTATGTGTTACGTGCAAAATTCCTGACTCACCAATATTCAAGGTGTTGTTGAACGAAATTATTTGTGACATATTTGGATAACTAATTAAATTTTATTAGATTAAACAAAAAATAAGGGAATTTTCTGGAAAATGTTCGTGGTTCTAAGATGTAATATGAATAAAATACAGTATGAATTACAAATAGGTTAACCTACCTTATTACTTATTTAATCTCTTATCTCGTAAAAATATAATTATTTATGAATCCATATAAAATTATAAATGCCATTTTATTTATCTATAGTACGGAAAATTTCAATTAAATTTGTATTCTGCAAGCCAACAAGATGTAGAACATATCGCCCCCCAAAAGCTACTGCAATACCTAGTGTATGCAGGACTTGGAGGCAAACTGCGGCGATCACAATAGATCGATGACGGTCCCAGGGATACTGTGGCTGTATAGTCCCAGAATAGCCGCTCAACACAAAAAAAGGCCTACGAGATTTAATACTAGTTTAAAACTCTGAATATCTACATTAATGTTATTAGTCAGTATTATACTTTGTTTCTCTCTAACGGCTCGATGAATATATTTTGATTAAACTTGGTGTGGATTAAGCTTGCAGCCCAGGCATAAGCTACCTTTGTTGATAATATTCTAAAAGATAGGTTAAGCGTCTTCGTTCCCGTTGATTAAACCAAATATGTACCAACTTGCTGCGGATACTTGATGTTTCCCGCTTACCCTGTTCACTTTTAAATCTATCATCTCTCAACGAGCAAATTGTATTATAAAATTGTTACTGTAAGATGCCATTTTTAATATTTTGCCTTGTAACCACGTCGCAGATGATTGATGTGGTATTTTAGTGTACAATAAGGATTTCTAAAAACAGGTGAATGTTCTATACTTTATGCAAGTGAGCAATAAATACTGTGTAGATTGTGTAATTCGTTTTTTTTTTAAAGATTACTTGCAATGTGGGTCGCAAATTACTAGTAAACCCCTCGTGCTATGCTTGTGTTACGAGTGGGTTCACGTCGTTAGTGTAATGGGTGCGATTCGAACCCGCAACGACATCATCGCAAGTCTGACGCCCTAGACATTATGCTACCGCCGCTATTTAGTTAGTAATATGAACTAAGCCGATACTGCTGGAAATAAGCTACTTGCGTCTAAAAACTCACGTTTCAACATATTGTGCTCATATAGTAAGAAAAATAATTACAATAGGGTGTAATAAACAAGTATCAATATGTTATTTTAAGCATTTAGGACTCCAATTGCTCTATTTTCTGACAAAATATAGTCTGGATACTGATTTCTTTCAAAATACTTACTTAAATTCATACTTGCATGTGATGATTTTAAAAATGTAGCAATCCCTTTTCCCAAGCTGCAGTTTTACTTCGTTAACAATGTATGCAAAGTTTCTCGTTCTCTAAGTTTATGTTTAACTTCAAGTTAGTTCGAATTTAAAGTAAAAAATTGGATTTCATGCGACAGCTCGTTTCTTGTAAGACATTTATCTTGAGTCACACATACCGAGTTATTTTCTCTACTTTAATAATTTTAATTGTATTAATATTTAAGCCACTTTACATAAAAAAATATGAATTCATTGTTATGCTATAACCATGTATTGTAAGGTCAAAGTTAGATGCAAATTTAACGAACGTCGATAAAAGATAAAATAAAAAAAATGCAGGTTAAAATAAAATGTAATACATAAATTTTATATTGTCCTAAGTCGCGTACCTACCTAGGATACCAAATATATAATTTCACACGTTGTAGCGTTTTTAGAAACAATTGCAGAGTTTTTAGAAATAATACCATTTGGCTAAGCAAGCTGACGAAATGACCACATATTTTTAGACTATGGATAAAAACTGAAAAAAAATACGACTATTACATCTGAACTGTTTTGCATACAAACTAGTTACTGAGTTTGATGTTTTCCTTCAAAGCGCCGTTTACTTACCGCAGTCTCATTAATTAATCAATGATAATTGATAATGTTTGGTCCGAACTTAATAGTTACATAACAACATGGTTACGTGGATATACGTACGTAATTAGGTCAAGACTTCACAACATTTCTGATTTAATGTTGTCTATTTAGATCTATAAGTACAAACCTATTGCTATAATAAGTTGGTAAATAATAAAATATCATAATTTAGCTAAGTTTTTGCCTAATCCTATTATGTCACTGCCAAGATGTGCTCAAACATAGGCAAAATCAAATGTATTTATTTGAAACTCCAACTAAGAATACAACTTACTTTGTGTTTCTTTAATTACATGGAGATCACATCATGCAAAATTATAAAACAGAACGGACAGAACAAGTTGGCTATTTTAACAAACTAAATATAATTTAAAACAAACTAAAATTTATATTTATCAAAAACTAAAACTTACAACAGAATAATTGGAAATTAAGTTTACAAACTAAAATTCATTTACAAATTCATACACTAACTAAAAACACACAGCCATACAATTCAACCGAGGTGAGATAGAACAGAAATTAGAAATTATTTATTTGATCTTAAGCGCAATGCAGTACATAAATTAATAAATTTACAATATATTACATACTTAGATATTTATTAATATAAGACGATTTATACTGATACTGACTCAAGCAATTCTTCGATGTTCTACTAAGAGCATTCAATGCTCTTAGTAAAACATCGAAGAATATAAAAAAAAATATATAAAATATAAAAAAAACATGTCATAAAAGATACTTTTAAATATAGATAATAAAAAGTACCTATTCGCGCTAACACATGGTATTATGTTCTTAGAATTTTAATCTTGGTAGAGTAACTTATCGGTACTAGTTGCGTAAGCTGGATTTTAGATTTTTCTTCTTGGTATACCAGATTATCCCAAAATAATAAAAGCTAACAGGAATCCTGTAAGCTGCTGTTTTTTTTCTAACAAGAAGTAACAACAGTGTCGTGCAGTATTTTGTTTTTTTATCCTTTAATAGGATTAATAAAACAAACATATAATAAAGTAAGTATCTACTGATTCAGCGTAACTCGCTTTATACAGATGGATTATTATCGTGGAAGCCATTTTTTTTTTAATTTGGTTTCATATTCGTAAAAATATGACCTAATGACTTTTTTACCTGACTATGCCAGAAGGAAGAATATTAGAGTGTTTAATATAAAACCACTAGCTTATGCTCGCGGGAAACTCCCGGCACCGCCCGTGTCATTTATCGCGGCAATGAATGCCTACCGCCTTCCTCGACAAATAGGCTATCTCACACTGAACAAAACTTTCCAATCGGATAAGTAGTTCCTGATATTAGCGCGTTCCATCAAACAGACAACGAACTTTTCAGCTATAAATATTAGAATATAGATTTTACAAAGAGTTATGCGTGATAAGTGAAAACAAAGTAACATATTTAAATAAGTATGTAGCTACAAGTGCTTACTAAAAAATACCGCTGTCGCAGGGCCTTTAAAACGGTTAAGGTTTAAAGGCAGCGTTGCTACGCTCAGAATATAATAATACAATTCTTTGACCGTGGATAATCCTGATTGAAGATAAGGGGATTTGTCTGACGATTTCAACAGAATAAAGTATCGGATCTCCCGTCAGAATAACATTATTGTAAAATGTACAAACAATTTGTAAATGAATAACGCAAAAGTTCTTAAGGAATCATTGTACTCATCATTAAGGACAATTTTTATTATAAGACTACTAGCTGACCCGGCGAACTTTGTTCCACGTCCGCCTTGGAGGTCTTGGTCGCGGCATGGTATTGTTATTAATGAATATCGGCACAGCAAAATATTGTTAAAAACTTTAAAGAAATGCAGCACCCAATTTGTTTTTTAATATGTTAACAAATGAATCGCGGAATTATATTTTGAGTTTTGAGTTGTGTTTTGTTATTCTTTGCCAGTTGCGTTTTGTTATACCATGTCACGTCGCACGGTAACGACGGGAACGGGATAAAAACATTCTGTGTCCTTCTCCTGATTCTTAGCTACCTCCTTACCAATTTTCAGCCAAATCGTCTATTCTTGAGTTATAAATAGTGTAACTAACACGACTTTCTTTTAAATTTTAATATATTTATAGGGAATTAACCACACGTCACAACTTTGGTTTTATCCAAGCATACTGCTTGACGTTTAGCAATGTGCCAGTATTAAATCAATTTTATAACCAAAGAGGTTTCACAAACAAGGTTGAAACCTATTTTATAACAAATAAGTGTCTATTCCCCGACATATATATATATATATATATATAGATCAGTGGTTCCCAAAGTTGACTGGGCTACGACTCATCTGATTTAAGTTTACAAACTCGGGACCCACCTCTAGGAAATTTAAGCGTTAGCAATATTAATAAAGGACTTTTGAAATAACAAACTGTTTTAATACAATCTTTTATTACTTAATTATATAAATTTAATGGGAAGGATGAAATTGTTTCCTATGTTTCGCCATTACAGTTTTGACATCAACTTCAACTTTAGTTACTTTTAATCGCAGTGAGTTTGATAAGTCCAATTTATTTCGGTATTTAGTTTTAATGTTCACCATATTCGAAAACCCAGCCACACATAAGTATGAGGTAGTAAAGGGGAGGAGGACTTTCATAGTTTCATCAAACAGACATGGATGACTACCAGCAACCGAGAGCCAGAATTTCGTTAATTGCTTACGATTGAAACTATTTTTTTGTGACGAATCTTCTGATAAATCAATTAGTTCTTCACTTGCTTTTGTTGACATACCAGTTGGTAGGGGGTCTTGAAATGGGTTACAAATCCAATTCATCAAGTCGAGCTTTTTCATCTCCTCGCCGGTTGGTACTATAGGCAGGGCCCACTCAATATTCGCTCGCGACCCACCAGTGGGTCGCGACCCATAGTTTGGGAAACGCTGATATAGATAGATAGAAGATACTGAATGCGCGAAAAAAAACCACTGCGCCATACTGATTTGTGCGTTTAACTCGACAAAGTGTACTGAAGAGCCGATTTCTTTTTCGTGTTTTTGGTGTTAGTCCCGTAGTAAAAGTTGTTCACAGTGATGAGTGAAATGTCTCTTTAGGAGGTATTGTTTTTATTCTGTTACATTTTCTATATAAAAGTTTGTCGTTATTACAGAACTATCATCATACCGCGATAGAATCTGAATAAAAGTAGTTTAATTTCAATTTTTAATATTCGCGTAAACCTCAGAATATAAAATCATAATCTAGTAAAAAACAAAAAAACCATTAATACCTAGGGTAACTAGGTAGGTAATAGGTACAAGAGACGCTTTACACGTTTCTATCAGCAAGTTCCTTAACGTGATTTAATAATTATGACAATTAATCACCAAAATTATTATTTAATTAAAAGACCTTAGTTCCAGTGATGACAAATGAATTTAGATAATCAAACAATCACCATTAAGCTGTTAAAAAAAAAAAAATACTAGATCTTTTTGTTACCAATTCGGAATAGACAGAGCCGGACGAGAAATATACTGTTTAAGTGGAACATACTATCACTTTTACTCGTATACACAGCAATCTAAATAGTTATACAGGGCACACCAACATAGATGTCTATAACACATGCATCTAAACATTATATTACCTAAACGCAAGTGTGTGAGTAGTAGAAACGTAATATAAGCGTTCCCGTTATTTACACACAATGTGTGTAAACAACGGGAACACCAGCAAACAACATGTCATGTTGTTTGTTGGTGTGCCCTGTATTTGCTATCTGTAAAACAATGTGTCAATTTAATGTTGTAAGTGAAATATATATACCTAAAATTAATGATCGACATCATTTTATATTCTTTTACAATGTTAATAGGGTTTAGTAACGAACGCGTTACTTAGTTGGAAGCTCTTCTTTATCTACTCGGAGAAGAAAATTAAGCTGCTTTTCGCATTAGTCCGCTTATTCGCTAACTTCAACTCAGCCATTCAATGGATTTGATACAGTTTCCACTAATAATAATATGAGCGATGAATAAGGAAGTTTTATGTATACAAGGTGGAATATTGCAATGCAACCTGGAGGCGAAGGAGTCTAAATGCTGGAGATAGCTAATTATACTCAAAGGAAACGTTCCTTTATTTTTAAAGAGAAACAAAACTGCATTCCCGTATTTTTAAATAGGTACGCTTAGAATCCTCGAGCAAAAAAGTGCTTTTTCTTTACTAAATTTCATGGGTTTCCTTTTTTAAATTTGTCATTTTAGCGGGATTTTGATAATTAAAATTGGTATCGATGGATGCCGCAAATGTGTTTTTCATTTTATATTCACACCCGTAAGAATTACAGACTTACCAATCTTGTTGTTTTCATTTTAAATTAACGGATGTTTTCATTTTAACCATCATTTACTTTTTCCAGTTTTCAGACTACATACATTTTCTTCCGGTGGCATTGAAAAACTTCGCTGTTTATTTTGTATTTCGTTTAAAATATCTGAATTTTACGGTAGTTAATAACAACAAGTAAAGCCGGCGCAGTTTGCTAGTTCAGTTAAATATTCCTAGATTATCTTGAACGAAGACTCAACTATAACCTAGGCCATAAGTTACAAGTTTTGATTGGTAAGATGAGAAAGACGAAATATACCTATTCTTCGTAACAATAGTACTGTCTTGTGTTCGAAGGATGTTGTTATTAATAACATGTGAATACTTGCTCAGAAGTATAGATTACAAGGGTACATATGAACGCGATCAGTAGGAGGTAATCTTGTTCGATTCGATTGATAAATTCAATGCTTCAGATTGCATCTTACCAATTATATGTATTAATTAGACGAATGTTTGTGAGTGTGCATGTGTGTATGTTTGTTACTTCTCCATGCTCAGACGGCTGAACCAATTTTGATGAAATTTTGTATATAGGTAACTGACACTCTGGATTAACACTGGCTACTATTTATCACGAAAATATAAGTTATCTTGTAAGCCTTTTTTTTTTTTTTTTTTTTTTTTTTTTTACGGGGGGAAATCCTCATGGACTTCATCCGCCTGGGGAGAGGCGGAGGGGCGTGCCGGACTCCTACCGGCTAAAACCCCCCGGTGTCTCCTCCACGCACGTGCGCGGGGGGCCGCGGGAATCCGAATTCGTCCGCAGCCCCCCACTAGTGCTGGCCCGGTCAGTCCGGGCCTCGTCTCGTGCGCGAGGTAGTGAGGCGTTCGACTACCCCGCGCACCGCCTCAGAGGCGCGCGCCGACACCCGCGCGCGCCGCCGCCTCGGGTCCGGTCGATGGGGACGAGGACTTCCCCAAGTCCGTCGCCCCTGGACCCGTTCATGGGGGGCGGAAGAGGGCGTTGTCCGCCCTTCTTCCGCGCCCGGTGCGCTTTCTGCGGCCGGGGAAGGGAGTGGAGATCTCCCTCTCCCGTTCCGCAGTCTCCTTCTGCGACATCACGTCCTCGCAGAAGGACACCACCGCGTCCCACGACTCTGCGCTACCGACCATCCTCCGCACCACGGCCGGCAGCGACAGATCGCCTCCTACTTCGTTCGTGAGGACACGGCGCTGCTCCTCCCAAGCCACACACTCGGCGAGCGTGTGTTGCGCCGTGTCCTCCCCGCAATGGACGCAGTGGTGGCACCGAGCGTCCGGCTCCCTGCCTATGCGGCACAGGTACTTGCCGAAGCAGCCATGCCCCGACAGCACCTGCACCACCCTGAACGACAGGGAGCCATGCCTCCTCCCGAGCCAGTCGTCGAGTACTGGCCGGATCGCCTCGACGGTCGCGAGGCCGGCAGCAGGGCGCAGAAGCCTCTGCCGCCATTCCGCCACTAGGACCCGACGGAGCTCTTCTCGGCGCAGCGCGATCTGCCTATCTTGTAAGCCTCGGGTAAGAGCGCGGGCGCACCTAGTAGTAGATAACATAAAAGTTAAAAAAAAACGCTATCTTCGCCCACTTCAACTCAACTTCTAGGTAAGCAAGGTTCTGTGGTAAGAAAATGGTATGGTTCAGATTCGACTTTCAATTTATTTAACCCTGATGAAGTCACGTTTAACTTAAAGATTATTTTGGATTTAATTGCCAGTTACATTAAATTAGGGCAGGTGAAGTAAACACTAAGAGTATTTATACGGTAAACTCGCTTAGACAAGAAAAATACTTAAAATGATACGTAGAAGAATCCAATAAAGTCCTACCTACACAGATCCATATAATGAAAGATGTTACAAATATATTTACCAATAATATGATATTATGAGAGGTTCAATTTATTTGTACGTATTAGGCGGATTGCTCGACCAAGAAATGACAGGCTAGCACTGTCTGTATATATCCAACATAAAACTAGAATTCAATGATAATTTACCTTGGTCGGTTGATAATTTTAAACGTGTTGGTGGTAGCAACTAGGTAACATATTATTATCATTATGGTTAGCAACTAGTTTGTGATAACAAGCAATTAACCAAATTACCCGCTAAATTTTAGTGCAGCTCTAACGTAGGTAGACTAGATCGTTAATGAATAACTTTCCAAACAAGCAGGTGCGGGGAATAATAATTTGAAGAGGTCTACTGCAGTCAGCCAGAGCGAAGGCGGGCTTTACCAGACTTTATAGGTAATAATAATGTATTTAATTGGTACGACTTACACAAGGCCATCTTACGTATTTCTGTAATTTGATGCTAGCGATGCGTTCGATGGAATCTCCAGATATACATTGTCTACCAATTTTTGATTCGTTGTAGTGTAGTATACATGACCTCGTGACCATTCGATGGTTCACGTCATTCCCATACATTTAGAAGTTTTCCATCAGTGACTTCGCTAATCGATTTTTACATTGTCTAGGTACCCTGATCTCAATCTAGGCATAACGTTAGAGCGCTCAATTTGATTTTGATGTATGAAGTATGAAAAAAAACTATCGTATAATCAAAAGTCATAGAGCAAATGTTGTTACTTATCTAAAATGTTAGTTATTTACTTTACAACTAACTTACTTTACTCTACAAATAGCCCCATAAACGAAGTGCTTTGGAAATGAGTGGTCAATAATTATTGTGCATGCTTATACACAACTAAAATCAAAGAATTCCCAAAAATAAAAAAGCTGGTCTTTAGTTCAGGTTCAATTCTTGTTTTAAAATTATAACTTTCTTATTTATTTTATTTATTTATTTATAAATTGATCAAAAGGTACATTTTAATTTTTATAAAGTTTATAATGTCCAACAAAACTATACACATAGTTTGTCTGTTGGATCAAATTCAATCTTGGATAAAGTTGTCCGTTTCTATGGGTGAAAGCAGTTTTTCAAATATGTAGAGCGCAGTTACTTTGTGGTATTGTAGAAATTATTTATGAGAACATTACATAGCTTTCATTGGTCTCCCAAGGATACAGTATTTACATTGTACGTATCTTTGTTTTTGGGGATTTACAAAATACTTTTTCCACGGAACGGATTGGGCTTACTGAAATATATTATTTATTAGAAGAAGTATCTCTCAAGCTTTTCGATTTCCTTGTTTCACGGAATTAGAGCCGAATCGCTAACTGCCCTATTTATTTAGGTTATCGAGGTTCTCAACGAGAATTTGACGTTTTTCATATTAATCCAATATTATGAAATACATGACATCTATATATAAGAAAAATAACGTTACGCTTGAGGATTATTAAAGTGCATTCGTAATAAATTCAATTGAATTTAGGTGTTGCTTGTTTTTTTTTCTGTACCCACAATCAACTGTAAGTAAGACTTTTTAGATTATTTCTAAAAAGCAAACAAGTAAACGAAAATCTGAGAAACATATTTGAATTGACGTTTGACCCAGTCTGAATGACGTCAGCTGAAAAAGTAATTCCGAGTGCCGCTACGCTGCACGCCATCGAAAGCCGTCGCATTCTGTCAACCATTCAATCGCTGGTATTATTCCACGGAAGTGAGATGTCAATGAAGAATAATAATGACAATCGGGCAAAGCTGGCACAGTAAAGGGAAATTCTAAAGGATAATAGGTATATTTAAGCAGATATTGAATTCTTTGTAACTACGTTATACGTGTGAGGTGCCTACATTAAATCTCGGAATTTTGAGCTTGGAGAGCTTAAATCTGTAGGTACATAGTTTCAACCATTCTATTAATAACGTGAGACATACTTGGAAATTAGAAAATTAAAATCCTAGGATTCAGTAGACGTCCTAAAAAAATTGTAGAACAAATCTGGGAATTTGTAAAAAATCCTTCAAAACTACAGCCGTAAAAGTGTGGTCCCTCAGTCCTCACACACCCTGATCATGAGTTTCTAAATTAAGTGGAATTTCGTCAGAAAAAGACGGAAGAAAAACAGCAGTCATGCTACCTATAACAGAAGTATATTTAGTGACCATCACCATCGCGTATTGAATTTAGAACATTGTATATATACATGTACCAAGCGGCGCTCCCAGTGGAAATTCTCAGGAACTTTAGGAACTAACACGACCAACTGCGTTACCACCACTCACTACTACTTACAGTATGCATGACTAGTACAATCACTATAAAAATTGTTACCTGCAAGTTGTGGAGATAGCAACAATACTTTTATTATATTTTTGTAACTGCAAACTACTTTAGTTTTCAACAAAAGATTGCGGAAATGTAAAACATTGTACGTGATGTACCCACGCGGTACACTCAAATGTTATATGGGATAGATGGATGTGGCAATGGCCTATCGTCTCACCTGAAGGCAATTTTACCGCTGCTCACATCACTAGCACTATGATCTTGGAAAATCGATGCTTATTTTAAGGTAAACTCCTCTATGTCTTAATAACTAGTTAGTAAAGTGTACACGCGTAGAATTAGACCTATTCCCTTGACATTTCGTTAGCTAGTCTTACTTGATTTAGTATCTAAGTTAAAGCGAATACTGTCCGGGCTTCCCATCCCAACTTACCTCCCGTTGCCAGTATTATAAAAGGTTTCTGGACCGTCTTACCGTAGTCTTAGACCCACTCGAAGTTACAATAATAAATGTAGAAAGTAAATTGTCATCTTTTAAGTTAATACTCATCCCTGGTTTCTGAGAAGCTAAACAATTTTATTTACTGTCAAATCTACTTTATCTGGGCGAGTCTAAAAAGCGATATAAGATATTGTCGTTTTCTTTATCAGTGTACTTGTATCACACGAACACTGTCTTGTAGCTCTTTTTAGGCTCGCCAAGACCCGTCGGCCATCTTGTAATGAACACGACTGTGATTGGCTGGGATTACTGACAGCACTTGTTATGAGATTTGAGAGGTGATTATAGTTTTTGGGCTGATCAGTGTCCGGTTTTTAGATATAAAAAAAATTAGACACTTATTTTGTATTTTTTTTTCGATATGACTAATATGTTCTTAGATACAGCGAATTTAAGTTAAGTAGTGGAGGTTCGCCTCATTACTTGCTGCTACTATTTTCCCCAACTCATGACGTCACCAGCCCTCATTCCTTGTACCTTACGTGCCTTAGCATTGTCAAACTGTTATTGTTATACCTCATATTTTTTACTGACTAACTTACGGACTAAATAGATTTTTACTATTCAGATCTAGTCCGTATTTTTATTTGGGGGTTAGTCATGTAGTCAGCAAGCCCGGGTATTTTACACTTACTTGATTTGTCTTACCGCCACTTTAGTGCATTCGACAGATAGGAGTAAGCTTAAATCTAATTCTTGCTTGATTATGAAAGTTTTTGTTGTAAACATTCTTCTCAAATTAAAATTATTGCTTGTAGTTTGAGAAAAATGTTTTCAATTTATCTGTTGAGTGCATAAAAGTAGGTAACCTCGAAATGAAATAAACCACAATATATACCTTTATAAAAGCAATCAATTTAATAGATATTATTTGTAATGGGAGTGAGCTTTTACGAGCTCGATATTGAACTTGACACGGTATTGACCTCCACCTTGCAACACGCTTTTCATGTCATTCATTATGTAATTTGTTTTTTGCAGTCTGTATTCAAGAGATTTATCAGTGAATATTAAATATTGAAAGCAAAATATATTATAGTAATGAATTATGCTTAAGCAAAGAAAGCGATAATTTGTTTTACACTTTACGATAAGAATTATAAATTAAAAAAAAAACCTGAGAAAATAAATCAGTTTCTTTATTCGACTCTTAAGCCGATGTTCTCTTCACCCTTTTTGGATGGATACCTATTCTTACCTTTTCGATAATATTCTGTATATGGGTTCCTAAAGCTTCTAAAGCTAAAATAGACAGCCAAAAATATGATGCTATTCTTCGACAGTAAATAGCTGATAACAGTATATTGAGGCCGTCTGGTTAAATTCTGGTATAATTACCGATCAAGTGCGAGTCGGACTCGCGGAAAAATTGTAAAAAATTCTTGAATATAAATTTTATTTTAATTGTTTTGTTTTAATGGTGAATATAATATAACCAAATATTGTGAGAAAATTTCAAGCGTCTATCTGTTGCCGTTCTCAATATCGAGCAAAATACGAGCATAAAAGATCAAGTTTGTTGTATGGAAGCACCCTTAAACAAATATTTTATCTTTCTAGCAACAGAATAACATCATCTGCGCAAATTTAACAGTTTAGCTATCACGGTTCATGAGATACAACCTGGTGACAGACAGACGGACGGACAGCTGAATTTTAGTTATAGGGTCCCGTTTTACTCTTTGGGTACGGAATCCTAAAAAAGGGTATCTGTCCTTTCCAAAGACCGCCCTTTTTGGCACTGCAAAGTTCATTTATCACAGATTTTAACGTCATAATACGTTCCCTGGTAATTTCTCTGAAGTTGCTCCGAAAGTTCAAGATCTGTCTCTGTTAAGTTGGATGGATGGCTTAAAGTAAAAGTTAACTTGAAATAGTTGAACAATATTTTACTGAAGACAGAGTACTTATGCTTTTTGTACAAACCTTGGCCCCCTTAGACAAGTTAACGATGACAGAAATCGCTTAAATGACATTAAATGTATGGAAATGACATTTCTCTTTCATAAGTCACGTGACTTACATTTATCACTTTTATTCGATCAGCGATAACGATTGTAGAAATGTACTTTGTCTAAGGGAGCTGGACTATCACATTTTCCACAAGTATTAAAAAAAGAAGTTTTTACTAATAAAATAATATTTAAATTTTTTCTTTAACTTTTCGCACAAAATGTGAATGTAAATTCACTGTCGAACTAGTTTATCCGGGTTGTAATTTGGAGAACAAACAACGTAGTTTGTATAAAGCGTCGGCTGTTGTACGTAAAACAGACAGTCATGTCTGTACGTAAACGTCGGTTACAAAGTTTTTCGCACACATCTTTGATGATTTGCATTATTACCACAAATATTAGTCGTACAAATTAATAAACAGAAAGGATTTAAAAAAAAGCTTACCAGCTTTGTGGGTCGCACATTACTAGTATTCTTGTACGTTTGTGTTATGAGTGTAGTGTAATGGTTGGGATTCGAACCCATGCGACCTCATGATCGCAAGTCCGATGCACTAACATACGGCTGCTGCCGTTAATTAAATTCCTTATTTAAAAAGCCACAGTTGTAGTTTTGCTATATCCGTCCGTTTGTTTCTGTCTGCTAAGTTCAAAACTTCTTAGGTACTAAAAGCTTAGTTTGGGATAGCCGTAAGATACATTTTGATAATTCCATCGATAGATTGTGAAACTCTAAATTTATCATCCTCCGGTCATCCTTTTGTTGAGCTATTTTGAACCTTATATACCGACAGAAGCAGGAATCCTAATTTGAAGTACTAATAATATGAATAAAGGCTAGTCTGTCTGGTCAAACTGCTATTTAATAATATTGTATTTCCGCGATTTGCTTTCCAAGTTTATCTCTCCTACGCTTAGGCATAAATTTGTTTGATAAAGTCTGAAACTCGCTATTAGTTTGGAATTTGACTAAATACATCTTGACAGTCATGTAGTTTGACTACCAGCACCAAGCTGAGCACCAACTTGAAGTGCCTTCATTAGTTTCATGAAATAAAATTAAACTTATAAAATGTACCTACTTGAAGTAAATAGGAAATTTCGTACAGGATACCTTTGAAAAGTACATATCAGGTGATCATCATAATTTTCCGCCTCCGATTTTATTTGTGATGTTGTTACAGACTCCTACCGAACATACATGGGACTGTGCAAAGCACGATACGAGCTTGACCGGTTTATATATCAAGAGAAAATACGAGAGGCTACCGGGCTTTATCCAAACCGTTATGTTTCGCTGTACAATAGCGCATTTAAAAAAAGCCCTCAAAATCTACCTCTATCATCTTTGCCCTATGTTTTAAATGTTTTATGATTAAAAACAGTAAATCTATACATCTATACATATAATAAAATCGTAAACGACCAGTGTCTGTACATTGAATATTTTAGAAAAAAAACTACATACACACGTTCTATTCATGCTACCGAAGCCGAAAATATAGTTTTTAAAATTTTTGTCTGTTTGTCTGTGCGTTTGTACGCGATGATCTCAGAAGCGACTGAATTGATTTAAATGCCGTTTTAATTGACGTATTGCTTCAACTTTCCCATAACATTTAGTAGTTGTTTCATCGAAATCGGTTCATAAACAAAAAAGTTATGTACATTTGAATCAATAGAAAGCGATATCGGCGGCACATAGTCCAATTTAGGATGAGCTCTCATCAATATGGTCGTCCATATTGAATAGGGATCAAACCTTAAATTTACTCAATCTCAATTCATCTGTACATGTAATCTTTGACATATAAACAACAAAGTAACCATGGCGAAAATAACGTTGCCATAGCGATCAGTTTATTGATGTATGAATAACTATTTACGAAGCTTACAGTAGTATTAAACAGCTCGGTGGTTGTACGATAGGAAATGTGAAATATCTTGCTGCATGTTCAAATCCTGATGTTACTACATATTTTGTTTTATATTATTTCTTACAGTTTTGTGGTTTTATATAATTTTTTAGTTTGTAATTTTTTACACAGGTGGTTATTATAAGAAATATTATAAAAACAGTTCCAATTCTTTAAAACGCTCAAGATTGCTTGCTGCTCATGTAATGTTTGATGCCTGATCGAGACAAACAAAAATGTATAATTTTTTTTTAAATCACAGTTTACTTTTAAACAGGTGAAGTTCATAGTCAGTTAGAAGATAAGTCCACCATCTCAATCCCGCAATTTCTGCGAGTTACTTGTGAGAAACCAAATTTTCAAATATCTGTAACAGTAGACTTGAGACATCCAAAGCGCATTCAGTGATTCAGTCAGTCAAAAATATTTTTCACAAGCGTACCTATTGCGACTGATCAACGCGAACAACGTCGCGGGTACAGGTAGGTAAGGTTACTTTATTCATCTTTTTGTCTTTATTAAACAGAATGGACGGTATTTGAATCTCGCATCGACTACTGATAAATGCCTGTGTGTGACGAGATCTGATGGCAAACTGCTAAACTGATAAATAAATATACAGGATATAGCGCCCGTTCCAGCTTTTGTTCTGGTCATTATTATTATTTATACACTATGGATGTATTTATCTAGACACTATTTACGGAAATTCACGAGATCTCCGATTTTCGTAAATTCAGCTTTGGTCAAAATGTGCACGTCAAAATTACCTTCTACCATTTCCCAAGCTGTTGAAGTAAACTTCCTTTGTCACCGGTTACAGCAGAAGATACCAATTTTACTGAATAATTCAGTACGTATATTTTGGTAAGAATGGTTATCAGGATCGTTATGACCAACAAAGATCATTTATAATTATGACCATCGGACAGTCGTGTTGATGTAAGCCCGTCCAAACTGCCTGACCCTGGATTTCAATCTGAAACCTCGCTCACGGTAGTCGCAAATATGAACACTAGAATTACGAGGCAACTGTCATACAAATTGCATTAAATACCGGCCTATAAACGTCCCAATGCTGGGCACAGGCCTCTTCCCATAAAGAAGGAATTTAATGAGCATTGATCTGGCTTGCTCATTACGGGTTGGCGATTTCAGATTCAAATGTTTTGGAATCCAGTTTTCCTCACGATGTTTTTCTTCACCGATTGTTATGTATGTCTTAGAATGATGAAGAAAGTACATATTACTTTGATAAAGTCACATTGGTACTTTCCTGGGTTCAAACCTGCAACCACGTGCATGCGAATCCGGTCATTGAACCGTTAGGCCACCACGACATGGAGACATGAAAATTACATATTAGCTGGAAATTGTTTATACGCATTTAGCGTTTTGGTTCCGCTTTCTACCTCCCAGCCGCCTATAGTGATCCTCCCTTTTGCTCTATTCCGTAATGCAAAATTATCAGCAAGGGTAAACAGGACTGTCTGGTATAACACAAAAAGAAAAGAGCCAGGAAATGAATGCCCTTCTCTTTTGGTCGTTTGTAGACACCATAGTAATATTTAGGACAGTGGACATCGAAAAACCTCCATTCTAATGAGCTATTTTTGCTTACAGCTATATTGACACTCGGCTTAATATCAAACTCAAAATAAATATCGTCGAAACAATCCTTTAAACGTTCAAAGGAAGCTGCTATTACACTGGTGTATTTTCTAAGGCCATTTGAAGGGAACTCTAAATACCTAATGGAGATACCAAACGCGATAAGTCGATAACATTTCTTTATTCTTTTAACATATAAATTAAAATCTATTTCATTTTCAGCTGCATCCATAAGTTTTTAAAAATCTGTTTTGCACACCCGGGAATCGAACATTCTAAAATGCGTTAAATTACACCCTGTACTGTTATAGGATCATCAACAGGGACAATTATGAAGATCGAATCTTTTCAACAAACACGGTTAATTATATGAAAGGGAAAACCGTGAAATCTTAACTTATAAACATGTCAATAGGCAGAAAAAGCACCTTTTTCTCAACGGTTGATCGAATTTGTCATGTGACAGTGAAACATTTACATCTTACCAAAAATACCTAACTGTAAAGGAGTTACGAAGGGTGTGTATGTGTAACTATATAACTACAAAATTAGTAAATTCAGTTAAATTCACAAAAAAAATCGCGAGCTAATACAAACATGTAACTACAAATATTTCTGACTCTAGGTCCCGCAATCTTATTTGTGTATATAGTAGTCTACAGAAGAACATTTATCTAACGAACAAAAATACATCAAACTACATCTTTCGTACAAAGCCTACATTTATTATTTATTTAAATATTTATCTTCTACCTACGTACAATAAGCAATTTTGTTCTGAGATTTTGTGAATCAATTTTGATGATATAATAATTATGGTGTATGGGACCACGACACGTGTTATGTTAACCCAATCGATACAAAAAAATATTGAAATTGATCAATTATAAAATTCCCGAGGTATCGCGTAACAAACGAAAAGAAAATATCAGTCGACTTGAGCCATCTAAAGCGCACCCAGTGATTTCAGTCAAAATATTTTTACACACATACCTATTACGACTATAAATCAACGCGAACAACGTCGCGGGTACAGCTAGTAATTTATATAAAGATAGAGATAGATTCCAGCAGCTGGTAGCCGACCTTTATTAATTGGAGTGGCACTTAAAGAAGAAGAAGAAATAATTAATAAACAGTAATTAATTTTGCTAAAACATTGGAAACTGACATATTTATGAAAATAGCTGTTCGAAATAACATGGAAACTGTCGCCATGGTTACAACTTTTGTTATCCTGTTAATGCCTATTTCAATCAATCAATCAACTCAGCCTATCATATATGTCCACGTGTCGTGGGGTCTTGTCCCAGTCACCAGGCTAGGCAAGCGGATTGGTGACCGCAATTTTGTATTCGTTCTTTAGGAGAACGCTGCTGCCCATTCTCCCTGTTTCTATATCCCTTAGTCGCCTCTTGTGCTATTGCTGCCTATTTACGACTTATAAACACAAATAAAAATAAAACTAAAAAGTATCCAATATCTATACATATTAGCATATCTTTCAACTGTGTAATGTAAAATTGAATCCCAGTTTCCTTGATCACGGCATTACGCGTAAACAACCGAACCAATTTCACAAATTATTTTTTGTTCTGTTTGTTATAGTCAGGAGGAGGTCTAATGAAAGGAATAATTAAGAAAGTTGAGCGATAAAAAACCGTTTTGAATGTTCCAAAACGTTTGATAAATGTTTGTTGACGTTTGAGATTACTGTCTCTTTGACAAGTGGGGCAATTGACAGAACGCGCTCAAAATTTAACTCAACGTTTAATTAATTATTACTAGATGACGCGCCCCAGCTTCGTGTGATTAGGAAATTAATAAAGGCCTTCATTTATAAGGCGTTCCACTTGCATCACTCTGTCTACTGCTGAAAACCGATTAAAAACATTATATGTAGGTAATATTATAGTAAAACTATGGTCTACAAAACTGTATTAAACAGTTGTCTATGAAGTTCGGTCAGTCTCCCAGTTTTTTAACTATTTTAAACTACATAAAACATGTGTCATTTTTTGTTTGTATTTATTATATTTAATTTCGTTTATTGTGACGACCTCCGTGGTCGAGTGGCGTACACACCGGTTTTCAAGGTGTCGCCAGCTTTGAGGTCCCGGGTTCGATCCCCGGTCGATGTAGAAAAACACTTTTCTACATTGTCTCAGGTCTGGGTATTTGTGGTACCTTCGTTGTTTCTAATTCCATAACACAAGTGCTTTAGCTTACTTACTTTGGATTTGGAGCAATGTATGTGATGCTGTGCACACGTTTTTATTATTTTATTTGTAGATTAATGAAAAAGGATATCTGGAGTATTTTAAATTTATACTTATCTATTTCCCTTCTGATTTCCACAGGGAAGCTTAAATATATACGGTTAACGCTATAATTAATTTTAATTCATCAATATTCATAGTTTAGACAGGACAACGTCGGTCGGGTCAGATAGTTATCAATAAATTGCTATGTGTCATCTAATAGACGAGGGATTTGTCAAGATAATCGGGAAATGTAGTTATTTGACAATCCTCAGAGCATTGTGCGTTGTTCTTGTCAGCAGTACTAAATCCTATTAGACATAACATATTTTGCTATGTTCGAATCAGTAATTCATATCTGCAAAACTACATCTATAGACCCAGGGTGCGATTATTTGGTTAATTGATAAACTTCAAATAACGAAATAGTTTATAGGTTATAGAATCAGTTGTTTTCCTTAAATAACGAGACGAATCTTTGATTGGAACAAACGAACGATTTAAACCCCACACTATTGAAAAAATAAAACATCGATTTTCGTAGTCTAGTCTGGCTCATCATAGATTTGAATGTATACGGTTATAGGTTGAAACACACAACCTTGTGACTTACCCACTAATACCTAGGTACTGTAATTTGTGAGGAAATTTGAATTTAATTAATCTCTACCATACCGCAGTGAGCAGAGGATAAATGCTCCTTCCATATCTGTACGCATTTGCCCTGTATTAAAACAGTCACAGGTTGCTATTACAAATGCTATTAAAATCATATAAGTAGCGAATTATATGCCTAATGTTTTCAGGAGTAGAGTCGAAAATATTAAGAAGCACAAAATAATGTAGTGTTTTATCAGCTTTATGCGTTAAGAGTTACGGTGTGGTGATATTTTTGCATAAACTTCTAAGATATTAATTTAAATTGTATGATGTTCAGGGCAATTATATTGTGCGATGGATAAAACAGTATTTGCCTAAAGAGTTTTTAAAGAGAGAAATTATTTTGTAATTTTATAAATTTTTAAAACATTAATCTTGATAATGTAAGTTGTCCTTAAAAGATATCATTGAATTTTTGTAGACCAATTTAAGAGTTATGTTTTTAAGTGTAGGTATTGTTCTTGGTTGTTTCAAGTGTAATGTTATAAATACGAAAGTAAGTCAGTCTGTGTGTTACGTAATCACGAATTTGAATGAAATTTGGTATAGAGATAGTCTAGAGCCTGACAAAGGACTTTTTACCAAGATAACTGATACCCGCGCGACGCAAATACTTTACAATAAATCAAAGCATCGACCCAATATCACTAAACATAATTGTATTACACAGGAATATTGTTACTTTCTATTGGTGACATAATTATTAAAATCGGTTCGTTAGTTCCAGAGATTACCTCCTACAAACTCACAATACCCTAAACTTTACCTCTTTAGTTATTAGTAATATAACGGTATTTACTTATTATCGGTTGATATTATTTTTATATTCAGTAAGATGTTGTAATAACTAATGTGAACTATAGGTGAACTAATCCGCCATCTTATACAATAATCTTATGTGGTTTCGCAATAGATTATGTACGTACGCTTGACATAATTAGTAAACCTATTACTAAGGGATTGAGGATTGTTTTGGCGAAGTTTCTGTGTACAATAATGCCTGTATAATTATTAACAGATTAAAACTACTAAGTTAACAGTCATCAAACACTGTGATTTAAAATGGTACCTTACAAGTGATTAAAATCGTTAGCACTCAAATAGAATTCAAAATGAAAACAGCTTGATATTTATTTCGTTTTGTAATAACTAATATAACCTTTCTCAGGCTTTATTCTATTTCTGTACCCAATTTAATTTAAATCTAAGTTATGTAGTTTATGCGTGGTTGCGTAACACACAGACAAACAGAGTTGTTTTCGCATTTATAATATAAGCAAGGAGTATGATTAAGGTACGTTTAAAGTTATCGACATCATTAACATTGAAACTGTTTTTATTTCAAACATATAGGTAATTTATTTTTACTATAAGCATTTGATCGTCCATCGTTAGCTCCTTATTTTCTTTCGAACGTAAGTTAAAAAAAAGAATTCTCTATTATTTGAATCCGGCTTTTCTAGTCTGTCTTGATTAGTGTCAGCGAAGAAGCACTCTAAAAGTTATTCCCGTTACATAAATGAGTGTTGCAAGTATTAATTTTTTCCACTATTTTTTGCTAACGTGGCAGGCGTGATATTTTCTTGACATTTACGACACTCTTCTACGTTAAGAACTTTTCTGAGAAACTTTGTTTTGCGAGTTATAATTTGGATATGCGAGCGAATGGAATATGAAAATATATTTATTATGTAAAAAATATTGATTAAAATGCCGTAGGTACCACATTTATCTTTGTTCAGAATATAAATGACCCTGTTCAATAAAGGATTCCCGAACGGGAAACCAAATTCCAAACGCTGTGTTATAAGACTCTACAAGGTGTTCGATATAATGTTTTCAAAAATATTCAGGTAAATTCTGTAAATAACCTCGTCATTTGTGTTAAAATATATTTCAATAAAAAGGATTTGCCACTAAAAATATAAAATAATTTTAAACTAAATAGTATAGTAAAGTGGAGTTGTTATGTGTTAATAATAAAGTGGAGCTGGGCTGGACACATTAGCCGAATGGGTCCGGATAGATGGGCGAAAATTTCAACCGAGTGGGTACCTAGAACTGGAGCTCGTAAACGGGGTAGGCCAAAAAGACGCTGGCGAGATGACATCATTCGCTTTTTGCCGGATTGGTGGGAAATGGCTCAAGACCGAGTGGCCTGGAGAAGGTTGGGGGAGACCTTTGCCCAGCAGTGGGACACCTAAAAGGTTACATAAAAAAAAAAAACAAAATAATGAAAACATTTTCAAACATTACAATATTTTATAAAATATTTTCGAGTTCTTAAAATACTTATTGTATAGAATTCAAGAAACCATATCGTTTACACAAAATAATCCGATTTAGTTTTTGAATAAAATTTTCATGTACGAAAATACCTAATTGTTGTTTCTAAAATTAAATATAGTACCATTTTTGTACATGCTGTATACTTACAGTTGTTTTTAAGTACTTGAACAATACGGTCATCTTTGGGACTTAACTGAGAATAGATTTTGTTTTTATAAAATATATTTTTTTGTCATTTTTTTATTATTCCAGCCCAACATTGCGTGGGAAGAGGTTAGGCAGATGATTCAGCCACGAATGAAAAGAGGAAAGGGAATTCTTCATATGAAAATAATGTTCAGGAGCACAGCACTAAAGTAAGGCGTACGAGGCTTTCGTGTATGGCAAAACCATTGTAAATATATTATTAAAGTTTCGAAAATAACAAATAAATAAAATAAAATTTGACCCAAATATTAGATTCCAATAGGTACCTATTGTACACAATACACTAGTGTTTGAAGTAGGTACAGTGGCGCGTGCCACACAACAGACATTGTAAGCGACGTACGTAACTTGTAACTTACATAAATTTCGAACATAGTGATTAGGTGCGCTCCCTAGAGAGCAAAACCTCTCTAGCTAACCTAACCGGAGAAGTCTCATTATGCTTGGATATACTATATGATTGTAGTATCAAAATGTTAGCCATTAAGAAGACGTGAAGACGACTATATACATTGTCTAGTGCCTTAAATTAATTAAACAATAAGTCACGTTAACTGTTAGTTTATATTATATTATAAGCTTTACCTTTTAGTCTATATTTGTGAGTGACCTAGATCGTTATAGCAAATCGATATTGAAACGCATTTTTTTTAGTCGAGTAGTTACGACGCGCGTTGCACAACGCAGTGCAACCGATGCAGCCGCGACGCAAGACGCAGTGCCACCGATGCAGCCGCGACGCACCGTGTATTCGCGTACTCAGTAAGAAAAATAGGAATTATATGCAACATGTTTAGCATGTTAAACGGTAGGTACAAATATAATTAAAACCAAGACGGTAAATTCTAATCCTTTTTAATAAATATTAGGATTTGATGTAATTGTTTTGGTATCAAAGGTTATTTAAACTGTAGGCGGGATTGATTGAGTGCCGTATTAATCACCCACAGTAGACAGTTTCTGAAATGAACTCCCGACTAAAATACCGATCGCTTATTGCGTACAAATATTTGAAATCGTTTCTTATCACGAAAAAATTTAATGTGATAATTTTTAACAATTCTATGAATAATATTAAATCAAAATTAAAATAGATAAAGCGTACTGCGCCGGTAGCACTATCAATAAAGTATCGTTACAATTAGTGTGAAGATTTTGAATTTAGAATCCCGTTTTCCATTCAAATAATGACGAACCGATACGAATACGTTTTCAATAGCTTTAGTACTACATGCTTCGATATTTCTAAAGCGAAATCGTTGGGAACGTCCTTCTTCTACCATCCGAAAGCTCACTGATAAAACCCAGACTGTGGCAAATCAACTCCTCCTTACCTGACCCCTTTGTCCCACCGCAAGAAAATCTCCCTGCAGGACATGAGCTACCTTGGCCAACCTCCAATCTCTAACGACCGGTTTCAATATTCTATCCATCGATGAATTCTGCTACTGGAGATAGAATTTTGACATATTTTGTATGGAGCTTATGTCAAATAGATATCTTTAGTAGCCAAATTGATCGATAGATAGAATATTGAAACCGGCCGTAAACCGACTTCGGACTCAGGTTGGCCGAAGCAAAGATATAATCTGTCTAAGTGGGGATACATTGACACGTCTAATCTTAGATGCAGATGTGGTATTACTCCCCAAACAATGGAACACCTGTTATCTTGTCCTTCGTGCCCTAACACCTGCACGCTGGACGATTTAATGAAGGCTACTGATAATGCAGTTCTCGTAGCAAAATTCTGGGCTGACACAATATGATTGCCATCGACACGATAAGAAGAAGAAAGCAAAATGATAATGTAAGTAGTAACTGAAATACCAAACACACACTAATCATATTTTCTACATCATTATAGAAATTGAAAAGTGTCTTAATTTGTTGGAGTTCTACAAACTAGCGCTAAGTTACAAGCTCGATATTATTAAATCCAGTCTGAATTAAATAACTTTTCACACAAAAGAGTTAATTACACATTTCAACAGAGAAATTCCTTTACGATTAAAATTCCCGAGTCTTCAACTATTCAAACAAAGAAGTGATTTAGGTGTGATTAAAAAGTAAAGCTGCTCTGACGGCCGACGCTTTATTCATGTGCAATGCTGTGTGAGCAGTGCCTTTTGTACCGCACTTTAAAATTTGTTCTAATTTTATAAAGAAGAACATTAACGTAAGTTAGGGTTTGGACTTATTTTTAGAAGTTTCTTAAGTTTTTATACTCGATTATTTAAGGAAGGTACGTATGTAATTGTAATATAATTCTTCCTACAGCTTAAAAGGAGCCCTTTGTTCATGAACCATCGGTTGTATGTTAGAATATGAAGGTTGCGACTCGATATTTTTCTTACTAAAAATATTCTCGATTTTATTTAATGTATAAACAAAGCTTTCATTTTTTCGTACATCAAACGGAGATAAGTGTCTGCACAAATTTCCTTTTTCCTTTTACTTTTCCTCAACAGTAATAGGGCGCTGTCAGATTACTAGTTATGAACCATGAATAAAACATATTTTTATAGAAATAAAAGTAATTTAAAACCACTTTGCGAATTACAAAACTATATAAATATACTACCTACACACTAGTGGAGTAAAGCTCGGAGAATTCTCGAAACATTTTTTTCATGCCTGCTTAAAGGAGTAGGTACCAATCAAAATAAACACCATTCGTTTGATAAAAAATAATGTTTTTTAGCAATGTTTTCTAGTGAAATTTCGGGCACGAAAATTTGCCCATCGCCGAAGCATTGTTTAAGCGCTAAAACCTCGACCCACTCTATTAAAGCTCAATTGAACTACCGGACAATGTCCAGGCATATCTTTTAATCCAACAGGGAAGACACACATTCCTTTTGAAAAAATACCGAAACCGCGAAAGTATTTGCTGATATTTTAAAATAAATACTGAAATTAAGTCTGCCAATGAAACACCAGGACGCAAAGACAACCCGAGAAATCACAGTATTAATATTAAACACAAGAAGATAGCTTGCGGGTTTGCAAAATGCTCAAAGGAAGTGAAAGTCACTCTTTTCAGCACAATTTTTTACAGGACCCGTCTGTTGGTCAGATACTATTCACTGACGCTACAGAGACTGAGAAAGAATTAATTAAAATTAAATCCTCTCCTATGATAAAGAACAGGTTAGGATGTTACGAGTATGAAATGATGCAGCTTCGATATGCATAAGATGATCATAACTTATTGTTTCATACTATTTACTAGCTACGTAAGTAGGTACTTATCAAAAGCCTTATTCAGCTGTAATTTGCTACTCTTTATAACACATTAGGTTAGCGTATCCTAAATATCATAAGTGTAAATTACTAAAAATAACTTCCGATCCCTTGTTCCTAGAGGTTATTATTACCAACTTTTAAAATAGCTGCATGAGTCCACGCTAATCCCTGAGAGGTAATTAAATTGTGATTTTTAATTTTATGCATCCTCATAAAGAAAGATAACCGTGACAGTGAATTTTATAATATCGATTTTATTCACAGCGTAAACTTGAACTGACATTGACCAAAATACCAAAATATCGAAATATTCCGTTTTAATCATGTGAAATGTTACCTGCATTTCACTGATGAAATGTGTATGCCACTGGGATTAAATACCACTTTCACAATATTGTTGCCAAATACCAAAGGAAATTGAAAACGTAATTATTACTGACAAAGGCCATCAGAAATAATAATTCATATCAAACCACATTCGAATTCTCCATTGACATAATTATGTGAGTTTAAAATGTACACTGGTTTAATAGACACAATATTTTAATAACCATAATTATCTGTAATATTTTAATCATAAACATTTTTAGAGCCATAAACAGTACGAATTTTTTGCATACCGCCTGCAAGCAAAGTACCGGAGATAGCAAATTTTACTCGAAGGAAACATCACTTTAGCTTTAAAAAGAAAACTGTATTCCTAGATTTTTGTAAATACGTTTGTAGGTACACCCAAGTATCGGGCTGGCTGGCTACCATATCTTGCAATCACATGGCATCAAAGTTATTTATATACCTAATTTTGTGGTATAATTACGTTAGTTGTTGAAAAAAGGATTTTATTAGTGAGCTTGAAAATATATCAACAGTTACGTGAAGGTTTTAACAATATATATGTATTTTGTAACGACAAGGATTGCAATCCTTGTGTCGCGGGGGTTTCACATACATTCAAATCACATGCACAAAGAACATCCAGACTTGGAATAAGTATCTGTGGATCGCACAAATACATGTCCCATGTGGGGTTCGAATCCGCATCACGTCGCGCACAGTTGTAATTAGCGTGTTAACCTTTACCACTCGGCTTAAATAAATAACTCATTAATTTCATTATTACTTTATTACGATATCTGATATTTTGCTATCATTAACAAAACTGATTTGGATTAAGCAGTTGTTATGACGTAGTGTGCTTGTGCAGCTTGTGAATTACTTACAAAGTAATAAAATAAATACTAATCAAGATTAAGGGACCGCGCCAACTCAACAAGTGTTTGAGCACTATGTGATTGAGTGCTCAAATACAATGTGACTGAATCCAAAGTTCCATGACAAGGAGGCATTTTAGAAGCTACATAATTAAACTTTATTTATGAATAATATTAATTATTCTCTTGTCGGAACATTTATGCGATTGTCTCATTTTTCGGCAAGTCCTCCTTCAAAGTTACTATTGTAATTAATTCCAGATTTTCTATTCAGATCGTCAAGTTAAATGTCAGACATTTGTTTCTAGCACTTCAGATATGAAGTTACTCAAGTACTTAAATGATATTCATATTTAAAAAAATTGTCTCTCGTAGGTCGCAAGTTTCAATTATGTCCATGAATTTTATTTACCGACGTGACCTTATTTGTGGAAAAAGGCGCTTTTACAAAAGATAAGGATAAATAATATATATAATAGTTTTATTGAAATAATAGGCAGACCCAATCCCATTTTTTTATATCCAGACTCACTCATCATTAGAAGGGCTTGCTTCAGCTACCTCTTGAGGTAGGCGACTCATTATTCGAATCACAATAAATAATATGGTATACTACGGATCCTTTTTTGTTGCTTAGGGCAAGTCCTAAGGGATTACTCTTGAAGTTAATTCTGACCGATTGTCATTGGAATTGTGATGTTTAGTTATATTGAAAAATTGTTTCTGAAACTAGTTACCGCTAGAGTTAGTTGTGCATATGTCCATTGGTAGACAAATACAAACGTCGACAGCAGTGCTAAAGGAAAAATTCCGTTGACAGCAATTATCAATAATAATGAATCATGTGTCTGTTACTGTTGACATGTCTTGAAATTAATTGAAAACGTTCACCTCATCTGTCGACATCAAATAAGATCTGTGATTATATTTAGTTTTGATTTGCTAGTTTAATTAATGTTAGTAGTTTCAAGGTATATACGCGAAAATGGGGGATCCAAACTATAGCGATGAAGCGATGGTTATCATATTTTGGGTATAAATAATGAATGTTTATTATTGCTCATTAATAAAAACAAATTACATTATTGATTTCTTATTATGACTTAAATCTGTTTTCGAATACGTTACGGTAAATTATGATAGGTCACATTATCCGGCTGACCCACCCCTACCCGCAGACCGGAGATTTTAGGTCTTTACACGTGGCAAATCTACCTAAATTAGAATTTGCCTAAATTAATCTACCTAAATTCTATTTGAATATTAAATTAACAATTAAATCTAGGTACTTGTTTTTCATATACCGTTAGCGGATACCGTCTTCGTTTACGCAGAATAATTAAGTATTCGGAGAATTGTAAAATCTTTTATCCCCTACTCTACCCCTTAAGGGTAAATTTATTAAGGACTCTTGAATAGATTTTTATTTAATTTCCACTTTAAACCTAAATGTAATATAATAATGTAGTGTAGGTAAATTACGTTAAAAATTTAATTTCTCATTCAATTTTTTATCTCCGTTTTCGAACTCTTAAGGGTTGAGTTTGTCTTAAGCTTAACATACTCAGCTAGAATATTCATAAATTTCAGTAAAATCCACCCAACGGTTTATTAGTGAAAACGTAACAATAATACAAGAAAGTCTTTGAATACGTAATACCCGACAGAAATAATAGCACAATACTATTCCCGATAGTATTGTGCTATTATTTCTGTCGGGTTATTATTCTAGCAATTGAGTTATAAGTTCACTGGCTAGTCAATAATGTCTGGATTTAACGTCATAAACTTGTACAAATTGTCCCTTTCGAGCAAGTTAACAACTTAACTTGTGGCCGGCTTATGAAGCACATATTATATGATACATGAAGTGTATACGTTTATTGAACATATTTTGTATTTTGCGTTTATATTCACAGGTAACTTACCTATAAATTATACGTTTAAATTATTTACAAACAGAAAGGAAAATATAACTGGCAAATAAGGGAAAAGCCAAAAGGAACCGGTAGTTCAAGAACGAGTCCTGTTGTAACATTTACTTGTAATAATTAATTTACAAGTGAGTGCTCCGCATCAATGCGTAATAAATTTAAATAAAAAAATCATCAAACAAACTTCGAGAACTATGAATTCACACGGCAGATAACCGTTAGCTCAAAGCAAAAATATACATTTATAGAGATCTTGTAACCGCCCGCATATACATAATTATAGGTACGAGTACTTCTATACTAACATAATATAAAAGTCAAGTTTGTAAGTTTGTTTGTAGGAAATAATCATGGAAACTACTCAACCGCTTTTGGAAAAGTCCTTCACCAGTACAGTCTACATTATTTCTAAGTGACTTAAAATATAAATAAATTTGTTCTTTTTATGAATATTATCTTTTACGTGAAAACGGGTGATGCGTTGATATATCAGAAAAAAATAAACAGGGACCTTTCATCGAAAAGGCTGTTTTATCCCTTTGAGATATAAGAAAACAATGTACGATGGAATTCTTTTTCTTTTACAGGTTTACAAAAAAGTCCGCGAGGGATATGTCTATCTTCTAATGATACATAACAAAAGCCATTTTAATGTTAGAAAAAATGTTCAAATATTTTGAGGTATGATTTAAAAGTTGTTCATACCGATATGGGATTTCAAAACCGTCGTAAAATATTAATAATAATAAATCATTTTTAATTAACAACGTTGATTGAGTAGTGTCTACAGGCAAGTACCAAGGTGACTTTTTCAAAGTCTTAAGTACTTTCTCAATTATTATAATATAATAAATAAGTATATATATAATAATATTGACAGTCGGTACAGGGAAATATGTGCATCATGGAATCTGTAATCGCCAGTACACAGTGAGCCAGTGCGGTAATCATGCTCGTTCCTTCTCTATATGGGAAAAGCGGGCGGCATTTATAGGCCGGTATTATAATGAAACACGCTAATTACCGACTTTCTTATGCGATAAGTAATTGCCTGTTACTCCATCAAGTTTAAATAAATATCCTAGAAGTTATCGCAAACATAAAACTCATACCCAGGTATATAAGTTCAAACCGGCCCACGCCTTTCTCTTAACACTTCAAGCTGAAACAGGTCTATCCATAACTTTATGCTCATTGATATTTTCGATACTACTACTGAAACTCAACTACACAAACCGGAAAAGGTCCGATAAAAAAATATATTTAGTCTAATAGCTGTTGCTTGCGGCTTTGGCGGCGTGACGGTGCTGTGACGTGACAAAAAGTAGGCTATCTTAGGATTCAAGCTTATTCCATATCGAGAATTATCAAAGCCGTCAAAATTACATTTAACGCATTAGAAACTTTAAGTAATGCTCCCTTTCAAAGTAAACAAATCTATGTTTTATATTTAGAATTACGTAATAAAGTTGCCGAGTTTTTAACTTTATTGAAAAAAATTGAGAGGCGCTCGATATAAGCGTCCGGGAGAATATCGACAAGGTTGCTAATTCATCGGAAATTGAATTATTACAGCGCGTTAGTTTTCAAGGTTGCAAGCCTAAGGTCAATGAAAGTTAATATCACTCTATTTTAAGATATTTGCACGTTTCTTTTAAAATGAAAAGTTTTCTGAAGTAGCGCTTAGCGGGCAATGCGATTGAAAAAGAGATGTTACATTTTCGACCTTAAGATTTACATTTATCGATAAAGAGGAGAAAGAATAATTGTGATATATTTTTTTTTTCGTGCAGGATTTAGTTTTCAGCTTTGCTAAAAGGTACATTATATGACCGGAGTCCTATACAAAATGAAACATCTCCTTTAGTTGCGCCTGAAATTTTCAATTATAAGTTATGGCAAAGCAAACCATTGTGAAATTAGGACCTCAACTCAATGTGTGCACAGCACTATACCGCACTTTCGTGGAAAGTATTGATCACTTTTCATTTTGAAGTTATAGTGTAATTGAACTTATCAGTAGCCTCTCCTAACTGGTGTCTTGTGGTTAAAAGCCAAAGAAGAAGGCCAGCAATATGAAAAGATGTTAATTAATTAATACGGAAAGAAAATACAGACTTATTTATTCAAGCAATACTCATTTACTAATTGAAACAGGTTATATTATTTCAATATAACGAGCGTATGAAGTTGTTACTGTAATATCAAAGGCAGGCAAGGAAACGGACAAGGTGAATACGGTACGGCAAACGATAACCGACGCTAAAAACACACGACACTGAAATATGCAATTACGATGCGATCCTTCCGCAATGTATATTGAAACCGAAACTTGCACTGAGCCCGAAGATATTAATATAACAGATGCTTCTCTACGCTGGTGTTATTTCGAGAAAGTTTCTCTACCCACTACAGTTTGCTGTCAAAGTCTGCAATTTATTTTTCAGGTAATACGTCCTTATTTACCTAGCTGAACAATTTTATATTTATTATCTATTGAAATAAAACTACTTTTAGACGGATTCTATCGCGGTTTATTTTGATTTTAGTTCCCGACATTTCAACACCTTTGCAGGTGTCATGGCCACGGGCAGTCTGCCCATTTATTATATATGTATTTGGTTGGTCTGAAAATAGGTCGTACGTTACTTTTTATCCCCCTTGGTGATAAGCGAAAACAACGATCATAACTAATAATAATTGATTGATTATAATATTTAATAGGGATGTGAACTAAAGGTTTTTACATATCAAAAAATGACAATCTTGTCAAAAATGTTATTGTTTGTACCTATGGTTTGTACGCAACTTTTCACTCGCACCTCGTGAGTAAGACAAGTGGAAGAAGAAGAGGAAGCCATTGCCCAGCTGTTGCTTATTTTAGGCTTAAAATAATCATAAAAATATATTTATGATTTCCTGCTCAGAAATCCTAGGGAAAGGCGAGAGGTTGAAGGGAAACTAGGGTACAAAGTAACAAAGCGTTTCACAAGCTTTAAAATTACTTTTCTGATTCAGATTCATAGTTCATGAACATTAATTTTCCCATACGTTTTGGACTATACTTATAAGTATTTTTAGTCATCATATTTTTATGTGAAAACCTTTTTTTATTTAATATAGCCTATGTCACCCGGGGATAGTGCAGCTTCTCAACGGTGAAAGAATTTTTCAAATCGGTTCTATATATTCGGAGCCTATTCAATATAATTATATTATAAATAAACAAAAAATAAAATTATTCCTCTTTGTAATATATATAGATTGAAATAGGCGAAATTCAAAGTGCAAGACATGTTTTTAACTCCCTTTAACATTTTTAAGAGAGAGAGAGAAATATATATATAACGGTTAAGTGTTTTACAGAAAGAGATCAGAAAACTAGTCCATATTACAAACACTTAGTCAAGAATTCAGACATGCAAAAATGTGGTAATGTTATCTGACCATAAATATTGACTTAAATTACAGAACAAATTCAAGTGTAAATAAAACAACCTCGGAGCAAAGGTACAGTCCGTCTTTTAAAAAGGTTGTGACGAAAAGATGAATAAATATACCTAAAATTACTTGCAACTTTAATCTAACTATCGTTAGAAGTAATTAGGAAACTTGTGGAGTAACTTTATCAATTGGGCTAAGACGTATCATGAAATTCATCAAAATGTGTAAGACTGGCATGTTATAATTGATGAGAGTAATCAGCTTTCAAGCATCGTCAAGATAGTTTATATCTTAAAACTAAATATATTATTATGTATGTATTTATAATTGACCTAGTGATTAAGAAGATATTACTTATAATTACTGTGACGTGAGGGTTATTATAACTTTAAAACTGCTTGTTAAGACAGTAACATCTGGGTATCTAGCCGTTTCTTCTCCAAAGGATTTGTTTTTTAAATTATTTATGACACAAAAAATGTTACTTGTGTTTGTATTTCTGTGTGTCGTATTCAATCTATATTATATGGCAATGTCTGATACCCAACTAACTTAATTAATCTAAATCAGTAGTGACATAACTTCTGATCAAAGCCTATCAACCGCTGGGTCTTATCCTGTAAGTTTTAATTAGTTCCATGAAACATTTGACCGGTTTGCGGTGTAAGCCCAGATCTTATTCTTTGATTTAATTATATATTCATTACTTGTCATATAGTTGGATGAAGATGTTAAGTTGTACAAGGAATTAGATCGTGATTGAAAAAACGTAGACTTCTATTTTAAAATAGTTCTCTATAATTTTACAGTCATGGATATTATTTTATATTTCAATTTTCATTTTGTTTAATTTTTGTTGAGGAATATATAGCAACACGGAATCTTTCGATAACAATATGTTTATGGCTTACTCATCGGGTCCGTTCCGTCAAGCAAAAAAAAACCATAGAGTTAGTTATGTTAATATTCCGCTGTCCTTTTTACTCAGACGGGATCCTTACTAAGACTCCGCTGTCCGTCCGTCCGTACGTCTGTCACCAAGATGTAACTCATATTTATTTGAAGCTACACTTTGAATGTAACATTTGTTACATATTTAGACGAACTCCGTGGTCAAGAGGCGTACACACCGGTTTCAAGGTGTCGCCAGCTCGAGTCGCCGGGTTCGGTCCCCGGACGGGTCAATGTAGGAAAACACTTTTCTACATTGTCTCGGGTCTGGGTGTTGTGATACCTTCGTTAACTCTGATTTCATAATACAGTTAGCTACTTACTTTGGATTCGCAGCAATGTATGTGATGTTGTTCACAGTTATATAGTTTTATTTTTAACTGCTTTAACTTTTTGCTAGTAACACTTTTATGCGATGAAGTTATGTTTGCGGAAAGTTTTTAAAGAAAATAATATAAATATAGCCCCGCGAAATAAGTCTACCGACTCTTATTTCCGTTCTTCCCTCGAGCACCTTTAATGCGATTTGGCGCTCGTAAAATTACGTCCAACAAACTAAGATAAAAAAACGGTAAAATATTTCAGTTATTAAAAGTCTTGCAGTCCTTTGCAATTTTATATATAGTGATAGGGTGTTATCAATTGCTGAAAACTGAATTAAAAACTGAAAAAATATTTTATAACCTTTCATTCCCAGCGTTGTCATTTTAATAAAAAATTATATAGAAAAAAAAAATAGTCAATTGAATCATACTCAAGTGACGCTCTGTCCTACATCTGGCATTTGTTTTACTACTTAAATAAAAAAGGGAAAACTTGAAATTGCCAACATTGCAATTTTCGGAATCTAAAGTAGGTTTCTTTATTTGATAATAAGTGTACCTACCTACATCTATCTAAGCTAATATTTATACTTAATTTAATTTTATAAAGCAGAAGAACTAATCACAGGAATTACTTGGTTTAAATTGTAAAGAAGATGTGTCAAGGATGTGCACTAGTCTAGTAAAGATATCGCCTATTTTTAACATCAAGCTACGACCAATAAGAGCGAAGCTTCAAAGAAATATGTTACAAAAACCGGAAAACATATTCCTTTTGAGAGTTTTCTTTGAGTACGCCGGGTAAACGGTTAAACTTACGCAAAAATCATGTACCTATGACGGAAATGTTTCTCTTTATATATCAGTTTCCGACGTATAGGGAAAGTACTTATACCTTTTAAGGTATTAACTCCTATGTAGGTAGATAAGATCAGGAATGTTCGAAAATTTCAAGGTGTATTTATAAACTTGATATTAATTATTATAGAAATAATTATACCTTTTAAGGTACTCACTCCTGTTGTAGGTAGATAAGATGAGGAATGTTCGAAGATTTCAAGGTGTATTTATAAACGTGATATTAATTATAATAGAAATAATGGCGTTCATCACAAATAATTACATTTCAACATTATTGCCCTCGACGTCTTAAGAGATCAAAGTTCCATAAAACATCACAACAAAATAATGATCAAATACCGCGCGCGCATTTACGATGTGTAAGACGGGAAGAATGAGGGAGAAGGGGGATAAAGGGACATCCTATAAAACTAAGACATTTGGACGAAGTTGCGGGGGAAAGCTAGTAGACTATAAAATGCAAAGGTTCTTAAAGTTATCGTTTTCAATAATCATAATTTTACTTTTAAAGACTTTTACCAAAAGGGTACATCTATATACCTATATGAAAGGGATAAAGATTACACCCGGTCCAGAATCGGTTCACGAAATTTCAGTTTTAAATTAGTTAAAAATAATTGATATCCAATTTTTCAGCTTATTCGACATCGAATCTGCTTTAGCGGTGTAGCTTACTTAACAGTGCGATAAACCTGTAAAATTCGAAATATATATAAATATAGTACCTACCTACCTACTTACTTTGTTATATTCATCTTTTACAACACACATGATACCAATATAAATTATAGTCGGGTTTGTTAAAACACTAACTCGAGGAAGGGTTGACCGATTTTTGTGATCCTTGATTTGTTGGATTAGTCTCCGTCCCGAATAGAAGAAAATTATAAAAAAAATGAAAGATTATAAAAAATTAAGTTTACGGGAACGGGGACCACTTTTGTGGGTGATACCGCGGGACACAGCTTGTATTTTGTAAATTTCTTCGTATCGAGAATTTTTGTAACCTTTTTTTTTTCACCGGAACTGAAAATAACGTATTTACAGAGTAACATAATGGAGAAGCAATAGTTCAAATCACGTTCAAATATTGTTATATCAACAAAACTAAATGCTTTGTGTATCAATTCACTTTTCAGTAAACAAAAACTGTTCATTTCCATTTTTGATTCCAAGTAAAAGTTATATTTGAATGCAAAATAAAAACGTGGTTTGGTCGAAAGCTTCCGATGAATTTTCGAGGTCGCATTCGAGTTCTGTGGGCTGTTGGCACGTGCTAAAATTCATAGCAATTGAAATGCCAGTCTAGAACTTATTACCGATTGATAACGAGACCAAAACGAAGTTCGAGAGTGAAGCACACTGACTTTGGTGTATTTTTGGAATAGTCTAATTAAAACCACGGAGGTTATTCTCTAAGTCCAAACAAAAAAATTATAACTTGGCATAACGCAGATTACAGTTCAAGAATCTCAGGTCGCCATTTTTTCTTGCGGTGTGGGAGTCACTGGGTAGTGTGTATACGTATTAAGCCATGTCACAATTTTTTACTTAGAAAGAAAAAGATAAAGCCTCTCTTCGCCTTACAACTAAAATCACGTTAACGCTGGGACTTAGTGAATAAGGGTTTATTTAAAATACCTACATACTTATTACAGTTATTACTAACTCATTTTAAGCTGATATTTTAACCATGTATTCTTGACGCCTTTTGGATTCATATCTCGTGACACCCTGAATAATTACATTGTGACAAATTTCTTTTGTGAATGCTATTGGCTACACACACACACGAAAGGTATTACCAACGAAATAATATCAGTAGTATTTCAACATACACGCCGTGTTCCTAAACGTTCGCCACAGGTGCGCGTAATTTCTTTCCCGTTTGAGGCAAACTTTTTACATCTCGGCGACACTTCTCCTTTAAGCGCTTACTTCGCTCTTAAGCATTTGGGTCCACGCCGCGTTAAAGCCAAACGATATATTGCAAACAACAAAGCCATAATCTTAACCTTTTTATAAAGTCTTTAAAAGAAAAATATGGACATGAAGGGATAATATTTATGTTAAAGATTTTATGTACTTACCTGTATTTTTTATACCCCATAAATCAATTGAAATATTTTAATGCATGTAAATAAGTAAAAATACAGTCACATCACAAAGTGAAAATAAAATACATATATTTTTATTATACCCCTGCATAAGGCCGGTCTAAACATAAACCTATCTGTATCTAGGTTACATCCTCTGAGGTGAATCTAATATACATACACAATGGAAATAGATACAACTTCAAGCAATAAAATGCTGTAGTTTCAGCTCGTTTTCCTACATAAATATGGACTGATGTTTTTGAAATACTGCCTGCTTTTTTAAAATGAACGCTTCGGGTTTATTTGAAGAGGTTATTTAAAACAAACAAAAATGTACACAACCAACCTATTTTTTGATGGTGAACTTAATCAAACTCTGGTTTAATTTCCATTTCTTTACCTTCTAGTAAGATTTTTATAACAAAATAAACCGAGTCGGTAAATACAGCAACATTTGAATTTTCTAATCCGATAAGTGTTTTCGCACCATTATTTTACGAGTAAACTTCGAACTTATGACCTTTCCATCGTCAGCCCTACACTTAGTTGCGGGGACTTGTCTATTTTCATTAAGTTGAATGTTTTCTCGTAGTTCCATCTATAAGTTGCGGCAAACGGTCAGACTAAATGTTTTCTTCGACCCTCGACGTCGATTGTGTATCTAAGTTTATTTTTTCTTTGCCTTCACGTACGACGAATCTAACTCACCAGAAAAGCTTGAAAACGACTTGTATCGGAGGAGTTATTGCTTTACTTAACTTTGCGATTTGCCAGTATTCTTAATTTATTAGTAAATGGCATAACCTGGATGTAAATGCTTTTAGGTGAATGTACTTTAACGAGCGAGAGAGAAATGTGAGCCCGCAAGCATGTTGTGGCCGTGTTAAGATCACTGAATTATTTATACCTCAATCTGTTGGTTATGGTGATTCACGTACTATGTAGCTGAGTGATGGAATAAGTTATGATAAACGCTTCTTTGACTTAATAATGTGTTACATAGTACACACGTACTGAACTTATAGCAAATGTATATAAATTTTAAATGGCACTTAAATCTAAAGCTGGTATTTGATTTGAGGTGATTTTATTACAACACGGCGATATAGACTGAATGCTTGTGATGGTGACAAAGGATTCAAACCCTTTGCTCAAGTGTGCAACGTTTTTACTCAGAATGACGGAAATTATGTTATTGTAGTTTGAAAAATTATGGTATCAACACAGAAATAAAAAAAAAGAAAACTAAGACTGGCTTGCGCTTACGCCTTGCTTTCGCGATCACGCTACGTACACTCCAAGAGATTCGCCAAATCGATTATTTAAATATACCACCAGATCAGCTTCACCGATCCTTTTTTTTTGTGTATATTTGGTATTTCTGAGATTATGTATTAGGCTATTTATTCCTGGCTCAGATATAATATGATATAATGTATATATTCGTTAGGCATATATAATAATACTAGCTGTTTCCCGCTGCTCCGCCCGCGGTCTCAATTTTTTTTTTATATTTGTGATGTAAGCTATCCTATATTTCAAGTTGGATCAAACTGCACACGGTGTGCAAATTTGATTAAAATCGGTTCAGTAGTTTCGGAGTTCATTCCCGACAAACATCATGACACTGGAATTATATATAATATCGATTGATGCCAAAAAGTACACGGTGCTAGTTTTTCGCATTTTAGCCCATTCGATTCCCGGTCCGCAAAGCGTATTTTCAAACATCAATTTAATGCAGACTTATTTCTTTTAAAAAATAAAAGAATGTTTTCTTTGAGTCTAATTTGCTATTCTTCAGTATTGAGAGTACTTTCTCTCTTTCTTTCTGGTGGCAATAAAAAATCCATCCTGTTTATCATAATATAACCTACGACCTACTCTCAGACCTACCAAATAGACAAACGAAAAAAAAACATAAAAGTCTGCGAGCCTGATATTTAAAGAAGAAAACAGTTTTAATATCATTGCAAGGAGTTTTGACAACCTTGTTTATTTAATTGTTAAATAACCTCTATGGAGGAGGATCTGAAGGATAGTAAATCGTACTAAAACAACAAAATTTGGTCGTCATGGCAACTACCTACTTACGTTTTTAATGTCAATAATCGCGATGTTAATAATTGATAAAAATTAAACAAAAAAACATTTCAAATTGGACCAAATTGTGAATCTAAACCATCCTCGAATCCACCTGAAGACACACAGCAAATTTCATTATAATCGGTCCAGCCGTCTAGGAGGAGTTCAGTCACATACACACTCACAGAAGAATTATATATATATACTAGCTGTTTCCCGCTGCTCCGCCCGCGGTCTCAATTTTTTTTTATATTTGTGATGTAAGCTATCCTATATTTCAAGTTGGATCAAACTGCACACGGTGTGCAAATTTGATTAAAATCGGTTCAGTAGTTTCGGAGTTCATCCCCGACAAACATCATGACACTGGAATTACATATATATAATATCGATTGATGCCAAAAAGTACACGGTGCTAGTTTTTCGCATTTTAGCCCATTCGATTCCCGGTCCGCAAAGCGTATTTTCAAACATCAATTTAATGCAGATTTATTTCTTTTAAAAAATAAAAGAATGTTTTCTTTGAGTCTAATTTGCTATTCTTCAGTATTGAGAGTACTTTCTCTCTTTCTTTCTGGTGGCAATAAAAAATCCATCCTGTTTATCATAATATAACCTACGACCTACTCTCAGACCTACCAAATAGACAAACAAAAAAAAAACATAAAAGTCTGCGAGCCTGATATTTAAAGAAGAAAACAGTTTTAATATCATTGCAAGGAGTTTTGACAACCTTGTTTATTTAATTGTTAAATAACCTCTATGGAGGCGGATCTGGAGGATAGTAAATTGTACTAAAACAACAAAATTTGGTCGTCACGGCAACTACCTACCTACTTACGTTTGTCAATAATCGCGATGTTAATAATTATGATAAAAATTAAACAAAAAACATTTCAAATTGGACCAAATTGTGAATCTAAACCATCCTCGAATCCACATGAAGACACACAGCAAATTTCATTATAATCGGTCCAGCCGTCTAGGAGGGGTTCAGTCACATACACACTCACAGAAGAATTATATATATAAAGATATAATATAAAGATAAAGATATACATACAATACACAAATTTATACATTGATATTCATATACATTGACATTCGAGTACGAGTCCAAACAAGTTTTATACAACTTTGCTACTTCAGTACCGACGTATTAACTCTACAAGTGTCCATGTTACCACGAAGTAACGTAAGCAATTAAACTTATGTCAGTATGGTGAAAACTTCTTCATTATTTAGTACTAGCTGTTGCCCGCGGCTTCGCTCGCGCGTAAAGTATTATACATTGATTGAATCATAACAAAACTTAATACTTTTCTTCAGTCATTGACGTTTCGCGAAAATATTGTTTTTGAAACTTTTTTATGATAAACTCTTTGTTATGTGTTCTTTCTTTAAAAATTATCATAGTGTGCGAGCGTTCCAGAATCAGTGAGTCAGTGAGTCAGTGAGTGACGTGGGCTTTTATAATATAAGATATATCTAGTAGTTTCTAACACATTAGCTAAGGACCTGACCCAGCTTCACGCGGGTAGCACATTAATATATAAACCTTACTCCTGAATCACTCTATGTATTGTACTGAACATTCTAAATTATAGTGCTGAACGTTGCGTAGTTTAAAAAAAAACAAAACGCATAGACAGCGGGACCGAGTTTTATTATGTACTTTGTCGTATAGTTTCATAATTTTGAGCTCGTAGCGTCGCAATAATTGACTACAATACTGTGCCTATCTATACACGTAGTTAGATTAAAATAAGCATTTAAATATGGAGTTTCTTGCCAGTTCTTTTAAATGGCTTTTGGAACAGCGTACCTAGTTACTCTAGGTACGCTGTTTTGGATGATATTTGATAGTTTTTTGAGCGATTTCCACAAATTCGTACAAAAATAGGTTACCTACCTATTTTTGTACGAATTTGTGGAAACTTACTATTATAGGTAAAATCAAACAACAAAGTTTTCAGATTGATTACCCTTGACAAAGGTAATTAAAGGTTTTCTTGGCTATTGTTTCATTCATCTCCTCATTTTACATTGATTTACCAGTTATAGTTAAGGTCTTTTTATAAACTCTAAAACAATAAGTTAAACCACTACACGAAGCCAATTTACTTGCGGTTTGTTTTGCGATCTGCCTAACAACAACATTAGTACGTTCGAGAAAACAATCTAATGGAAAATCACCGTGTTTTTGTACGATATAAATAATTACTCTAATATTTTATTTGAGACATGAGATATTTTAATTACTGATATAAAAAAGTCTTGGAAAACAAGTATTACTAATCATTTTTATGATGGTTCTACTTAAACATTAATATAATGTCGTAATCGTCTTAAATTAAGGAAAAAATTTGGGAGGAGGTACCGTCATGGCCGTTCAGTATAAACCGGGAAATCTAAAAACAGGAAACATCCCAATCAAAGAAACCTCAACCATTCAATAATTCTTAAATCGATACCTTTAATGGTAAATGAGGTGGATTCCAGTAGGTACGAATATGGTTTAAAATGTCAGCTTTTTTAAATGTGTGTGTAAATGAAGTAAGCTAATCTAATTAGGATCAAAATTCAGAGTAAGTAAAATATATGTAGCTAAGAAGCACTTTCTGAATAATAATAATAATATCTAGTATTATTATTTATTTGCATTAAGTTTATTACAAGCTTTGAGAAGTCCTGCTTCAAGAGATAGGTATAAAATACGTGTAATTAAGGAGTCAGTGTCTTCTTCCTAAGTACATGATTCTTAATGTTTGCAAAAAATAAAATAAAATTATATATAAAATAAATAAATATTAAATTATGACAGTGAGGATAAACAAAAAATAACAAAAATAGATTTACAAAATAATAACATTAATTCAGATTAAACGAAGGGTTAGTGGCTTAGTGTAAGCTGTACCCATTAAACCGATAATGAAGGTTAAGCTACGAGCGCCGATGTTGGGGATAGGTGACCATTTTCTAAACAAACTGAGACCCCTCCGTGCCTTGGAAAGCACGTTATGTCGTTGGTCCCGACTGTCATGCCATAATCTTTGACAGTCGTTTAGTAATTACAATCCTACAACCAATCTTATCATGTCATCTACTGTGTTCAACAGTCGCTCCATGTGAAACATAGTACTCAGCTAAATCCGGTACGACTGTAAGCCAACCCAACACAGCTTGGGAAACAGCTACGCAGATGATCAAGTCAGATTAAATTACGTTTAAAATTACCGTGTTGAGTTAACAATACAGCAAGCATTGAATTTACCAGTAACTGACAGCTCCCAAATTAGCCTGACCTTTGCGGCTACGTAGTGTAGTAACGAATATACATAATACGTGTCTACCTGTAATGTACGCTATCTTGACGGGATGGAAGCTGCGGTAAATGTCATCGTAACCGCTGGTAGTGCAAGCAATTGTGGAATTTGACCGTAGAACGATCACCACAAACCGGGTGCTCCCAAAAAGCTAACGCAAATAAATCTTACAGACTTGCTTGGACTCAACAGTTTTTATCATACGACTATTATCTTTTTAGACGTCATATCTCAAATCGAAAAAATAACCGGAACCCCTATATACGGTATCTTTATCATTTATAATTATCTAGAAGGCGAGGAGGTATAAAGTTGAAATTGAAACCATATAATGAGCACGATCATTTTTTCTGTGTCTGGTTGTAATTTATCTACAAATGTATGTATTTAAAAATAAATAAAAGTATGTTTATCAGTTGTCTGGTCACCGTAGTACAAGCTCTGCCTAGCTTGTGATCAGATTACCGTGTGTGCATTGTTCCTAATATTAAGTATTATTGGGTATATATTTTGAAACTGCGATAAAATAAAGCTTCATAATCAATTTAACGTCAACGATGAATTACGGTCAATTTATACATCAAGCAATGTATATTTTGACACTCTCAAGGGAATCATCAAATTTATTGGGTACTTTCCCTTGAATATGTATAATATATACTCGTATATACACTATACTATATGTTATTAATTAAATCATAAAAAATAAGATCTTTGTAAAACCCTGCACTTGTCCGATTTTATTTAAGGTAACTTTGTTTCCCCAGATACTTTGCTCTCGAAGGCCTTTTACTTTTCAAATACGAGTTAGAGTTGTCTATTTATGCACTTGAAATCCTCTTAAAGTATATAAACACATGTTAGAGAGCCATTATGCAAATTTTAACATACTTTTAGACTAGTTTTTCAGTCTGTCCTGCTACAGAGGAAAGTTAAGCATCAATAAAACCGGCGAATGGCGAGTTAGACTTGATTCAAAGGGATTCGCACCATCCTACTAATAACACTATGGACTTTCTTTTGTATCTATGGTCTATGAAAAATCCAACTTTCTACTCAATAAGGTACATGAGATATAGCTCGCTAACAAACAGACGGTATGGCCAGGTTTAGTAATAGGGCCTCATTAGCACTCCTTTGGTACGGAATCCTAGAAAATAGAAGGACTTGATAGATCAAAAAAAGGAGAGTTTGTGTCTGTTAATTATGATACTAGTTTGTATTTTTGCCCAAGTCGGTAATGAGAAGGTAACGTATACGTTCAGGGTGAGAGGTTGTTTCTTCGTTTTTTGTTTATTTGTATACGATTAATTTACTTAAGGTTTCTGTATTATTTGTTTAGTCAGCCATAAAATTCGTGTGTCAAGTTTTCAGTTATTTTACTTTAACTCGAGCAGATTTGAACAAGAGTGTTAGTTTAGCTGGATGGTGTGCGCACTTGCAAATTTTTGGTTGTTTCATGATTTCTACATCCTGTGCTTGTTTTCAATATTTTTCGCTCTAAGAGTAAATGTTTTGCTGTGACTATAAATAAAAATAATACACTACAGACGTCTTCGAAATCATTAAAACATTTAAATAAAATTTAAAAAACTCCACTGAAAGGGTAGGTAAAAGACTAAAATCTTACAGGATTTTATAGGTTAGAAGAAATATTTCTTGTTCTAGATTTATTTATTAAAGTATAACAGTATCTTCCCGCAGCTAGTTACGACCTTTCGTTTATTAAGCTTATGAAGGTTTTTCGTCCACGTGTTGCTTCGAAGTATTTTTAGGTTAAGAAAAATAGGTCGTTAAAATTATTTACAAATAGATTTCAGTCTCGTCTTCTTCAAAAAATAATTTATTATCTATTTTAGATTTTTAAAAGTGTGATTAAAAAGCTAAATTATATTTCTAACGTTGGACGAAGACATAGTTGTTTAGTTTTATTTATTAAAAGCACTCATTGCGTACCATGAAGTTATTATAAACACAAAGTTCAAGCAATCCCGATATGAGTAGACATTATCACTTAAATAATGTTAACTTTTATAAAGGAAACTTTGCTAATACCAGGTCTGTTCTGTAGTACGGTGAGTATTGCCGGGACCCACTGTTGTCACTTGCATTACTAGGACTTGTCGAGCGATTTCATAGAGTAATTTAATTAATAAAGTATGTTTAGTTATTATTTACTCTTCACTTGCGAAATGAAAATTTTATAGCTGATAATTTAAATGAAAATAATATAATCAACACTAATATTATAAAGAGGACAGATTCGTATATTTGTGTGTGTTTTTAATGAATAAACTCAAAAACTACAGTGCCGATTTCGATTCCTATTTCACCCTGTGTAACATAGACTATACTTTTTTTGCAAAAAATTAGGTACCGCGGGCGGAGTCGCGGGAAACAGCTAGTTTAAAATAAAGGTGTATATTTATATCATAACTCAGTTATATTTATTATATAGGTACACCAGTTTTGCGACTATAATAGTAACGTAATCTCAAAAAAAAATGCGATATGTACTTTGCTATTTAGAATTTCTTCTCAAATTGTAATGGTGATTTGCATTCATTATTCCGATCCGTCCGATTTACATTCTTCTGCCACATTCCGAATGTATTTATTTGTTTTCAATTAGCATATATAATCTTAATTTCCTGCTTGTTAATTTTGATTCCGGTTGACCAAACAAAGGCTCATAACGATGGATTCGGCATGACGATTTATTTATACAGTACTTTTATACTTTCCATAAGGTAAATTTGTTTCAGGTGCAATCAACACAAAGTACCAAAATTATATTTTAATTAATAATTTACTCTACATAACCTCATGACGTGTTTTGTTTTTTTACGTTATGACGTAAAATAAATTTTCGCCGTGATTCAATATTTTCATTTTCTATGATGCAAATGCTAGTTTCTTTATATTCGAACTCAATATTTAATGTCATAGTCCGGACTGCTGTTAGGTTCTTAATAATTAAATTGAGGCAAGAGAATTCGGTTGAGTTAGGTCAGCGCCTGTGTTATAAACGATTAATTTAGTTTACGATCGTGTAATGAGACAAGTGTTTCTACGTAAATACAATAAGTACGTAATTTTATTTAACCGTTTTAAACCTTTAAAATAAATGGCGGTTTCGTGACGCTTCTTTACTTATTATCGAGGTTGAAAATAAGTATTTGATATTTTCCTAAAACCACCGCTCTTATTCGATTTTTGGGTGATAAAACTGCGATTTTAACCTGAAAAACTTACCTTAAAAAAACTGCTGATTCTACCATTTTAGTAGCATGGGGAAAGTGGAGATCTGTCATGTTTGTGTACTAACCTTTCCGTCGCTCTTCCGGTAGGCGTCGTGGACGCGCCAGATGAGCCCGGGGCCAGCGGTGCTGCTCTCCTTGCCCACCTCGAAGTACTGGCAGATGGGGTTGTTCTCGAGAGGCGGCGGCGTCGGCTGCGTCCCGTTCTTCAGCTTAGAGATTATCCCCGACATTCCGGCAGTGATTTTCTTGCCGATCGAGGATGCTAAGCCGCTGCCTTCCGGTTCGGAACCAGAGGCCCCTGCGAAATAAAAAATGCAATTTATTTTATGAATTAAGTTCCTTTATTTTTATTTAAGAAAAATATTTATAAGATACAAACGAAAAAAAAACTTCATTCTCTATTTATTTATTTTTAATTAGTTATTTGTCTGAATATTTGATTGTGAATATACAGTTTATTTACTTCTAAAGCGTTAAGACCGAGGCTATAAAATAAAAGTTTTTTTTATATTTTCCTCGTGTCTAAAGAAAGCACATCAAATATTGTATCAACATTGATCTTTATCGAATTGTTTTGAAATTGTAACTCAATAGTATCAATACTGCGCATCATTACCAGCCCATATTTTGGTTCACGTTTCAAGATTAGTACCTAGTGTTGTTTCAGCTTAGGTTTCGAGGGTAAATAAATTTTATACGATTCGGATATGTTCAACTGTAACTATGTACTTGATAGAACAAGCATGCGACGTCAATTTATTGTGTCTGACGAGTAATGGCGTAATAGGTTCCACTTTATATAACAAGTGAAATAAATTATTACTAACAGCTGCGCCCCGTGACTTTGTCCGCGAGTTTTATAGGCTTTTTATGTTTAGCGCGGAACAAATATGCTATTCTTTATACCTATCAAGATATTGTATATAAAGATCAATCTGACTTAGTGCGATTAGTGCGTTTGAACTAACAAAAAACTCTTTATTATCAGTTTGTTGAATAAAAGTAATTAAATAATGTCGCCAAGTTACTAGTGGGTATGAGGTCTTAAAATTGTAAATCCCTATCTACTAAGTATTTTAAGATCTCATTCCTACTCTTATATAAATACTGTTTTATGAAATAAATAGTCTGTTTGCGTGGTTCGAGGCGCAGGAACTTTTGCTGGAATTGTTTAGTCTGTTAATTCAAGCCTCGCTTGTTGTGGCTTTCGTTAAAAGGCGATTGATTTCATTAGGTACATTTTATTATTAAATATCACTGATTCTTCAGGTAGTATTTTTTAAACTAACGAATTAGACCGTAGATGATCTATAGCCAAAATAAATAGTGTGAATAAATATATTTCGTTTGAGCGTTCGGAAAAATGTCGTGTCACGTTCTAAATAAAGATGTATTTTTCCGGGTACGGCTGCGACTCGTTTAATTGGTTTTCTGAAAGTCCCATTAACTAATTAATTACATTTAAACGAAGTACTTTGAAAAAAAAGCAGCTTTAGATTAATCACAAATATTAGTTTTAATATTTGGGTTATAATGGCTATGTGGTTGATATATAGGTAACCATACTAATTTGTATAATAATGTGTAATATCTGCTTGAAAATAAAACTATTGAACAAACACTGATTACCTCCTGCGTGATCTCAGGAACAGAGCATTGAATTTAGTCAAGTAAATGCTTTCGTTCCTAATTTAAAATACATTTCTTATTTTAAATTTAATCTTATTTATGATATACTAGCTGCCCGGACAGACTTCGTTCTGTCAAAAGTAAATTAATTAAGGTAATTCCCGAGTTTAGGAACAGTTTTTTTTTTACTTATTATTTATGTTTTACACCTTTTAAACCTTCCCTGGACTTCCACAAACATTTCAAGATCAAAATCAGCCAAATCGGTCAAGCCGTTTTCATGCTATGTCGTGACAACGGAAAACGGGTTTCATTTTTATACATACAGGTTTATATTCACATGAATTAAATTCGGAAATACACCAGATGTTTTTAAATATCTACAATGGTTAAATAAAAAAAACACCAATGTTGAGAATTGTTTTTCATACGTGAACCACTATTGACAAGTGCTAGTGAGTTTATAATTAAACTTCAAGCCTGGTGAATAGCGAACAAACCGATAACTCAATCAAAATATATATTTTTATTTCACTCCACGCTCAATACCGATTCCTTTTACGAACCATTATCTATTGTTATATGCAAAAATTTAAAGTTAAATGTAAACCATGAAGAAAAACTAAATCGATTTATCTAGTTGTTACCGATATAGTTTTAAATACTCACGGCATTATCAATTAAAATATTTTTATAGCCGTCAGTCAACTCGAGTGAAGTTGCGACACAACATTCACCAATAATAGCACCCATTAATGCTGTGCGTCGCATAACAATAAGTCCCATATGATTTGTTCATGAAATGAATGGCACACCGAATTCTTTGAGGAAGATCCTATTTTGCACAGTGTTGTTACTTTATAAGTTTATAGTACCTAAAGGCAGAATTTGCCATCGCCAGATTTCTTTTATTCGAGGAATAAATACGTTTGACTGTTTTTATGAGGTTTGAAACAACTGTCAAAATCCTAAATTTATTCCTCCAATGAAGTTATCAGAAAATTGAAAAATCAGCCCTTAGAAAATCGTTTATGAATACAGGCGAATATTTCAATTAAAATTGGTGTCGTTCGTTGTTATTAGAATTACTAATACCTAACTATTCAACGACTACGTTATGAATACTTTAATCCTGCACAAATTTATTTGTTTAGAAACTTCATTATTAGCAAGGCAGAGAAGACGAGTAGAATCAGTTTATGTACACATAGCAAAGTAAATAGTTATATAGGGCACACAGACAAAAATGATGTGCGTAAACAACGGGAGTAGTATATAATGTTTACATGTATGTGTGACTAATAGAGAGGAATGGAAGGAAAATACGCATTGCGCCGACCCCATATGAATGTGATAAGGGTAGGGAGAAGAAGAAGTATGTGTTATCAACAGCTTTGTTAATGTGTCCTGCATAACTACTTTGTTTTGTGTGTAGGTAACCTGTAGGTCATCTATAGACGTAAAACACTATAAAATTGTGCCTTACAGCTGTATATACTTGTTTGGGGTAAAGAAGTTATTTTAAATTAGTGATAAGGCAATCTCACCATAATAAACTCATTAAAAAGCTGTTAATGGGTAGAAGGTTACCAGGTAGAAGGCCACCGCTATCATAATAAAATTACTTATACGTATTAATACATTTTAAGCGATGGGTGCAAATTGAAACATTAATAATGGTTGATAATTGATTTAAATATTTTACTTTACTGCAATCAAACATTTTATGTTCATTACCTTAATATTTTCTATCGTAATCAGATTATGTTTGTCTTTGGTAATTAAAAAAAACAGAAAAAAGATATTTTATAATGCAATTCAATTTTTCGTTTTCATCTTAGATTTATTGTAATTTTTTTATTATTAAATTATTATAATTATCAGTCTATTTATTATTGCTATAGGCATAAAATACCATGGCAAGAATTTACAAATCGTACAAAATTGTAACATCGAGAAATAATCAAATTTAAGAAACTCATTAAACAGGGCAATATAACTTTCTTGGCTGTTATCTAATCTGTTCGTATGTCAAACAGTGAACAATGTGAACGGAATGTCAAATCAAAAGCAAGACAAGGACAAGACCGGAGTGTTATGTACGACATATCACCATGACGCGCCCCCGACGCGACATAGGTTGAACTCATTCAATTTTTACTCCGTGAAAGTCGTGAAACAATAATACTCTTAAATAAACACGAAACCGTGAATAAAACAGTAGGTATCCTTTTATAATTTATTTCGCCAAATTTTCCTTTTGCTCTCAAATGACGTACAATTTATTAAAAAACATGTAAATATGAGAACAATATAATTTGATAACTATAATTATAGATACCTACCATACCATACCTACATGAAATCTTTAACTACTGCATTATATTGATCTTTCATTCGAATTAAATTCCATTGAAAAAACTAGACACCTGAGCACTCGAACTATTTATAAAAACTATTACATTTAATTTGGTTCAGAAGAAAGTCGTCTATTTTAACGATATGTTTGATGAGTAAGATTCGTGACATTCGAAAAAAAAAGAAAACATCTGCTTAAAGCAAAGCCTATTTTCATCACAAAAGTGTGTAACGTGGAAAATTTCACAGAATAGTCAATATTGTAGTTGACCTAGATTTAGTTGCTTATAAATCATACGCATACATTTCCCGCGTGGCAGGTACACTACTAGTGTGATTGCACACGGACATTTTTCAGACACTTTAGTCCCATATAATGTTTGTTAATCAGACATTATTAAAAATTTACAGAGACTCTTTAGGGTCTTCTTCTGCCTAACCTTTTCCCAAGCTATGTTGAGGTCGGCTTCCAGTCTTACCGGATTTAGCTAAGTACCGTATTTTACATGGAGCAACTGCCTATCTGACCTCCACAACCTATTGCTTGGTAATACAGTATTCCATAGTAAGACTGGTTGTCAGAAATGTAATGACTTTAACGACTATCAAAGATCACTGCATGACAGTCGGGGCCAACGGCTTAACGTGCTTTCCGAGGCACGGAGGGGTCTCGATATGTTTACAAATGGCCACCCATCCACGGACCAACCGCGGCGAGCGCGGCGTCACCTTTATTATCGGAAAACCTTACTATACCGGCTTATATTTAGCCACGAGTCCGATTCCTCCTTTACTCTACTTTTAGGGTAATTGAAATACGGACAAATTGAAATAGTGGAGTTCTGAAAACTCGTGTAAGACTTCTGGGGTCAGTTCAAAAAGACTATTGTGGATGTGTTTTGTGTCCACAGAAGTTTAATTTACTAAATGGTTTGCCACTGGTTTTGGAACTAGTGATTGAAGATTTTTGTTACGGCACGAGACTTTTTAGTATAATGGATATTCAAGGGAACAGTTTCTACTGAAATTGAAAAGATTAGAGAACATTTTTTTCCTGTATATAATATATATATACACATATATATATAAAATATATATATGTGTATGCTTCATGTGTGTGTCAAACCTATAGTATGTCTTTAAGCCCCTTTGTCCAATATCATTTTATCATACACTAAAAACAAAATGGTTTTGGTCAAGTGTGATATTTTTTTAAAACCGAGACTCAAAGAATAAGATGATTATTATAAATAAGTTGAAGTCATATTAATGGCATTAAACAAAAAAATATGATTTAGAACCAAAATACCCTTGAAGCGGTGGTGGTATAATTGTTAGGGCATTGGATTGCGAACTTGCGATCCCGTGATCGCGGGTTTGAATCCCATCCAACGCACTACTGATGTGAACCCACTCTTAACACAAGTATTTAGCTTACCACGAGGGGTACCTACTCGTTTTGTACATTCTTCACCTACTATTGTTCGCTAGTTAATTTATCATTTTTACGGTGCGTAATATGTGTATTTAATTAAGTTTGATACAAGTTATTATATACTTGCAATTCTAAATTAAATAAATCAAGCATGTACTAACACTTCAAAGCTTCAAGATATTCAAAAATGAATAAACGTTTATTAAATTGAGATCATAATTATATTAGGATGTACGAAAATCGACATTGTATTATACGGTACTTAAATACGTATTTGAGGGCCCTTTGGAGTATTTAATTTTAAATATTACAATATTCTTTTATAATGGTAAGCGATATTTAAAATTTCAAGTTTCGGTACAATTTAAGTAGGCAGGTACCTACTCGTAGATCCTCTACGGTGGAAAAAAAACGAATAATTCAGATAAGTTTTTATTCAAGCTGAACTAGAGCTATTATCGGAGTGCGGGTTAGCTGAAATGTACCATAATAAGTATGTGATACAGTTGAATATGTAGTGTTATAATAGGTATAATATTGCTAGTCTTGTGATGTAGTTAGAAACTGGCCTTAGGAACACTGTAACGGAATAATACAAGCTCATCAAGTTAGGGCCCGTGGAATTCTTTGTTTATACACACTCGGTGATATAAATGTAAGGACATGAACTTAAGTAAGTGTTGAAGTTAACTTTTACTTTTAACGGGCCTGTTGGTCTAGTGGTTAGTGACCCTGACTGCTAAGCTGGAAGTCGTGGGCCGATTCCCACTCAGGACAAATCTTTGTATGATGAGCACGATCATTTGTTCTGTGTCTGGGTGTAATTTATCTACTCTGTCTTGTCTAGTTGCCATAGTACAGGCTCTGCTTAGTTTGGGATCAGATCGCCGTGTGTGATATTGTCCCAAGATACTCGTTTTATTATTATTAACTTAAAAATAATTAAACACGTGTTTCTGGAACTTAGGATTTAACTGGAAAGCTTCCTCTAGGATCAAAAGTGTGATTGTGTTTCAGGAAATCAACCCTAGAGAGGTAAATAAAATACGGGTATGCGGGTTCATCTGGTTTTCTTTATAAACTATTTTGAACAACTTCTTAAAAACAAATTAATTTGGTAAGTTTATGTAAAGGTTGCGCAAACGAAGTTGTGGGCGAATTGTTCCTGCCTCATAAAGTTGTTAACAATTAAAAATAAACTTCAACGAACTTCTTTTAATTAACACTAAAACTACAAACCGACTATTTACCATAAGGTATGTATTATAGCTGACCTGGCAAACGTTATTTAAAATACATTTTATGACTTAGGTACCGAAATTGTTTTCACAAAAAAGAAATCGGTATCGCCGTTTTGTAGGAGTTCAATATCTTAACTATAACTGTGACAAGAGATTATACATACATCATTTTTATATTAATAGGTATGTACTACATAATAATAATACCGGCCTATAAATGTCCCACTGCTTGGCACAGGCCTCTTCCCATAATAGAGAAGGAATGAGCATTGATCACCACGCTTGCTCATAATAATTATTATATAATGATATTGTGGCCTTAGTCGTGATTCGTAGGTAAACGAAATACCATAACAGCTAGTTAAAGTTTTAATAGAAATTCAGTGTGTGAAATTGTTCTAGGTGCTTGCCTACAAAGTGTTAAATTGATCCTGAACAATGTCAGCTATGTAACAACAGAATTCCACCCTCTACCCTTACTGCCGATATTTTAGTATGTATTTAACATGATGGAAACCGAGCTGAGTGAGGCATCGTAGATATTTAATACCTACCATTTTAAGATGCTAGAAATTATGTCATCATTAATTATTTTGAGCATCAAATCACGTCCGATCAATATTTTACAAGTTACAGAGTAGCGATATGTGACCTTTTGCTTCTGTGTCATTGGAAAACATTACAGCGCTCAGTGATCATTAGAAGTTATATAAATGTCTATGTACCTACTTCGCTCAAAGGACATGCTTTCGTAGATATACGATATTTCGAATGGACAATACTATTCAAATAATCCTCGAAATATATTATTTGGGATTAGGGATAGCAATGTACGTTCTATTGAAGTGGAATCCTTTGAAAACTGAATCACTAATTAATCAGTACCGACCTCTAACGTACGTTTGCATATTGTATTATGTCCTTTTTGTACAGAAAACCTTATCGGGAACCTGAACTTTATGAAAGTTTTTTATTTGCAATGATGTTCGTCGAAAAAATTGTAAATTTATTTTGTAAGGATTTTTATCTCATTCGAAGTACGTCCCTTAGATATTCCTGGATTATTGTTTTGTTACATATATATTATTTTTAAAGCTTACTAGCCATGTGGGTCGCATATTACTAGTATTCTTGTTAATCCCTCGTATTGCTTGTGTTACGAGTGGGTTTACGTCGGTTGGACAATGGGTGGGATTCGAACCCGTAATCACATGATCGTAACTCCGCCGCCCTAGCAACTAGGTTTCCACCGCTTTATAAAATTAAATATTTATCAGAGAATAGAGTAGGTACCTACTCATTTAATTCAAGTAATTAATTAGTACTGGAAGGATACCCAAAAAGGTTTAAAAACTAGTACCTAACTATTATTAAGAAAATAGAATGAATATTGTTAAAAACAATTTGACAGCTCGGTATTCTGCCGTCGAGCGTTGTAAACCACCGCAACAACTTTGGCTGCTCAAACTCGTATGAAACCGCAACTGAATATGACCTTGTTGGTTTGAACCTCCTGGTTGGTTTTTCATTAGGTTAAAATATTTCAAGTATCTAATAGTTTTAACTTTAAAAACTATCGCGTTGCATGATATTAATTAAATTACGTCACGGGAATTAACGCGAACTCATGCATTTACCTTTTAAGGCTTTATTTCTGCTCGTCTGAATGCGACTACGGCCAGTGTAACCCGGCCGAAACGTCAAGCCTTAAAAGGTAAATGCATGAGTTCGCGTTAATTTCTGTGACGTAATTTAATTAATATCTTATAGTTGCTCTAAATCGTATTGAGAGCACCTCAATACACGTTTGATAGCTGAAAGTAATAGTGTTTTGTACATTTCCCAATAATGTTTGAATTTATTTTCCATGAGTTCTAAGAAAACTGTTTTCCTGTGTAGTAAGTTTGTAGAAACTTTAGCTACTACACGGCATCATCAAAGCTTACAAACTTATGTATACAATGACCCACGTCACCCGAGAGCTCTTCTATTCGTAGAGGACCCATTAAAGTTATTAGTATTCCGACAATGGATATCGAATCTTTGGAAAACATCGCTTGAGTTCGCAGGTGCCTACCATTAGAAGTCATTTATTCGTACATTAATATGTTAAGGATATTTTTTTTCTTTATCTCTGATAAACAACTGCAAATAACTTTTTACCGACCCCAAATAAGGAGGTTTTCTATTCGACGGTATGTCTGTTTTTTTACGTTTGTTAAGATTGATAACTCTGTGAATTGTGGATTGATTAGAATACTTATTTTTCTCGCTTCTCGGAGTTAGTACCTCGATGGTTCTCTGAGGTGACACCTTGGACGTGTATGTGGGTTGGTTGGATTGTGTAAATCGTTACAAAGTAGTGAGTCGCGGCAACAGGTCGCCGCGCGGGGCGAGATCAATTGAAATCAAAATAATTGGAAAATTTTACCAAGAATGTCTGAACGAAATTACGACTTTTGTACTTTTGTGCTATAGAAGCCGGGGTGTTCACATTCATGTGTAATTATTACTAAAACGATCCTTTAGTATCAAGTTTTCTTATAATAACAAAATGTATTAATAAGAATTGTAATGTAAACAATAACACAGAATAATCTATTTAAGTCGTAACACAAAAGTTTCCTAAATATCATAATTTTGGAGCAATTAAGAAGTATTAATTAGGCAGGTAGACATGACAGGTGAGTTATAAATAACAGTTATTTTAAACACACTTGAAATTAATATTAACAAGAGAATAACAAACATCCGTATCCATTACATCTTGTGTATTACGGCGTGGGAAGTTAATAATTATTGTTTGGGAAAGAGTGATCTGTTGTTTTATCTTAAACCAACCAGAAAATAAATTGTTGGTAGTAACTATTAATTAATTTGTTTATGTTGGGTTTGATATCATTCTTCGAAAGTCAGATGTTCTAATAAGACGTATATATTACAGAAATATAATTAAATAGGTACAAGAAGCTGAACATCAGCAAATTTTTATAAGAGATGACAGGAAACATTTATCTCGTCACCTGAGCGAGTTTCAAACCTAACTTGACCGAATCGGGATGCGCAAACACACTAGACCCAAAAAGAAACTGAAAATGTCAATAGTTTTATGACGATGTGAATGAATAAACTAACTGCACCTATTCAAAATTTTCTAGTGTCATCACTAGTTTGTAGGAAGGAAGCAACACAAGTCCATAGTGTGTATATAAATAAATGAAGAACAAATGTGGACAATATACCTACAAAGTAAGTTGCTAAAGCACTTGCGTTAAAGAATCAGAGGTGAAGAAAGAAAAAATATTTTCTTTCTTCACTCTAGAAACTAAAAGTGTTCACAATTTTCGTAAAAAGGGTTCAAAGTTTTTGCTTCACGTATATATTAATATATAGATTTCTCAGAGTTATTTATTTATCTATTACCTACATCAAATATAATAAATCCGAGCAGAGTCAGTTTCCGTAAAATTTATCATTTCTATAAACCAATAGAAAAAATAAGCCTTTTTTTTTAAACATTTAAATAATGTGCAATTTTAAATAATGTTCGTTAATATGACGTGACTGACCTAAAAAGTTCCTTATACAAATAAAAATATTCAATGGACCGAAGGGTTCGCGTCAAAGAAAGCTGGTAAAGTTATTGTAGGACAAGACAAGGAGGCAAAATAAATAAATGTTTATCAGAACAAAAAGTGATAAGTATAAAATAATAGTATATACATATTAAAAAATTAGTAAGTTTTTCCTCAAGCTGAAGATACTAAGAACTTTAGGATTAAGTTAAGATTTAAATACAAAAAGTTTGGAAATGTTATTAAGCGAGATTAGCCGTCAATACAATTTATTCCTTAAATAATTTTTAATTTTTATTTTCATTCAAGCGCATTTTGGACCGTTTTAGACCGTTCATCTAGTTTAAGGCTCAATGAGAGTACGATGCGGTGGTGGTTGTGTCGCGAGATGAGCTACAAATTGCAATCTTCTGACTCACTTTTACTAGTGCATTAATTGCAGGAACATTTCGTGTATTAAATCTGCGATGAAAAGCGAACTTACCAGAGATCCTTTTTCGTAGTGAAGCACCAAGTACCCCGAAAAATAGTAAAGAACTTTTGTATAAATTCTGTATTCATTTTCAATTTATAGTACGATAGAGCCGCAAGCGTTTCCTTAGACTTCAATTTGCGGCACGTTTCGCATCTCTATTATTTTAATACTCAATCTACGTTTCGGTGTCGTTAGCTGGAGGACTTGGTTCAGCTGGCGCACACTCGCTGTATTACAGTCACCAGCTTTATTCCCTTCAATAATACCCTATTATATTAGACACAAAGGAAAGTCTTGGTTTCACTTCATTTTACGTTCATTCATATTATTCTGCTTACTGTTAAAATATTTTCAAAATAATCGGTGCATATTTCCATAAGATTATACACAATGTCAAAGATGTGAATGGGAGAAATCACAGGAGGCGACAAATCTGATGTGGGTCTGATGAATAGTGATGCATATTATATGAATCTGACCTTTACAAGAAGCGAAACGATGGTATTATGAATTGTGATAAAAGAGAACATGTGTGCCATGCTTTATGTAACATAGCTAGCTAAGTCTCCCACTTTCTCACGTGTTGAGAAATCTCACGCTATGATTTCGACTGGGCAAGATACAGAGGAGCATAAAGATGCATATGATGATTTGGACGATCTTTTAAAGTACTCGTTTAGGGACTTTGTTCATCAGTTCCTCTTCCTCTCCGATATCATGTAGGTATACAACATGTAACAAAAACCCTGTCCAATCCCTGAGAGTATTATTCGATATCGTACTGCGAACACATATACGAAGTCATTAAATGGATTGCAGATGATTATTTTTCCCCAATGAAAATAATTAAATCAAAATAAAAACTGATCCAAGGCTACAGCAACACTGACCGCTCCTCAAAGTTCACGTACTCACTACCTACAGCTGTGTGTCAAAGATGCCGCATATGCGAGACGGTTCATGAACTGTACCACGAATATGCTTTTATTGGAGCTGACTGGGGTTTTGTTATATGTTGTATATCCAAAATTATTTTTCTTCTGCCTAGCCTTTTTCCAAGCTATGTTGGGGTCGGCTTCCAGTTTTAACGGATTTAGCTGAATACCGATTTTTACATGGAGCGACTGCCTATTTGACCTCCACAATCGATTGCTAATATTGCTATGTAATACGGTATTCCATAGTACGACTGGTTGTCAGAATTGTAATGACTTAACGACCATCAAAGATCACTGTATGACAGTCGGGACCAACGGATTAACATACTTTTTGAGGCACGAAGCAGTCTCGATATATTTAAAATGGTCACCCATTTACGGACCAACCGCGGTAAGCGCGGCTTAACCTTTATTATCGGTCAATCCAAAATTATAATAGAATATATAAATATCCAATTTCCTAGGACATATCTATAAAAAAACACTTTCATACATTGTCTTCCTACATTGCCCTTAGTGATATTGTATAACACTCTTCTAAGACTTAGGTTGCTTTCATCTTAAAACGATCCTTTGTTCAGCTTTCCACATTCAGTACTTTTGGGTGAAAATATATTTTCTACAAAATAAGGATAACATTTAATACTCGTTACAAAAAGCATATAAGATAACAAAACTCGCTTTTTAAAGCTCTAAAACTTTTTCAAACCTAAACTTGCGTAACTTGAAAACTTTTTGTATTCAATTATTTTGTATTAATAATGTCGGAATATTTCGCAGGGTATTATTGTATATCGACCCCGTGACCAAATGCGTCATTACGTGACTAGACTCAGCAACATCTCAATATATTTTATATTTAGGCTTTATTTTACGCTTCTATATTTGTATTGGCGAGTATCACATACCTACAAAGATACATTGAACAGTCCGACTATTATCCATATTTAATAATTTCGCCAATTTTTTTTTGTAAAAAACACTTTGCACAAATATGGAATACTAACTGAAGCCCGCGGCTTTGCTCGTGCTTTCGTCCAAGTGGTTAAAATAGACGGTAATCGTTTTTCTAAGTGTATATTACCATAATTATTTTTTTTTACTTCAATTCTTCTTTTTTTTCATCACATGAAAAAGCAAAACGAGACTTAATTCTGGTTAAAAAAAAACTGAATGTGCGGAGATTGTTAATCATTTCAAACTTAGGGCTACATTTATTTTAACCACAGACGCAAAAAAGGGCTGTCTATGGCCTCTGTAGATAGAGCCTCAAACCCTCTCATACTTCTACCTAATGTACCATTGTGCGTTCATTCCAAACTACATATTACCTTACTTCTTTTGAAACTTGCACCACATTTAGTTTTGATATACTGCATATGGGTCTCTCTTGTGTACCTTACGTTTCATTATAATAATGCATACAGAAGTCTGTGAATGAAGATGTTTAGCGAATATGTCCATATAAAGTGGGTGATTGTCAATTTCTTGTACTAAGTGGGTTCCACTTTGAGGACTTATTCGCTTCATAAAAAATAATATCACCTCTTTTATCGTCTGTGGGGTGAAATTTCCTAAACTTTTAAGATTATTGATTCAATTTAAAAGGCAATGAATTTGAAGCGAAACAGACAATGTTATTCCTTTTAGATATTTTTTCCTGTTAAAGCAATTTGGGGTTGAATTTCAAAATCCGACGATATACGAGTGCTTTTATTGTTGCTCACAAGCTTTGATGTTAAAATTTATTTAAAAATTATTCAGTTTCTTAGAGACATATTTTCGAAAACGATGAAACAGTTGTTGTTTTTCAACCTAGTAGCTTTAAAATAACATTTAATGCTTCGAACTTTAAAAAATTAGAAGCAGAAATTTTGCACGAAGCTAACTTCCCATTTTAACTTCAAACCCCTATTTCACCCTCCTATGGGAAGAATTAATAAATAGCACTGAAGCACGTGTTATTTATTTCCAACCAGAAGATTGTATATTAAATTTCATGCTTCTACATGAATTTCATGGTAAGACTACTTGCTACTGCCAAGTTTAACAGAGGACGATCGGGTGCCCATCGGTGGTGCTTTCCTAGTTTATAACAAGGAACATATTTATATATTTAATAAATGACGCTTAAATTAATTTAGGAATTTCATGAGTGCCACGTTAAATTTGTACAACAACGGACCTCTGTTCGGTGTAAAATGAAAATACAAAACTAAACTGTTTATTAAAACCGGTCAATTAGTAGTGTACTTACGGGGGTGCTACTGTTTGCACGTGCTTATGACTAGACTGTCGTGTTTACTGGACTATTCACAGAATAAAAGGAGAAAATAGGGTTTAATTGGCTTTGTAGTATACTTGCGAGGCTTGAATAGGCAGCAGCTGGTTAACTTTATTTGCCAAGGACTAATATAACGTAGGTTAGGATTTACCGCTCGAATGGGATTCTACATCCGCTCTATATTCGATATGTCCTAAGCAGTGCGTAATCCAAGCGTATAGAAAAAAAAATTCTTACACACAACATTTTACTAATTATTGCATATAGGTAGGTACTATAGCAGATATTTTAAGATATCTCTAAACATACATGAGCATTATGTCAGTGAGCTAAGGGTTAATTTACTATACTAACTTATTAATCGACGCTCAATGTGCTTTGTAGTAGTATAAGTAGATCACGCACATTTATAAAGCGTCATAAAATAACTGCAAAGTAGGAATAATAACGAGACTCACTGCAAATATTTGAAAGCTGAACTAAAAAGTAAATATTATGACCCGCAACGTGCAGAGTTTGTCGCAAACACTCTGTTAAGTTGTTCCACATAGGTATATCATCTAACAATATATTATTACCTACTACCTTCTTCTTTTTTTTAGAGGGGCTCGTGGCTAAGTGTTAGCTGTAAGGTTTGACCGATAATAAAGGTTAAGCCGCGCTCGCCGCGGTTGGTCCGTGGATGGGTGACCATTTGTAAACATACCGAGACCCCTCCGTGCCTCGGAAAGCACGTTAAGCCGTTGGTCCCGACTATCATACGGTGATCTTTGACAGTCGTTAAGCCGTTACAATTCTGAAACCAGTCTTACTATGGGATACTGTGTTACCCAGTAAAATGGGTTGTGGAGGTCAGATAGGCAGTCGCTCCATATAAAATACAGTATTCAGCTAAATCCGGTAAGACTGGAAGCCGACCCCAACATAGCTCGGGAAAAGGCTAGGCAGAAGGAAGACCTTCTTCTTTTTTTTATGCATTTTTTTGTATTTATTTTATACTAGCTTCTGCCCGCGACTTCGTCTGCGTGGAATTCAGAATTGGGTCCAAAAAGAAATTAAAAATGTGAAAGTAATGAAAATGGAATAAAATTTACACCCGTATTATAGCTTGCGCTGTAATGAAGAAAAATACCAAATTTCAAAGCTGTCTGCCCACGGCTTAGCTCGTGAACAATTTTTAATTTTCCCTCGGGAACTACTTAAGGAATCGGGTTAAAAGGTAGCCTATGTTCTTTTCTATGTCTAAGGCTATATGCATTCCAAATTTCATTTATATCCGTTCAGCCGTTTTTGCGTGATTGAGTAACAAACATCCAAACATCCAAACATACAAAAATCCAAACATCCAAACATCTAAACATCCAAACATCCACACTTTCACATTTATATTATTAGTAGGATTTTATTAACGAACCTGATTTTTCTTTTATCTAGGTGATTCTTGAGTTCAGTATTCAATTATAGTAAAATACCCGAAAAAATAACACTTTTCAGCCCGTCCGAGTAAATATTTCAACTGACCAAAATAATTGAAAGTCGACGATGAAGCAATATTGGTACCCAACAAAATATTCGACGAATCCAATTCATATGATTTCCAAATATAACCTGCCTACGAAAAAATATTGGTACACGGATTTCACAGCGTGTTTGTGTTTGCCAAGCCTTTGTGTATTGACTTTTACGATTCTAGCTAAAAGTAAATTTTCTATTGGGAACATTATTAATTGAAAAATTAAATACTTCTCACGTAGTTACTGTTTAGATGACGGCAAAGTACAAGATTCTATAAGATTTTTGATATTTAGGTAGGTACCAACTTGGTTACAAAATTCTAATTGTGACAATACATACCGACTGCTATTAATACCTAACATTATCTCATAAATATACTACAAACATGGCGTCGGATAATTTTGCTTTGTATATAATAAATACGAATTTTGAATAAAAATATCTAAAATGATTTTAAGTTCAAGTAAATAATCATCGTTTTTATTTACCATGTGTTAGAGTTGTCCCAAGATAAATAAATTCATGATCCACTAGGACCACTAGATAGTTTAGCTATTATTTAAGGATAATCCAATTCCACCTAAATCATAATTTGTAATAATAACTCACCTGTTTTACAAACGCTTTGTAACAACACAGACGTAAAAATCGATTAACTAAAAGATAATTGCTTTATTAAGATACCTTGCGCTACCTTATTACGTATAATATCCAATTACGAGTAAAATTGAATACACAGTTTAGTGAAATCTCTCTTTCTTCTGTGTATTATTTTTCCTCGTAACCCAGTTATTTAAGATGTATTAGAACATAAATATAGTCATTCGAATTTTTGTAAGTTCGGAAATAAAGCAAATATTTTACACGCATTTATTCAAACAATAAATATAGTAATGACACATCAGTTTTCGACACGTACCGGTCAGAAACGTATTCATGAGTATCAGCGAAAAAATATATTGTGCCACAATTTCGTACATTTTGAACTACGTTACTCTTCAGTACCAGTGACGTATATAATAGTGATGTCAGTGCTGCACAGACGCGACCGTCGCCGCGATACAATTCGAAAACTTATTTCAAGCATTTCAAGATGGATGATGAATGAATAATCACGCTTTGGCACTGCCATTGAATACCTAATCTTTGATTTTAGAAAGATACTTTTTTATATACTACTTTGGCACTGACATCGATTGACGCTATAATAATATAACGTACGGTACGGTACGTGTGGTAATAAGGTGTTATTATTTTCGAAATACAGCCCTTCAGCCTCGGGTCAGGCAAGTGTATTTTTATTATTATAAAAGCATTTTTATCTCCTATTTTAAAGTTAGGAATATTTCTTTTGAACACAATTTGCCATCTAGTATTTGAAGTTCTCCCCTCCAGGTGGTATTTTTACAAATACATCCTGTATATAATTTGTGCATAGATAGAAAGTAAACGAAGGGGTATTTGTAATAAAAGCCTATAAATTATTTAAAGGCATTTTCATAAGAGAAAAAAAAAACAATTATTTGGTAGGATTAGGCCAGGAGGCGTTATAGCGACTATGGGGAAAGCGAAACAGTCGCTTGCAACTCAAAACCTATAAATCTCTTGCTCCAAGGTAACTTGGTTTATTAGTAGCATTTCACAAACAAACATTTAATTAAAGACCTAAAAAATAAAAATATGAAAGGAACAAAATTCCATTGATTACTTTTAAAGCTCATGTTTACAGCGACGTCTTATATGTGATCGTACTCGCTGAAAATTTGTTCTAGATAATTGTTTGGCATAATTTGTAAGTAGGTACCTACTGTTTAAAGTAAAACAAAAAGTTATGATTTTTTGAATAAACTGTTTTACATACAGGTATGAATTGCCGCTAAATTATCAAGTGGGGCAAGAGAAACTTAATGGCTTGGAAAAAGAAACACTATCACTCACCTCGCAATTAATACTATTTTTTTATATTAGCATGTAAATTAACTTGGTTAGGTGTTTTAACATAATTATGCTAAATTTTACACCGTTAAAATATGACTTTTAATTCAATAGCAAGAACCTAAACATTAATTTTAAAATAAAGTATTTTTCCTCAACCGACGCTCTGATCGCTCTGATCGCTGTCTTAATCGATAAATTGTCCTTTAATCGTTTTACTCGATTCGATTAACTCCAGGCAACAAGAGACAAGGAAGGGGCGAGGTGTGCCGGGCCCAGGACCCGAATCTCTGTTGCTCCGACTCTCCGGTCGGAACCATGTCCCAAAATCAATAAACATTTAATTTTACGTTGCCTTGAATGCCGCCCGACCACTACATGCTTTCTCTCAGACCACATATACTTGTAAATGTCTGTTTATAGCTAGCGATAAACCCGATACCACCCGACGTTTATACCTTTTACGCAGCTCTATTAGATTTTTAGGGGTTAATTTTAAAACGTATTTACCTTTTAACAAAGCTCGTTGATTTTGCAGCTTTAATGTGCGTATCAATTACTATAAGTACCTACATAACTAAAACCTAGCTTGTTAAATTTTGTTAAAAAAGTCGACTCTATTTTAAGAATCACAGTATAATTTATTGTTTGTGATAGAGTATTTAAATTCGTTATCCGTATGAAGCCACAGGCTATAATTATAATAATTATGACATACATTATAGTATTTTAATACATTATTAAAATACAACGCATGACAGTATGAATGACAGTATAATGCGTTAAATTGTTTTTTGTTCTCGGATTCAATTATTTTGTTGTATATTATTTTGTCGAATACTTGCATATTAATTTCGGAAAATAATTTTGATTTAAGTATAATTTTAATCAAAATCTGTTTAAAATTGTTTATGAAGAACACTTGATACTTCAACTGTTGGTCGATATATGTATACGTACTACTAATTAGATACGAAGTCATCAATAATGTACGTAATACCAATCATATACCATACCAGCTTAATAACATAATTTTGTAGATAAAGAGAGGTACAATTACATTAAGCTTTTCGATAGCTGAGTGAGATATAATTTCCTAGATGTGATTACTTCCTTTTTGATTTATTGATCTTAATTATTATTATTTTGTAAAAGATGTTTATTTAATTATAAAAGTGATTTTTATATTATCTATATAAATAAAAAGACAAGGCCTGACTGACTGACTGACTCATCAACGCCCAGCCCAAACCCTTGAACCTAGAAAGCTGAAATTTTGCACAGAGGTTTCCTTTATAATGTAGACAAGGAATAAGGAAGGATTTTTTGAAATTCAACCCCTAAGGGTGTTAAATAGGGGATGAAAGTTTGTATGGAAAATCGTCATTTTTGAAGTTTAAACCATAAAAATTCGTGGTTACCATTCTGGTAAAAAATTAAAAACCACGTGTTTCAGTATTTTTCGAAATTCAACCCCTAAGGGAGTTAAATAGGGGGTGAAAGTTTGTAGGGGAAGTTCAGTATTTTTAAAGATAGACACATGAAATTTCGTATACGGGTTTCTCGATAGAAATGAATAAAGACGTATTTCAGCGATTTTGAAAATCTACCCCCTAAGAGGGTAAAATTGGGGATGAAAGTTTGTATGGAAAAACGTTATTTTTGTAGTTTAAACCATAAAAAATCGTGGTTACCATTCTGGTAAATAATTAAAAACCACGTGTTTCAGTATTTTTCGAAATTCAACCCCTAAGGGAGTTAAATAGGGGGTGAAAGTTTGTAGGGGAAGTTCAGTATTTTTAAAGATAGACACATGAAATTTCGTATACGGGTTTTTCGATAGAAATAAATAAAGACGTATTTCAGCGATTTTGAAAATCTACCCCCTAAGAGGGTAAAATAGGGGATGGAAGTTTGTAGGTATATGAATTGTGTAGTTTATATAGATAGGCACATTAAATTTCATAGGATTATGAGTTAGAAATAAATAAGACGTACCTATTTCCGAGATTTTAGAAATCTACCCTCTAAGGGGGTGCAATAGTGATTGGAAGTTTTTTTAGGAAGTTCGTCATTTTGAAAGAGAGAGATGAGATTTGGTTTCATGAGATTTGGTATAAGGGTTTTTGGTTAGAAATAAATGAAAACATATTTTAGCGATTTTAGAAATCTACGCCTTAAGATGGTTAAATAGGGGTTGCAAGGTATTATATTGTGGACTTTATATTTAAAGATAAGGCCATGCCTTTCATATACGGGTTTCTGGTACGATACAAATAAATGACCATCTAAAACATATCTTTACGATGACATCCGTGTTCGAGTGGCGTCCACAACGGTTTTCAAGGTGTCGCCAGCTCTGAGGTCCCGGGTTCGATCCCCGGACGGGTCGATGTAGAAAATCACTTTTCTACATTATGTCGAGTCTGGGTGTTAGTGGTACCTTCGTTGTTTCTGATTCCATAACACAAGAGCTTTAGCTACTTACTTTGAATTCGGAGCAATGTATGTGATTCTTCTTCATCTTTTCTTGTCAATGATTTTCAAGTTTTGTCTGTGTTTTCAAAGTTTATCCAAACTCAATGTATGTGATGTTTTCCAAATTATCTTATTATTATCTTAACGCCATAATATTTTATGAAAAACATAATTCATGCTCCTTACTTTGAAAATCCCAGAATACATCCATCTATCCTTTACTACTTGCAACTTTACGCGCGTGCGAAGCCGCGGGAAACAGCTAGTTATTTATATTTTTCTATGAATAGGTACATACAAGAACTATTATTTTCAAAGGCTAAGGTTAGGGGTCACTAGGGCACAATAAATCAAACGTATTTCAAAAGGAAAGCATGCTTTGAAAAATCTGGCTCTCCAAGTGCTTCCATAACAGTCCAAGTATTTGACAACCTTTGCTCTTACTTTAAATTGAAATATATGAGGTAATTGAATGATTTGGGCAAAAAATCTGCTTCTTGTCGGTAAAACAATATTACGTTCATTTTTTAAAAACAATATACTTTTAGTTCGAGTCTTGCGCATTGAATCATAATCACTTTCTCGTGATCTTTAAAAAATAATATATTATGTAAATAGCGAGAACCTGAAAATAAATACTAAAAACAATACTGTTAATTTTCTACAATTCAAATACATTGCGGGGTAATCTGAAGGCACGATCTAATTAGAAGTGGTCTGTATTACCTGAAGGCGATGGGCCCGTTAAAATACATGTACTTCCATCCATCTTACCCTAAGGAGTAATAGGCACGCTTCAGTCTTATGTTATACGTATAAGTAGGTAATGCCTACATATACAGCCCCAATCTCTACCCTCCCATTCCACGAGTCGCTCAACAAGTGAAGCAAATTGAATTTCGCTCGGTAACTAGATCTACATAAAGCTTTACAATGCTTGTACACGTATATGAAATCAATCATATTAACGTAAGAAACATCGGGTAATCAAAGAACTTCAGGTGTATTCATTAGCTTTTCAATAAAACAAAACCGACACTAATTAACTCCTTGTTGTTATGGTTGTAACCCTGCCTTGGTGATTTATTGGCAGTTTCAATCCATACTTAAACAACCTTCTGTATTAAAGTACGGCGACTAAAGGCCGTAGTAGATATGACCTATTTCAAGTAAAATAATCGATATTATAATGTCGGTGTCTGCATATATGAAGTTATCGAAGTACAAATTGTCTCATTGGATGTGTCAACCCTTGGCTGTAACGACATTCTTCACGGGTATACTTAAGTAAGTGTGGAATTCCGAGCCGTCTTGCTCGATTGAACGCCCTTTCAATTTGAAAATTATTGACTCACATCACATGTCAGCTTGAGAGCCACGAGAAACGCTTACAGTCAAAGGGTACGATAGGTTTAGAAGCGAAAGTGTCAATAAAAACAAATACTAGGTTTGTCAATAAAAACAATTGAATGCGATATTATGGTTTATTGTTATAACCAAAAACTATAGAAATATTATGAACAAAATGGTTGATACATTTTTAGCCAAGCATTCATTATATATGGTTGTGTTAATTTAAATTGGTTGAATAAGAAAACCAACGTAAACCATCAATGTTTTATAAAAAACGTGTGCGTCGTGGCACGCTCGACGGAAGTGATAACTTAACCTAATCTAAGTTCAATTATACGACATATGAGTGAAAGAAAGGGAAGCCAGGCAGAGTGGCGCCGTAACGCGTTACGTTACGAAGCGGTTTACCCTCCCATAAGAAATTATCATTTCAAAAATAAAACTGACAGTTCTTTACTCGTATAAAAAATATTATTTGATACCGAAAGTGTTGTGGCCAGGCTTGAAGAATCTATGAATAGCCAAACTGGAGTTTTTCTAGTCAGACAATTTGCCGCGGAATTGATTCTTGAGATACCAAATTGTTATTGGAATAACTGAACCTGTTGAAAGCAAAGAACTGTAAGGATTTTTACTTTCGCAATAAAAGTAATTGCTTCGAACCGTTTAGGCGACCAATTTCTTTTATTTAATAACAGACTATTTTGAAGAGGAAGTCGATAGAGGTAGATAGATTCGTATTTATTTTCAGGAGCTTCAAGTACGCGATAAACCATCTTGAATGTTCAATTACAATATTTACGTTTTCATCTTAACATCTGGAACGAAAAAATAAGCTATAGCCAAGTCGTTGATTCATATTTATTCAGTAGTGACCATCATATATTTTATACTATTTAGATAATGGGGGTTCTTTGTGCATGTGATTTGAATGTTTGTGAAACCCCCGCGACACAAGGATTAAATTACTTAGTGCGGGCGTCGTTTTTATAAAAAAAAAAAAAGAGATAACTTGTGACCGCAAAATTTGAATGTGAAGTGTGTATTTGTGTGTGCGAGGGAGGTGTATGTAGAGCTGCCTGTCACTAGTAAAATAAATGTGATACACTTGCCCCATCATCACAATTAACTTATTGTATTTCCTTTAGGTCGTTTCTAATAAAAAGGCTCATGATTTCATCTAATAATCCAATAATCGTATCTCATTTCTAGACAAACACAATATTTTAATTGCCACAATTTTCCTAAGAAAAAGATCTATTCAATTAAAAGTTACACTGGAATTGTTATTTGTGTATTTATTTTGTGGTTCGAATATATCAAATTCATTACACATTGCGAACTAATTGCCCATATGTTAAGATATAGAAGTGAATATGCTTCCGATTTGTTAAATAGGTCAAAGGGAACATATACAACCTTGACCCGCGTTGCGCATCGTTATCCCTTTATTTCGTATTAGACATTCAATGTGTGCATTAACTGTGTTAGAATCTTCCTCGAACGAGTCAATACGAGACTAAGCTGTATTTTATAAATAAAAGTTACATCAACATTCATTTGTTTGATTAGACACTAAGTGCTATTTACACAGGACCCTTTTATAAAAGGTCTTCATTAAACGATTTTGTGTTGATACAACAACAAAAAATATTCGTTTTATGATAAAGCCAATCTTCGCACCCATTCTGAATTATAATGTTTTAATTTAAGAATCAGTTTAATATTTCTTAATTTTATTACTTCTTTGACCAAGAAATTTTATATATATAATTATAATTGGCAAACACATCTACAGGTATTTACATATTTTTTGCACATGATCTTCAAAAGATACCTACGTACTACCTAACCTACCTACCTTAATTGAGCATAAATTCAAAGTTAGATAATATTTTAATTTCTAAGTAAAAACTAAGAAAAAGTAGGTAAGTAATACAACAGTATTTCTTAGACGTTTGGTATTTTAGTCATACAGAGTGTGATTGTAATCTATATATATAAAACTCTTCCGTTACTGACTGACTGACTGACTGACTGACTGACAGACAACGCACAGCCGAAACTACTGATCGTAAAGAGCTGAAATTTGGCATGTGTGTTTGTTGGAAGGAGTAGGCTACCACTAAGAGAGGATTTTTGGAAATTCCCCCCCAAAGGGGAGAAAAGGGTGATAAATGACAGACAACGCACAGCCGAAACTACTGATCGTAAAGAGCTGAAATTTGGCATGTGTGTTTGTTGGAAGGAGTAGGCTAACACTAAGAGAGGATTTTTGGAAATTCCCCCCCAAAGGGGAGAAAAGGGTGGTAAATGACAGACAACGCACAGCCGAAACTACTGATCGTAAAGAGCTGAAATTTGGCATGTGTGTTTGTTGGAAGGACTAGGCTACCACTAAGAGAGGATTTTTGGAAATTCCCCCCCAAAGGGGAGAAAAGGGTGATAAATGACAGACAACGCACAGCCGAAACTACTGATCGTAAAGAGCTGAAATTTGGCATGTGTGTTTGTTGGAAGGAGTAGGCTACCACTAAGAGAGGATAATTGGAAATTCCCCCCCAAAGGGGAGAAAAGGGTGGTAAATGACAGACAACGCACAGCCGAAACTACTGATCGTAAAGAGCTGAAATTTGGCATGTGTGTTTGTTGGGAGGAGTAGGGTACCACTAAGAGAGGATTTTTGGAAATTCCCCCCCAAAGGGGAGAAAAGTGTGGTAAATGACAGACAACGCACAGCCGAAACTACTGATCGTAAAGAGCTGAAATTTGGCATGTGTGTTTGTTGGGAGGAGTAGGCTACCACTAAGAGAGGATTTTTGGAAATTCCCCCCCAAAGGGGAGAAAAGGGTGGTAAATTGAAAATGTTTATTTCTCAATGGATTCACTTAAATCTTTGTATGTAGGTTCCACCAGTGAAGCAAGTGAGCATAGCATATGTATAAGTGAACATAGCATTTTTTAGACCATGATTTCATGGAGACATATTTCTAATATAATAAAAAATTGATTTTTTCATGTTTGTTTACACATGTAATCGATAGACCATGGAACAGGCGATAACTAAGTGAAAAACCCAAATTCTGACGGAAGTCATTACTCCACGCGGACGAAGTCGCGAGCAAAAGCTAGTTATCTATATAATATGAAAACGTAAGCCTACCAAATTACATTTGAAATTATTATTTTCTTTCATTTATATTTTATTTGGTTATTTATTTCAATTGTTTTATTTTAGACCGAAGAGAGATTAAATCTAATTGATGTTAACCTGTTGCCGCTCGTTGGGCAGCTCAGTAAATTGTTGTCTCTAAAGATTTTAATTTTAATTTCCACCTCAATTTTACAAAACGTTACTGTAATGATGGAATAATTCTAGTGTATTCTCTTGTAGAGTACTTCAAACACTTAAAATATAGTTTTGTCGGAAAGTTTCCATAAAATGTTAAAATAATACAAACATTATTACCTTGTTTCAAAGCCTTAATTTATAACAATGCTTCAATGAAGTAGCCTTAGAGAAGCACTTATGAATAGTATTCTTGAAGCCTGCTCCATAATATTATATGAGCTTATTATAATGAGGGTCCACTTTGTATTTATTTATTCAGGAACCAACTTATTACTACACATACAAATAAAATTTTAAATGATAATACACAAAAATAGAAAAAAAAATAGCAACAAAGTGAAATAATATAGACTACCTTAACCTTTGTTAAATTGATTGATCTGGCTGAGGCAATGGACTCAAAGTATATATTGAAGAAAGGAAGAGGAAATAATTACAAAAAATGTTCCACCTCCTCGATCGACTAAATCTGTCTCATGCCGCATATGTAAACTGCAATGCTTGGGTTTTTTATTCTGAGTAGCCGCCGACAGAGTCCTGTTTAACCTTCATTCAAGTCGGCGGGTTTTAAATGGAGAGGGAAAAGATTTTTAAATTTATATCTATGGTGGAAAGTATTTTGCATGTTCTAAATATCTATGAGCTAGCTACGCTTATTAAGCAAGCTTTTATCGCGAGCTTTGAGCGCGGCGAACGAATCAAGAAATTCCGTAACGAAAAAAAACCTAACACCCCCCACTCCACCTACCATGTAGCTCGGCCGAGCGTTCGCCGAAGCTCGCACGGATCGAGACGAGCTGCTAAATCGGACGAACACGTAAGCAGCTGTTTGTGAGAAAATATATAGGTGTACTGACAGGTATCTCTCATAATCCCCTAGTGCCACATTTTTATTTTTTATATTTTATTGTCAATCATAAAGTTTTCTTTTTCCATAGTTTTTTTTAATAATAAATTTAATTATGGCCCTTGCTTTCACCCGCGTAAGTACCGTTTCCGTAAAACAAGTGATACTGATATATCACAGTTTTTTGTCTCACCCACATTTCATATGCTCATTTTTTATACTTATCTTGTACTGATAGGAAACACAAAAAAGTATTATTCAATTTGGTGCAGTCGTTCGGAAGTTATCGGTATATAAAAAGTATCTCCGAAATGTACGCTCACGTACATTTTGGATATACTTTTTATTTTTAAAGATTCTTCTTTTATTTGGTTTTTTACTTCTATAGTTATAACTGCCCTATAAGCCTAACTTTACTTTTCTGATGCTGAAATATAGTTACATACAATATGTTTAATATAATTATGATGAGATAGAGCATCACAAATGTTTGTTTAGACTCACTTTCGTAAACGAATGATACAAAATAATATCCTGATTTTGCATTATTTTATTTTACTTTGTGGGACGATGATGTTTGAAGAGCTCATCTATACTATACTTATAATAAATCTGTAGAAGTGAAAATTCTGTACATTGAAAATATAAAAAAAATTAATGGCGGGGTGTGTTACTAGACCGACACCGAACCCAAAAATGTGATTAAAAAAATTTTTGTCTGTCTGTCTGTCTGTCTGTCTGTTTGTTCAGGCATCACGCAAAAACTACCGGTTCGATTTCGATGAAACTTGGTATAATTGTTCTTTAATATCCTGGGCACCACACTGGGGAGTTTTTATCCCGGAAAAGTATATACAATAAAAAACAAACTTAATTTTGCGGTTCGATCCCTAGACCCGAATACTGTACCAACCGCAAATAATAAGTTTGTCGTAGTTTACGTCACCCGCAGTGGAGTTCACTAAGGGGCGCTGCGCACGGCTAAGATACTATAATTATTTATCTATACTAAGTATATATAATTATATAATATTATAAAGCTGAAGAGTTTGTTTGTTTGAACGCGCTAATCTCAGGAAGTACCTACTGATCCGATTTGAAAAATTCTTCACTTTCACTGTTAGATAGCCCACTTGAAGGCTATAGGGTACTTTTCTTTTGGAAATCTATCCCCTATGGGGGTGAAATAGGGGTTGAAAGTTTGTATGGGAAGTTCGGTATTTTCAATGATAGACACATGAAATTTTGTATACGGGTTTCTGGATAGAAATAAATAAAGACGTATTTCAGCGATTTTAAAAATCATCCCCCTAAGAGGGTGAAAAAGGGGTTGGAAGTATGTAGGCATATGAATTGTGTCGTTTTCAAATATAGACACATTCAATTTCATACAAGGGTTATTAGTTAGAAATAAATAAGATGTATTTCCGAGATTTTAGAAATCTACCCTCTAAGGGGGTGAAATAAGGGCTGAAATAGTTGGTATGTGAAGTTCAGTATTCTCAAAGATAGACAGATGAAAAGATAAATAGATAAGATAATGACCATCTAAGACATATCTATAATGACGACTCCCGTGGTCGAGTGGCGTTCACTCCGGTTTTTAAGGTGTCGCCAGCTCTAAGGTTCCAGGTTCAATCCCCGGACGGGTCCATGTAGAAAATCACTTTTATACATTGTCTTGAGTCTGGGTGTTTATGGTACCTTTTTTGTCTCCGATTTCATAACACAAATGCTTTTGCTACTTACTTTACTTTTATTATTATTTTAACGCCATAATATTAGATGAAAATTTTTCTTCTCTTTACTTTACGCGCGAGCGAAGCCGCGGGCAACAGCTAGTAGTTAAATATAAGGTACACGGATTGACCGATAACAAAGTTTAAGCTACGTGCAAACAAACCGAGTGTCTCCGTTCCGAAAACCTTAAAAAGATCGGATGAATTTACGAAAGAAAAGAAAATTGAAATCTGATATCTTACAGAACGGGATCGACATCGGCGTGTGTAATGTAATCCTAAGTAACATAATATTTTCTTTTAGGTATTTCGTTGAAAGTATAATATGTATCTCGAAGGTACCTATGTATGTACCGTAGTCTTCTTATACAATTTTATCGATTTTTCAACCTTTTTGGTACTCGCTATTTACTCGTATTATTTATGCTAGCTAAAATATAATATATATTTTTTACTAAAATATTAGGTATCTACCGCAGGCGGAGTCGCGAGGAACAGCTAGTGAAATATAAAATACGTAAAAAAAATATATTAGTACATTATAAATTGAGCTTGATTTAATTTCATAACTTGTTAAGTAATATAATTATCCTGTATTATTATTACAATCATAACCACAAATTGATTTCCGCGGTTAATCTTGCGGAGTTCCCGTTCCGATTTTTTTATATAATAATAAATACAATATTAAGTTCGCAACTACTAATCGCTTTTGTTTCAAGTTAAAAAAAAGAACAAGCTGATTTATACGCAGCGGTTTTTTTCTTAACTGTACCATTTTCATCCTCGTGTAACTTCCAAACAAAAGGTCGGATTCGAATACTTACAGAGGTATTTTCACGTTCAAAATCAACCTTGATTATGAAATCATCCGTATTTTGATTAATTTTATTTATTGTGACAAACTTAAATAATATATTGTATTTTTTAGCGAATGATTAGCACTATAAACATCGCAATCTTTTTTAAAACAATTTCTAAAAACATTTTGAGGCGAAAAAAATACTTTTACATTGGGTTAAAATATTACTATATATGTACATACAGTTTTACGTCGTAGGTAGAATCGTATCCAGACTTTTTAATATTTAACGATGGCGGTAATAAGAGATTAGCCGTCGTAATGCACATGACACGTTTTTAATTATTTTTGGTGTAGAATACTGGTTGAATATTGATTATTGATATAAAAAAATTGGTATACAATTTTTATTAATAATTTAAAGCTGGAATTCTGTAAAGCGATTATACCAGATGCACTTTTCTACTGGATAAATATACACTTTTAGTAATACCCTGTACATGGTCATCGTGGCAACAGTGGGTCACGTGTACTGAGCCAGAGCCCACTTACAGCCACGTGTTATTGCAACATTGAAGAACTAGTCATTTATTTGCATTATTCATTACAAGAAATTAAAAATTATAAAATTATATTGCATATATTTGTCTAAATAAACTATTCTACAAATTTGAATCTGCTTCGTTATTACCCATTCATTCGTATAACTTTTCATTACTGCAACGAATAACAAGTTGGTAGCAACGATTGGTTTTTTAATAAAACCTAGATATTAACAAACCAATCGTTCCGCCCAATATTGCAATAACAACTTTTAATATCGTATGAAATGTTCAACAATATTATTGGAACTTCAAACAGGAACATATTTTGGGACTTTTACGTAGTTTTAATTTTGTCTGAACATCAAAGCTTTATATAAATTTAAAACGATTACCTTTTTTATTTTAAAATTTAATGAACTATATTAATACAAAAATACACTGTTTCAATCACGCGTCTTCGCTGTTGACGTTGTTAAATAAATTGTATGGTGTAACGGCAAGTTATATTAAAATATTACTAGCAATGTGTGTCGTATAGAATTCTTTTAACCCCTCAAGCTAAGCTTAATAATTTAGTTACATTGCACTACCGACATGAACCCACTCGGGGTTCATGTTGGTAGTGCTATGGGTGGGTTTCGATCTGACAACCACAATATGATCGCAAGTCTGACGCACTACCTCTTAGAAAACGGCCGTTTCTAAAATTTAACCTTACCATTATAATGGTTGTTCTAATCTATCTTTAATATATTTTTTGTAGACCTATATAAGAGGAATAATTCTACCATATATTATATTTTTTTGTTTTATCCCCCAAAGGGCAGCGTTTTCGATGAAAGCTGACAGACAGCTTATTTTTTTGCCGACTTCTTCAACAAATATTTTGTAATCAACAAACATAAAACTTTCCTTTTATCTCACTATCTATTCGTGAATAACTTTTGAAAAGTTGTTTGGTAATTTTTCGGTGTTTCGAGTTCAGACAGACAAGCGGACGTGGCCAACTTTAATTTATACTATGTCTGTAAAAAATTCAAAAAATGTGCTCCTAATAAATGGTTAAACGTACGTTAAGCGACGGTACGAGACGTTTCCTCATAAAGATTTTTACGAGAAATCGTCTGATGAATCGTGAAACGAGATGCGAAATATTTTATCGAACCAAATATTAACATATTATTTCATAAGGAATTCTCTGAAAGTCGACCATAAGGTAATGCAGGAAAGTGCGTGCTGCATGCACTGAAGAAAGTCATAACATAGCTGCATACATATTATAAATATAGTACATAGTCATCATCATATAGTAGGTTGATAGTATTTATATTTTCTTAATAGATAACACAAAGTCGGGTTGGTTACAACACTTATAACTCGAGAACGGGTGGACCGATTTTCATGAACTTTGTTTTATTGGATTCGTCTCCGTCCCGAATAGTAGAATAAATAACGGGAACGGGAACTTCTAACGCGGGTGAAACCGCAGGGCACAGCTAGTAACATATAAATTTACATTAATTAAAAAAATCCCCGTGTTCAATTTGCCAATGTTTGTCGATACAAGTGAATTTAATATAGTTTATAACATTCATTTGTTTCATTCCTGTCCAAAACATTTGTATCCTGAGTTTTGACTGAATAATTAATTGTGTTGGAAAAAGCTATTAACCAATTTCATGAAATTCGTTTACGTAGGTATTCCTATTTTTTGTACGTCCCTTTATTTATTAATACTTTAACAGAATAAAATGAAGGCTGGAAAAAAACACACTTAGGCATAAATTGTTATTTTTCGGTATAAACTAATAGAGCTAAAAAAGTATTTGTAGGCTATAAAAACATTGTTTATTTATTTACGAGTGACGAATCAATTAGATACATCTTGCCGTTCGTGCCGGGGCCTAAAAAATTTTCTCTGGTGTTTGACAGTTTTACTGATCGACCGCGCTGCGACTAACGTGTTAAGTTTGCACCGGATTTCACACATCAGAGATTCAGGAAATTGGCAGTGCACATCGTAATGTTTATTCCTTTAATATAAAAGGTGATGTGCAGAACATCTCACGGTAAACGAAGTCTTTCGAAGGTCCGACTTATTTCATCATTTTACATTATAAAAAACAGCAACAGACATGTTGTAGATACACTGTTTTTTATAATGTTTGATAAATTGTTAAGATAACTGGTGCTGTCTATAACACCTCACCTTAAACTTGGTCTTTCATAGGGCCTACGTATTTCATCATGTTTTAGGTAATTTGATACTGTTTATTTTTATAATATTTGTTAAATAAATAGTTAATAAAACATGGTGAGAAGTAGTTCTGGAGCTGTTTTATTCGAATTACAAACAAATAAGTAGGTTATATGGAATATTTAGGACACTTTACTGATAAGAGTCCCGTATTGAGTGTCAAATTTTAATTACGATTAACTTTTTATCAAACCTATTAATTATATTATCTAGACAAAATTAGAGAATGCTGATTTATAATTTTAAATATACCTTGACCCTTACCAAGGGTCCAACATAATTTTGATATTGAAAAGTCAGCTTGGCTTTGACACCTATTGAGGTGATGACAAAATTTATCAGTTCACGAGATTTTTTTAGACGTTCACTAAAAATCTTAGACATCGTTCTCTAATGCTTTTTCAGTAGACAGTCAAAAGTTTCCGTGGCCGCAAATAGATATATTGTATTGTAGGTACCATCGATAAGTTTTTATTTGTTAAAGCCCTAGACAGACTGCTATTGTTTCCCCACTTAGGCCCACTGCAAAACCTCACGCACTGTCCGTAACATGTTCCAGCAAAATAGGTCTTGCAAAGAGTCTACGTAAAAAGTACATAAAGAAGTTCTACAGAACAGTCAATGTACAGATAATTTAATAGCTGAATAATTAAATAACAGCCAACGTTCGTTAGGGTGTTTACTCGTTAGGACGATTTGAAATGTTGTATTTATATATTAAATAGAGCGACAGTAAAAATTGGCACATTCACGATTATGTAAAAAAACCCATATACCTTGCGTCGTCCAGCCGTTTAAGCGCAAAATAAACTAAAGTGGATTGATGACACCTCATGTGACCCAAGGGCTGGTGTTTACCTTGATCAGCGGTTAAGTATTGCCATTCAACGTGGCAATGCTGCCAGCCTTTTATGGACACACTTCCGGTCGACAGCGATGTGGAAGAGTTTTTTGATGCTATTTTTAGTTTTAGTTTTGTTTCATTAATATAGTTTAGTATTAAGAGTGTTTTTTAATTCAATATTTTAGTTAAGTTCATAAATAAATTAAATATATTATAGTATTATAATCCTCAGTGACCTGAATAAAATGGATTTAGATTCGCGTATTCACGGGAAGCATGGCACGACGTCATGGCAGTGCAAGAAAAATATTGTACGATGTTTTTTTACGTTTTCATTTTCAATATGAGGCACAATATGTACAATCAGTAATCAGATTGAACAATAACACACGAGCTTGTGTTGTAGTTTACATTGTTGCGGGCAATATTGACTAATGTTCTGTTCAATAATTAATTGGCGCCTATTAAACTTTCGATCAATTATGCGCATTGAGGTTTATTCAACAAATAATTGGTTTTTACGAATGAAGATGGAATTGTTATTAAATTTTCAACTTTAAAATGATTTTAAACGTTGGGAATAAAAGTCTGAATTCAGATAATCTTTTTTCATGGAAAGTATTTCGTTTTTGATATGTGGTAGAGATAAAAAAAGGAATGATGTTATTCAATTTTTGGCCGATTCAGTTACGTCCAAAATCCTTGTATGATAAGTTGAAGTAAGGTCTCTCAGGGTCCACAAAGTCACTTAATTATAATTTATTATATACATTGTATTTCATGTTATAAACTACATTTTGTAACACGGGTACCTACAAAAAAAAAAAACGAAGTGTTTGTTTTTAAAATCGATTCACTCGGTATATCGATTCGGCGAGAACTCGATACTCGTAATCGTAAACCTGCGGAAATTTTCTGTTTAAACAGAAATGTTCTGCGTGTGTGTGTGTGTGATAATAATAAAATGTTAATCGCAACTTAGTTTGATATTGAACGAGACAGTCTCTCAGTTGTTTGAACTGTCACTTAAAATTCTGATTTAAGCAGGTAACGCAGTGTAAACCTAATTGTGACATGATAGGAAACAACTTTAATGTATTCAACTTATGTCATCACGTGTACGTGGGTGTAGTACCTATTGACATAATGAAGATGTGCAAGTTAGGAAAGCTTTCGTACAGTTCATAAATGAGTTTCTACGATAAAGTAGGTAAGGTTATAAGTATATAAAATAGCAGTTTTGTATTCTATATCCACTTTTCAAGTTTATATCAAGTGTAAAATCTCACAATCATAGAATCAATCGAACCATGCCTACCTATATAAAAATATAACATGAATATAACGAAACGAAGAACCTTATAGTTCCATCTCTTATCCTCTAATTATTATCAATTAAAACATTTTAAATCAATCATTTCTTGCTATGACAACCAATTTTAATTAAATTATCAGTCCATTTGAACTTATCAAAACTTAAAGTATCATTTTGAACGTCTTCAAAAGACGAACCTCCGAACGGACGAAATATAATTGGAAAAGCCGTAATTGTAAGTGTAACAAATGTTCTTATTAAAGGGATCCTTGCATTGGTGTAAATAATAGCTTTTAGAAAGTTGTACTCCTTTATCTCGCTTAATTGCTCGAGGAGCTACATAATGTAGGGTTTTAATCAACATTCGGGACTCGATTATTGATTCATGTTCAATAAAAACGTCGCAATTGACCCCAGTGCTGCTATGAATAATATACATGCAATCAAGCGTTACGTCACTGTCATCTTAAGTGTAGTGCTCGAGTGTAAAGCTGTATGTGGCCTGAATAGTTAGATAGGTAGTGCTTAACCTACGTACTGTCACTTCGATATATTTTCCAATATAAATAAACTCTAACTCAAGGGATATTCGTAAAACGGTGGGTGTAGAAGACAAAATTAATAAGTGTCTCGGATCTCGGCTGGTATTTGCTTCATCTTCAGTTATTCGATTTGATTAAAGTATTAAGAAATTTAATTCTGTTTTATATAATGAATTGTAAATAATTCAAAATTATTTAATTTCGACCTATGGTTTTGGTTGGTTATTGTTGTTAAAACGGATGATTAAAATTTTTCAGTCAGGCGATATATTTACATATTTAAAATATCTCGCATAGTAATATATTGTAACGTAATCAAATAGTAACGGAGAAGGTACCTACCTCGTTATATATTTTGGACGTACATAAAAGTAATACAATTCTTTACACCCGGAAATTAAAACAGCCTTTAAAACTGATGATGTCCGTTAAATTTAATATTGACGTCATAAACAAGACGTCAAATACTCAGAAAATTAAATATAGGTACACTTGAGAGAAGTAAAATTGAACACTCTAAATTAATTTGTTGAGGCAGTATTTTCATAAATAATTTCTAACTATAATTTATATCAGTTGTCTGGTTACCATAGTACAGGCTCTTTCAAGTGTGGGATCAGATGGCTGTTTGTGAGATGTCCCAAGATATTATTACATTATTATTATATCAAATACAGTGTTGTGTTCAAAATACAAAATATAAAACCCAACCCACGGGTAAAATTAACCAAATTCGCTTAAGAGAGTGAAATGAAAATCCTTGATCAAATTAATAAGATTGTATTGCGATTCCTAGCCTTAATTACAGCTCTATATTGGTTTTTCATGGACCGTATTAATTTTACCATGACATCTTGAGGTATTTGGCGTAGGAGTTCGTGAGCGTGCTCTGCGAGCTTGGTACTTATAATTTCCCGGTAAGTCTGATGCTTACAGTAGATGTATGATCACGTTATCCTTCGGTATGCGACTCAAAATGGGAGTCGGACTCCCGACCGAGTGTTCCGTACAAAAAACATATTTTATCATGTTTTAATTACCCATGTGTAATTTTCAAATCTTTTTCCTGTATTTGCAGTTAATAAAGATATTATTTGCCAAATTTCAAAGTTCTAAGTCAAGGGGAATTACCCTTTAAATGATTCCCTTGATTAGTCCATTCCATACTTTTCTTTGCGGTTTAAACGGATGTATCTTTTTACGTTAACTTAGAAGTTAAATTTTTTTATAGCATTAAAAGACTGCAGATCTAAACGTATGGCTTTAATTTCAACTCGAAGCTTCCACGCGTTCCCGAGATAAAGAGTTTTTACAGACGGACGGACGGACAGACAGACTGATATCGAAGAGATCCTATAGGGGTCCTTTTTTACTTTTGGGGTACGGAATCCTAAAAAAATACGTTTGAATACTTGAGGGGTACCTAATGGTGCAAAAAGTGACAACGCAAACGAAAGAGGATAGGGAATAAGGTGACAAGTTGGTTTTGTTAGATTTTTATTTTGAGTCTTTGTTGAGACAAGTTTGTATATTTTAAGTTTGTCCATGATTCGAACTCAGTTTATATAAGATTTTGGAAAAATACAGTTACAAACTAAATTATAAGTGACGTGTAATAATGCTCGTAAGTGTATTTTGTAGTTACGTTTCAAATGTAAATGAATAATTCATAATATAAAAGAAAGCCCTTGAAGCCACGTTAGCTGGAGCCTGGAGCTGATAGGACATGAGAAAACGACACCACCATTATTATTCATACCTACGACGCGACGTTCGCTAGGGAATCAAGTTATCCGAATCATATCTCTTCGAATGAAAATTGATATGAACTAAAATTATATTTCTACCACTGTGTCTAACACGTGCCGGCGCTGAAAAGAATCAGTTTATGTGGAACATGTTCTTTATAAAAAGATCTTGTGATTTATTCAACCGATTTTTTATAAAGAAGGAGGGTGTTTTTTTTATGTTTTTTTGCTTCATAACTTCGTCATTTATGAACCAATTTAATTTTGTCTTGACTTGATGATGGACTTCGGAGATATGAGATAGAACTTCTCATAGATGCACTGCATGACCCTCGATCATAAGAAATAGGTAATAACATTTTTTAGGGTTCCGTACCCAAGGGGTAAAACGGGACCCTTTCAGGTACCTACTTCGCCGTCCGTTCGTCCGTCTGTCACCAGACTGCATCTCATAAAGCGTGATAGTTAGTTTTTCACAGATGACGTATTTCTGTTGCCGCTAAAAATAAATACAAATAGGTAATAAAAACCAGACTAAAATAAATATTTGGGAGCCCCAAATTCAAAAGTGACTCTTTGGCTCGATTTGGCTGATATTGATAACGGCAATATGTAGACGCTTGAAATGTTAATAGAATATTTAATTATATATTCACTTTGAAAATTAAATTAAAATAAGAGTAATGTTCGAGGGGGGCTCGCATGCAACAAACGTAATTTAATTGCTTTTTTTTATAGATAACAGGACGGAACTCTTCGTGCGCGACTTGGCCGGTTTTTATATATTACTAGCTGACCCGGCGAACTTCGTACCGCCTAACAGTCAATGAATGTCGTGTTACCTTTTAGCTGAACTAATTTAGGCTTTGATGAACGTAATACAATGATACAAAATAAAAATACAGATACTAAGATATCAAAAAGTATTTTATCTATATATTAATACGTGATGCCAAAACTTTGGACCCCTTTTTACGAAAATTGCGCGGACGCAGGAGCATAAAATTTGGCACACTTATAGTTTATGTGTAGGAGAAGTGGAGAACGCTAATATTTTTCAATAATAATGCTTATAAAGTACATTAAATCAATAAATAAAACATTACCCACACTACCATGCATTTCACACACACATGTTTGTTTTGTTTTTCATTGACTGCTTACTGACATTGACATAAATAAGTGGTTTAAGTTTTTATATATCCGAATATAACGGCCAAGGACATTTAGCAAACGATAAAAGAGGTTTTACAAAAAACATTGTTTGCAGAGAAGTTTGCAATATGCGATAAAATATGCTCTAAATGGATAGTATTTTCCTCTTATAGCATGTTTTCTTTTAATAAACATTTTTTAAATAGATATTCTTTATTTTACTTCCTTTTAATTTCATATAATTTGTTCAAAAAATAAATTGGCAAATAACAGTCTTGGTCAAATGTGTGGTTATAGTAGTTTAGTTTTCGACAGTAGAACCTTAATAATGTTTGAATATTATATTTTAATAATGTATATTAAGTCACTCACAATTTAAATTTATATTATAAGGTCGAATTTCGACCATTGGGCGACCACTAGTTATGATAAATATCTGATAACTAATATTGATCTGTACGATAAGCTCGACGATTTCTCGTTTCCAACCTAGCCGTTTCACGGGCTGCCTCTCTTTCCTCTTGTGTTTGAGAGGCACGAATTAAAGCCCTTCTTCGCTCCATACTAACGCGGCGCTCTTCTCGTGCAATGTCTCGTTCTTCATCAGATAATTGACTCGCGATGTTCCGTTGCCTAATTGCAGTACTGCTTCGCTGGGAAAGATTAGATCTTCTAGGACGTGGCACTGTTACTAATACTATACTGAATATGTACTCGCACAAAACCACGCAAAACAAACAAATATAACAGTAGCTGAACTTTCGTGACATAGACATTGATTGACAATAGTTTAGATCATAGACTACTACTTTGGATACTGCCCTTTTTATTCAAATCTGCTTAATACACCTTTCACCTTTTTATTTGATTAAAAAAAATACAGACAAAAGTTTATTCACCCTTTTTAAATAATTACACAAAATACATTTCTGAACGCATGCATAAATGTCAATCACAGTATTTGCTAGGATGACAGAAGGAAAACAAATGTTTGACAGGTACGAAACTAAGGAACATAATTAAATGGAAAATGATTCATTTTCATAAATATTTATTCGTCAAGTTTTCATTGTTTTTAAAATGTATTCTGCTATTCAGGGCGGAGACAAATCCAACGAAACAAAAACCATGAAAATTGATCCAGCCGATCTCGAGTTATAAGTGTTGTAACATACCCGTCTTTCTTTTATATATATAGATTTTCAATGACTGAAAACTACTAAGGAAGAAAGGGAAGGGGTGCGTCGATAAATTCCAAAATTAAATATGTCGCGTGTGGTCTCCTGACTTTTCATGAGAATTTCGAATATTATTTCTAAAGCTATTCAAGTGATCGCGCCTGGGAGTCTTCTTCGCATGACGATGAAGTGGTGATGGTAGGTACAACTCCTCAACGGTTAGTTATTGAGGGATCATTAAAATAATTATTACGTAAAGATAGTTGTAATCTTTCAGGTATGTCACGTTAGCTGATATTCCTTTAAAGTTTGAAGAAAAATCAAGGTCTCCCCGTGGTGCAACTCAGTGAATTATTTCTCAAGTTATATGAAGTCTTTCGGTTAGGTAATACGTACCTACGATAATTTACATCAAAAATCGAAAAAAAAAAATTAACTTAAAAATATAAATATAGCTGACTTTAAAAAAAACATCTAACAAAAATCCCTTAAATCACGTAGAAGCGAAAAATAAACTGAATTGTTCATTTTCCTTATTTACTCATTTGTTTTGTGGCACCGACTTCAAACATAGGTAATATACTGATCTGTTTGAAGTCCGACTCCAATTCAGCGCAATCCAAGCCATCTACATTTCATATTTAACGAACAGTACAAATATATTATTATGATACTGTGTATCAACTGAAGTAAGTAATAAAAGCGCTTGCCGGTCGTTTTTTATAAGAATTAAATTTTGGTAATGCGCACCTAGACTCGTTTGATGAGTAAATATAGGTACTATCTTTTCTTGCTTGTAGATGCGCCTTGCGGAATTACTCGCGATTTATCAGATTACATAAGTTTTCAGGTTGAAAAGTAGCGTATGAGTTAATCCAGAGAGTTAAATAATTACATCATACAACACCCTGGATGCCTACATGCTAAATTTTATCAAAATTGGTCAAGTCGTTTGAGAATCAAGAGGTAACAAACATTATACACTCACAAACTTTCGCCTTTACACTGTTATTGTGACTCGATAGTGTGGTCAAACTTTTTGATTTTTACATTTAGGTAAGACGGGGCCAAAGTAAATAGGTATTGGATACTTATTTCAAAGCGCCACGGGCCCCGACTTCAAACCGATCAGTTGGTAACTTAACAATTGAGTAAATAAGGTAAAAGATTAAGTCTGTTTATTTTTAGCCTTTGAGTGGTTTAAGGTGCGGATTTTTTTAATATTCATGATGTTGGTTTATTTATTTTTTTCAAAGTGTATTTCACTGTTTGTTTTATACGTATCCGAAGCTGATTTCAGTTCGGCATGGGTGCCGACTTCAAACCGATCAGTTGGTAACTTAACAATTGAGTAAATATGGTAAAGTCTGTTTATTTTTCACTTTTAAGTGGTTTAAGGTGCGGAATTTTCGTTTAATATTCATGATATTGATTGATTTATTTTTTCAAATATTAATTATTGCTGTTCGTTTTATAGGTATTTTAAAATTGGGTAAAATATTAAAATGGTACTAGAATAAGTCTTCTGGTAATAGATACATATGGAATTATGAAAGTTTTTTTCAGAAAGCTTGAAGCGGAGGACTACAGATCAATCAACTTGAATTAAATTCAAATTTATATCCCTCATGAAGGATTTATATGTTCCTGAGTCTCTGCGACCTAATTATTCCAAAACTCGGCCCATTATTATTCCATCGACAATGACGATGACGATCGATCGATTTTAACAATCAATCAGACTGGATGCCAGAATAGTAATAACTAGTCTGTCAAAGATAGATATAATATATGACATTCGGGACCAATGACTTAACATGCTTTACCTTATTCAGATTACTACAGAGAGAATACTCCTAAAGGTATACGTTCCTATGTTTTGTATGTTTCATAGTTGAGCTCCGGTTCCGACCTTTGATATTGACACCTACCATAAACTATTTAAATGTTCGGACTGTGATGCGTGATAGTCTAGATATTAAATGTTGAAAGATGAAGTATCTATAGAATAATACAAATCCAGTTTAACGGTATTGGATTCATTGAAGAAAAGTGTGGGCGCTACGTATTTTGGGAATGCCTTGATTAATTGTTTAAGTTAAATAAAAGAGTGATGTTCCAGAGATTTTGAATTAAGCTAATTCTTTTACTTTAATAAATTTAAGCGATCTGCTAAATTCAGTTAATTGTTTTTTATCAGGTTGCAGAATGGTGAACGTTATACTAGGTATAGTCCATCATAAAAATCTTGATCTGGAGACCATGGTCATTTGCAAATGATCTGTCATCACATTCCTAATAAAACACCTTGATAGGGTTGGGCGATAAAAGTTGGACATACACAACCTATCCGTAGTACGGAAGACCGCATTAAGTATTTTCTATAGTCATACATTACAGCAATTCGTGGGTAATTAAGATAAAAAAAGATTACCTATAAATGAATGTAAAAATACTGTGTGTAAAACTCCTATATCCATCCAGGCATGACATCGCGCTATGAAAACGCATCACGATTAACATAAATGCACGTAGGTACCTCTAATTTGAGGTGAGATGACGTGCTGTAATTGTGAACTGTCGATTACCGTCAGATCAGACATTTTAAGAGACAAAGTTGCGGACAAAATAAAAAACATTGGCGTGACCGTAAATGTGCCATTTTTGGCCCTTGGAGACTCAAGCCGTTTAGAGCCACGCCAAATGGCGCTATTGTGAATGTACCTACTCAATCTCGAAAGCATAAAAGATCAATTTTAGTGATGTAAATATGATATCTATTTTGTTTCAAATAATTACTAAAGCTGATAGTTAACAAGAAACTTCAAACCGTATCAAGGCATAAGAGCTTTCCAAAGACCTTGAGACAGTCGATTAAAACACACTCACATTAAAATGTCCTATATCAACAACAGTATGGTGTTAAACTCACGAAAGGATACTTCTATTATCTCATGATTGTTTAAATGATTGGGTCAACGGCAAACGAAAGGCATTAGGGTCTTATATGCCTTGGCACCTGAAGTGGCTCTCTGGCAGACCATCCTAGAACCGACTAATTTCTGTATTGAACGCCACTCTTATTTGACAAATAAAACCAAATTTAAATGCATATCAATAAAGCAAATAGATTTTATTGATATAGTTTCAAAAAATACCAGATTTTTTAATATCTTTATATGATTTGAATCTATACTATACGCTAATCTCAGGAACTACTACTAACTAATTTTTTTTTATCGCTGTATCTTAGAACACAACTAGACAGTTTAAATAAAACCGAACCCTCTCAGAAATGCCGCCAATTAAAATAATTAACGGAACTAACTATAATATGTTTGCCGTCTTTAATTAGGTACCTACGACAAACTGTTCCTTTTAAAAATGTCCCAGAGTGCAGAAACAAGTATAAACTTGTATAAACAGAAAATTAACGGAGTAATACGTAATCAATACAATGATTACCATAAAAATGGAATTTTAAACAGAATATGCGCCTTCTCATACATACCTTCCAGTATGTGCATATCATTGAGCGTTATGTTTATTCAAAACGCCAGCACTATGCAAAAGTGCATAAATTCTCGACAAGATAACATTCAGATATTTTAGTTAACTATATTGTTAACTAAAATAGTATAACTGATCAGAAAAACTGACCCCCGACCACAGAAAGACATAAGTATTATGTTCAATTTTGGAGCGGCGGTAGCCTAATGACTAGGGCGTCAGAATTGCAATCATATCGTTGCCGGTTTGAATCCCACCCATAGCACTACCGACGTAAACCCTCTTGTAACACAAGCATTTAGCTTAGCACGAAGAGTTAACTAGAAAACTTGTTATGATCGACCCACGTTGCAATTTTACTTTAAAAAATACAACACACCGTTAAAATGTACGACCTACTAGGATTTTTACTGTAAGAGAGATATCTAATGAATAGAATATAATAATTTTCCAACTGAAAATTTAATGAATGTACTTGTAATCCTGTTTAGGAATGACGGGTTATAGCTAGCGGTGACTGCTATATTCCCCAAAGACCGACCGATGACAGAATTAGGTCTTGTGTGATAAATGGCCAACTCATTGTTGTTAAATTCAATTACCAAAGATTATATCATTCATTGTTGAATGTTGAGTAGCAGAAGTCAAATAACCCTTTGGTCAAACTTCATTTCGGTTTAGGTACCTATTTATGTTTTATATAGCAAGTCTATTTCCTTTTTTTCTAAAGTATGTTCTCCTTTTTTAACCATTAGTTGTTGTATTCAATTGTTTCAATGTAATAATCAAAATGTTGATAACTTCTTTAGAAAAAACCAAGCAATCTATTTTAAACCTCGAATAAAGTTATTAGGTATTTTAGATAAAGTAAGTTTAACTTAAGACATGGATCATAGGACTGAGTAGGAAAAGAATGCGCATCCTAGTTCGAGCCCTCACTGGACACTGTTGCCTAAACAGGCACTTGTCCACTATGGGACTGTCCGAAACAAGAACGTGCAGAATGTGCCAGGAGTCAGACGAAACTCCGCTTCATATTCTGACGGACTGTGGACCTTTGATGCGCAAGCGTAGCTTACACTGGGCAAACATATCCTTGGGGATGTAAAACATATCGCCCCCAAAAGCTACTGCGATACCTAGTGGATGTAGGACTTGGTGGCGAACTGTAAAGATAACAGCGGCGATCACAATAGATCGATGACGGTCGCAGTGATTCTGGGGCTGCACAGTCCCAGAATAGCCCCAAATCAAAATAAAAAATAATAATAATAATAAGACATGGCTCGGAATTATAAAATTTCAACCCTTAAATGCCATCTAATATCCGAAATAATAATATTCAATATCAAAGACGGAATAATAAAAAACCAATTAAAAATAATTCCCAAGGTGTACAGCGAAAGGATTTTAAGTACTGAAATTCTCGCCTACTTTAATATAAATCATTATACCTAATATTATTGTTTCATAACAAGTCTGTAGATTAGCTATACGTGCATAAGTATGCACGCACAAGTCTTGTTGTATTCAAACAAAAAAATGTTTTGAAAATAGCGCTTAAAAAGTTCCGACGGCCATAGGTCTCCGTATGTTCATGGTACCGTTACTCATGTAATGGCTCAAATATATGAAAATTATTTAATATTCATCGGTTTTTTTACGAGAATTAGGGTCATCAATATAATGTGAAATACTAATTTGCGATAATCAATAGCAAAACGGAATAAAGGCAGAAAGAAGACTGATAAATGCACCAAAGAAAAACCGTTAGTCTTTTGAAATCTCTCGATAACCTTCCAAAGCTTTGAAGTTTTCCTTTTTAATTATTTATTTCTAAACTTTTAATAATTTCTTACAATATCTCCCAATTATCATTCAAATAACTTACTGTCCCTTTATTTGTATACAAAAAGCTCATCATGAATAGCTATACAAAATTTTCGTTATACAAAAATGTGAAAAGGATAAGGGTGGCTATGGTTCCGTGGGCCTTTATATATCTCAATCCCGGAGGTACCCACTGTAGCTAAGTAAATAGGTGAGTATGAATTTTACTATGTATAACAAAAAAGTACTTGGCAAAAAATTGTTACACCTCAAAACAACACGAAAATTGCCTTAATTAAAATACCTTACTGAAATCTATCCGAACAATACGAAAAACAAAAGATTTAATTCTGTTCAATTCAGATGTATTGAATGAACACAAATAAATATTAAAGTTAAAATTAGAGAGTCAAACATCATACCGTAGGTAATAAAATTGTAAAAACAATTAACCGGTATTATATTGTGTTAAAACGCCTATAATGACCTGATGCCTCTAAAAGCTGTGTGTTATTATTTTTATCGGATAGTAGGTAAGCTACGGCTATTATATTGTTAGCCTTACGTTAGATTCACTAAGGAATTCCCTTGATTTTAACTTTTTAGTTCTCCATTTTCAATTCCCAAGTAACTTTTCTTAAAACCATCCTTCTAATATTGATACTATCCTCCTTCTAATATTTTTTGATTGAATTACTAACCACATTTCTATATTTTAGTTCATCCAGTAATAAAAATTATAAATCCAGTTATAACTAATCATCAATATACAATTCTTTTCAAACTTCTGAACCAAATTGTGCATCATCCTATGAGGGCGAGATATTGTTTTAAATAAGTATAATAATATATTTATTCCAATAACTCAAAGTTCTTTACTTGTAAATAAAGTCAACACAAGGCACAATCTTTACTGCAACGGTGAGCCCGCCCGCCGTCGGCTAGTTTGCGGGTGGAGGGTCTCGTAAAATAAAAATGCTCTTTATTTAGCAATTATTACTCGACACGTTTTATTAAACTTCAGTTTAGTTTTCGCTTTAAAAAGTGGGATTTTATTTAAAACAAATTAATTTTAGTGACATATTAATTAATGTTTTGATTTTAATAAATATTTAAGTAGGCTCATAAAACCGTTGTTTACATAAAAATAAATACAGTTGATCCAAAAATTATTGAAATAAATTCTACAGATTAAATTTTATACAATATAATTTTAGGGAAATTATTATTAAAAAAAATAATATCGTTTTAATTCAAATGGAAAACGTCTTTTAGATGCCCCTACTAGCGTTAGCGTACACGAGTTTTCCCGTAGAACGTAGCACGGCGGAACGTAGCCACATTAATTCGTGGCTCTCGGAACGCTCGCGGAATCGTGAGGTGTGAAACGGCACTTTAGAGCGCGGAGAGTCTTGCGGTGTAGGGTGACGGTGGTGCTGAAATAAAATGGCGGGTGTAGGATGGCCCGGGATTACGGCTGCTTTAACGAAAGTAAAAGTGAGCGTATCGCCCGCTCGATATCGCCCAACCTGTTGCGGCGCCGCGCCCGCCTTACGCACCACCGTGCGTTCAAACTTTTACGCGCCCTTCGTTCACGCTTCGGCGGAAAGCGCGCCTAGTTCTGAACATCTGAAAGTGCTTACCTGAAGTTTGGGGCTCTTGGTTATCAGTTCCGACACCGGAGTATTTTTTAACAACTTTTGAGATAGTTGAAAACAGTTTGAAGCTTGTTCTTGACTGTTGGACAAAACTACATAGCGCGACGAGCGCGCTTGTTCGCGGAGTCTGAGTTCAGCTCGGAGCGTGTTAACACTGAGCCGTCCTGCACGACAATGAGCTGCGAGCGCCGCCGCTGCCGCCGCTTTCCCCGCGCCGCACCTCACCCTCTACCTCGTGTCTAATACCACCTTTCTTGCGTTTTCCCCGGTGGCACCCCAAATTGCTTCAAAAACTATATAGATCAACTCATTAAAAAAAAATATCTTATGATTTTAGGGTTTATTTAATGAGTTCAATTAAATGAGAAAAGTTTTTTTTTCAGTTTACTTTAAATATATATTTTTTTAAATAATCAAATTATTAAGCCGTAATTTCCCTAGATTGACGACAACGCCGCCGAAGTTGACTCAAAAAAAGGTGGCAGGTCGGCCTTAGAGGCCTGCTGTGAGGTTTATTAAGCGCGAGATAAAGGAGCATGGGAAACTATCTATCGAGATCGACGACTAACTAGCGAGAGATTAAGTTTGCGATTTTTATACGGTACCTTCATAATATTACTTAATCTAAATTAAAAGTTTGCCAAAGTCGCATTGGTGCACAAATTTTATGGAACAATTATTTGTAAATAAGCCCTGAAACTCACGTCCAAGATCCAGATTTGAAGTACGCGCTTTGAGTTGGTTAGCAAATGATGGCAATTACGAAAAGAGATTTTCAATCTACTTAGTCCTTATTTTTAATCGTATACAGAAACTATAATTTTATATAACGTACTAGCTGTGCCAGCGACTCCGTTCTCTTGGAGTTCCGGATATAGAAAAATTTGAATTATACTCTCACTCGAACGAAGTGACATAGAGCCCGTAGTATTACAATCACCGTAACTTTTTTTTATGTTAACCGATTTTAATGCAACAACTACTAAATGTTATGAAAACCTGGCCATATTATGTCAGTAAAAACAAACTGAGGACCTTTTATTTAACGATTTTATTATTTGTATGGATTTATTACAACGCGTTGGTTCAAAGAATAGACGTATTTTCGTGCTCACTGAACGAATTCACACGGTCCGCTTATTGTACTGTTTGTTTTGTTTAGTTTAAGTTATCAAGTTACCAGTTTTTATTTTATGTGTAGGTACATATTATGTATTAGGTCCTAAGAACCTGTAATAATAGTTGTATGTGTGTTTAAATAAGTAAATAAATAAAAAATAAATAAAATTACTCCCAGGCTAGATTGCAATTCCCGAACTCTTGAGTATTTATGCGTTACTCAGTGGAGGTTAATTGCGTTATTAATTTTCCGTATTAGACCCACACTAGACACACATGCTAGGCTATCAAAAGGGTATCGAACGATTGATGGATTACAATGCATCATAGCTGTCACATCTATCACCCATCATGCATTTAGTACAAGTCTGGTAAATTCCATTCAATAAAATTGACTTTTTAATAACGTTCCTTATAGCCAGGTACAGCACAATCATTAAACTGTACTTCAATAAATTGAAAAGGGTCCTTAAAAATCTTTCACCGTTCTGCTGTAGCAACCGTGTGACGTTTAATCTATATAAAATGGGAAAAATAATTTATTGAAGGAATATTACCTTTATTTAAAATGAAACGATATCAAAGATATTCCGCTATTTAATCTATCTATATATATAAAACTCTTCCGTTACTGACTGACTGACAGACAACGCACAGCCGAAACTACTGATCGTAAAGAGCTGAAATTTGGCATGTGTGTTTGTTGGGAGGAGTAGGCTACCACTTAGAGAGGATTTTTGGAAATTCTCCCCCAAAGGGGAGAAAAGGGTGGTAAATTGAAAATGTTTATTTCTCAATGGATTCACTTAAAACGTTGTATGTAGGTTCGACCAGTGAAGCAAGTGAGCATTAAGAAAGGGTTTTAGTTTTTTTTCTGTCCAGACCTAAACCTTCAGTAATAACTCATAAATTCTGACGGAAGTCATTACTCCACGCGGACGAAGTCGCGAGCTAAAGCTAGTTTATGATATAATTACGATAATTAACAGCAGAGGGCCCAGGAGCTGGTCATTGTTGCTCATTTGTTTCTTATCCAGAACATATAATTTTGCATTTTTTAATATATTTTACCGCCATATTGATCTTGCTTGGTCGTATGTATGCGAAGTACACTTTGAGTCGGAAAACATTATTTGAATTATGATGGCAAAGAAAGTGTTTGCTTTATTATGGATTGTAAGTGAGTCGCCTAATATTTTACTTGCAAAGTTCTAGACGTGATAAATATGTAAGCTTCGCTTTAAGTCTTTTCGTAACTTTAAGAGTAACATTTAAAGTTAACCGGCACTGCTGCTTTTAAATTTTAATTTGAAATCGATTTTCCGCCATTTGAGCTACCAGTATTGCATACCTGCATGTGCACGCGGATTTTCTTTGTATAAAATGTAAATTTTGCTTAGCTACTTCATAATATATACCACCGGGACAATTAAATCAAACCACTTTTTAATCACGAATTAATTTATACTAGAAAATAGAATCTAGATAAAATAGAATCAATTTTATTAGCAATCTCATTATTAACTGACAACTCAATGTTTGCAGCTGTGCAATCAACAGTAGGTAATCAATCGAATGTAGATACAGCAAACATTCTGTCTTTGCAGACTGTTGGATCTCTGGTCTCTTGGTTTTCATTAGATAAAAATATCATAGCGATATATTTTTGTATTAACCAATATTGCTTATTTACATATTTATACAAACAAAAAATACGACCGTAAATTATTATAAGAAGTATTAAAAATTGAGAATAAATCACTTTATACTAATTAATGTAATGTAAAAAACCAATGTACAATACATAAATATATAAAACTTATTAAAAGATCGATTGAGTATAAGATAAGCCTTTGAAAGTATTCGATTTCACCGAAAGCTGAATAGGGATGAGCGCTAATCTACTACCTACCATTTCCATGTATATTTTCTACGTGATCAAACCATTCATTGCTACATATTCAATCCACTTAAATGGCAATTCAAAACCTTTTAAAATGTTTAGTCACGGTGATTCGGGTCTATAAGGAATTAACAAGAAAGGAACTTTTAATCCTCATACTTATTATGACGTTTAAAACTTTAAGTAGTTCTAAGCAACTAAACTACAAGTTAGTTTAGTTGCGAATTTAATTACCTTCTATATAACTGCCGTGGAAAATGAGCTACCTATACTTAATAAATTATACTTCTTCTCTGCTCCCCGCGGTGTTATCCGCAGTTTATCTTATTAAGATAACTTATTGTCTAAAATACGGTCTAAAGTAAACGCTCGTTAGCCCAATAATTTATTCCAATTTGTACACTGATAACTTATTCCCGCGACTTTGACCGCCTATAACTAATGTATCTTTCAAAACGGCGTTAGACCATGACACCTGCAAAGGCGTTGAAACGTCGGGAACTAAAATCAAAATAATCTGCGATTGAATCCGTTTAAAAGTAGTTTTAGAAAGCTCCTTTAAATTTTAAAAACCTAAGTCATCGTCTACCTGGATGCCAAATTTCTAGCTAGCTTATGCCCGCGGCCACCTCGCGTGGGTGGAGGTTATCATGACAAAAGCTGACCAAGACAGACACGAAGACGGGCTAAGCTACTTTCACATAAAACAGAAAAATTATATTTCCATGATTTAACCCTCATAAACTTCTAATGTATTTTATAATCTAAGATAGATAGTTCATAATACGTGTCGACTGGCCACTCAGTAAATTCCATCAAAGTATCATTATTACTACCATTAGTCTACGTTCGATTCTTCTACATGCACGCCTACGTATTGTAAGATGAAAATAAATTTTCTTTCCAACGCTATAAGGACAAAAATACACATTGACAACAGAAACAAATAACTCATACAAATTAAAGGCAACGAGTCTGAACCGCGTACGTAATATTATAAGGTAAAATTATTTACCTATTTATTAAATCGAAAAACTTTTGTTATAAATACAAGGCAAATTAATAAAAATTAAAAAATATTGGTTGGACGCCCAACGAGGGTTCCGTAAAAAGACCATAATTATTTTTACTTTGATTTAATTACAAATTTGTAATTTTCAGTTTTAAGTTGTAGGAGACAATATTACTTGGCAACTTTCAAAGTTCTAGGGCAACGGCAAGTGCCCTATACATTTTGAAACCCTTGAGAAAATCAAGAGCCTGTTGATTAAAATGTACTAAGGTTCAACTCTATCGCGTTCTAGAGAGTCTTGATAGACAGGCGGACAGATAAACGGGCAAAAAAGTGAACATAAAAGGGGTTCCGTTTCTTTACTTTCAGTTACGGATACCTAAAACAGCTTTTTTTTCTTTCAATTCCCTTCACCTGTTGCGTTCTGCAAGCAACCGCTTCAAGTAAAGATGTCAACATAATGCGTATAGAGAACACTTACTACAGCATACGCGCTAAAAGCCGTCCAGTAAACAGATTACTGAGCTGAAAGCGAAGTTCTAAAAGTAAATTTATATTTATTATTTGTATATATTTATACGTATTGTAAGGTATTGAATATTTTAGTATCAAGTCGGTACAAAACCTAAAGAAACGATATTAAAAGGCGCACATAAGATTTGTGTCTCTTTTTTTGTAGAATTATCATATTAATAAATTAATTGGAGCAGTTGCTTTACGTCTGTACTTACAGCACGGGTTTATTTATTTTTAAAATTATCTCAGAAACGTTATTATTCACAAAACGATTGGATAGCTACTAAAAAAATGAAGAGCTTACTAAAATTATTTGAGCTTGAGCTTTGAGCTCGAGTTAAACAATTAATGCTAATTTACACCATTAGCGTTACCGAATATTATAGCAAAGTAGAGTCCACAATTTCCGCGTAAGTAGGTCCCGTTCTCGGAAAACATGTTTTAGTTTGTATAAGAAAATGAGTGAGTGGGACTCACTCATTTTCTTATACAAACTAAAAATAAAAATAAAACTTATATGTTGCAGTCGTTCAGAAGTTATACGCATAACAATACATTTTGCGATTCATTTTTATTTATACATAAATGTAAACTTATATGAAACGGGTATAAATTTAATCATATCATTTACACCTCAAAAAATCCATAACTATTTTTCTTTCAATACAAGCCCGTAACAATACAAGCGTTGCAGTTGTTATCAAAGTGTTTTCTTTTTAAGACTTAGAACAAAATATTTAAGCCCACACAACCACGCGCTCAGTATTACATTACGGTCCAATGGTTGTGAATAAAAATAGTTTTCATTTAAGAGAAACAAGTATGCAACATAAGGCATATTACCTACAAAAAGGTTTTTACAATATAAATGTGATTAGATTTCATTTGAATGAACTTGTTGTAAACAAGTGAATAAATAGATCATTTCACAGAAATCGTCATTTGCACACGCGTATCCGTTCGGAATGTTTGCCTACAAATACTGGCGCTGGAATTGCCACAATCCCAACAATTTGACATTAAAATGTTCCATTTCTTGGAAGTATGTGGTTAATAAGAGAAGTCATTCTTTGCTTCGATCTCAGATAGCAAAGTTGCTTTTAGGTACTTCGGTATACATCATTCTAACCAGACCAAACACGGTAGGTTTATCTTATACCTTAATGCAATCCTAGAGCCTAGCTTCTAGTACAAATTTTACCACATTATTGTATGCCACAAAACAATGTTTTAAAAAAATATCATGAAAATAAAACCATATTTTTACATCCAATGGTTACTCACTTGTTGCGTTCAAGTATGTTGTTACAAAGAGGTCTTTATTTGTTTTGATCTCAGTAACCAATGTTGCAATTTACACAGCACGAAAAATCCTGAATTTATCAATAATAATGTTTTTTAAGTATCAAAATAATTATAAAAACAAGTCAATATAAAAAAGTTTTATAGATTACAAGAAGGGTTAAAAATTGCATTAAACAACTCAATAGATAATATATTGTAAGCTGTTTATTGTAAGTAATTTTATAATAGGTGTACACAATTTTATGTCATCTATATCTTTGACTGTGTGTCAATTAATTATTTATCAATAAATTCAGCATGACCATGTAACAAAAAAAAAAAATGTTCACATATTAACATAAGAATAAGAGACGTGAAGGACTGTGATAAAAGTTAACAGAATACAGAATACATTGCCTCCAGCGAAAGCTTTTTGTTTTACAAAATAAAATTATTTATTCTATAATCATAATTAATATACATATGTATCATGTAAGTTAATTCAATTATTCTTAATTCCATTTAATATAAATCAATATTTTATTTCAATTAATTCAGTACAATTTATTCTATTCTAATTCAATCTAATTATAAATAATTTAATTTTAATATATTTGTTTCATTCATATTTTATTAATATAACTTGCTATTTGATTAATATAATATAATATAAACATTGTTACAGGTTTAGTAATCAGCGTATTGTAATATAATTTTAATCTAAGATTTAGAAGAGCTCGGAATCCAACCTATTTCTGGCGGTATTAGTTTATTTTAGAACATGTCTAATTAATACAGAAATTTGTTTGAAATTTTCGACAACATAACGGCATCTCACAGATTTTGATAACAAAACTACTTGTAGATATGAAAGGTATTTAATTAATACCAAAATTACTTCCACCCTTCTAGTTTTACGCCGGTTATCGAAGATCTAAAATATTTATCAAGAAGAAGCAAATAGAACTTCAAAGGTTTCTATTATGAAAATAATAATCTTATTGTATCTTTGTTTATTTAAAACCCTTATAACAGAATAGTAAGTAATTTTAACATAATTATATTAACTACATAGGATTATTTATAGATGTATTTTATACTAGCTGTTTCCCACATCTCAATTTTTTTTATAATTGCGATGTAAGCTATCCTATCTTTCAAGTTGGATCAAACTGCACGGTGACACGGTAACACGGTGTGCAAATTTAATTAAAATCGGTTCAGTAGTTTCGGAGTTGATCCCGGACAAACATCGTGGCACTGGAATTATATATAATAAGAATATCATAGCTACAATACTTGTACTAATATTTGTAATAAGCCTCGCTGTGGCATTGGGTGCTAGCCAATGATAGCTGTAAGGGTGATTAACTAAATAAATAACCTTTAAAGTAGCAAATACATCTTTTGTGGCACGTTTACGCGATTGATATTTGCTCTTACATAGAACTATCGTGAACTTGAATCGAACCGAAATTTAAATAATTTATTATAATAAATCACAATTGAAAATATTTTAGACGAAGATTTCAGAGGTTATGAATGTTAATTAATTCTGAAACATTATATCGCACGTGTTATTCTGTACCAACAAAAAAACTTTACTGGATGTAAAACTTATGGGTAAGAAAGTTTTAAGTTACTTCCCCATAAACATGTTCAAATAAAAACTTACTTAATTGTATGTAAACAAAAATTGTTTTTACCTGTTTTGTTGTAAAACCGTTGCGTAACAATTTTCATGTTTTTTAAACAAGGCCTTTAGGTACCTTTGTATATTTGTTTAAGAGTCGTTCTTTGCCCCATGGTACTTTTCCCATGGACGTAACATGGTGATGTTTTCGCATATTTTTATAGGCTAAGTAGTAAATGTTTACACAGATTGCTGGTAAACACGTGAAAAAATAAAAATGAGTATTTTTTTATATGCCGAGTGAGACGTTACGTAGACTTTTTTAACCCAGCACTTTTTATTTATTTAACTACATACAATTTTTCGGGAAATCAATACCGTTTTTTTAGGTTTTTCTGAAGTTTGTAACTGGAGATTCAAACGAAGGTTAAACATGATTGCTTAGAGTGTTTATATACTGTCATAAGTAATTATAATAGACAGAAACAAAAAAAAAAAGATGAATGAGCTATAGGTATCACTCGGTTATTCATGCAGTCGATATCAAGAAAACATACGTTAATAAAGTTTTGTGAGTACCTACCTAAACTTTTAAACTAATTTAGACTTAGAATTTTTTTTGCGCAAGGTTAAATTCTTTTTTATTCGGACAAGACTTACCTCTGATTATACTTGCGTAACAAACAAGTGAAACTCTGATCATGTTCATTCGACACGGTAGACGAGTGATAGGTCTACAACAGTTATCGATTAAAGAAATCGATATGTATTTATGTATGGAAATTACATTTATTTTCGATAAATCACTTGTCTACGAGTAATTTTCATACATTTGGGTATCGATAGGCGTTAACGATTATAGAAAGTCACTTGGCATCAGCTTGAATTGCTTTTCTTAATCGCTTTTCATGTAACTGTACTTGTTCTATATGTTACCTTACTTTGATTCATTGTAAATGTTATTAGACTAGTAAAATTATTTTACACTAGCTTCTACCCGCGACTTCGTCTGCGTGGACTTCAGAATTGGGTCTAAAGCTTCACTCGTTAACAATTTTTAATCTACCCACGGGTACTATTTGAGAGATCGGTATAGAAAGAACATGTCCTTTTCCATAGCATAGGTGACATACATTTTGGTTACATACCAAATTTTAAAGCTGTCTGCCTGCAGCTTAGCTCGATCGGGATAAAATGTAGCCCATGTTCTTTTTCATGTCAAAGGACATGCATGCCAAATTTCATCCAAATTCGTTCAGGTGTTTTTGCGTGATTGAATAACTACTCTGCGCTCTCTATCGCTACCATATAGTATCAATGTACTTGGGGGTTATTCTGTAAGTCGAAACAAAACATAACGTTGTAAAACGCAGATTATTGTTCAAGAATCCCGGGCGACAAATCTTTTTTTTTCTGTGAGTCAACAAGTAGTGTTATTATACACGATTTAGGCCACTAAACAGGTGATTAATTTAGAAGTATATAGTAAGTCGAAAGAGATACAGCATCTCTTAACCTGACACGTAAAATCACGTTAACTGCTTGGACTTACTGAATAAGGCTCGTTATCTTTATACACCTCTTATCCTCGAATACTGAAACGCTAATTCACTTAAAGACAATCTGCGGTTTGAGTTCATTTATTTCAAAAGATTACAAATCACTGGTACAAAAATAAAAACTAGACATATGATTTAAAAAAAAATCTGTTCAGGAGTAGCAAACGCTTATATATATAATGTTAATAAAATATATGACGAATATAACTTTTTTATTGAAAAAAGAAAAAGAAGATTTATATTGTCTACCGCCGCGCCGCCGCCGTGCTATTCGTTGACGTAGTCGATGTGCGGTAACTCCTTATCTTAATTGTCTCTCTGTCGCTACTTTTCATCTCAACGTGACAGAGACAGCAAGAGGCTTAACGGTGTCTTCACTGATTGTTGCTTCAGTATTCGACCACTAGACAGTCCACACGTAGTTTACACGAGTTCTTAAACAGAGCCTAGTACAAATGAGTGTCCTTCTCATTGTCTTTATCATTAAACGTAGAGCCTAAAGCTGTAAGTAATATAATTAAGAAGACGGTAATAGATTAATTGTCGAGAAAAACACAATAGAAAAACATTTTTTTTATAATTCTTTTGTAAGACACAGTTTAGTTAAAATAATTATGTACAAGATAAACAGGACAACTTCCCCAATTAAATTTGTTTTAAAAACAAATTATTATACTAGTGCCTTGAGCATATTTGGGTAGTGTATAATTATAATTATTTAAATTTATTAAAATGATATTAAATATATTATATTTGGAAACGACGCTCCTCTGCGTTCCTATTCTGAACTTGTCCTATTGTTTTATCTTTCATTTTTTTAATCCTGAAATAGATATACAAAGGTAAATATTTAGAATATTAAGATTGATATCTATGTAAATATATTTATTGAAGAAGCCGGGCATACAATCAATCACCCAGAAGCATCATGATTACGTGAGCTAGTGATGAGTTGAGTAGAAGTAGGTATTTTATCGACGAGGCAAGGCATGTACAGGATGAGCAAGAAATGTATTTTTATGACAAACAATCTACTTACCGCACATCAAAACTGAAAGAAGAATTATAAATTCGAACAAAATTATACTTTAACTAGATGAAAACCCGGCTCCGCTCGGTTTAAATGTGACTCATGATACACAATGTAGGTAAATATTCTGTAGTCATCGGTTCTATAATATCGGTTCAATTGGCCAATCTCAGGTTTAAAGAAAGAACACATAACAAAGAGTTTATCATAAAAAAGTTTCAAAAACAATATTTTCGCGAAACGTCAATGACTGAAGAAAAGTATTAAGTTTTGTTATGATTCAATCAATGTTTCCGGCAAGACGTTTCTATAATAATAATAATATGTATGTAATTAAGAAATAAAATTACCGCTGACTGACAGCATTGATTTTTGTTATGGTTAGTATTCTTTTTTCAATGGTTGTTATCGCAATTGGCCAATCTCAGGTTTAAAGAAAGAACACATAACAAAGAGTTTATCATAAAAAAAGTTTCAAAAACAATATTTTCGCGAAACGTCAACGACTGAAGAAAAGTATTAAGTTTTGTTATGATTAACTCAATGTTGCCGGCATTTTCAGGCTACTTAGGCCCATAGATATATACCTTACATACAGACTACACATATATTTTATAAGTACATTTTGTGTTATTAATATAAACGTTTCTTTTTACACAGTCAAATGAGTCACAGTTCTTTGTGATGGCTACTTCTTTGGCGCGACGCAGGCGATGTGTTAATTGGCGAGGCGTATATTATGCAACGGAACGTGAAAAAAGCGAAATAAATATCGCGTTCCGAAACGATTCTGGTCCCAACTATCATGCAACTGTCATACTGTCAGCACTGTAATCACTTCAAGGAGGTTGTATGATAATAAACTCCTTGAATCACTTCGAAGCAGAATTATCTGTTACGGAACGCGGCCTTATTAATTACCCAAGATGGCGACTGCGGTTTTTTTGTTTGTCAGTGCCATTAGAATTTAACGAAATTCTCCATAATCCGAATTTTGCGGATATAATTATGTTGTCGACTCGAAATCAATATTTTTTTATGTTTTGTTATTCATATAAGGTTTCGATCGAGTCTACCGTAGCCCTGAACGAAATTATTAATATAGATAACAACAAAATAGTACGAAGCGTTGCCCCATTATCGCTGCTTGCTATAGACACTTCTGCTTCCAGCACGCCGATTCTGTAAAATTCAATCAACAACTCGCATCTCACATCGCTATTCACTCTCACTTCGCAAAGTTTCAAATTTCGAGTGCGAAGTGAGCATCAAAGTGACCAGTGATTACCTTACTGAATGCCACTTAATACGTCATCTCATGCTGTATCTGTCTAAATCTCACGGTTAATTTAGTTCAATTCGCTGACACGCTCGAAAGGGTAGCGCTAGTGTATCAACCGAGTTTTTAGAATACCAATCAAGAAACTCACAGTGGATTCAGATTCAAGGTTTAGAACGAGGTCTTACAGAATCAACAGGCAGTCCAAAATACTTTACTACTATACTTCCACTAAAATGTTGCGCACGAAATAAAGAACAAATTTTTATAAAACTAAAATGAATTTGTTACGGATCCTAGGTATTTTAGCAATTTGCACTGTTTATAAACAAAAGGAGCTCCGTATCTATTCTTAAGTGGATTGCGATGGCATTGAATCTCGCAGTAAATGCTTGAAAGCTCCCGAGAAATCGCCCACAACGTAATATTATAGGTACACTTAGGTTCCCAACGATATATCTGCACGGTTACACAATTCTAGAGACGCAGTACATCGTATAAATTCTATGTGTAAGATTTAAGCCCGGGTGCTTTAGATTTATATTAAACTAGCTTCTGCCCGCGACTTCGTTTGCGTGGACTTCAGAATTGGGTCCAAAAAAAAAATTCACCCGTGTTATAGTTTGCGCTGTAATAGAGAAAAATACCAAATTTATAAGCTCGTAAACACGGCTTAGCTCGTAAACAATTTTAAATTTTCCCTCGGGAACTACTTAAGGGATCGAGATAAAAGGTAGCCTATGTTCTTTTCCATGTCAAAGGCTATAATTATGTCAAATTTCATCTAAATCCGTTCAAACATTTTTGCGTGATTGAGTAACAAACATCTAAACATCCAAACATCCACACTTTAACATTTATAATATTAGTAGGATTAGTAGGATAAAAATAAATAAGCATTTTAAAATTTCAACGTCTACAAATTGATGGGGTAATCAGGGCTAATATTGGATGTGGTTTTGGACGGTCCTATGCAAATGAATGTCCTAATACCCGACCCAACGCCAATGAAACACTTCGGTCACAAAGAACCACTTACGTATTTACATATTAAAAAAATGAATATAAAAATAAATTAAAGAGCAAACTGTAAGTACATTTTAATAATTATATTTTATGAAGAATTAAGAATGACATTGGTTTATTATTTATTTATTATAATGTACAGCTTTCGCTGAAAAACATTACAACAACACCTACTTAAAAATAGTGTTAATAATTTAATCTGACGTTTTTGCTTTAAGCCCGTGTCGTTTATTACGAGAATTTACTTAGTATTTGCAGCACGCAGAAACTAAAGTGCTAGGTAAGGGCTACCCACATGTGGTTTTGATTATTTGGGGCAAATGTTTAAGACGGGTCGACACAAACTGACGCCAACTTCAGCCAATTCTGTCGGAATTTCGAATTATATTTGATAATGTTTTTACCTCAATATTTTTCTATCAGTTTTTGTGAAAGGTCAATTAATATATTTGTAATTTAATAATTTGATTGTGATAACAATACCTCAGATATGAAAATAAAACAAAACAACAAAAATAAAACAGAAACTTTCCATAAAATTCTATGCTTGTTTTTGTTGTGATGTGGAAACGAAAACCTGATTGAAAATTACGGTGTAAAGGCGATGCTACACTGTGGCGCAAGCGAGATCGTGTGACGAGTTTTATATGTAGCATGCCTGTCATCACTACACATCAAATAATAATATAGCGAAGATTGACAAGTGCGAAACGTCTTCATGCGCGGCTGTAGAGCAGCATATAAATATACAACATGTAACAAAACCCCTGTCCGATTCAATAAAGGCGTACTCGTGGTACAGCTCATGAACTGTCTCGCACAGGCGGCTTCTTTGACACAAAGCTGCAGGTAGTAAGTACGTGAACTTTGAGGAGCGGTCATGGTTTCTGTTGCCGTGGATCAGTTAATATTTTGATTTAATTAAGTATTTTCAATTGGGAAAAAAATATCTCCAATGCATTTAATAGCTACGTATATGTGTTTGCAGTACGATACCGAATAATAGTCTTAGGGATCGGACAGGGGTTTTGTTACATACTGTATAAAATAATACAACATGCGTTAACAATCTCCTCGAACTCAAGAAATTCAAAATCCTAAAGGAGGATGCACGAAATCGTCCCCACCCACCAACAGATTTTAAATGTATCTCAGTTTACACGTCTTGGCAGCCAGATTATTTTTTACTATGACGACATTTGCCGTAGGTATGGGGTATTCATTCTAATTGAATTTGAAATAATTTTATTTTTTAATTAATTTTTTTCAATTTACTCAATAAACTTTATTTTTACAATTAATGGAAGTATTATCTGCAGAAACACAATCTAAAATAAGTAACAGTTACATTTTCTGCCACTTAATATACAAAATAAGTGTATTCTTTGATAGTTTTGTGAGAAAAACAATAACTAAAAGAATAAAATAAACAGTGCCTACTAAAAATCATTGTAAAACAACAGAAGTTTTGGCGCATACGCAGAATTTCAGGTAAGAAGCCGTTATCGCCGTCCCTGCGCTCGCGCACCTCAGTCTAGACTAGTTCATTTCGCTGTGTTTACGTTGTTCACCTGTCTTTGTGTTTTTTACGATTATTTTTTGACCCTGCTTGTTTATTGGACCATCTGATTGCTTTTCGTTAGACCCTGGCACGTTTACTGGACTGTGATTTACCAACATGGAGATTGGACGCCGATGTGTTATGTGTCCAAGATCTGTTTTGCGACAGGCGACACATTTTGCAAAATACTTTGGTTCAAAGTGATCCGGAGTTAGTTGCTTATATAAATATTTTTCTGTTTTTTTTTTCATGAACCCCATTGTTTTGGTTGAAAAAAATATTATTAGTCTTTTCATTGGTCGTCATAAGAATATTAAAACAAATCCCAAGTCTGTTGGTAGGTGGGGACAGTGCCCCTACAATTTTGTGCATCCCCCTTTCTTCAAAAGTATCTGTTCCAAACAAGCTGAATATATTTACGCAGAATGCGTAAAGGTCGTTCTCGCTTGCAGAATATCGGGCCATAAACCGTAAATGGTTCGTGAAATACAAAATACTGCAAACAAAACTAATCTCGTAATGCAGTTACTTATTCATGTATATACACTACGAAGTTAAGCGCTATTAAGAGGATAGGTGAAAAGAATTCTTAAGATCTAAACATCGTTAACATCGAAATGGATAAACCTGCATCTCACGTGCAGAGCACCTAGAGCTTTTAATATGTTAGCACGTAAATTACAGTTTCCCTTGGATTACGAAGTAGCCATTTATGTACACGAACTCAACAAAGTGTATTAAAATATTCAAGAGATTTATAAATCATGAAATTCATTGTTTCTTTACATTAATTTCATTTGTTTGATGTTTTATTCTTTTGTTACTGTTATTCAAATAAAACAAAAAAATTAACTATGATCCTATTAATTAAAACACATTATTTGTATAGAATTTCAACATAAGATTGTTATTGAGTTTGTGTAATGTTTCATTTAAAAGGGAAGTACTTTTTTTCACAAACAAAATTTAAGTTTTCATTTATGATGAATATTTCGTTCTAAAAATATTGGATCCACAATATAATAATACTAGATGAAAACCCGGCTCCGCTCGGTTTAAATGTGACTCATGATACACAATGTAGGTAAATATTCTGTAGTCATCGGTTCTATAATATCGGTTCAATTGGCCAATCTCAGGTTTAAAGAAAGAACACATAACAAAGAGTTTATCATAAAAAAGTTTCAAAAACAATATTTTCGCGAAATGTCAATGAAGCAAAGTACATATTAAGTTTTGTTATGATTCAATTAATGTTTCCGGCAAGACGTTTCTATAATAATAATAATAATATGTAATTTAAGAAATAAAATTACCGCTGACTGACAGCATTGATTTTTGTTATGGTTAGTATTCTTTTTTCTATGGTTGTTATCGCAATTGGCCAATCTCAGGTTTAAAGAAAGAACACATAACAAAGAGTTTATCATAAAAAAGGAGTTTATCATAAAAAAGGAGTTTATCATAAAAAAAGTTTTAAAAACAATATTTTCGCGAAACGTTAACGACTGAAGAAAAGTATTAAGTTTTGTTATGATTAACTCAATGTTGCCGGCATTTTCAGGCTACTTAGGCCCATAGATATATACCTTACAGACTACACATATTATTTTATAAGTAGGTACATTTTGTGTTATTAATATAAACGTTTCGTTTTACACAGTCAAATGAGTCACAGTTCTTTGTGATGGCTACTTCTTTGGCGCGACGCACGCGATGTGTTAATTGGCGAGGCGTATATTATGCAACGGAACGTGAAAAAAGCGAAATAAATATCGCGTTCCGAAACGATTCTGGTCCCAACTATCATGCAACTGTCATACGCCCTGCTAGCACTGTAATCACTTCAAGGAGGTTGTATGTATGATAATAAACTCCTTGAATCACTTCGAAGCAGAATTATCTGTTACGGAACGCGGCCTTATTAATTACCCAAGATGGCGACTGCGGTTTTTTTGTTTGTCAGTGCCATTAGAATTTAACGAAATTCTCCATAATCCGAATTTTGCGGATATATGTTGTCGACTCGAAATCAATATTTTTTTATGTTTTGTTATTCATATAAGGTTTCGATCGAGTCTACCGTAGCCCTGAACGAAATTATTAATATAGAATAGTTAGCATATGTAACCATTGTTTAACTCGGGACAATAAAACTGGGCCTTTCTGTTTGTTAGGTATGCAGTGAACTAAATTGAAACATTTTACAATTTTATTCTAGAAGAGCGAACTCATCTCCGATTAGTAGCTACTTCAATCAGTTGTGCTGGCAACAAGGTCGTGGGCTGATGTGGAAGATATGCATAATTCTACCTATATCTATGTATCTTGCGTATTTGCGCGCAACTAATTAGTTGGCTGCGATGAGTTAAGCGGGTTACTGTATTTGACTTAATCTCGATGCTCCGAAAATTATTTAGCATACCGTATAAATTGGAATAGATATTTAAGAAATCTATTTATTAGCACATAGTATATTTATTCTCATATTGATACCTAACTACCGTAATTGGCGTACTGCCATTGTTATTAAATTTATAACTAAAATCAAATAAGCAATTTTATTAAACATAATTTAATTTAACAAATATGTATTTTGTTTTAGTTTCTTAGCATAAAAACCTTTAGCTAAGTTGAAATATTGTCTAATATTGCTTAGAATAACGTTATTGAGAACGGCGATTATTTGGTAAAATTTCATCTCAGCTTGTAACGTCCCTTTCTCAAGAAGTATTTTTTAATCAAAACCGTTCCTCAAATTGTAGACTTCACTTGGCATACGAAGATGGCGGAATTTCATTTGGAATAACTTTACTAGCTAGGTATGTTGCTATGTCAATAAAAAGCATTAACCTTTAACTATTGAAATATTGTCATATACAGACAATTTATGTTGTGCTATAAAAGTTAGTGTGAAAAATCATATCCACACAAAAAAGAACTAGTTGATGGTTATTTTTTACCCGTTTCGATCAATTTTTAGTTTATGACGTCATTCGCCAATCGCGCCGGTCTAAAAGACTCAACCAAACTGTGCTTTAAAACACTAAAGCATTCATGCCTTTTGTCTATCAAAAATGTACCTATTTAATTTTAAACTTTTTAAGTGTAGTTCTGCTAATTAATAAAAAAAATAATCAAAATTCTGGCTGTGTTATTTATGGATATGATAGTTCTATTTTATAATATATTGATTTTTATTTGTAGTAGTAGTGATAAATTCTCGTTCTCTAAAATATCATCATATTAATATTAACTGCGTCCTCCGCTGTTACCCGCGGTTTATCAAATAACTTGATTTTTCGCGATAAAAATAAGCCTATAATTATATTAATCCAGGGTTTAAGCTGCCTCCATACCAAATTTTAGCAAAATTAATTCAGCAGTTTGAGCGTGACGAGGCAACAAACGTACACACATTCAGAAACTTTAGAATATTAGTACGATAATTTAATTTACATAAGTATTATATTGTATGTAGATTATATATTATGTTATTTTAACAAAAGGCACATTTTAAAATTCCACCCTAAGAAACTTAAACTAAGAAAGTTTATGAAAGAAGTAGGTAGGTATATGAGAGTAACAAATGACAAATGAAAACAAAAGACATGTCGTTTTATAAATGTTTTTAGAGGCCGTAGTGTGTCCATCAATCCCAATTTTACTGACATTGAACGAAAAAACTATGTAGAAAGAAAATAATAATTTATATCAAACGTGTCAGGTATTATCGAAATCGAAAAACTCTTATCTACTTATAAAAGATCGTTTTGAAGAACAATGATTTTGAGCTAAATATATGTACGATATTTCAAGTTCGTTTATTAAAGCGATCTATTTTACCTACCGCTCAGTCAGACACAGTCTGCCCGTGACCATGACACCCACAAAGGCGTCGAAAGGTCGGGAACTAAAATCAAAAATAAACTGTGATAGAATCCGTTTAAAAGTTGTTTTATTTCAACGTCGAACATTCGCGTAAACTTCTTAAAATAATGGATTAAGATATTATTATTGTCAGGACTTAAACACAGCTATTATTATAATATATATTTATCTATAAAAGAGGATAAGTGAATAAAAAAAATTAAAAGAAAAAAAGTCTTCAGTAGGTAAAATTTGGGATCGGGACTTGAGACTAATAAAAAAGGGCCTGTAAAAAAAAAACAAGAGTAGTTTACTTCACTTGCAGTATAGGCTTTTATGGTTGCACCATAGTCGTACTCCATTTTGACCAAGCATTCCGAATCAACTCATCTCATTCTAAGTAAAACATGAAATGGAATTTGTACGAAATTTTCCTTTTTTTTCCAAATACTTACGTACTCGTTATAGACCTCTGTCAAGTTCGTAGCCGGATACCTTCGACGACGTCGCGTGACTAACTCCGCTAAATGTTAAGCAATTACTCATAATTACTCGTTAACTTGTAAAACCTACTTAGCTGTGATAGTTTTCCTCTCAACTTCTTCAAACAAGCTCATTTTCACTGTACGTGAAACCTGAAAATATCATAAACAAATAACTTTGTGGATTTTCATGCTGTATTAAATTATTTATTTGGCAAGCGTTTTGGTTTTAGTATGTACTTAAAATAAGTGTTTTTTTCACACATTCTGAAACAATACCTGACGGCGGGCTTATTTTATTAACTTAGCTGAATTTATAGCAAATAAAAAAAAATTAAAAAGGAAAATAATTACTTACAGTTTTTTAAAGCGATTTATTTCACAAACATAGAAAATATAATATCGCATTCTTTCTGCCTTCTGCCTAGCCTTTTTCCCAAGCTATGTTGGGGTCGGCTTCCAGTCTTACCGGATTTAGCTGAATACCGTATTTAAAACATATAAATTAAAAAATAAAATAGCATATTTTTTTAAAATCACGTCGAATGTTTCATATCAGCCCATTTTAAAAACACTACACCATGCTATAGACGAGAAAAAGAAAATTCATCCTCACTTTACTTAGGAAAGTATTTACACTTAAAAAACAAAGTACAAGATTTTTTTACCACTTATTTGGCTTTCATCTACATGACAGCAAAAACAAAAGTACCTAAGTACGTATAATAATACACCCGCAGAAGAACAGATAGAAAAATGAACGGATATGGCAAAAATATAATTCAACTAGTAATGTTATTGGTCCCACTGAAACCTCAATCAATTTATTTATTTATTTTTTTTTTCTTTAAAAAAACGACGCCTGCACTAAGGAATTTAATCCTTGTGTCGCGGGGGTTTCACAAACATTCAAATCACATGCACAAAGAACACCCAGACTTGGAACAAGCATTTGTGGATCACACAAATGCTTGTCTCATGCGGGGATCGAACCCGCAGCACGTCGCGCACAGTGGTAATCAGCGTGGTGACCTATACCACTCGGCTATCCGTGCAGTCAAATTTTGAGTCTCCGATAAGGGTCATGCTGTTTCAGTCACATTATCTGTAATGATAGAAGTTACGTTTCCATATTTATTGGTAAGATGAGAAAATTGACGGAGCTTTGAGTGCATTGACGTTTACTGACACATCAAATATATCTTACGTAAGCACTAATCTCCGTTGCGACTAGTTGCCGTGAGTGGAATGTTAGGCGGATATTGTAATCAAATTGGGTTAAAATAGCAAATAGGTTTCAATTATGTACCATATTCTATCTTACTTGTTCTTAATTGATGAAATAATTACACTCTACAGGTACTAATATTCTAAATCTTATTAAGATTTACGAGTTTATTCGCGCGATGTTTCAGCATAAATTTTGCTAATCGTCACTGTTTTCCATACTAAAAAAACAAGGGTTAAAAAAGAAAAATCTAAAGAAGATGATGAAATCATTGGCCAGCGAGTCAGATTCACACTCATCTGATGTTTTTCCTTAAACAAGGACGTGTCGCGTAATTCTTTTAAATGAAAATATATTGATTGCTGTTATTACGGACGACAGTTCTTCTTTCACGTCTTTTTAAATTAACTTCGACTCAATTGATTGCGATGTTTACAATTAATGAGAGACTTCGGCACAGTAGCTCGAAGTATCCAATTATATCGTGACACCGCTTGTTTAATTATTTGAATACGAACCTTCACAAATTAATGAAAATGCAAACTAAGATTTTTTGCGATGCTCGCGAGTATTGATTCGATATTGTAAATGTTTTATTAAAAATATCTTAAGAAGTGTAGACAGTCGACCGCAATAGTTACTTAATAAACAAAATTAACGATGTTGCATAATCACTGAACCCATTAGTAAAATAACCCATTAATACAAGTAACCATTGGTGTAAAACTTCGGATTATTTAGCCATCGAGGTAAAATACCCGAAAATCACTACTAACAAAACACTATACAGTATACAGCTCCAAACAAAGAAAACAAATTTTAAAGTAAATAAACTTATTCCGAACTATTATGATCAAAAGACCAACCGTAACGTTACAAGATTTTGTAGACACGTGTTTTAAAGAGAGTTATGTTTTATCTCCTTTATATAGCACAACGAACGAGGAAGCTATGAAGGTCATAGGTAATTGAGTAAAACAGGGCTTTTGATAAATAAAGTGCATTCTGGTCAACTTAATAAACGCAGCTATATCATAACGAAGTTCAATGGTGGGAGCTATAAGAATCCAGGACATTACGTAATATAGTTATAATTATCCCTTTATAATAATAAATCGGGATAGCTCACACACGGTCATGTGATCTCAAACTAGCAGTGCCTGTACTGTGGTGACCGGACAACTGATAAACATATTTATATATTTCTAAATACACACATAATTTAGATAAATTACACCCAGACACAGAACAAATTATCGTGCTGTGCAGTGAATCGAACACACGAACTCCGGCCAGTCCAGGAACCGTCAAATAATTAATTCATTAGTCATGTTGGGTCATCTTAACTTGCTACAGACCAATGGTTACGGGCACACTGCGCTATCAATGAAAAAGGCTTGTGTGTAACTTTAACGTCTTAGAAACTGCCTGAAGGGTAAAGTTTTTTTAATAGCTCGTTTTCTATTCCCTGGAAATCGGACAGTGCGTAGAAAACAAATTAAATACAAGATTAGTAAAATGTGCAATGAAAGTGACCCCTGCAATAAATTAGCCGAAAATCGAGTGGAACCACTTAATCATTTTAAGGAATGAAGTGGTTCACTCCAAGTACTTAAAGAATCTAATGCACATTTAAATTGGTCTATTACTCATTCCCTTAAATCACGTCCAATTTAAATTATTTTCAAACGAAACGTTTCACTAAAGGAAAATATTAAAAGTCCTACAGTAATCGAGCTGGCGATCGTTTTTTCGCTTTTGCTTTATACGTGCATTCGAAACACATACGCTGTTCCGTAAGTAATAAACCAAATGAAAAATAAGAAATAAAAAAGTTGTTTACCGTTTGCAATAAAAATCCTTTCCAACCCTTGCGCTTTCATTTAGACCTCCTTTAAAAACAAAAAGGAACTTTACTGAAGATCGATACAAAGTACTACGCCGTCATCTGCGGTGTTTAAATGGAGCATACGAAAAAAAACTAAATAAAAATCTAAAAAAAGTATTTTAAGCTACCCACGATTTTTAGATGACTGTTCAATTTAATATCTATTCAAATCTCGTAGGCTGACCATACGCTAACCAATCAAATCACTTGACTAGGTTTGACAGAAGTGGCACAGTTAGAAACTGACACTAAAAAAATATGTTTACAAAAATAGTTATCTATAACCGCTGAAGGACTTTGGTGACTAGCCGACGCGTGGAGTAGATCAGTAGGCCAATGTTCAGCTGAGGACGACTGAATCCATCGATTAAAAGACAATAGCAAAATCTTAATTATTACACTATGTTTAACCTCCCTTTTAATCGCGATAACAATATAGTTCTGTCATAATATACAACTTCAGAATATTTTAGTCCTTCAACAAAATATACAGAATGTAAAAAAAAATATTTCCGAGAAACGGTTCAAAAGGGGCGCCGTATCGAATATGCCTGACGAACTGCATACACTTTACTAAGATATCAAATATATAAATGTCATGTCATTCAATCAGAGCAAAATATTTAATCAGAAACGCCTACCCCCATCTGGCCTTTCTGACTAAACATCAACCTGAATACCTGAATAACATTTACCTCAATAGCTGGATCTTTAGAAGTACTGTGCTCTGATCGTTCCACGCAAACTCACAAGTGCCTACTATCTAAATTCAGTGAAAATCTTGACATTTTAACGTTGAGTTCGTGGTTGTTTTCCACACTTCGTGCAGCAGGGCATTTAAAAGTCTTCATTTATTTTTAATCGATTTAATTTTAATCTTGCATGGTAAGCTTTGCAGTTTGAAAATTAATGAACATCGCTTTCTTGCAACAGATTGAAGCGGAAAGTGAGTTTCCTACTTCTTCTATTTCCTTTTCTAATTCGTGTCGATGCAGCATCCAAGACCCATCGCAATTTTAAAGGATACACAGTTTTATATCCTCAGAATTGATTGTAAATAGATAACTTTCCTCTTATAAAAGTTACAGAGACTTTTTTTTATTATATTTTATACATTTTTCTTAGTTATTTTACCCAAAAATCTTTAATTTTAATTCCTGCGATCGTAATCCGTCTTCAACAGTAATATTAAAAAGTAATAATAATTAATTTAAAAAAATGTCCGGAATATTATATATAATACCACAAGCCTCACTTCTTATGGGACTTTATTCCGTCTTATACTCAGAGAATAACTCGCAAATTTACGTTGTGCATGCAATTTTCTTATAAATCAGAGTTTCTTTGTACAATTTTAAAACTCCGATCATGCAGAAAAAGAAATAACACTTCAGTTGGCACTGAAGCCTTGTTGGATTTGAGACGATACTTCAGAAGTTCGCACGAAGGCGTCGCCCTTGAAAATTCTCTTTAAGTTATCCATCTCACGAGTGCACCCATTAGAAGTTGGGTATTGATGCACTTAATAAATTAATATTCATGCGCACACGAGCGAATGTATGAACAACTTCCAAGGGTAACTGCAAGTAAGTAGTTATATATGACCAGATGTTATTTTATATCTATGAAACTATTGATATATAGTTGACGGATTTTTTCCTATACTCACACACACGCGAACACGTGGATTGTAATTTATTAAACGAAGTTGCCTGCAACCTCAGTGCATGTGTAGAGTGTCAGCGCAAAGCGGTCAGCCGCGCGGGTCCTTGTAAACTTCAAGTGATAAATGGAATTACCAGAAATATCTCGGAGAATTTCACACTCCAGTATGAAAAAAAGCGATAGTAACCTAATTTTATTAATGTATTTACATATTTCACTAAAAACGTTGGTTACATACCTAATTATAATAAAAAATATGGAAAATTGCCTTAAAAATAATATCAAATATTCATTTAAATCATCATGACGCACGATGGTAACCCAACAATGATCACGCGCGCGGTAAGTTTGAACAAGCTTGAATTTACATCTCGCACGCTTGGCCACCACTTGTGTATGCGAGATATGGCGTGAGATTCGCGTCAAGCGGTCCGCCCTTCACCCGCGCTTGCATTGGCCAAGCACTCACTTGTGATTCCCAAATTATTAACTTTAAAACTGTAACCTCTTTGTAAGTTTGTACATTTAATAAATATAATTTACGCATTCCAACTTTATGTTAATGTCTGAATTAAGTATCTTAGTAATTTTGTTTAACCGATGTCTATGAGATAATAAAATGATATAATGAACTTCAATTGAATTAGTTACTTTAATTGCTGTGTTAATTCCTCATTGCTAGCCTATAACTAGCAAAACGACTATAAATGAAAAAATAAAGCAATAAAAAAAGATATTCCAATATTCATATTCTATGAACTTATTCATACAATATGAATATTGGAATATTCCAGAAGTTATTAACTAGCTAATAGGATGCAGTAGTTGTATGACTTCCTATTAAAAACTGAGCGTCACGGCCAAGTTCGAATTGCTTTACCGAGAACCCCTCTTGACATGATGTTATAGGGAACTCTTTTGTATCATTATCAATCGATATCGGCACGTATTCAGGCATCTGGTGAATATTTCATGTTGGTGTCGACATCAATTGGACCCTCATCTATTATTTTAGCTTTGTTTCGTCACAATTATGTTAAGTTATCGATAAAACGGGGAAAATCAAGACAAACTTTGAAGGGACTTCCTTTTTCTTTTGTATCGTGTGGTCTTATTCTATTGTAACATAAAAACATTTTTACTTTAGTCGCTTCACTATGTTTTTTGTGCGTACAACTTTTATTATAGAAAATGTATCTCAATTTTCTCCTTTTCTCGCAGGTATATAAATAATCAGAGGTTTTCAGTGTGCCAGCACGTTTTTATTTTTATGACGAAGTATCGATACAACACTCTCTAAAAGAGCATCGTGCTATTTTTATTGTTTCGTACAATTTAAGCCTGTCTGCCCACGTTAGACTTTTTCTGGATCGATAATTGGGCAGATTCGGATTCTGATACGATATCTGAACGACTTTTTATGGAACGTGTGCATTGAAAACGATACCTTCTATTTTTATCCCACAAAAAATCGATCATCAAATATCGGACGTAGGCAGGTAGCCTTATGTACGAGTCGCTTAATAATTGGATAAAGGAAAATGTAGTGGTTGCGGTCCGTTTAGAAAAGAAGTAAAATGTTTAAATATAGACTCTTCTAGTCGGTTCTCGAATAGTTGGGATATCAATGGCTCTGAGGTATATTTTTTTCAGCGAACCCTGTGAGAGCCTTTGGTATTCGTATAGCATATTATCACATACATTCTTTGCCGTGTTAAAAATACCTTAAAGCCGATATTACTATCAAAAATCTATAATATTTTAAAGCAAGCGAAAAATATAAACAGGTTGTTCCAAAAATAATTAGCTAAAAGAAAATAATTGGAAATTGGAAAAGGATTGTTCTTATTTTTTTTCCTTAGCCTAATACTGTTCCACTGCTGGGCAAAGGCTTCCCCCAAGTCCCTCTATATATCCTTATATGAAAAAATATGAATTATTATTTATTTTATAGGATAAATCACATGGCTAGGCTAGCACAATGATTCCCAGAATAGTAACATAATCGACGGTTTCAGAAGTTGTGAACGCGCGTGTTATTTTGATAAAAAGAGCGAAATCCGCTCCATGTGCGATCCCTATTCAATTTCCCAAAAGCTTGAGCCCGTATTAACTTCGTAACACAATGCTAGCGTAAGTATTATCAACAACTCTGATCAGTTGTTGTTATTCTACGTATACGAGTTGTTCGAAAAAAAAACACTATCGTTTTTCATGAACGTTTCGACTGTTAACATCGTTTTAGACAACTTATTCACTTTTGACACCTACTACGTGGAGTGTTGCTTAGTGAGAGAATTATAATTATACCCTGGAGATCCTGAAATCCCTGATTTATAATAATAATTTTTTTTTCTGGCCTATTGACGGCTGCTAAGACGGAGTTCGTGGGTTCGATTTCATGATTAAGGCGGGCCCAGGACATATTTATGTGTGATGAGCACAATCATTTGTTCGGGTATGTATTAAGGAGTACAAAAGTATGTTTATCATTTGTCTGTTACCATATAACAGGTTCTGCCTAGTTTGGGATCAGATGGCCGCGTATGAGATACCTATACCAAGATATTACTTATTCATAATCACGTAAAAAAAGTTTCGCAAAATTTCTTCATAATAGTTTTCTTGCAAAAATACGTACGTAAGTGCACAACAGGATTTTTAGTATTCAACGAGATGTCTTCCGCGATAAAAATATCGTATCTTGAAGGTGCTTGCTGGTTCAACCTGCCCAGGACACCTTCAGTTCATGCTGGGTCCCCAGTGTGTATTGTGTCTATTATCTTGGTCCGCTCTACTCTTCTGACTTTGTGGAGTGCAAATAAATAGCGAATATTGACTTGCAAGTGGACTATCTAACAGTGAAATAGTATTTCCTGTATATAGTAGTTCCTGGGATTACCGCGTTCAAAACAAACTCTTCAGCTTTATAATTAGCATTATAAAAGAAATTTATTTTAAAGAGATGCACGAAACATTGTTTATGTAGAGTAATAGATAAACAAATAATGCCAGGAATTGTATACACATTCATACGAATTAAAATTTCCTTGAACTTTATGCAACGCCGAGCTTTCAACATTACTGGAAGCTATTCAATTGAGACTCAAACAACAATTCTCTGTAAGAACGTTTTGTTTCGCCTCCATGAAGGTTAAGGATAATTTTACTAACAACTTTCAGAGAACCCATTAAATAAACCGGTCAAGCGCGAATCGGGCTGGAATACGAAGGGATCCGCAGTGATTCTCACATTTCGTGCTTATCACAATCTGCCATCACTTTTTAATGTTACTGGCTAACAAGAAAAAAAAACAGACATAATGTGTCGCAGAACTATCTGCGACACATTAAGTCTGTTTTTTTTTCTTGGGCACTGGCCCAGGACACATTTTTTTTTAATAATGGGAATATGTAATATCTGCTAAGAATAATTATATATAATAGTACTTATGTTAAATTTACATATCTATACTTTAATAGCATAAAGCCCTTTAAAAACAGATCGATCTAAAGCCAAACGGGGGAAACTTTTGCCCAGCAGTGGTACAATAAATAAATCCAACAATTTAAAAAGTATCCTATTAGCAGTCCTTCAGATGTTATGGGCGTAGGTACATAGTTACACATACATTCCGGAGATTCATTTTTATTAATAAATAAGACACATATTGCATAATTATTTCTATCTTTCAAGGTTTACACTATAATCTTTTTATCGCTATCAAATTTGTTTTGAAATAATACTTTATTTTTACAGGTATTTTTATAAACATGATATTAATCGCCTCCAAATAAAAAGGTATTCATCACAAGTATTGAATTTCTAACATAATTTAATTTCAACGAACATCTCAGAAGTTATCATATTTTTAAATACATTCGCTTCTTAAAAAAACCAAGTACTATGCGCGCATTAATTATGTGCATGGCAGAAATTGGGGTAAAGAAAAATCCCATAATACTTAAACACGCAGATGAAGTCCCGTTGTACAGCATTGCACATAAAGTCGACAGTTACGTTCACGAAGTCAAAACACTTTTCTACAATCTCATTGACATTCATAAAATAAAAATTGCTGGATTAGCCCGTAATTACCAAAATACCCGGTTGTACTCGTACCTCACCGCCACGCCGCTGACGGGTTGAGTACGGTACCCTAGAAAAAAAACCAAAATAGCGATTGTTGATGTTGATTCATATTATGCGCACGTACCTACGAGTAAGTTTGTGATTCCGAAAATTCAAAGTAGTTTATTGCTGTATTTGATTATGAAATGAAAATATGTGCTGCTAGCACATGTTTTGTTGGGCTGTTGTTGTCCATTATTTCGAAAAGCAGACAATTTTTTTTGTTATTAATTCTGGGCCAGCTGTGTGATGTATGAACATAATATACCTATATACATATATATAATACCTAAATACCACAGGATTGATGGCCTGTAACTGTTTCGTAATTAACTGTTCTGGCAACCGATATAAGCAGGATGGCTAAGCTGAGCGAGAGTAAATCCTTCCTGGTAGCGGACAGCTATGTCAGCGAGAACAAGAGCTTTGCGGTCGCCGAACCAGCCTTTGACTAAAGGGCTTTTACTATAACCCAGTCCAACCAACTACTACATAAACACGAGAATTGATTACAAAAGATCAAACAAAAAGATTTATTCTCAAAAATAAAAATAACAGGCTCCAAAAAACTATAAGATTCACTAAATGAAAAAAAAAACAAATTAAACACAGGTGATCTAAATTCACCAAATAAAAATTATCTATAGAAGAACATCAGCTGATCTGAAAGTTTAGACGGAATAGTAAAAATAAATAAAATACTCAATGCTTTTCACAGAACTTTATTCATGTTTACGATACTTTTATTCCCATTCGCCGCTAGAGCTGCACAGTCCTTCCGTCACGAAGGCGAATCGCCGACTGATGCTACCAAGCCGATCGAAAAATCACGTTGGCAACATTGCTTTGATTAATATAGCTTTGGTAAGACGGGACCTGATAGGACTGAACGCTTTATAAGGAAAAAAAGTCTTCAATAAAATGTGTGATGTCAAATATTTGTAGGTAGGTATAGCCTATCAAAGTATCAAAGTCCCTCCTTCGCTTATAACAGCGGGTCGCTCTCACTGTGGGGTGCGCCTCGATAAGTATGAAAGGGCCAAACCGCTTTGTTCAAATGTTTATCTAAGGACTTCAATGTTATTTTAATGTTCTGTAGAAATTATAAGATGGATTATTTAATACAACTTACATAAAGATTTTTAGATTTACTTCTGATAAGTACGAAAACATGATTGGGCAGTTAAATGAAGGCAGATAAATCTTGTTTATTCATAGATCCGGAAAATAAATAAGTATGCATTTGCTTCTGTGAAATGTTGAATGAAAACCGTTTGAAACTTTAATCTTACATTTATTTTATTAAAATAAATTAGATTTATATTAACAGTAACTACTACCTTCCTCGTGAAGGTCAAGGCGAAGAAAACTCAAAGGAAAATTGTAAATAAGGTCGCTCGCTTTCTATTCCTTATCGTTAAAAACAAACTATCTCAAAGGCTTTTGAAGATATAAACTAACTATTTCGGATCTTATACAAACCTTTATTCAGACCATATCACAGACGCTAGATCACAACATCTTGCTTGATTGTTGACGCTACAGCTGCGTAAATAGCCAAGAATAGTTTGTTGTTTTTTCGAACCGATTGCTAAAACAAATTCTGAAATTGGCTCAAATCAATATTGCTGATCAAAAACCCAACCAAGCGTTCGGTTTTTAAGCACTACCCCACAGTAAATAAGGGTTATTACACAATATCCTTTAGGACGACTTTATTTATAAGAATTCTGGATGATAGACTAAGTTTTACGTTCCAAGTTAAGCAAAAGGAGTTGTGAACACCAAGAACTGCAAACGAAGACCGGAGGAGCAATTAAACTGCCATCAAACTGCAAACCTTTTGAAATGAAGAAGACGCGAACCAAAGTTCCTATATCTATAAATAAATTTAAAATCAGGCGAAAATAAATTAGTTATTATTCTGAAAATACGCACTATTTTACGAGCTAAAAGTAACAAAAGGTTTGCCTGTCTTCTGTAGCATGGAAGCTTATTATTTTTTGATTGATTGACTTTATCGAAGGATATGTTTCGGACTTCAATCAGTTTTAATTAGCGGGTTTAGGTACCAATCATATTTTAAAGAGTAAGTGAAGGCAGTTTTGTTTCATTATAAAATATAGTTTTCATTGTTTATTATTTGCTTTCTCCAGTTTTGGAGTATTTTTTTTCCACCTAGAATAATAATAATAATATATAATCTATTAATCGATGCCATAAGCTCATAGCTGCGGGTTCGAAACCAGGCAAGAAACTAACTTTTTCAAAGTTATACTTACTTTGACAGCATTTACAAACGGTAAAGGAATACATCGTGAGGAAACCTGGATTCCAAAACTCGGAATCTGAAATCACCAACCCATTACGAGTAAGATTGTGATCTTTGCAAGTTCCTTCTCTATATAGGTAGAGGTTTGTGACTAGCAGTGGGAGTTTACGTTTTATTCGGTCGTGTTAATACCTGATTGATACTACAGCAATTACCTAAATAATAGGGTCAATAAGCAGCCCAAACAATATAATTCTACTAAAGAAATAACAGGATATATGGCACCACTAAATAATAATATGCCAAATCCCTCGGGAAATATCTTTGTATTAAGTGATACTGTTTGTAACGCTTCATTTCTTTTACGCACATACGTAATAAAATTACAGATAATTAATAAACAAAAATGTTTAATAAGAATTATAAAATATAAGATCGAAATCTGTAAGAATTATCTTATCGATGTCAAACACAACCAAACCAAACATTATCGGCATCAAACTGATCTTTTAATATGAGAACAAGTAAAAAAAAAGTTTAGTTGTTGTATTAAATGATTATCGTAAGTGAATTGTTGTGTGTGTGGACGCGATAAACCCTTGAAAATGTTTTACATTTTGCCCCAATTCGGGCACCAGGTGGCAATGAAGGCGAACACAGCAGGCCGCTCCGGGAGGCAGTAGCCGAGGCTTTCCAGCAAAGACGGTGTCTTTAACACTGAATCGTGAAAATCCTGGAAGTTTATCACTCCATCCAAATCGGGGTCCATGCGTTTTAACATGATGTCCACCAATTCCTGTAATTTGAATAAAACAATATGTTATTAGGCTCTTTATAGTCATCGCAGTTAGAAAGAATATTATACTAGTTAAAATGAATTAAAGCTAAATTATTTATTAATAGAACTTCTCTTGAAATATGGCGAAGTAAAAATACAATTCTTAGATTATAATTGCATAACGGTCAGGAGCCTCTCAATGCGTCTAGAACACGAAACTATTACAGATTCACACGAGTCCATGTGCACATAAGATGATTCCCGCGGGGAAATCGTATGCTACGCCGTAGCTCTTTGCTACGCGTTAGTCGTAGCAATACAACACGGGCTGGTCCGTAGCGGACCTAAAATACATAAACTCGTAAAACTTTACAGAGACTAGTTGGCTCGGAACAGATGTTACTAGCCGCTCATTTATTTGAGGGCACGTTCAAATGTAGTGAGTGGAATAAAGTTTAACTAGAGGAAAATCTGTTAGGACCGGCAGTACTCGGAGTCGTTTTAGTGATTTTAGATAGATTTAAATTTTAACTTTTTTTTTTCAATCTTCAATATTTTATTAATTTCATCGTAAAACGTTGCGTTGATAGTTTTCATTTATGATTTCATGATTTCACGTTATTGAGGCTTGGGCAGACAAGGCCTAAAAATCAATCTGACAGTGTGGTATCTATCTATAGTAAACATGTAGCTTATGCTCGCGGCTTCTCCCGCGTGTGCAGTGGTTATCAGCAATAGCCTATATCCTTCCTTGATAAATAGGCTACTAACAAAAAGATTTTCTTAAATCGGACCAGTAGTTTCTGCCTTCAACTAAACAAAAAAAAACTTTTCAGCTTTATAATAATAGTATGGATACATACTTAAAATACACTTATTAAAAATAAAAATAAAATAAGAAATCACTTTTACGCAAATATAATAAAATAAAAAACTATAAAGACAAAGTTTAAACCATTATTAAGTTTAGCAATGCCACAAACAAACGGCAGTAAATTAAGTTGGTACAAAATTAATAAAACCAACTAGTTGAAGTTCATAAGTTATAAGTAGTGGGAAATTATAAAACCCGTCAACATACGGGCGACAAGGCGTGGTTGAGATTTATTTGCGTCCCTTGAACTTATTTCTCCTAGAGTAATATATTGTCTGTACTTTAAAGCCGTCTGGGGCCAAGTATTATTATCTATGACGTACATTTATGTTACAGTTGCCACGTTTCTAATCCCTGAAGGTTTGGTCTGCTACTGGACGTGAAGGTAACATTATATAAAAGGCACAAGTTACTCGACAGTATCAAATTCATTGCTATCATGAAATATAGGTGTCGTGGTGGCTTAGCGGTTGAATGACCGGATTCGTATGCACATGGTTGCAGGTTCAAACCGAGGTAAGTATCAATGTGGCTTTCTCAAAGTTATAATGTGTTATTTTAATTATTCTAAAAGCATCATTGACTAACTGTGGAAGAAATGCTCGTAAGGAACCACCTGGATTCCAAATAATGGAAATTATACTAATTGGCCGTCAAATAAATCACCATTTTAATTGACAGGTATTATTATGGACTCTATAGCACAATAATATGCTTATATGCATATACAGGGTGAAATTGAATAAATGCGACAAAAAAAAAATGGGAGCTTCAGTTTCAGTAACATAGCAATTATAAACTGTTTTTTCTACAATCTAAATCGTTAAAAAAAAATACGCGATTATCGTTTTCAAAAGATCCATTGATGTTATTATCTTTATTTAAGTACGAATTTATTATCGGTTTTCCAGCAAAATATTTAATATGCAAAATAAATAAGAAAAATTAAATCGTGCCCACTACACGAAAATGGTAATACGCGAAATTCTTTCATACTTTAATTATTTTAACGCTTTTCGTAGCACTGATCAATTATTTTTTAATTTACATTTGATATTTTCTACATTTTCTTGACAACACGTATTATTGTATATTTAAATTTGTCGCATCTATTCAATTTCACCCTGTATACTCAGCAATATTGACGCAACGGATCCACACATCATTAGTCACTTCTTGTAAATACTTAACAATACTACCTCCAAGAATAAATCGTAATGATACAATACTAATTAGTAATAGGTAGGTAATTAAGTATATTTGTGTTGTTAGCCATAACAAAATTGTATGAATTTTGGTTATTCGAATAAATCTATATAAATGAAATTCCGTGTCACAGCGTGTGTAACCAAACTCCTCCTGGCTTCACCCATTTGTATGATTTTTTTCTTATTATATTCGGTTGATCTGTGACAAGGCTGTTAACGATTTTTTGTACCCCTAAGTGATTGCGGGCAAAGGCAAAATAAATTTTCCAGTATAGCTAGAAAAATATATTTTTAAATTATTTGTGGAATACTCTGAATTGATTGAATTTATTTATTTATTATAAAATATATGTACGCAATAACGGCACACAACATTCGGACAGAGATGCACAAAACCACTGCTTATTTCTTATAGAAATCTCTTCCATCCAATCTCATATAATTATGTTGCAGTAAAACTTAAAGTAATTAAACGTTCACGCAGGTGCGAGACTTTTACACACATATATTTTTAACACGTCATATTTATTTTAGCATCAAATGTTAAGATAACTTATTTCAAGAAAACGTTGATACGATTGCTTCTCTGTGAGATCCTCATGGCTCAGGATCAAGAATTGTTTGTCTTTAATTATAGAGCATTATTCTCTTAAGCTACGTACCGTAAACTCATTGGTTATTTACATCAGCACTTGTTGCCACTTGCGGTTTGGATTGCGAAGACGGTCCTTATTAAATAATACTACATTACATTTCTTAGGGTTCAAGGTAATTTTGTACCAAATAAAAATTAAGTCAGTATTTATTTATTTATTTATAGGTTAGCCAACGATTGTTTACACATAACATTACATTATAACTGATACATATACGTTTAAAAGTGTAACAATTAATTATAGGCTAACGCCGCATGCACAGTAGTGGGAATAAATATACGAAGTAATACAAAATGAATTACCTAATTTACAGCGATTATTTAGTTAGTAATTAATCTTATAATTAGGTTAGATTTAAAATAATCAGAATAATTCTTAATACATATTTATATCAACAAAAATACAATTGAAAAATAAATGAATAAAAAAATATCCGTTTTCCCTCGGGAACTACTTAAGGAATCCGCTTTTGCGTGATTGAGTAACAAACATCCAAACATCTAAACATCCAAACATCCACACTTCCATATTTATAATATTAGTAGGATGAATCTAGATCGAAGAGCTTATATGCCTACTTACTAGTTCTAAAAATGTATTTATAGCCTATTTCATGACGTAAACTGTTGGGAGGGACTTAGGGACAACTTAGACAATTACTTACGGTACGGTAAGTTCTCGAACACGCCACAGTTTAGAACACAACCTACATGATGAGTCTCATTATAGATTGCTGGGCACTAGTCCTACATCAAATTAATGCTGCACTATAAAACTATCTGATTGTTTTCACTTTTGTATGAAATATTTATATCTTTCATACATGCAAAATTCATTTTGTTTGTCGTTTACACTTTCACGGCTGAACCGAAGACCCGATTTCGATAACATTTGATGAGATTAATATCTACTCTATACGAACCCAAGGATGCTCAATGGATTCTTAATATTATTGATTAAAGTTATCTATTTTTAATCCTCAGTGAGTAGAGATACTGAAATCGAAAACAGAAATCTTAATACCCATTAGCGTCACTGAGTACGGCAGGTGATTAATTTAAATACCATTTACACTTCTAATACGTCACATCTAATGTTAATGTAAATGTCCGGTAAAGGTGGGATTTCTAGCCGACACTTTTATATAGAAATAACGACATAATTTCCGAGCCACGTAACTAGCCACATTAATTTAACGTTTCAAAAGTGCTTAGCCGTTTACTTGGGATTTAAGGAAAAGAAAAATGTGAAGGATAATCTTACTGGAAACTAAATACTTAGAGAAAAATGGTCAGAAATGATGAAGGGCTTTTATTAGCAGTGGGATATCGCGTGCTTATAATCATAATCGGGCCTGTTGGTTTAGTGGTTAGTGACCCTGACTGCTAAGTCGGAGGTCGTGGGTTCGATTCCCACCCAGGACAAATGTTTGTGTGATGAGCACGATCATTTGTTCTGTGTCTGGGTGTTATTTATCTATAATATGTATGTATTTAGAAATATATAAGTATGTTTATCAGTTGTCTGGTTACCATAGTACAGGCTCTGCCTAGTTTGGGATCAGATGACCGTGTGTGAGATTGTCCCAAGATATTTATTTATTTATTTTTATAATTAATTATTAACATTTGCGTTAAGGTAAATGTAAGGGGGCTGTTCCACGCTTTGTATTGATATCATAGTGATGAGATCCATATTAACCAACGGTACGAGTCCTATGAAACATAACAAACTCTAGAGACTATACACGTAAGGCCGTGTACAGTCAAAGTCCTTAGTATTTAATTATTTTTAATATTGAATATTGATACAATTTCCCGCATTGTTACTATACTCTTTTGTCTTTCCATTTTGATATGCGTGAAGCATGACAATATAATATATACACTTGAAAATATCCTTGGTATTAACCATCATCGCACGCATCCACATATCGCTTACATGTCAATAAATACGGAGCAGATACCTGCACAATGTTCGTAGTAGTACAATAATGGAAATGTATACTTGTAACATAAATATATGTCTACCAAAATAATAGCATGAGCTTTCGTATTTCCCACACATACGATTTCACTACATTCACTTACCTTATTCAATGTTTACCTTATTCTAACCAACCAGCTGAGTTGACAGATCTTTTGGTCACTGACTTACTTTGTACATAAATGAAGGTATATTTACATCATGTAAACAAATGCCACTGAGAGTTGAGTCAAGAAACAGTGACGTGTTTTGCAGTCGAATAAAGTACTTATTCTGTGAATAAGTCAAGTTGCAATAATTCTACGCAATAATATATTGGGGGATGCCGACGTTCAGCAATGGATGGCGATAGGCGATAAGATGAAAATGAATAATATCTATCTAGTGGGTGTTCATGCACCCGAATGCTAAAAGACCAGTTTCCCAATTGCGTGAGCGGGACGGGGGCAGGGGTTTGACAGTGACAGCTCGCGTCTTTCCCCGTAGAAAATTTGACGACATGCGGTACAGTTCTAAACACACATGATAATATATCTGATGATCAACACTTAGATGAATAAATCGATAGGCCCTTTTATCACCCCAATTTTTGTTGGTCGTCCTGCCGAACATCCTATTTTTTTTAACTTTATTTCTACGTGTTACTAGCAGTCCCGGCAAATGTTTTATAGCCCTATTAAAAAATCACTGGAGTTCCACCCCTATCACTTAGGGGTATGAAAAATAGATGTTGGCCGATTCTCAAACCTATTCAATATGCACTCGATTTCATACAAATCGGTCCAGCCGTTTCGGAGGAGTTTGGTAACAAACATTGCGACACGAGATTTTATATATTAAAAGAAGTAATTCTACTACCGCCTTAGTTGGTCTCTGTATTACATGTGTTTTTTATTTATCGTTAAGTACTCCGTTTTAAGTAGGGACTGCAAAAAGAAAATATATCATTTCTATTATTTCCCGCTGGAATCTGGCTCATTATTCAAATGGTAATATTACCACGTAATTAACCCACTTTCATTAATGTACAACGCTCAAGCTTTACCGATTTTTTTTTCTGATAGACATTAAAATAAATCCATCAGAAATTATTACTACTCTTGACGCAAAGCACTAATAGAAAGCTTATTTATACGAGTATAATTAAATAGTGTAAGTTCTCAATTGATCCAAGGTCAAATACCCATTTATGTATTTCCAACAAGCTTCAGTAAATAAAAAAAACACCTCTCGGGCTCCTCTACTATGAATGTCAGCCGCACCGAACGTGCCGCATTTTTTGACGTTCTCGGCATTCCATATTCAAAATTATGACACCTACCGTATTTAAAAATTATTCAAAAATTCGGCGCGTTTGGCGCGTGTGCTGCGTACGGTACACCTATGTTTGCAATCAGCTTTAATGGATAAAAATCTTAACAACGCCATTTATAAATGTATTTAATGTATTGTCATAGAGACATCCATTGTGTATAAATCATCCTGACATTTCACGAACATTATGACGTCATCTAAATATTATAAAAATAAGCACACAAGAAAAAAAAATAATATTGACATGCTTAAATCATGTGTAAAATATCATACAAATAAAGGTAACGGGTCTGAACCGCCTACGTAATATAAGGTATACATACCTATTTTTCCCAACGTTTCGGCCAACTTGCAAAGGCCGTAGTCACGGGTAGACTTCCCGTAATCTACCCGGTACAGACCCGTTGCCTTTATCTTATATCTTTAAACGAGCAATTCTTGTATATATATATATATATAATCTGAATCTCGGAAACGGCTCCAACGATTTTCATGAAATTTTGTATGCAGGGAGTTTCGGGGGCGTTAAATCGATCTAGCTAGATTTCATTTTCAGAAAATGTCGTGATATCCGTGTTTTCAGTAATCTTAAATCTTTAAACGAGCAATTCTTGTATACGGCCATCAATACTGTTACAATTCAAAATAAACAAAATATTGCATTTGAATTTGGAATCTGTCATTTTTATATGATTGTTCATTGTGTTTTCTCATTTTGGCGCCAATACATTGTACAATATTTTGCGATATTAAAATAGAGTGGGGTGATAAAGGGGACCGAATCGCTGTGATTGCATTACACGAAGTAGGTATGGAGCCAAATGCATTTTTTTAAACACTCCTTACGCTTGGTATTAGTAGAATGTTTGTGTTCCAGGCTATTAATAGGTACAATGAGACCTCCTCTGTTTCTGACAGAAAAAGATCAGGCCAGCCACGTAGTATACGAAAAAGGTGGTCAAAGAATTCGAAGGTGGGAAAGAATTCGAAGAAATCCTGTCCGAAAGCAAAAGATTTTATCTTGGGAGATGAAGATAGCACCTAGAACCATGTCGCGTATTTTAAAAGATGACTTAGGACTTGCAGCGTGTTACAAGAGACGAACTGGTCATTTCTTAACTGATCATTTAAAAAAGAATAGGGTGGTAAAATCGAAACAACTACTGAAGCGGTCACAGAAAAATTTTGTTTACGGATGAGACATTTTTAACAATTGAGCAACATTTTAACAAACAAAATTACCGTATTTGTGCTCACAGCTCTAAGAAAGCTTCCACATTAGTCGACAAAGAGCAACGTGGGCATTATCCGACTTCAGTAATGGATGAAGAAGTGACTAAGCCATACTTTTGTGAAAACGGTATCAAACAATAGCACAAGTGTATCAAGATACCATTCTTGAGAAGATAGTGAAGCCCCTTAAGAACACCATCTTCAATAACCAAGAATGTTCCTTCCAGCAAGACTCGGTGCCAGGTCATAAAGCTCGGTCTACGGAGTCTTGGTTGGAAACATCTCAATCTCGGAAACGGTTCCAGCGATTTTCATGAATTTGAGTATACAGGGGGTTTCGGGGGCGATAGATCGATCTACGATTCATTTTCAGAAAATTACGTTTTATCCATGTTTACAGTAATCAACTTAAACATTCCAACATTGTCTCAATCAGATTCCAATCTCAGGCTTGGCGATAAACCACTTGATTTTACGAAAGAAACGGTATTTCTTGGTATAACAATAGATTCTAGGTTGCAGTGGGGTGCACACATAACAACATTATCTAAAAGATTAAGTTCAGCTGCATTTGCAGTTCGGAAAATTAGACAGCTTACTGATGTTCCCACTGCTAAATTAGTTTATTACGCGTACTTCCACAGTATTATGTCTTATGGAATTCTGCTGTGGGGTTCAGCAGCCGATGTAGATTCAATATTTATTTTGCAGAAACGAGCGATTCGTGCAATCTACTGCATGGGCCCTCGTGAGTCTCTAAGGGATAAATTTAAAGAAATAAATGTTCTAACGTTGCCGTGTCTTTACATTTTGGAAAATATAATGTACATACGTAAAAATCTACCTAGTTTTAGTATTAATAGTGATTACCATAATATAAACACAAGAAATAAAAATAAACTAGTAGTCCCACGGTTTAGACTCACTAAAACTAACTCTAAATCTTTCCTAGGAAATTCTATTCGTTTTTATAATAAATTACCGGAAGAAATTACAAATTTATGCAACAAAAAGTTTAAAAAGTGCGTGAAATCAATGTTAATAAAGAAAGCGTATTATAAGGTTAGCGATTATTTAGGAGATAGGCGGGCTTGGGTTTAGTATCATCTGCACATGTGGCTTCCCTGGCGGTCCAGCATACTTTTGTTTTAACCTTGTTTACTGCAATTAGATTCCCCATAGCCTCTATTTTTAGAAGGCTTTTGACATGCCTTGACATTCCTGTTAGGGTCGATTAGGAATTTGATTAGGACTACATAAATATTGTATGTAAATTGTTTTATTTCTTCGTGCATTGTGTATCAGTTTTTTTTTTCTTTTTTTGTAAATGTGTTAACAACGAAATGTTAGTAAAATGCATGTATTTTCTCATTTTTTTTTTCTCCTCTTTTGAGGTAATAATTATATTGCAATAATCTTATGCTTTTGCTATCTTACGTTGTTATCGCATATTTTAAAAGTAATGTATTTAAATAATTATATATTACCATTTTTAAAAGAGTAACCTATGGAGTTTCTTGCCGGATTCTTCTCCATAGGAATGACATTTTGGAACCGAGCAACTAGATTCATTCAACGTTTTGAAAGTACCTGAAAGGGTCTACTCGAAATAAAAATATTTTGATTTTGATTTTGATTTTGATTTTTGACATAACCTGAAAAAATGACTCTTCCTGACATGTTGGCGAGTAATAATATATTTTTTTAATTTTAATGTTATTTGTGATTCATTGATAAGCTGTAAAAAATAAGTATTTGATAAATATTAAACTAATTGCACTCGTGATTTTTTAATTAAATAACCTGTTCATATTTTTTCATTATTATGTCGGTAAGATCGAAAAATATTATTTATACTTCCTCATTTCATATGTATCTAATTCGTATTTAAATGTAATTTCTAAAAACACACTACCAAAAAAAACGAGCAAAGCTCGGTGATCCAGGTACTTTGTATGATGTATACTAATAATATGCGTAAAACCTTCTTTATGTAATCGGTCAGCATCGTCGGCATTTAGTACCCCATAGCAGATACGCACAAAAAATAATAATTTAAAAAACAACAAAATAACGAATTAAACTTATGAACTAAAAAACAACAAAATAAAGACTAAAAATATAACAATTAAAAAAAGAAACGAATTTTATATGGCAGCACTCCGAGCCGACCATTACCAATACCAACTTACAAGCAATGTTGATATTACAATGTTGATTGGCAAAGGATTGAGGGATAGGATTAGTATTAGTACCTAGCTCTTCTCAATTATGGTTTATGTTTGTGCTCCCATGGGTCTTAATCGCATTAATTTTGTGGAGTAATTGCAATTTAGTTCTGTTCGATAACAATAGAACATAAACTAATATTTATGTACATACCTAAATGTAATTCATTATTAGGATTTCGGCTAAGGTAATTTTGCATGTTTCGTCTATCAACACAGCACGCCCACCATTAGACGCTAACATGTACCTAAACTGTATAACGAATACGAAATTCAAGGTATAAATATCCCAACTTTATCTTATTTTTTTATTGCAAATGCAAAAATAACTTTGCCTTTCTGTGTGTTACGTAATCACGCTTAAACTACCAAACCGATTTAAATCAAATTCAGTACAAAGATAGTCTAGTGCTTGAGAAAGGACATTGCTACTTTTGTCCGCGATAACGGACACCCACGCGGGAAGAGTCGCGGGCTTCAGCATGAAACGAATAAAAATACGAATTCAAGAGTACATTACAATTCATTAGAAGAAAATATAAGTCTTTAATAGTGCACAAAAAGGCGCTCGTTACGAAGAATAAATTATGAAAAATCTAATGAAAATAGCACACTTCACAGAAAAATCTTAATTGAAAGGTCTTTAGATCAATTGAAGAGCTACGATGCTCCCAACCTTTCGACTCTCAACAGTCTCAACGTAAGCGTATGTGGGCGTTTCGATAAAATTATAACATAAATTTATCACTAGAATGCACGCGCGCTTTTGAATGCTGTCTTTGTTAAAACTAGATGGCGTTATGTACAAAATAAATTGTAGATGGAACATTTAAGCGTCTACAAATTTCACCAAGACGGACATCGCTATAATAATTCAATCAAATTAATTTGATCTAATTAAGGTTAATATTGATAAAATTAGGTAAATTATTCGAGTAACACGACATCCGTGTAAGCGAGTAGCTGTGAATGTTAAGTATGGTTTAAGATGCCAAAACGTTAGTTTTGTTTAGCCTCGTGTGATCTATTTTTAAATTTAGGCCGGCGCTGGCATTTTTTGTTTGTAAAAGTAACCTTCGAATGCCCTCAGCCCCTAGTCAGCGTTGTGGACACGTGTAGACGCGTCCCGCCTGTTGCTGGGGCTCGACTATGCGCATAGGGACAAAGTTTGATTCAGCCAGCAGTGGCATGTAGAATAGGTGCCAGCGTACTGGCAATGTGTATACAACACGGGCTAGGCCAGCGTTGGCTAGTTGTCGACTGGCAGCCAGCACAGCTCTTCGTGTAATATATTGCAGGCAGGCAAACTATTTTTTTTTAAAGCAAGTGGTGTTTTATTATACCTATAACTAAAGTAATCTTTGAATAATCTATGCATTGAGTTTCACCAGCTCACGATACTTATTTTACGTAAATTGTGAAAACAACCTACAAATATTAAACTGGCTTCAAATAAACATTTTAAATGAATACCTAAATGTAATGGCTATTTGTATTATTTCAGATCATCGAACAACTAAAATTCATTATATTACAATCAATACGTAACTGCAATGTGTTGTGCGCATTGTTGGAATAATGTTACTACTATGATTTCGCTGTTGATTTAATTAGTGTGTGCTAATAATAATTAATGTTTCAATTAACAAGTATCCATGAACGCGTATTCATTACCTGTTGTATGTTATAATCATTGATACAAAGCGTTGCTTTGTGTAGGTTAACGCCCGATATTAATAACCTTTGTGCAATGCAGAAGTGCTTAATACCAATCATATGAATTGGGCCACTTCAACCACTTATGCACGATTACCTTTATAGATCATAAAATATTATTTATTCAATGAACTCATCACTAAGGTGTGCACAGCGCTCACATCTAAAAGTAAGTAGAATAAACGTAAGTAAGTATAATAACACCCTTATACAAAAACCGGCGGTAAAGTATATAGCTTTGCAGACGAAAATGCGTTGAAAAAAAATAAGATTAACTCATAAGAATTAAATTAACGGGATTTAGCTGAACCGCTAAAGCCCGGCTGTTACCAATTGGTACCAGCGGTAAACGGCTTACTTTAAACTTCGAGTGGGTGTATTTAAAAAAAAAACCACCCGCAACTTTTATCACTTTATTAGTATGATAAGTACATACCTATAATATTTTATGAATAACTAACTAAACCTCCTTGGTGGCTAGCATGACGTCTTGTCACGTGGGCGCCTGTCATGTGACAAGGTGAATCTACCTTCAAACATTGTCGGGCCTGAGCGTTGAATGTCGTATTTTACATGGAGCTACTGCCTATCTGACCTCCACAATCTGTTACTAGATAATACGGTATTCCATAGTAGGACTGGTTTTTAGAATTGTAATGACTACGACGAGTACGACGTGACAGTCGCGGCCAACGGCTTAACGTGCTTTTCGAGGCACGGAGGGATCTCGATATGGCCATGGGCATGACCCATCCACGGACCAACCACTGCAAGCGCGGCTTAACCTTTATTAATCTATATATATGTATTCGGTTAAACCGCTTGCACTTAGCCACGAGGCCCTCTATATCTAAGTATAAAATAAAAATAACACTAAACCAATGCCACTGTAAGAACAATCACGAAATTATGTAATTTATATTCATCTTTTAATCAATTTAATATAAATATTATATCGTATGACTGACAAAAGGACACATTAATATAGTAGGTTTAACTAAATTCCTAAGTTTAATTAAAATTTAATGTTAGTCTAGAGCAAAAAGTTTGAGATACTAATGAGCACTTACCGACGGATACGTAACAATTAAAAAGTTATAGGGGGCTTATTGCGATGGAAAATTGGTTGAGTTGCGGATCATGAAGTTATTATTGAGAACTAGTTCCGAGCAGAGAATCAACAAAAGAAAGTCGTCTGTAGAACCTGACACCGTGAAGGATGTCACACGAAGTGTCGTAGTATTTACCCTTTAGGAGATATTCTTTATAATATAATATTATTATTTATAACGGTAATAAGGTTTATTTTTAATTGCAGTTATGGTTTTTTCTTTATGCATTTGACTTTTTAACACTATTGTTTTGAATACCTGTCGTGATGACCTAACGGTTCAATCAACGAATTTTCGTGCACAAGTTTGCAGTTCGAACCCGCACCAGGCAAATACCTACCAATGTTCAAGTTATATGTTTTTTCTTAATAATTCTTAGATATCATTGACAAACGGTGAAGAAAAACATCGTGAAAGAACCTGGATTCCAAAAATTGACATCTGAAATCGCCAACCCGCAGTGAGCCAGTATGGTGACCAATGCTCGTTCCTTGTCTATATTAGAAGAGGCCTGTGCCCAGCAGTGGGTAATTTATAGGAACATATTATTATTTGCAAACCTATGTAAATAAAAAATGTTATAATGCAAATAAATTTTAATAGACAACCCATTTAACTGTGTAACCTAGTTAAATGGGTTGTGGAGTTCAGATAAGCAGTCACTTCATTTAAAATAGAAGCCGACCCAAAGATGATAGCTCGGGAAAAGCAAGGTAGATGAAGCTTGCTGGGCAGCAACCTGGGTTTCCGCCGCTTTCGCGACACTGTCTAGACGTAATATATTTTCCACGGGATCAAATATTGTGTCGAACTACTGTAATGTTTTTTATACTGTGCTACTACCGAAAATAGGCATATAATGCTGTGCACCCAGACATCATGTATATTATAACAAAACTAATTTGTTGAGCGAGTGGGTCAACTATTTAATTGTGATAAACATGTTCAGTATTAATAAATAATAAAATAATAAATATCTTGGGACAATCTCACACACGGTCATCTGACCCCAAACTAGGCAGAGCTTGTACTATGGTAACCAGACCACTGATAAACATACTTAAATATTTCTAAATACATACATATTATAGATAAATAACACCCAGACACATAACAAATGATCGTGCTCATCACACAAAGATTTGTCCTGGGTGGGAATCGAACTCACGACCTCCGGCTAAGCAGTCAGGGTCACTAAACACTAGACCAACAGGCCCGTCAAGTATACAAGTATCAACTATTGACTCTTCATTGAATTTACGTGTTACGAATAGATTTAATTATTCTGAAGTTCTTTTGTGGATTACACGCATCATAGGATTTAGGTCATGAGTGGGTTCAGTCAAACTTCGGTATTATTAGATTAGATGGCATTTTAATGTATATACTAACACGTTTACTCGAAGCCATCAGACGTGACGCAAATTATTCATGAGGTTTTAATATTAATTATATCGCAGTGCTCCTGATTTGATGATAATATAATATTGTCTGTATCAATTTACCTATTAGGGATGATTAGGAAATTGATCCAGCTAATAAATCAAACAAAGAGTCAGACGCGTCCACCCTTCTAAAGGTTGTTTGTACAAACTTCATTTGGTCAGTCTGAAATTTTGAATTATGAAATCGTTTGCGATAATTATGATCTGCAGAAGTCAAGTATAGGGTTTTTAAATAGGAGGTGTTATTTTGATATTCAAAGAAAAATGCCATTTGTTATTATAATTGATCGGATGTTTATTTCATTATAAAGAGAAAGGAATACCGTTAATAGTGGAAAATAATCATCAGGCAAAAGACCACCACGACCACGCTTACAGGACCATATCCTTTTCATGAAATTTTCCATAACGAAATCGCAAAGTGGCTGCCTTATGTCCTCGATAGTCTCACGAATTCCACCTTTGAGGTCTTGAATCGACGCTGGGCTGTTGGCGTAGATCTTCTCTTCACGTGGCCCCAAAGGAAAGAAGTCGCAAGGTGATAAATCACAAGATTTTGGTGGCAATTGTGATCACCTCTTCGAGAGATGACACGGTCTGGAAACTTTTCCCGTAAAAGATCAATGATTTCGTTGCTTGTGTGGCACGTAGCGCCATCTTTACATCACCATCATCATCATTTTCATCACTCCGACACTTTGTGATTTGGTTATGGAAAATTTCATGAAAAGGATATGGTCCTGTAAGCGTGCTCGTGGTCGTCTTTTGCCTGATGTTATTTTCCACTATTGACGGCATTCATTCCTTTATAATGAAACTAGCTTCTGCCCGCGACTTCGTCTGGGTGGACTTTCGAATTGGGTCCCAAAAGAAATGAACAATGTGGAAACAATAAAGAAGAGTAAAATACCAAATTTCAAAGCTGTCTGCCCGCAGCTTAGATCGTAAACAATTTTCCCTGGGGAACTGCTTAAGGAATCCGGATAAAAGGATGCCTATGTTTTTTTTCCATGTCAAAGGCTACATGCATGCCAAATTTCATCCAAATCCGTTCAGTCGGTTTTGCGTGATTGAGTAACAGTAACAAACATCCAAACATCCACACTTTCACATTTATAATATTAGTAGGATAAACATCCATCACTATTTATATTAAAAAAAATGCCTTTTTTTAATATCAAATAACACATCTTTTTGAAAACCCTGCATATGCAGAACAATCTCTTTAAGTATTAAGACCTGGTGTTAGTCTCATATCTCAAACAAGAAAGGCAAATTATTAGTCCTTTGTGTAACCTTGTCATAACTAAAGGCGTTTGATGCAGTTTCCAGCGCACGACAGGCACGCTGTACACTCATAATTCTATTAGTTGTATTACGAGCGGAAAACTCTGCTTAGATTTTATGCTTTAAGTTAATGTGCTTAAGATACTTAATTAACCGACGAAGGTCAGAGTCAGGTGCAAATATATGATCGATACAAAATAGAATTAAAATAACACTACAATATTTTAATAATAACTGCTTGATGCTGTAATATATAAATGTTTTGCAAGATTCATGTGATATGATAAGCTCATATTTTATGAAGATTTTTTTTTACTTGAAATACAGTCTAATATAAACATCGCGCTTAAAAAATGTTGCTTTCAAGTTTTAAGTTATATTAGAACTAGCTGTTGCTCGCGGCTTCGCACGCGCGTAAAGTTAAGAGTAGTAAGTAGTAAAGGATAGATGGATGTATTCTGTGATTTTCAAAGTAAGGAGCATGAATTATATTTTTCATAAAATATTATGGCGTTAAGATAATAATAAGATAATGTGGGAAAACATCACATACATTGAGTTTGGATTAACTTTTAAAATGGTGGCAACTTTTTGGTCAAACAAAACTTGAAAATCATTGACACGAAAAGATGAAGAAGAATTACATTCAATGCTCCGAATTCAAAGAAAGTAAGCTCTTGTGTTATGGAATCAGAAACAACGAAGGTACCACTAACACCCAGACTCGACATAATTTAGAAAAGTGATTTTCTACATCGACCCGTCCGGGGATCGAACCCGGGACCTCAGAGCTGACCTTGAAAACCGTTGTGAACGCCACTCGAACACGGATGTCATCGTAAAGATATGTTTCAGATGGTCATTTATTTGTATCGAACCAGAAACCCGTATATGAAAGGCATGGCCTTATCTTTAAAAATAAAGTCCACAATATAATACCTTGCAACCCCTATTTAACCATCTTAAGGCGTAGATTTCTAAAATCGCTAAAATATGTTTTCATTTATTTCTAACCAAAAACCCTTATACCAAATCTCATGAAACTAAATCACATCTCTCTCTTTGAAAATGACGAACTTCCTAAAAAAACTTCCAACCACTATTGCACCCCCTTAGAGGGTAGATTTCTAAAATCTCGGAAATAGGTACGTCTTATTTATTTCTAATTCATAATCCTATGAAATTTAATGTGCCTATCTATGAAAACTACACAATTCATATACCTACAAACTTCCATCCCCTATTTTACCCTCTTAGGGGGTAGATTTTCAAAATCGCTGAAATACGTCTTTATTTATTTCTATCGAGAAACCCGTATACAAAATTTCATGTGTCTATCTTTAAAAATACTGAACTTCCCCTACAAACTTTCACCCCCTATTTAACTCCCTTAGGGGTTGAATTTCGAAAAATACTGAAACACGTGGTTTTTAATTTTTTACCAGACTGGTAACCACGAATTTTTATGGTTTAAACTACAAAAATAACGTTTTTCCATACAAACTTTCTTCCCCTATTTTACCCTCTTAGGGGGTAGATTTTCAAAATCGCTGAAATACGTATTTATTTATTTCTATCGAGAAACCCGTATACGAAATTTCATGTGTCTATCTTTAAAAATACTGAACTTCCCCTACAAACTTTCACCCCCTATTTAACTCCCTTAGGGGTTGAATTTCGAAAAATACTGAAACACGTGGTTTTTAATTTTTTACCAGAATGGTAACCACGAATTTTTATGGTTTAAACTACAAAAATAACGTTTTTCCATACAAACTTTCATCCCCTATTTAACACCTTTAGGGGTGGAATTTCGAAAAATCCTTCCTTATTCCTTGCCTACATTATAAAGGAAACCTCTGTGCAAACTTTCAGCTTTCTAGGTCCAAGGGTTTGGGCTAGGCGTTGATGAGTCAGTCAGTCAGTCAGTCAGTCAGTCAGGCCTTCTCTTTTTATTTATATAGATGAGAGATTTTGATGCATAAATGTTGTGTAATGAACGATCGTATTCTATCGATGCATGCCCTACTTATAGAGTACACAACGGCACATTATCGATTCAAAAATCAATAGCCACTTTCATGTAAGGCTTTTGACGACACCGGATTAAATGCTTTGCTATTAAAATATAATATAACACGAATCTTTACCAGTTATATAATATTAAAGCCACAAAAAATTGCACAATACCAAAACAGCAAAGAATATACAAACAAGACCATGAATGAAAATATTTACCTGCTTACCTTTTGAACCCCAACAACAAGTGGGAACGTCACTGAACCTTTTATGTTTGCAGAAGTACCCACCTACCTGGGTAAAGATTAGTTGTTGTGTTCATATTATTATACTTCCAGCATTTGTGTCTTATTCAGGAAAATGGAACACAAAGCGCAACAAAGGATTACTAAGGTGTCCTTGGACCATTGTTAGCCACTCATTATTATTCTCTAGTGTTGCCGACAAACATCGAATTACACGAACAATGTTTTAGTAACTGAGCGTTTTACGGTCTTGTAAACAGTTTAGACGAGGTCTGAATAAAACCAGGTGGTGTGTTGCCGTTTTTCAGCTGTAATAATATTTCCATTTAATTTAATTTACTTGCTTAACGCACGTGGATGTTAATTGAGAAAACTGGCAACGGGATTCTAGCTGATGTAAAAGGATGGATAAAAAGGCGGCAGATTTCAGGAACAATTTGAGACCCACGTTTCCCTTAGATTTGGATAGATAGGGTTAGGAATGAGTATATAAGAGGAAGTTTGAAAGTGGCACCGGTAACTGAAAAACTATATTGAAACCGGCTGTCATGGCATGAACATGTGATGCTAAGCGATAAGATTAATAATTGTGGATAGATAAAGAGGAAACGGACGAACAAAGAAAGTATGGATAGATTGCGTAAAAGACGATATGGTTAAAAATTATGTTACTTGTGGGATGACGTTTGATACAGAAGTAAGGTGAGACAGTTGTTCCAAGATCCACGAAAAATAACAAAAATAAGAATATGGAATGTCAGAAACTTCAAGAGCCCAGAGATATTTCTTATTTTGTGCATGAAAATTACAAGACTAAACCGGTTTAAACGTAATGCTTACCACTTGTATAAAGAAATAAAAAGTATGATTGGTCACTAACAGACACGGTCATTTATTAAATAACATAATTTATTTTCAAACTTTTTACGTTTATTCTTCTACAGCGTGTAACAAAAACCCTGTCCGATCCCTGAGCGTATTATTCGGTATCGTACTGCGAACACATATACGTAGCCATTTAACGGATTGGAGAATAAATTTTTTCCCCAGTCAAAATATTTAAATACAAATAAAAACTGATCCAAGGCAACAGCTGAACAACTGACCGCTCCTCAAAGGTCACGTACTTACGAACAGTTTGGTTCAAAGAAGCCGCCGATGCGAGACGGTTCATGAACTACCACGAATACGCCTTTATTGGATCTGACAGGGGTTTTGTTACATGTTGTATATTGGAATAACAACAAAAAACTCCAAATCTAATAAAAGCTTGTAAAACTGCCGAGTAAAACACGTGCACGAAATCTGAACTAGTTAAACGATCCGCAATCATAATCATTTTAAACCGAGTGGGGTGCTACGTTACATTGCCTTCGTGGAATTTACTTCGGCAGTATAACATAAATGCCTACACTTAATATTAATTAACTGAGAAGGACTATAAATTCCGGAGAAATATCAATGCTTTTAAATTTAATAGGTGATGAATATAGCACCTAAAAATATAAACTATTGCTTTATTTAAAATAATAATTTTCCCACTTTAGTAAAATTCAGAACAATTTGTAATTTTGTTTTATCATTTTTTCATTGGCTGGTATAAGTATTACTGGTAGGTTAATAAGAGTAATAAATCAACTTTAAACGTCTAATATATAAAATTCTCGTGTCGCCATGTTTGTTACCAAGCGGCTGCACCAATCATGATAAAATTCGGTATAAACTTAAAGGTAGCTGACGCGCTGGTTTTTTTTGTTTTTTATCGACGCTCGCACTAAAGAATTTAATCCTTGCGTCGCGGGGGTTTCACAAACATTCAAATCACATGCACAAAGAACACCCAGACTTGGAACCATCCTTTGTGGATCACACAAATACTTGTCCCATGCGGGGATCGAACCCGCAGCACGTCGCACACAGTGGTAATTAGCGTGGTGACCTATACCACTCGGTTATCCGTGCAGTCAAAATGATTGATGGATAGACTACGTCCGTGATTGTTAAAAGTACCTAGTATATACTTTCAAACCGATGAAAATTTTCACCATTTATCTGCCCATAATAGCCTCCTCTGCGTCGTCTGTCAGTTAATAATAAAAGTACCTAACCGCCTAGACCACAATATTTCACGCAAATATATTCTAAGTGCATTTAATGAAGATTTTTAATTTAGGCACATTTCTACGGATGCCAGAACTTAGCGTCGAGTTGTTTCAACGACTTCCCTTACCTTCTGAGCTAGCCGTAAACAATGTTGAGTGTCATAACCTACCGCGGAACCAAGCCCCAAAATCTTAATTGGTTACAAAACTAATAAAGTGTACTTATACTCGTAACTTGTGCAAATTGAATCAGTAAAAATATCTTCCATTACATACGACGACTTTTTATCGATTCCAAAACATGATTCCAATCAGACCGACTTTCATATGTTTTTCTAAAGCGCGCTAAAGGGCGCTTTGGCAGACGAAAGAAGCCGTGGCAAAGAAGCATTCTGGAGTGGACAAGGATATCCAGCACAGAAAAAGTTTTTCGCGAGGCATATGACCGAGAAAAGCTTGTGAAGGTAATGGCCTCCCTACGGTAGCGGAGAGGCACCCCAAGAAGAAGAACAACGAAGTGAAAAACTTAAACCATAATTTGGAAAAATCGTCCGTCGCACTATTTATATCGAAGGTAACAGTCGCATCAAAAATATGTTATTTGATATCCATTACTACATTCCTAATTATAACATAAATTATATGAGATATGTGAATCGTTTTTCAGAATCCTAAGTGAATATACCCAGACAAATAAATAATGATGCACCCTTGAGTTAACTCATTCCAGGATTTAATTATCGAATAACTGCTAAGGTACAATTTATATTTCAGTGTCTATAAAGTATTTACCTACTAAATGGAATAGTTCTGGCAAGAACATCAATGCCATCTTAAATAAACACTTCAATAAATTACGCTGCACCTCACTGAAATTGTCTTAGTAATAGATCATTTAGTCTGGTTTAACAGAAGAAACAATGATTCTTGTAAATTTCTATCGAGCGCTGTAAAAACAACTACTTAAAACTTACAGAACTCAACATGTAGAAAAAATGAATAAAAAAAAATACGAAATAATTGCAGAGTGTACGTTAATCTTCTCAAAGAAAATAAGTAGATTACGTAATCAGAACGGATCCCTACAGTACAAGGATCAAAGAAAATGAAAAGTTCGTGTGCTTCTTTTATTGTTAAAAATGTACTTATTACACTGACGATAATTTGAATAACTCTAATATTCCGTCCCTATTAATTTTCGTTTTCATTTATATTTTCGACGCTGCTTATATTTCGCGGTTTGAAACAGCGTACTGGGAATTTGGATCAGTTAGTACGTCAAATCCGTTCGGAACCAAATAATAATTTCTAGCTATATTCCAGAACCCAGAATAAGATCGGGTTGCGGGATCCGTTCTTGTAAATACGAAACAAGCCAAGTAGTTTGAACTTTGGCTGAAATTATCGAGACGATTCGCCTTTTCCTGTTACTGGGTTGGCTTCTAGTATTTACCGGTATAAGCTAATTTAGTATTTGCCCTCATGCTTTTTAAAAAAGACACATTTTTCTTAGTTTAGCGAAAGACTTTTTTCCTGATATCTATCCCATTTGGCCTGAGAACAGGTTTTGACTACTTTACCAGACTTTTTGGCCATACCTTAAGGGCCTCCAGCCGCAATAGATAAACAAACTAAGTTCAAGAACCGCTCACTAAGGGCTGGCCCTCCGGGGCTCGGACTTCAGCTTAGCGCGTTGCTAACAATCTTCAGGTAAACAGTAAGAGAGAGTTCTAAGTTTTAATTATTTTATTTTAATTGCTAGTTTGGTCTGCTCGGGTAATATGACCTCGGGGCGGAGAAAACCACTAACCAGCGCAGAGCGGTTCGTCGGCGGCAGCATCGCTTCGTTTTATTCAGAAATAATCGGTAGCGGGAAGACTTAGAAAAAGGCATTACCGGTAATAGAATAGAATATTCTTTGTTGTACTGCATTAAAATATACATAGTAACGAAAGGGTACAATGCCGGTCTTAATACCGCAGTAGAGATAGTTAATGAGTGGCTACTTGGCACTTTGTTGAAAAAGTTGTTCCCTTAACTAATTAATGATTTTTAATTATTTCAGGTGGAGTAAATAGAGAAAATGTGAAGATTTGTAGAATAGGTTCCGGAAAATCTTAAATAATATAAATTTACATGGACAAACCCAATTCTAAAGTTGTAATAGTTTCTAAAATCATTTGCTAACAAAATAAATAAAATAAGATGAGCTTAATAAAAAAGCAAAAACCACTTAAGGTCTTTGCTTTTTTTAAGGTGGAGGTAGTCCACCTAATCTAGGCCTATGCTAATGAAAAAGTACCAATAATTACCTATTTCATTTAGATTCATGTACCTACAGCTTAGATTGGGATTTGATTATTTAATTAAAACAGTGGTTTGTATTATGGTACTGGCAATAGGTATTGTTCTGACGTTTTAACGTTGCCTTGGTGTAGCCAACTGGAGAAAAAGTTCTCTAAATAGGTAATGCAGATACTTATCAAATAATACTTATTTTTTTCTTTAAGAATCAAAACCGCATTTTTTTATACGCGTGTCGCACTCGTCAATTGAAAGACTTGAATGCCGAAGAATTAATATCTCATACTTTTATTACATCAATCGGGGTCATTAAGGATCAAATCTGTCTAACAAACCAGGTTTATCAAATGAATGGTAAACCATGAAATTTATTGTGATGATGATGATGTGATGTGAATATCTTGTATCGCTTTTTAGGCGCGCCAACATACAGAGGCCGAAGAGTAGGTACCTGTTTATAAAAGAGAATTTATGCCATTTCCATACCCAACTCAAATGAACAAGCTCGAAATTCTGTTTATTGAAAGTTATAATTACAAATTTGTATTAGACAGCTGTAGTTTGTGTAGTTTTGGCATTCAATATGCTAGATTTTAGGTATTAAATATTTCGATTTCGTTAATTTAAACATGAAATACCTGAATTTAATATAAGGCCCTGTTTGAGTCATGAAGCGGTAGTCAACCTGTATATTTTTGTTTGGAAAATATGATTTTACGAAATACCCGCAAAAAACATAACCCTCCCTTTGCAGTAGGGTAAAAATATTTCTAAACTGTTTCTTTTAATAGCTTTAAATCCCTTGTGTTCAGTAACTTCACGTCAAAAAGGAGGCAGGAGGCACCGAGAAAAGCTGCTTATAAACATCACGAAAAACATATTTCTTTAACATTATTTATTTGTTTACCTTTCGGAATTAATCAAACGATACGGTTTTCGGCTAGGTAAAGTTTTCTGTTTAGGGATTAGGTTTCCAGAAAAACCAAAATATGTTTAGTTATTATGTCTACGATCTACAAAGGACGAATTACTCGAAGATTGAAGCCTAAACTTTCTAGAATATCTATAATTAATGAATAGCCCATTTTGAAAACATTTTGTTTTAAAAACATGTTATTAATTTGTGCCAATAAACTAGGATGAACTCGCACTGAACATAACCTTTATAGGATCACTTTGTTGTCCGCCTGTCCGTCCGTCATTACGTCCGTCTGACTCCTTAACTTAAATTCACTGTAAGTATCTAAGTAGATATTCGTTATTTCAAATGAGCAAAATATGTGTCTAAAATTTTTCATTACATTAAGTCCGGCCATAGAAAAAATTATGTCCTTATGCCTATTATTTCTGTTTTTATTCCTTGTTATTCGCCGCAGCAGCTATCAAACGTCTCACGTGTCTACTTCGACATTGTGACCGGTACTGCTGAACAGTCGATATGCAACATGTTACACATAACAGTAACATGTTACATTATATAGTACATGTTACTTAATCTATGCTCACCTTAATACCTAACGACTTATTTATTTATCTCTCGCCGTAAAATGGATTATTTAATTTGTGGAAACACGAATTTCGTGGCAGTTTCTAAATTATTTCATAAATGAGAAGAAAAGTTATAAAATAACTAGCTGTTTTAACCGTCTGTCTATACAGGATTAATTTAAAAGGAGTGCGTATATTCTACGAGGTAATCAGGTGCATAAAACTGAGCAACTTTTCTCAAGTAACATAGGTTGAAATTTTAAATTGGAAAATGAACTTTTCATACAAAGTGACAGGTCACGTAACTTATGTATGTAAGTATGAAAAGTTGATTTTCATTTTTAAGATTAGTAGACTATAGAATATACGTACTCCTTTTAAATTAATCCTGTGTACAGTTTTGGATGAGGCAAATTCCTTTCATAGTCAGCAATATCAGAGAACTATTGTTCAAATTTTACGATCATATCTTGAGTGGATGTGGGCCGTTGGTATTTCAAACTACGTACAGGATTATTCCGCTAGAAAAATACCAACTTACATAGAAAATCGTCGTAAATGAATAACACTGCGCAACATTGTTTTTTGTACACGAGTTCCTATTTTTTTGTTTATGTCACGTTAAGCTCTTTAAAGTATCTTCTGTTCATAATAAATTTAAGACTTAAGTTTGTTTGTTGGCGTTAAAAGCAAAAACAAATTAATGTGCAAAATTTAATATTTTTTGCCAAGAAAATGAAAATGTCACGCATATTTAAATTCAAACTGTTTATCCAAATAGGATATAAATGTAGTACATAATACCACGTAAACACGTAATTTTTTTAAGCTTGCTGGAGTCGACATTTCGTGACCGACATGAAACTTAATGTCTAAACAATTTCAGTGGTTATTATTAAGAAGTTAAGACATTTAAAATGCCATACCTACCTAAATAAACGTAATAATAATACCTTCTCACCTCCGGTTTAGCAGTCAGGGTCACTAACCACAAGACCAACAGGCCAGTCAAATATATCCCGCAGTGGTGTGAGTAGGGCTGTGTATGATGATCATGACTGGCATAAATATTAACATTGTTTCTTCGCAGATTCTAACTAACTGTTGATGTTATTGTTAACTTATATAACTGACTAACTTTTCAGTTATCGCGACAAATTATAGGCTTCTTCAATAATCGGACCGGTAGTTCCTACACCTTCCCCATGATCGCGTTCATCCAAAGAAACAAACAAACTCTTCAGCTTTATCATATTTCTTACTAATATTATAAATGCGAAAGTGGATGTTTGGATGTTTGTTCCTCAATCACGCAAAAACAGCTGAACGAATTTGGATGTAATTTGGCAAGCATGTAGCCCTTGACATGAATGATAGAAAAGAACATAGGCTACCTTTTATCCCGAATTCTTAAGAAGTTCCCGAGGGAAAATTGAAAATTGTTTACTAGCTAAACCGCGGGCAGACAGCTTTGAAATTGTGTATTTTTCTCTATAACAGTGCAAGTGATAACACGGTTAAAAATTTTTTTGCACTTCACATTTTTCATTGCTTTTTGGACCCAATTCAGAAGTCCACGCAGACAAAGTCGCGGGCAGAAGCTAGAAATATTAGTATAGATTTCTGGAACATGGTATGTTAATCTACAGCTCAAAAATATAGTACCAGGTTTATAAACTATACTTCATCGGCTTTGCAACATGCAGAAAATAGAAATAATACGTTTAATATTTCATAAGCTTCCTTACTTAACCTAAATGCATGTCAGTGGGCTCAACGCTTACGTAACAATTTGAAGGGTATTAGTATATAATTGTATAAATTTATTATATACTGTACTCAAAACAACTAATTAAAATTAAGTACACGAGTACCCAGTGAGGGTGAGCACATTTCTCATCTGCATGTCGCTGGAACAATTGGACGAAATGCTGTTTAGCCCAAACGGAGCTTCTCGATGTGGCCTTGGCATGTATTTAGACAAGACCAAGGTTAGGTTTAACATCCATATCGTGCCGAGACCAATATTCATTGAAGGGGTGGCTCTCGAGGTTGTGCAAGAGTATGTGTACCTAGGACAAACCATCCAGTTTGGTAGGTCCACAACTTCGAGAAAGAAACCGACTGGAGGATTTGTTTGGGCTGAGCAACGTTTGGTGAGCTGTCGAGTCTTCTCGTCACCTATACCGCAAAGTCTGACGAACGACCTACGGTGCCGAAACGTAGACACTGACAATAGGGCCATTTCATAAACTCAAAGTCACTCAGCGAACTATGGAGCGAGGTATGCTCGAAGTTTCTTTGAAGGATAAAATCAGGAATGAGATTATCCGTAGAAGAACCGGAGTAACCGACATAGTTTGCAGAGTTAGTAACCTGAAGTGGCAGTGGGTTGGTCATTTCTGTCAAAGGACTGATGGCCGTTGGAGCCAACGGGTCCTTGAGTGGAGATCGCGAATCGGCAAAAGTAATGTAGGATGCCCCCCAGCCAGATGGACGGATGACCTGAAAAAGCTCGCTGGGTCGGACTGGATGCTGAAGGCTGTGGACCGGGTGTTGTGGCGCATCTTGGGAGAGGTTTATGTCCAGCAGTGGACCGCGATAGCAGCATCATAATCCATCGTACCGACCGTTCACGTCAATTCTTTACTTGAATCGCAACCATTTTAAAAGTGAAACATACGGAAACTGTTTTCTTTTTCGTAACATTAATTTTTAAACATGAGCCTTAATCGGCTAGATTTCTACTAAGGTCTAGTTAAGACGATTCTAATAAGCCCAAACACGCGCGACGTTTCTATACAAGACAAGTTCTTATTCCACTTTTTGACTCCATCATCAGACCAGACGAAAGCACAAAAACGTATTGCAGTCTCAACGAACTTAAATAAATTTTTTTTCTTTTATTTTAGATACTGAAATAATATTTGTCATTTTATTTTAACTTTTCTAATTAACGTATATATCTACTTAAACACAGCGACTTTAAGTTAAGGCGTGGGAGCTCGCCACGTTACTTGTGGCTTCAATTTTCACCCACACATAAAATGACGTCACTAGCCCACACTCCCGAAGTTTAAAGCTCTTTATCTTTTTCAAATTGTATTGTAATGATAAAAAAGGGGGTATTTTTTTTTTATCAGATGAAATTAATGATTTTTCCTTTTCATATTAAGTCCGCACCCTTATTAATAATACCGGCCTATAAATGTCTCACTGCTAGGCACAGGCCTGATCCCATATAGGAAGAATGAGCATTGATCACCACGCTTGCTCATTGCGGGTGGGCGATTTCAAATTCAGAATTTGGTGTCCAGGTTTCCTCACGATTTTTTCCTTCACTATGGTGTTCGTCTATGGTGTCTTAGAATAATTAAAAAAAAAAATTTCACTCGTGTTATAGCTTGTGCTGTAATAGAGAAAGATGCCAAATTTATAAGCTGTCTGCCCACCGCTTAGCTCGTAAACAATATTCAATTTACCCTCGGGAACTACTTAAGGAATCGGGATAAAAGGTCGTTTGATAAAAGACTGTTTTTATTGATACCTTGATTAGGTACAATTATTTATAGGTCGTGTAATTAATGGATTCTGTTTGCCTGTAAAATTTACAGGCAATGTCATAACAAGGTTGTACTTCCAAAGGTTTATATCCTAGAAAGCGACAAAGTCACTAGTTTATGTGTTTAGTAAGTTCAATATTGGCGCACTATATGTCCTGCTCAGTCCACCGATCCAAATCATTAGGGGTGATGATTTTTTTCTAATGTCTCTCAGTAGGGTTGACAAAAATATTAGAAATTATATATTTTTTTAATTTGTCTCGTAAACTATATCATAAAATAAAATAAAATATATCATCATTTGAAGAAATACATTAAATATTTAATTTATCTGCCCAGCCTTTTTTTAAGCCTTGTTGAGGTCGCTGCCAGTCTGACGGGATTTAGCTGACAACCGTACTTTACATGGAGCGACTGCCTATCTAGCCTCCACAACATTAGTTATAGTATTATATAGATACAGTATACACACAGTAAGACTGGTTGTTAAAATTGTAATGAAAATACTGTCAAAGTACACTGCGTGGCAGTCGGGACCAAAGGCTTAATTAACGTGCTTTCCGGGGTACGGAAGAGTCTCGATATGTTCACAAATGGTCACTCGTTCATAGATTAACCGCGGCGAGCGCGGGTCTTCCATTATGTATTTTATAAAAAATATTCACATAATGATTTCTACAATATGGGCGCAGGTATGTGTGTAGGTCTGTCCAGACCAGGATTTCGTGCCGCGCGCCCCCGACTCCGACTTCACGCATGGGCCCGAGAGAGAATAATTTGAGCTCCGAGAGTCGGGAGGCTCTAATTATTATGACTTTACTAGTCGCCCTTCACCACGTGAGACGTGATATCAAAGCCCATAGGGACGTTTAGGTGAATGAATGTTTGTTCGCGATAATCTGAGAAACTTTTATTTGCCGTATATCTTTACTTCAAGAACATTTTAATCATCGTTAAATTTTTATATTTATAGGTATTTTAGTTGTTTTGAAGTTACGGAAATTTAAGCGCCAGTCAAATACCAGGAAAAAGAACGGTATCCTTTAGTTTAGTGGAAGTTTAGCAATAAATCCTCAAAACCAGACGACTATTGTCTATACGGTGTAAGTAGCGCCATCTATTAGAACAACGAAACAATATTTCAAATGTTTGTACCATCTTTCATTATTCAGTTGGTTGAAGGTTTCTAGTTTTTCCCGCTAGAGCTGCTTACGTTGTAACATTAACTATGACGGAGGGTTCTGTTTCTGTCAGTGAAGACTTGTTTTCATAGAGGGCGTTTTACACAATACCATTGTACAATAATAAGCAACGTTCCTAATCACACGGATTCACACGTGTCAATTTAATTCAGTAGCCACGTTCCTGTTTTTCTTCATTCAAACGATTAGGTTCTTACTCCTTAGCCAAGTTCTTACTCCAAGGTTAGGTGGATTAAGTCATATCTTGAACCAAGTTCATCAGTGGAGTTAAGAAGTAATCTTGCCTGGATGTTTTCTTTTGGGGTTACTAAGCCCCTGGTAGATAATATCCTCAACTCAAATAAATTGCGATTATATTTTCAAGAAAAAAACAAAAATCTAGGCTAAAATTGCATTATAATTATTTTCAAATGCTTATTATTAAAAAAGTTGCTAAGCTTAGGTGGATTAAGTCATATCTTGAACCAAGTTCATCAGTGGAATTAAGAAGTAATCTGGCCTGGATTTAAGTTTTCTTTTGGGGCTATTAAGCCCCCTGGTAGATATTATCGTACAGTTCAGCCAAGCTTAAACAATTGCAACCGTATTCATAATCGTCACTCGAATACGATGATCAACTTATCCAACCACCGGGTAAAAAAACGGTAAATTTAAAAACGAAGAAATAGAAAAAAAATCGTCTCTAATATAGAAAGGAAGAAAAACCAAGGAAATGCATTTATTTGCGCCACATGCCAGGTATAATATAAAAAAGAAAAAACGAACATAACAAAAGAAAATACTAGTAATATGTGCCACATTTTTTTTTATTACTTTGCTAGTAATCTTTACTTTAAAAAAAACGTAATAACAGTGCTGGCGTAATTGATTACCAAACATCATATTCTTAATATTAGTAAGGTACAGAGTTAAAAAATAAGAGTAAATATACTTCAGTTGACTACAGACTCCTCACTGAGTAATGACTTTAAATATACTTCAGTTGACTACAGACTCCTGACTGAGTAATGACTTAGGTATATTAGATTCAACGTGAACGACAATATTGAGATCTCGAGTAAACTAAACACAAAGTATGCCACAAACTTACATTTATATCTACGGCACAATATAACCTTAAACGAAAGACGTACTACATGCTATTTCTTACATTTCATAAGCGATGAGCTAGTAGGATACTCATTATTTTACCAACGGGTACTCCGGCTTCACACAGTAATAATTTATTTATTTTTATTTATTTACACACACATACAACTATTATTACAGATTCTTACGACCTAGTGGAATATAGCATATGTATAATATAATCTATACTTATAATAAATCTGTAGAAGTGAAAATTCTGTACATTGAAAATATCAAAAAAATTAATGTCGGGGTGTGTTACTAGACCGACACCGAACCCAAAAATGTGATTAAAAAAATTTTTGTCTGTCTGTCTGTCTGTTTGTTCAGGCATCACGCAAAAACTACCGGTTCGATTTCGATGAAACTTGGTATAATTGTTCTTTAATATCCTGGGCACCACACTGGGTAGTTTTTATCCCGGAAAAGTATATAAAAAAAAAACCAACTTAATTTTGCGGTTCGATCCCTAGACCCGAATACTGTACCAACCGCAAATAAAAAGTTTGTCGTAGGTTACGTCACCCGCAGTGGAGTTCAATTAAATAAGGGGCGCTGCACACGGCCAAGTAACTATCTATTAATCTGTGACACGGCTAAGATACTATAATTATTTATCTATACTTTATAATAATATATTATATATTATTATATTATCTATACAAATATTATAAAGCTGAAGAGTTTGTTTGTTTGTTTGTTTGAACGCGCTAATCTCAGGAAGTACTGGTTCGATTTGAAAAATTCTTCACTGTTAGACAGCCCACTTATTGAGGAAGGCTATAGGCTACTTTTCTTTTGGAAATCTACCCCCTAAGGGGGTGAAATAGGGGTTGAAAGTTTGTATGGGAAGTTCAGTATTTTCAATGATAGAAACATGAAATTTCGTATAAGGGTTTCTGGATAGAAATAAATAAAGACGTATTTCAGCGATTTTAAAAATCATCCCCCTAAGTGGGTGAAATAGGGGTTGGAAGTTTGAAGGCATATGAATTGTGTCGTTTTCAAAGATAGATACATAAAATTTCATACAAGGGTTATTAGTTAGAAATAAATAAGATGTATTTCCGTGAATTTAGAAATCTACCCTCTAAGGGGGTGCAATAGGGGTTGAAAGTTTGTATGGGAAGTTCGGTATTTTCAATTATAGACACATGAAATTTTGTATACGGGTTTCTGTATAGAAATAAATAAAGAAGTATTTTAGCGATTTTAAAAATCATCCCTCTAAGAGGGTGAAATAGGGGTTGGAAGTAGTTTGAAGACATATGAATTGTGTCGTTTTCAAAGATAGACACATTAAATTTCTAAAATCAAGGGTTATTAGTTAGGAATAAATAAGATGTATTTCAGTGATTTTAGGAATCTACCCTATAAGGGGGTGAAATAGGGGCAGAAATAGTTGGTATGTGAAGTTCGGTATTCTCAAAGATAGACAGATGAAAAGATAAGTAGATTTAAGATAGTGACCATCTAAGACATATCTATAATGACGACCCCCGTGGTCGAGTGGCGTTCAGTCTGGTTTTTAAGTAGTCGCCAGCTCTAAGTTTCCAGGTTCGATCCCCGGACGAGTCCATGTAGAAAATCACTTTACTACATTGTCTTGAGTCTGGGTGTTTATGGTACCTTCGTTGTCTCCGATTCCATAACACAAATGCTTTTGCTACTTGCCTTACTTTGATTATTATTTTAACGTCATCATATTTAATAAAAAAAATTATTCATACTCCTTACTTTACGCGCGAGCGAAGCCGCGGGCAACAGCTAGTATAATAATATACAAAAACCTTATTCTTGAATGACTCTATATTGTTGAAAACTGCATCAAAATACGTTGCTTAGTTTAAAAGATCTAAGCTAACAGACAGAAGAAGAGACTTTGTTTTATACTATGTAATCATCATACTATATCATGACTTCATTACGAATACCCTGAAGGGGTAGGCAGAAGTGTTCCGATAAATTGAGGAGGTTCCAAAATACAGGCTGATCAGATGAATTAAATTCTTGTCAGTTAATGGCCGTTAACAAAATATGACGCTCTAACTTAATCAGCATAATATTGGTTTAAATCTATATACTTATATAAAAATGAAACCCGTTTTCCGTTGTCACGACATAGCATGAAAACGGCTTGACCGATTTGGCTGATTTTGATCTTGAAATGTTTGTGGAAGTCCAGGGAAGGTTTAAAGGTGTAAAACATAAATAATAAGTAAAAAAAAACTGTTCCTAAACTCGGAATTTACCTTAATTAATTTACTTTTGACAGAATGAAGTCTGTCCGGGCAGCTAGTATTAAATATTTGTAAATTTAATCGAGTACAATTGCGTTTATTAGAAGCCTGAGTTAAAAACTTGAAATGATTAAATTATGAATCGAAATTAGTTACAATAGCTACGTGTGTCGCTTAGTACCAAAAACGGAATAATATTCATAAAACTCAAAATAGGTTGTAGTTGTAAGTTGCATTTATTAAGACTATTTTTCTTCGTCGAACGACGCTTTTTACGATCGCGACCATCCGGTATCTCAATTTGAAAATTTACTCAGCCTAGATACCATGCTACAGTGAAACAGCCATATTTTATAAGTATAAATTGCTTGAGACCGTTTTCGGTACTTCAACAAAAATTAGGTATAATAACAGCTTTTAGGTTAGCTGACTAGCCTAAAATATTTACGTAGGCTTACAAAACATACAATTTTTTTTTCCTTTTCTTCTCCATGGAAAGAACACTTTGGGTCCGTGCACCTAGTCATTAGATTAGTTTAACATAAATACAAAACATATTTTTGATTTGATTTTGTTTTTGAATGGCATAAATCTATAGTGCTGGTGCCGGCTGTGGTTGTGATTTGAATAAACAAAAGAATATACCGGCACGTATGAATGCGCTTTTAAAGTGTCATAAACTAATGGCGTCACCGGCCGCCGTTTTGAAACATAATAATGTAAAAGGAGTTACCTTGACTGCTTCTTCTACATCGTCATCTCTGGAGACTTTAGCTAAACTTTTTTTCATCAATTGATACATGGTCTCTCGCCGCAGATGACCCTCGCCCAGTAAGTCGTAACACTGTAAAAGGGCATTAGTGATATAATAATAATTGTCTCTTCTTGTGTTAAAATAGATCCAATGAGACAGTTTGTCAAGCAATTCGTATGCTAGCGTAATCAAACGTCCAAATGGCGACTCGCTCACAGTAAATAAACACTGGATAACTTTTAAATGAATAAGAGTTATACCTCCATCTTGATTAGATATTTCGATTTTAATTGAATATATGCCGTGATGTTGAATTATTATTATATATATAACATTATTTAATATTAATTTATTATTTATATTAATTAATTAATATTTAACACAATATATAACATCAATTATTATTATATAACAAAAAGTTTAATCACCACAATAATTATTATAAATTAATTATAAAAACATCACTCTCATAAAGCTCGTTGTTATCGCATATTTTAAAAGTAATGTATTTAAATAATTCTATATTACCATTTTTAAAAGAGTAACCTATGGAGTTTCTTGCCGGATTCTTCTTCATAGGAATGACATTTTGGAACCGAGCAACTAGATTCATTTAACGTTTTGAAAGTACCTGAAAGGGTCTACTCGAAATAAAAATATTTTGATTTTGATTTTGCTCATTTGTTATATTTTTTCTTTTTAATGTTTTTATTTTTGCTATGTGCGTCAGATGTGCTGTGTGTTAAATAAATGGTTTTTCTTTCAGTCTAGTAATCTATGGAGTTTCTTGCCAGTTCTTCTCCATAGGAGTGACACTTTGGAACCGCGCACCTAGAGTCAATCACTTTTATAGATATCGTTTCTAAAGCGCATACTTTAGGTTTTCTTACTTGAAAATATCTGATTTGACGGGGGAGGACAATGGCGGTGTCATACTGGTGTGACGGCCGGTACGATAACAGATTATATAAAAATAACCGTAGTTATGTAATATTTTTTGACAAATGATCCTACGACTGGAACTACGACTAAAACCATTTCATTGTTCTCTTATTCTGCGGATATTTCATAGATATTTCGTCTGCTTTGAAAGCCGCTATGTACTTTTATTGTTTGACCAATACTAGAAAACTATTCTTTTGTCTATAATGTTCTTTTATCCTATTTCCCCTGGTCACGGCATCGCGTTTGAACGGCTGGACCAAATGCGCACGACAGAAAAATAATAAAATTCAAAGAAAACTTAACGATCATATTAACTTTTCTAATGTAACCTGTACAGCGTTTGATTTAACTGTTAGTTGTTTGACATGACAACGATGTCAGGTCAGCTAATAACTACCTTTATTTTTTTTTTGGTTGGCTGAGGGCACAGCGTGGGGATATGTCGGACTTGCACCGACTAAAAACACCCCGGTCCCGTCCTTGCCTTTGCTGCAGCCGCAGGATCACTTACGCAAGCTCTGCGCAACTCCAGCAGGAGCTAGTACCTACCTACCTATATAATATGCCAGGTTCGTTACATCATTTATAACTCAGGAACGGGTCGACCGATTTTCATGATCCTTGATTTGTTGGATTCGTCTCCATCATCCATATGGTTATTATCCATACCTGTATCCCACGAAATTGTTAATGGGGCATTTAGCATTTATTCCCTAGAAGTAAGGTGTATGTATGACCAAATTATTCTAATTTGTAAACTTTTTAGGGGCGTGATAGATGCACCGGAACTTCACGATGAGTCCTGCAACTTATATGTGTCCAATATCTATTGTCGTGGCAGAAGGCCTAGGCTGCTCGCGGTTCCATCGTGTCGTACCGTTGCACGATCCAACTCTACTTTGCCACGATCCATGAAACGGCTTAAAGCTCTCCTGGACCTGAATCCCAATATGGACTTGTTTGCGGATGAATGGAAGTTGTTACTGTCTGAATGTTCGAACATGCAGTTAGGGGAACGGGGACTACACGGGTAAACCCGCAGGGCACAGCTAGCCTATGGATAAAATAGCACCAAATTCATACTGTTTGTTATTACACTAAGCTATTGTGAGCCTTAGATTTATTTCCTAACCTTTTAGAAAAAAAAAAAAAAATTTGTTTTAGTACCTACCTATGAAGTTCATACACTGAAACCATAAGGAAAATAAACAGAGCTAAACGGCCTTGGTTACGACATAATACTATTTTCTTTATTGTCACTTTAAATCATAATAGGATTATTATAGTCTATAAGTCCAAAGTTAACGGTTTTACATTTATTGAGAGCATTTCTTAGAGACACTTCAAGTATTTTGAGGGTGTTCCTATAATACGTCGTGATGCTCACTTATATTGTCAGTTATATTTAAACGTGTATTGCACAGAGACACAGTTGGTGCTATGGTTAGTTAGGCTAGCTGAAATGATAAAGCATACGGGGTTATTGGTTATACCCCGACAATCCGCTAAAATTTAATGTTAATTACTTATAGTCTTATATTGTTATCACTACATAGTATAAAACAAAGTCGCTTCCCGCTGTCTGTCCCTATGTATGCTTAGATCTTTAAAACTTCGCGACGGATTTTGATGCAGTTTTTTTTAATAGGATGAGTAATTCAAGAGGAAGGTTTATATGTATAATACTATAGTAGAGACATAATATAGTAGAGAAACACTGATAATTTTAGAGGTTTCTAAAGTGATGTCGTAAACTCTGCGTCTACAGAAAACTCCGCGATGGTATATGTCTATCTCTTATGGATATCCCACAATGTTTTTGTCATTTACTTTTTACGACAAATAATGGCTAATTTTCGAAGCGATTTTAACCAATTCAGCATTAATCCTTATCCAATTAAATACCTTGATTTAATATAGATCTACACTCGGTTCCAAAAATAACGGGTCAGTCACATAAACCCGAATATCTCCCGAACTACGTATGCCATCCTAATGAAACGAAGACTGTTCAATTGAGAATTTAATTATACAGATAAAAAATAAAATAAAACTTAGTTACACCCACAATATTAATCTTAAATTAAAAAAAAACTAAAGTAGTCATATTTTTCTTAAGATTACATTTTTTTTATGATTGTTTTTTTGCTGCTTTTCATCACTTTCTTCATTTAATACTTTGTATTGCCTCCACGAGCTCTTCTGACAGCTTCCAGGCGATTAGGCATGCTGTACACCAAATTTCGGAGCCGGTGCTGAGGAATACCTTCCCATTCCTCCACCAGTGCTTGTATGAGCTCGGGAAGCGTGATTGGTGGGGGGTTTCGACCTTTCACGCATCTCTGAAGCTCGTCCCAGGCGTGCTCGATGGGGTTTAAGTCCGGGCTTCGCGCTGGCCACTGCATGAGTTCGATACCGACCTCTTCAAGGTAGTCATGTACAATTCTGGCGGTATGGGGACGCGCATTATCATGCATTAATATGCCATGCCGGTCCATCCTGGCCATGAAAGGACCTACATGTTCATTGAGGATCTCTTCCACGTACCTCTCTGCATTTAGAGTTCCATTTTGAATGAGCACCAGCTCGGTGCGGGCCTCAGCAGAAATCCCAGCCCAAACTTGTACGGAGCCTCCACCGTACGCCACTTTTTCCTCCACACACGCTTGATGGAAGCGCTCCCCTGGTCTTCTGTACACCAACTGCCTACCATCATGCTTATAAAGCATGAATTTAGACTCGTCCGTGAACATTACCCTAGACCAATCGTCTAGTGTCCAGTTTAGGTGTTCGCGCACGTATCTCTGTCTTGCAATTCGATGTCCCCGTTCCAGTTTGGGGCCATTTGCGGGCCTCAATGGTTTCAAATTTGCTTCAGCAAGACGTCTTCTTACTGTTTGAGCGCTTAAATTGCCACCTCCAAAGCGAATAAAGTGAGTTTTTAGACCAACAGCAGTTTGAAAACGATTTCGGAGCATTGTAGCCACCAGTTGTCTGTCTTCCCTGGCCGTTGTGCATCTTGGTCTGCCATTTCCTGGTCTTCTAAGGTGTGATCCGGTCTCTTGGTACCGCTGGACTACCCGCTGAACAGTCGACAAAGATACACCAATGTTTCTGGCTGTTTCACGCTGGCTCCGCCCAAGTGTCAAAAAAGTTAGGATTCTGGTACATTCCTCTAGCGTGACTGCCATGCTTCACCTCACAGAATAATAATTATGCACGTGGAAGACGTTCACGATATTTTTTTTTGTGACAGAATAGAAATGGAAAGCATCCATAATGACATGAAACAAAAATTTTGTTTTTAAAAATAGTCATTTTTTTAAATTTTGTTTTTCTAATGAAGTTTTTTTCATCAACCAGTTTAAATAATATGCTATTAGAAGCGCAACTAAAAAGTCTTTATTCTGTTTTTTATTTCATTGATCTAGCTTTTACAGTTCTGGAGGTATTTCAATTTTTGTGACTGACCCGTAATTTTTGGAACCGAGTGTATATGGCCCTTTACAGCATATGATTTAAATGAATATTTTCGAAGATATTACAAATTTAAAAATTGCGGGACGTACCGTTTGCAGCCGTACGGTACCGGCCGGCCGCCGGCCGGGGCGGCTGGAGCGTGCCTATAATTTTTAAATACAACGTTCACAGTTTTTCTGTAGTGTATTTAGTATAAGCATTGCACCCGTGCGAAGCCGGGGCGGGTCGCTAGTATATAATATACCTATGTATTTGTAGCCTCCTTCTTAAAAGGATAGTTGTCTTATGTTTTATTCGTTTACAAAGCGTTCACTTAGATTAAGATCGTCGTTCTGTCTATATAACATCGTGCTACGAAGTAATTGTGCCGGGAACTAGTACTCACGAATGAGAGTCAACAATAAAATATGGAGAGAATAAAGATAAGACTTCAATTTCTTCCATAATTTCAAGAAATGAACAATAAAATTTGTAGGAAACTTGTATCAGATCAAATTTCATACAATTAAAATATAATTTCTTGTAGATATCTTGAGCATAATCAAAATCAGAGCGCTCTGGAGAGCTCTCACTCTTTTATTGCTTAAAACCTGTGATACCTATATGTTATATTGACTGGTTTCTTGGTCTAGTGATTACTGACTCTGACTGCTAAACCGTAGGTCGTGGGTTCGATACCCACCTACGACAAATGACTTTGTGTTATAAGTACGATCATTTGTTCTGTGTCTGGGTGTAATTTGTCTATAACATGTACATATATATATTTAGAAATGTATTCTAATCCTATTACAAAAAATCAACCAACCAAAGACCAAAAGTAGAGAAGCAATGAGGATTTGTTTTATTTTTATGTCCGCATTATGAAAATCTTAAATCGCCAACCCAGTTGATTAATTATCGTTCCTTATCTTTATGCGAAGAGACCTTTTGGGCATTTACAGGCCGGTATTATTATTACATTTAATTATAGGTTTCGCTCACGGCTCGCTGGCGTGGGCTTTGGTTATTGCGAGACTAAGTCCCTATATACTAAAATAATTTCTCGAATTGGCCCAGTAGTTCCTGAGATTAGCGCGTTCAATCAAACAAATAAACTCTTCATAATATTAGTATACATTTCGTAATAGTTCTTCGTCAGGCTCTATACTAACTCTGTACCAAATTTCATTTTAATTGGTTTAGTAGTTTAGGCGTGATTGGGTAACACACAGACACAAAGAATTACTTTCGAATTTATAGTATAAATTATAAATAATATTGTAAGGATAACGAATAATATTACGATAAAATTTAAATCTTACTGTAAAGGCATAGGCGATGCGTTCTTCAAGATCGCCTCGTAGATACAAAGATATGGCTTTCGCAAAGGTTGCCATGGTTACAAAGGGCGAGGTACCTCGGTCTAGGGCCACCATGACACGTTCCATCATGTATGCATCCGTCATTCCAAGGCCGTTGTGCAACACATCCCTGAAGTGCCCTCTGAAAATATAAAATCAATACAATTTATTTTACTTTTTTGACCTTTAGTGTCCTTTGACCAATTAGGGGAGACCTTTGCCCAGCATTGGGACAATAATTAGGTTCGGAAAAAAAAGAGTCCTTTGGCGTCCGCTGCTGGAAAAATATCCAACTTTATCTATAAATTAATTAATTATTAAATTATTTTTGTTGAGCTCATTAGGCTGTCTGCTTTTTTTCTCGGGGTGAAAAACTAATAATGACTTCAACCCACGCCGAAGGCATTACGTGTAAACACATCGGACCTGCACGACAGACAACTATATTGTTTGATATACTAGCAAATATAGCAAAAAATATTTAAGAGCACTTAACATTTTCCATATGTATAGAACCTTACATATTGACACGACATTATCCGATTTACAAACCTAATGTTTATAATATTATTCTAATTGATTAAAAAAAACCAAAATAATTATGTGTAGGAGAAGGTTACCATAAAATGAAATGGATGTTATATAATTAAAAATATTGTTGCCATTTCATGGTTAGGTGTGTTTCTTCATTTAAGAGCTTATGCTATATGCGATTGAAAGTGGACTAGTCCGGTTACATGTGGACTTTAAACCAGGCGGAGGGCAATCTCGCCGAGAACGAGAATACGTAAAAGGATCAAAAACGTACAAGCCAATATTTGTACATTTGCTATAATACAAGCTCTATCCAGGTGCACTACCAATGTGGACCCACTCGTTACAAAAGCAACTTAGCTTAGCACGAGGTGTTAGCAAGAATACTAGTAATGTGAAAAACATATTCCCATTAGATTAAAAAGCACAGTGCGGTGATCGAATCGCTTAAATGTATGGAAGTGACAAGTCTTAGTCACGTGACATGTCGAAGAGAAATGTAATTTCTATACATTTAATGTCATTTAAGCGATTTCTACCGTCGTTAACACTTATCGAAATGTACATTTTCTAAGGGGGCTGGTTCTATAAACTAAAACATCAAGAGTAAACACGATACGTGCTTTTATTGCAAAGGCAGAAAATGGTACATTATAAGCATAATTATAAAGGTTTGATCCACTGCAATACTTGTTTTTTCTTAGTAGATACATCGTAAAGTATGTGATATGAAACTATGTGCAAACCTTGATATAAGATCCGAACCCGGAGATTTCTCGTCCCTCTTATGAATTTTGAAGAATATCACCATAATTTCTGAAAAAAGTAAAGAATTAAACTAAGCATCCAAAATTACAATATTCTAACAGTTTTAGGTCTACAAAATATGAAGAAACTTCATGCATAGATGTGTCACGCACAGACTCTCCGATACGCACGACTTCATACATGTTTCGACGAGACTATTAGTCAGTGGTTACTGACCCTAAATGCTAAGCCGGAGGTCGTGGGTTCGATTCCCACCCAGGACAAATGTTTGTGTGATGAGCACGATCATTTGTTCTGTGTCTGGGTGTAATTTATCTTTAATATGTTTATTTTTATAAACATATAAGTACGTTTATAATTTGTCTGATTGCCATAGTACTATATTGGCTCTGCCTAGTTTGGGATCCGATAGCCATGTGTGAGCTGTCCCAAGATATTATTATTAAGAAATATTAATATTTTTATGCTTTCCTACATATGTTAATAATTACAAAGAAAACGAATACACATTTGATGTACAGTGGCTGGTTTAACTCAAAGTTGAGTTTCACACCAGCAAACTATTGATTTTATAGAGAAATTAAGACTTAAATAGAATATTCTTTATTTTAAATTTCATTATTGCTAGTCATATGTTTATTTATTTGATATCAGTTATCTTATTATAAATGTATTCATTATCTTACGTTCAAGTTCATCAAATGAAAAGTGAGTGTCTTTTTGTATTTCGACCCACATAGCACCGTGTTTCTTCCGAAATCGTATCTCTTCCATAGGGTCCAGAGTTGAGTCTAGTGACGCCGACATTTTTGATGCTGGATGTTATATTTATTTATATTAAATATGATATATTTATATTGATATTATTGTAGTGATTTTTGAAAGATGGTTATTGAACACAGAGTACAGTAAGTTAGGTTATGTGCTTTGTGACATGGACATTTTACATTGTATAGATTATAATCGCTAATCAATAAGTTCACAAAAAGGTTTCTATCTCCGCAATTTTATTAGTAATTTATTGTAATAGTAAATACTAGTAAATAATACCTTATAATAGTTACTGTTGCTTAAAAATTGTATTGCGTTCATTTTAGTTCGATATATTAGTCCAATTGTGCACAAAAAGAAAAAGAAAAATACATGAAATCAACATTGTCATGGTAGCGGTTCAATAACTGGATCCGTATCCACTAGGCTGCAGGTTTGAACCCAAGCAAGTACCAATGTGACCTTTTCATAGTTATATGTACTTTCTTAATTATTCTAAGATACCATTGACAAACGGTGAAGACAAACATCGTGAGTCGTCAGGCACAATACAGTTTACCACAAATCTTTTCACGTTTATTTTCCTATCACATTGTTTTCACTCTTTCACAAAAACTACCTATCTACTTACAATTTCAAAGAAAATTGAAAAACAGATAGTTTGTAAGCCAGATTAACGTGACATGCTTTATATCAGAAATTTCCCACGGGCTAACCACTGGACCATGCTACTATTACCACACAATTTCTTGTTTTTTATGACATTAATGAACACAAGGGACTCTTCCTTCGCTACGTCACTGGTTTGTACGAGATTAGTTCTAGTGATTTACAGATGCCAACATTACCCTAATTGCAAATACCTTCCGGAGATTAATTGCTGGCCTTTCTCTCTGTTGCCATTACAGTTTAACTATCGTAAAGTAATATTATTGCTGTTTTTTTTTTTAATAAAGATTACTAGCAATGTGGGTCGCACATTACTAGTAATCTCGTTAACCCCTCGTGCTAAGCTAAGATGCTTGTGTAACGAGTGGGTTCACGTCGGTAGTGTATTGGGTGGGATTCGAACCTGCCACCACATGTTCGCAAGTCCGACACCCTAGCCCTGAGGCTACCGCCGCTTTTAAATTATGTATATGTATTTAATTTATGTATTTATTTCTCATCGCAATTAAATATTAAAAATAATTACAAAGTGACTTATACAGTAACAGAAGAAATAGCTTTGTAAAAAATTGGCGGCCAACCTCAAGTGTGATCAGCCATGTACGCAGTAGTTATTATAGTGCACAAGTGTGTGCGCAAACACAGGTGCAGTCTCTGTTCCTTCACTCTCATAGTCCGATGCGACGGTTGACTGAAATCACCGGACAGGGATCAGGCGCAGTACCAACGGCTTTACGTGCTTTCCGAGGCACGGGGGTGTTAACACTCTTCCTGACTGAGTGGTACTGAGAATTTCTAAACTCAGTAAATATTTTTCGCTCGGCCCGGGAATCGAACCCGAGACCTCGTGCACGGCAGTTGCGCTTGCGACCACTATACCAACGAGGCAGCAACAGAAGGAATATTACAGGGAGTAGACGCAAAAAATACTCATTTAAATAAATGACATGTTTCTGAGCGGAAGATGATTTATAGTATGTGTGTTCATTAACTTTGTAATGGAATAGTAGTGGTGACATAATGAAAATGTCTAAATCCATTACTCAACAGCTTTTAGTATGAATAAGTTGGAGTTACAGTAGGTACTTAGCAAGATTCGTTACGAGTTCATCTGACGTTTTAACATTCTTATGTACATAAATGTTTAAAAAAATGTTTTTTTTTAAGATCTCTAGCAGTGGTAGGTGCAGTTGAGCAATAAAGCTGTGCGATTGTTGCACATATTATTATAATATCATAGAATATGAAAATACGCTCTCACTACCCCAAAACATTGCCAAGTTACTTGCCGGCAAATATAATAGTCAGTAGAAATCGAAATGATGATAAGGGCCTAAACTAAAACTCCCACTCGGTTCGATAACCGCACTGGACCAAACATTGTGCCGACAACAGTGTGACCCGCATCTGTGTTTCTGAGTCTGTGTGTTCTTCTATTTTGTGAACTCACCCACGACACAAGGATTAGGTACTTAAAACCTACGTTCGCTGTAAAGAAAAGTAATCTTTATAACGGTTAGCGTACCTACATAGCCAATGGTCTTATTACTGAGTACTTAAATCTTATTAGCATAATGTTTTCATTGCCGAGGTCTAAGGGAATGAAATGACCGTAAGTAGTTTTACTACTCACCCCTATTACTAAAACGGTAATAAAAATGTAACCGAAAAAAACGTCTCGATTTCAAATGTCTAATCTGGCAACCTTGATCGACTGACCAACTCGACGGCCACAATAGTGCAGGCGCCAATAATTTAAGTGCCCAAAATATGAGGTGCGAGAAATAGTTCAAGAAAGAAAATATGAGATCAAAATCTGTGAACTTAGGAAAGCTTGTAGAATATGATTCTGAATGTTGCCAGGGGGCCTTGTTCTATTATTTTTTTCCAACTCTCTTAGGAATCAAGTAAATGAACTGATCAAATGCTTTGGAACCTTTAACTTTTTGGCAGTAAAAAAATGATAATCTGTAAGCTCTTCTAAGTTAGAAACTTTGCACAGAACCCTCATCATATTTCTCATACTCCTCGTATTTTTCACACTAAACTCAATACAGCGCCCGCACTACAATGAACGCTCGTAAATTTGTCTAACTATAGGTTGCTACGGAGACTGACGGCAACATTTCCGTCTTCTACACATCATAATCTATTCTTATCAAAATTATATAAAAGTTACATCAGCAACATTATTACACTAGCTCACCGAACATGAGTTAATGCATTGGTTTGACAATACACACCTCGGAACAGAAAATAGAGATGCACATAGAATATGAAAAAAGCGACTTTTGGCTGTGCCATTCACGTATAGCAGTGTATGATATTGTGGAAGAACTGAATAAGCAACATAATCATTTCCATTTCTTAATCAAAATCACAAATGGTACTGCTTTTCTTAGTTATAGCTCTGGTGTAGATTTCGAGATAAGCTCCATGTAATTTAGTCCGATGCCAGATAAACCATGATGTTTGACGGGATAAACATTCGAAAAATAATACTGTTAGCATTTTGTTAATTGTACTTTCATGATCTCTTCATTTTTTTCCGCCATTTTCCGCCTGTGATAGGAATCTAATCAAAGGAATCCCATTCTTTCTTCCAATTGGCTACTTGACAAGTATGTAAGTACCTATGTCTGTTTAAAAGAAATATTTTCCTTTTACTTTTATTTAAGAAGGTGGAATCGCCGTCGGCTATGCTGTGACGTCTTTAAGGTAGTAATCAAATTTATATTATTTCTAAGAACTCTATTATACGAAAAAGCCTAAATTAAATTAATGCTGCAAAATTATTCTTTTGTACATTATGTACAGTTCTCTTAGGGCCTATTTCACCATGGTCAGATAACTTTTATTCGCCGAATAATTGTCGTTTGACAGTTTCTGTAAGAAACAACTGCTAAAATTTTAAAATTATTCGTCGAATAAAGTTATCTGACGTTGGTCAAATAGACCCTTAGTAATTTTATGAGGAATTCCTTCTGTAGTTATATGTCAAGAGGCATGTGCCCAGCAGTGGGACATTTACAGTCCGATGTTAATATTATTTTTATTGGATTGTAAAACTGAAACAATAATTCCTGTTACGTACATTTATATTACCGGACCTTAAGTATAATGTCGAGGAATATTGTATTTCGCAACTTCACTGGTCTCTTATAGATGAAGGTTTACGTTCTCGGACGTTCGAATAACGATATTATATTACTATATTTTTGATACGTGGAAATAATATCGCAAACAAATATTATTATTACCAACTCCAACATAGAAACCCAAAGCGTATCAATAGTATTGCGTGTCAATTCTCAGAGATACTAATTCTGGCACAAAACGTGGCCTGAAACCTGTATAAGTGACCTCAAGTATTTTTACTATATAGTCATAAACACACCAAAGAAAAATAAACGTAAACGGAAAAATCGTATAATCAGTGGGTACTTAGTGAAAACAAGTGCAAAAGTATTTATATTCAATTTTGAATAATTCGAGCCAAAAACAAAAGAGCATCACACCAACATAGCTTTTAAAAATTCTATATTAACTACATTTATTGTGTACTTTGCCCATATTGACTTCACTTCTGATCTCATTCCAATCGAGGTGTGGTTTAAATTAATTAAACACAAAGATTTCGTTATTATTATTAGAGTAATTGGTACGCCGAAATGCCTAAACAATTACTAGTAATTAGAAGTTTTACTATATTGAATGACACAATGACCTGGATGTTTACGTATTTGAAACTAAGCAATTTTTACCTTTCTGAGATGTAACATTTAGAGAACAAAATCAATTTGAAGTAACTCATAGTGTTAGTGGTGGCCTAGCGGTTCAATGAACGGATTTTCGTGCTGAAGGTTGGAGGTTCGTACCCCTACAGGCAAGTACCAATGTGACTTTTTCAAAGTTATATGTACTTTGTGAATTATTTGAAGAATTATTGACAACAACGGTGAAGAAAAACGTGAGAAAACCTGGATTATAAAAATTTGAATATGTTATCCCGCAGTGAACCAGCGTGGTGATCAATGCTCGTTCCTTCTCTATACGAGAAGAGGCGTGTGCCCAGCAGTGGGACATTATAGACCGGTATTACAATAGGTTTGAATCAGATTTTTGCTACATATTACTAATTTGTGTACCAATCAGAATCCAATATTAAAGCTTCATTTATAAGACTCCGTGCAACAAGCCTACGACCTCAGCTAACCGTAGCTGTCGCGCCCCGCGTTCTTTGAAGCGCAAACGAAAGTGTCCGGTGGCCGCCATTAGTATTTGGTAGATGCTACAATTTTTGTTACTCTGCTGCTGTAGGTACAACGATTCTAAGTCGCTAATGGTGTGTCGCGGAGACTTAGTCGCGAGTGGACACTGAGTGGACGCCGCACAAGTTTAGCGATTTCACTCTTGACGTTTAGACTTGTACTGCGATTCTACACAAAAAGTGATAAAAATATTTATAATTTAGTCGCAGCCGAAAACTAATTGTACTCAGTGGCCCGTTAGCGCGCAACCTAAGTTAAACAGTGCAATAAACAACATCAGTTGTGTTAAATGTTAAAGTGAATTTAATTATTTATTTATTTATTCATAACATAATCAATTTGTGTTGAACATATAAGTAAACATAAAAGTTACAAAATATTTGCAAGTTACACGATACCGTTGCATGTCTTTAATATAAATTTCTGCATTCTCACTGTTTCAGAGTACAAAAATTATATATTACTAAGAATTATTTACCTTTATTGTAATGTCCAAGAAAAAAAAGAACGAATAAAGCAGTACATAATGCAATAATTTACGTCAATAATTGTCTAATCCAATAAAAACAAAACCAAAAAAAAATGTCAACATAAGTTTGAATCAAAAAATAAAATAGACATGATTAACAATTTCAATGGAGATTTCTAAGACAAATTTTGAGAGATTACGTATTGTAAAACAGAGAGAAAACATTTTCTTTAACCGTCTTGAGGTGAAGACATTTTACATCCACCTTTTTGATATTTTATATCTAAGAAGAAATTATTATTATTCTAATCTAGAAAATTTCTCACGAACTTTCATAACAAAAATATTTTTTTGTAATCGACTGGCCTGTTGGTCTCATGGGACCCCGGGATAATGGACTAATCTTTATGGGATGAGTGTGATTTGTTTTGTGTCAGGGTGTAATTTATCTACAATATTTATGTATTTAGAAATAATTGAAAGACTATGTATTCTTTTTAGTCCGGTTGCCATAATACCGGCGCAGCCGATTTCCGGTTCCGATAGCCATGTCCTAAGATAGGTAATTATATATATTATTTGACTACACGGATAGCCGAGTGGTAAAGGTCACCACGCCAATTACCACTGTGCGCGACGTGCTGAGGGTTCTGTCCACACATGGGACACGCATTTGTGTGAACCACAGATACTTGTTCCAAGTCTGGGTATACTTTGTGCATATGATTTGAATTTTTGTGAAACCCCCCGATACAAAGACTGAATTCCTTAGGGTGGGCGTAGTTTAAAAAAGATATATACCTACTGGCCCGGCAAGAATTATGTACCTAGTCATATTCTGGAGAGTATACGTAGGGTATACTCTCCAGAATATGACTAGGATATAAAATATAGAAATCGACTTTCAAACTTACGATATATACACAAAAAAAATCTGTGAACGCGTTTCGGAGGGGTTCAATAACAAACACTGTGACAAAAGATATATACATAATTATATACACACTCACAAACTTTCGCCTTTATTTAGTGTGATTCTCGTTTACCCCTAATCAATAGAAGCGGTCATGTAGGTAAACAAAAATGTGACTTATTAAAATGACTAAAATAGTAATAGATAAAGTCTCTTTGTCAACATTATTGGCTGTTTGTATTGATTAGGAGAATAGTGGCCCACGCTTATTTCGTCCTAATTGTTTTGGAAAACAATATAAGCAATAATATTATAAAGAAATCTGATAGTCAATTATGGAAGCTTCTAAATAATATTCTTAATATAAAAATATTTAATTTAGTTCATAACAATAAACCCACGATATCATTTTCTTATAAACAAAGAAATATCGTATAACATGTTTGTATTTTTATTAACACACACGTGTATACCAATGTGACGCATGACCTAGACCTTTGTAGGTACTTTGAAAGCTTTGCTGTCCATTTTTCAATATAGAACAGCTTTTACGTTGTCAAAGCTAGTATAAAATTACATGAACAATGGATGGTAATGTGTATTAAAAGCTCGCTTCCAAAAATACCTCCAATAAACAGGGTTTGAAAGAGTAACCACTTCATATGACTGAATAAAAATAAAAATCTATTAGTCATTTTGATAATACTTTTTCGATATACCTAAAATAAGTTTAAGGGTTTATTAAGCTGAAGTAATTTTAAATATTATATGTAACGGTTGATTATTTTGTTAGACAGTTTATATGAAACAACTGTCGAAATTAATAAAACTACCAGATGATTGAAAAGGTTGATTTTTTTAATGCCACCTGGAATTGAGAAATTACGTACTCTAAATATAGCAAATTCTACTAAAATAATACATTTATATAATTTAAAAAAAACTACATTCATTGAGAATCGATCAGTCTGAAATACAAAGAAAATACTTTTTTACCTTGTACTTTTATGGCAGCAATCAATAGGGTTAATCTCAAGGCTCAAATCACTCTACCAAACGTCATATTAAATTAATTGAGAGGAAAATCCATATAATCTTATCTTAACATGTACGGCTTACATTTAGCAGCTCTAACGAGTAAATCTGACATTTATAAATGTACTAGCTTCTGCCCGCGACTTCGTCTGCGTGGACTTCAGAATTGGGTACAAAAAGAAATGAAAATGTGAAAATAATGAAAAATGGAATAAATTTTTCACCCGTGTTAAAGCTTGCGCTGTAATAGAGAAAAATACCAAATTTCAAAGCTGTCTGCCCACAGCTTAGCTCGTAAACAATTTTGCCTCGGAAACTACTTAAGGAATCAGGATAAAAGGTAGCCTATGTCCTATACCATGTCAAAGGCTACATGCATGCCAAATTTCATCCAAATTCGTTTAGCTGTTTTTGCGTGATTGAGTAACAAACATCCAATCATCTTAACATCCAAACATCCACACTTTCACATATATCATATTATTAGGATTTTTTTTTATGTTTTCAGATAAGTCTTAATACCTGCTCATAGGATCTGCAGCTAACCCGCTACCTGATTGTTAAAAAATTTTTGGGTACTATTAAAATTACCAACAAATCAGTACACCTATTCAAGATTAACGTAAAATTACCAAGTTTTTATAGAATAAAAAAAATACTTATCTATTTTATACTTTAACTTGAATCTGATTCCTGTAAAAAATCCAGTGTGTGTTTGAAATTAAAATTATATATTTCGGTGGCGCAATGACGAGGTAGAAATGGAGCTGAGCAGGGCACGCAATAAGAGAGGCCTATGCCCAGCAGTGGCAGCAAAGATTGTAGATGATGTTGGCTATGTAAGTTTTTACGAAATTACCCTGTAAAGTAAGAATAAAAATAACGCGATAACTGTAGTTAAGTTGGCCCAAATCAATCGAAAACGAATTATGTTACCTGGTCTATAAAAAAGTGAATTTTATTCTTACTCGGTCATAAATCATAGTACCTAATCAAGGTACTATCTAAGTTATAATGATGATGGATGAAACGTCGACGATCCTTACCTACATAGGATAAATATAAAAACTAAAAGAAAATTGGTAGTATAAGTTAATTCAGAACGTTCTCAAACCAATTGTAACCCAAACTGGTTAATTATAATTATATAGAACTAATTCTTTTTTGAATTACGTAAATTAAAATAAATGTATTGGCAACGTTACACTGTTTAAAAACACCTAGGCCGTTCATAATGTTGTTTAAAAGATGTAATAAAAAAAAACGTTATTGCATCACAAACAAATACTTATACCAAACGGTTCGAATCAACAGTTTAGCAACGACTTGAAACAAATGAGTGAACACAACAAATGAGTACAGAAAATTTTGTTAATAAATTCTACTAAAAATAGCTGACTAATTCAGATTCGTTTTATAAGCTTACATGAGCACATAATTATGTAGAGCTAGACTTTTTTCGTAGATTATGTAATTATCCTCTCTTTCTTTGTCATTATCATGTTAACATTAATCTGTAGAAACTATACTGGAAAAAAAATATACATTTTTTTATCCTCAATAATAAATTAATTAATAAAACGTAAAGGGCAATAAAACAATAGCATGTACACATATGTTACAGAAGTCATGGAGCGAGGTTTCTTGTTGCTCGGTGAAGTGAGCATCGTAATAACTGTTCGGTTCTTCAATGCTCAGTATTAGTGCGGGCTTCCGTTGATCTCGACAGCCCCAGTCCTCTCGCAGCCGCCCAAGAGCGCAGTGGCCGCCCGCCCAACTCTGCCGCCCGCGAACATCGAAATAAAACTTGTGCTCTCGACTTAAAGTTTGTTAGTTATCTGGAAAGTTTATCTTTGAATAAGAATTGTGATTTTGGATGCAGTAAAAACAGGACTCCAGTATACATATTTAAATCAGTGCAATATAAAGGTAATTCTCCAATTAATTTGGGATTTAATGTGTTGTTATGAAATTAATTGTTCTATTTTTCATTCAGAAGGTGTTTGTTTTTGGATTATAATTGGCTAATTAGTATTGAAAAACTAAATTAAATCATCATCTGCATTTTTCCAAACTATATTGGGGTCGGCTTCCAGTCTTACCGGATTTAGCTGAATACCGTATTTAATATGGAGTTGATTTAATCTGACGTCCACAACCCATTTTTCTGGATAACGCAGTATCCTTTAGTAAGACTGGCTGTTCTACTCTCTACTATTTCTTAAAATAATTAATTCAATGTATATGAACTTGTTTTAGGGAGTTCCTACTATATCCACCTTACTTGATCTGTAGCGTCTTTTTTCCCATAAAATCCACAACTAAAAAGATACAATTGAAAACTCATGATGAATCAAAAGGCTACTTACATCAACCAAACTTAGTTAATCTTACTTATAGACAAACTTCAGTTAATAACCCAACTTTAATCCTTACTTTTTCTATAAGTTGTTGAAGCACTCATTTCGAAATTAAAAGCCTTTTCAGTGTAGTAAGTCCATGAATGTAGGAAATCGCTCTTAGTCACGGTTAGACTGACGGCTTAGAACCTTATCCTTCTTTGCATAGACTAATCTCAAGAAGCGAATAAAACTCTTAACACAACGTATTTTCATCTTATTTCAAATGAGACGATGACAGTAAACTATACCAGTATGCCCTTATACCCCCTTACTATACCTACTACATTGTCTTCTTTCTGAATATAATATCTCTTAAGAGATTTTTAATTATTATGTCGATCTCAAAAGTTATACGTAGCCGATTTTAATAAATAGGCAATATTGTGCTCTGAGTTATCTGATTTCGATATAAGGAAGCCATTCAAGACCACTAATCGCTAAAATCTCAAAAAATATAAACAGTTGAAAAAACAAATATAAATGCGAAACGAAAAAGAAAATATCTAGTATCGAGAGTGGTCTAAAGCATTTTTTTTATTTACCTACTACAATAAGGACAATCCAAATAAAATTAAAAGTGTACCATAAAGAATTCAAGTTTTAAAATAACCTTCATAATCATCATCATATCAGCGACAAGACTACTGAACATAGGCCTTTAACCTCCAGCCAGTCGATAAATAATGACAAGTAATGTTATAATATTTTTTCCTAAAGAACGTTCAAAAATAAACATTGAGCTCTATAATTAAAGTAATTTACCAACTCTATTGCAGCTAATTCAGTAATATCGTGTTTCCGTTAAGTGGAGCTCACAAAGGAAAAATCGTCACCCTTTCCGTGGCAATAAATAACGGTCATGAAAACCGTGACGACAAGATAGCAGCTACCATTAATTACAATGAGTCACTGTTTAGTTAGATTCAATAAAATAATAATAAAAATAACAATTACAAAAGTATTCTGCTAACCATAGATGCAATCAGAATAAGCGGTCCGACATTTATAGGTTTCGATAAGCCAGTTTATGTATTTTTTATAGAAATACACTTTCCGATTCATTATTTTTTATTTTCTTTCTTTATCACAAGTTCCATTGTTTATTATTTCACGAGACTTGAATAGAATCATTTGCTAAATTATCTGTACTGAGAACACGAGATCTTGGTTGCCAAGCATTTTCATCTTGTGTTCTGTTTATTTATTTGAATTTTTATTTAAATTTCTATTATTTAAACAAAAATGTTTCTTAAATAAGTTTTCCACACAGACTCAGACTTTAACCCCATACAAAATATAAACGGAGTGATATGGTTTTGTAAAAATTAAATAACAAAAATTAAGATTACCGTCTGGGGGTTTTAGCAAATTAACCGAAGATTCTTTTGATAAATTATTGAAGGACACAGGCGCTTACACACGCACTTACATAAAAAACAAACAAACAAAGACTCATATAGATCATAAACTTTTGCTCTTTATTACCCAAGCTCGTTAATGGCTTTTCTGGATGCCATGTTTGTGTAAGAACAATCTCAAACCATGTCCTGATAAACTGTTCGTTATTTTACCATCTTAACTAATATATTATGCTGATGAGATTGTTTCTTTGAACGCGCCTATACCTAAAACGATCACTCGAGTTTGATTTAATCGGTTTGCGTCTAGCCTGATTATATATATAGGTTATGCTCTTAAAACTTAACATCACTTTACTTGCCTTGAGAAAAAAGGCCACTAAAGAAAACTTGTATTTTAATTACAAGGTATGGCAATACCTAGTAGGTAATTATAATACAAACAAACACTTCTTTCATGTTTAACTATTATGTAATTACAAAAATTATGAAATAAATCAAAATAATGCAAGTATCTGTCATAGTCATAGCAATTAATAAAGCAGGAGATCTTTCTTACTTTAAATATTCTTGTGACTGTGTGAAATACAGACTGATTAACACTTGTGTTAATCACAAGACGTTCAAACTGACATTTGAATCACTTACTCCTACTCAAGCAAAGCTGCGGGCAACAGCTAGTCTCATTAAAATTCTGATGTGCAACAAAGTGTACGCATGAATAAATATGAAATAATTCATGAATATCAAAAAAACAAAATTTACTCTTTTTATTTAACTCATTTTGCAATATTAGACGTGGTTTATAAATTATTCATCAACGTCTCTCAAATCTTTTTCTCCGTTTTAAAATAAAGCAGAATATCGATTCACATAACTCGAGAAATGTTTTTTGCGTCATTCGTATGAGAATAGTTTTTATAAACGATTCATTTTAGAACATATTTATTCAAGTCATTTTGTTGCTATGCTCTTTGTAGAATATGCTATGCTAATTGTAACTTTCAGTGTAGACTACTATGTTTTTGCGATTTCCATCTGCATTATAAGCATAAACAGGATTAAAAGAAAAAGAGTGCGTATATTCTAGGAAGTTATCAGTTGCATAAGAGTAAATAAATAAATAAATAAAACTGAACAAGTTTTCCCGAGAACATAGGTCGAAATCTTAAAATTAATAATCAGCTTTTCATAGAAACATAAGTCACGTGACCCGTCACTTTGTATTAATAGTTCATTTTCCATTTTAAGATTTCGACATATTTATTGGGAAACGTTGTTAATTTTTATGCACCTGATTACCCCGTTGAATGCATTCAACTCGTTGCAGTCCTTTTAAATAAATCCTGTATATTCTGTAGCCTAGCTAGGAGAACAGCAATTCATCCACATGATTGCTGATGTATAGAACAACTCTACTTCGTGAAAATATATGTGTTGCTTGTACTTCCATCACTTGTTTTATACAATAAAAATTATCATACCATTATTTTATCTTAGATACTTGTGATTTTCGATTACGCACTCAAGAAAGTGGCTGAATCATTCGAGTGATTTTTATGGCTGACCGTCATTATTATAATGCAAATCGTACGTACTCAAATGCGGAAACGTTTTTGTGGGACACTGTTTTAATATATGAGGATGATTGGAAAATACCTTCTCTATTCCTTCACCACAACCGACATCTCTATAGCTTATAAACCTTTTTCTATCTCGTTCATAAGCAGATTAGTACAAAATTGGTTCCTTCTCTATGTGGGAAGAGGCCTGTGCCCAGCAGTAGGACATTTATAGGATATATACCGGATATAGTTGTAATTATCACAACAGAACTAAAACGTTTTGTGTTTTTTTATTTGTTTTGTAGACTTTCATAATATTATTGAATATCTTTATGTATTAAAATATTTATGACAAACGGTAACAAACTTACAACAAATTATCATAATTACGTTTTTATATCTATTCTGTTTTTTTTCTTTTCAAATAGTTGTATATATTGTGCATTTAAATCCATTCAAATGACAAATAACAAAATGTGATTTTTATTACATCCAAATAAATTATTCATAAGAAAAAATATTTTGACACGTATGTTTTTTTTCGTATCGTTAACAAAAACTTATGAAGATTGAGTTATTGGATAATTCGCATGGTGTTACTATGTCCTAAAATTTTATGCCAAAGTTGTGACATTACAAGCCCAATCCTTGAACTTTTACGGTCTTTGTCAATCTTCAATTTTTTTTATAACACACCCTTACACCTATGCTGTATGTATACTGTCGCACTCGCTATACTTCGCGGGCCTCGACGTGAGTTGTGCAATTGCAGATGAAGCATGCAATAATTGTAATTATTTGCATTTAGATGAAATGACGTATTCAAACCAGAATTTTGTTCTATAAATATTAAATTTGAAACTTGTATTTAGATTTATTCGTATCTCTGATCTGTAAGTATAACGTTTGATGGAAAGTTTAACTTATTTATAACTTGTTTTGTCTCAGGCTCTGCCGGGCCGGGATTTCGGGCCTGTTCGTTTTTTGAATGCAAATTTGCATCATACCATGTTTTTTTTTAAATTGGTAGTTGGTTTTTTCAGACAGAAGAAAAGACAGGCACAGGGAATCATCAATCACTTTTGCATAAATAATGTTCGTATACGTATACATGTAGAAAAAAGCTTGGAATGGTTTCTTTGCGTTTCCTACTTATGTATGCCACAGCAAAAAACGTTGTCGTCAACTTGGTGACCATCATCACATGCCTAGCGTTTTTCCCAAGCTATGTTGGGGTCGACTTCCAGTCTTACCGGATTTAGCTGAATGCCGTATTTTACACGGAGCGATTGCCTATCTGACCTCCACAGCCCATTGCTAGGTAATTCAGTGTTCCATAGTAAGACTGGTTGTCAGAATTATTGACTGTCAAAGATCACTGTATGACAGTCGGGACCAACGCCTTAACATACTTTCCGAGGTACGGTATTATTATTATCTATAGTAATATTATAAAGAGGAAAGATTCAATTGGCTCCGAAACTACTAAACCGATTTGAAAAAATATTTCAGTGTTAGACAGCCCTTTAATTATTGAGGAAGGCTATAGGCTATTATTTTAGAAATATACCCTCTGAGTGAGTGTAATAACGGGCCTGTTGGTCTAGTGGTTAGTGACCCTGACTGCTAAGCCGGAGGTCGTGGGTTCGATTCCCACCCAGGACAAATCTTTGTGTGATGAGCACGATCATTTGTTCTGTGTCTTGGTGTTATCTATATATTAACACGTGATGCCAAAACTTTGGACCCCTTTTAACGAAAATTGCGCGGACGCAGGAGCATAAAATTTGGCACACTTATAGTTTATGTGTAGGAGAAGTGCAGAACGCTAATATTTTTCAATAATAATGCTTATAAAGTACATTAAATCAATAAATAAAACATTACCCACACTACCATGCATTTCACACACACATGTTTGTTTTGTTTTTCATTGACTGCTTACTGACATTGACATAAATAAGTGGTTTAAGTTTTTATATCCGAATATAACGGCCAAGGACATTTAGCAAACGATAAAAGAGGTTTTACAAAAAACATTGTTTGCAGAGAAGTTTGCAATATGCGATAAAATATGCTCTAAATGGATATGTATTTTTTATATGTATTTTCGTCTTATAGCATGTTTTCTTTTAATAAACATTTTTTAAATAGATATTCTTTATTTTACTTCCTTTTAATTTCATATAATTTGTTCAAAAAATAAATTGGCAAATAACAGTCTTGGTCAAATGTGTGGTTATAGTAGTTTAGTTTTCGACAGTAGAACCTTAATAATGTTTAATGTATATTAAGTCACTCACAATTTAAATTTATATTATAAGGTCGAATTTCGACCATTGGGCGACCACTAGTTTATCTATAATATGTATGTATTTAGAAATAAATAAGTATGTTTATCAGTTGTCTGGTAGCCATAGTACAGGCTCTGCCTAGTTTGGGATCCGATGACCGTGTGTGAGCTGTTCCGAGATATTAATAAGGGTTGAAAGTTTGTATCGGAAGTTCAGTATTTTCAAAGATACGGGTAGACACATAACAGCTTTCTGGTTCGATATAAATAAACACGTATTTCAGCGATTTTGAAAATCTACCCTTATATTATATTCCCCCTAATGATCGAATACGGAAACGTCAATCAGTTTGAAGCCACCGTTATGTAACGCTGTCTCTGTCACATTAACATGTAAGGACGCGACAGATAGACATTTAAGAACTTGTTAAAGTAAATTTGGTCTTCAGTATTCCGGGCTATGAGGATAAAATATCAGTTGGGAGTTTGCAAATGGATTCTGTCATTTTCAAAGATAGGCACATGACATTTAATACTCGGATTTTGAAATACATTGTAAAATAAATGTATCTCAGCTGTTTATAAAATCTACCCTTATTAGTGTGAAATAGGGATTGGAATGATGTAATGACTTAGTTGGTTTCGAATTTAAAGATAGATTTTTAAAAACTACCCTTCAGAGGGTGAAATATGGGTTTCAAGTTTTTAGGGTTTTGCTCAGATATAAATAAACAAATATTTCAGGTATTTTTAATAAATAAAATTAAAACTGCTAAACTTAACTGAATTCCAAAAACGCTCCAATGTTTCCAAATGACCCCACTGTCCTGTTTAATTTAAAACAAGTACAATTCTACAAAATAATGAGGATGCAGAGATATTGAGAGGAGTTTGGGAACAAATAACTTATAAATTATATAAATAAGAGTATGTATTATTTAATATTAAGGGCTGTTTTTCCATGGTCAGATAACATCCAGTGATTTTATCCAGTAGTTGCGGTAACCTTGTGTCTTACAGACAGTAGGTCGAATTACCCCATAAAATGCGTATCTGTGTACCTTGTCTATGTTTACGGTGTGATTTAAGTGAACGCGCAATCCAAGCGAGCGATGAGTCAGCTGGCGACATTAAGATATTAATTACTGTTTAAATTAAATGTGTAGCATTGTTAATGGTAAATTAATTAAAACAACTTCCGGAAAGTGAGCTTAAATGTGCCAACGTTCATACTCAGACCTTATTTTAAATTTTAAGACATGTTGAATTTCTTTTTGTTGCTACTTTACTCTTTAAAATGACACAGGCAGTTCAGAACTGACCGATATTTCAGCCTTCGGCCATTTTGCTCAAAAAAATTGTCGTCGAGAGCTCTATTCTCTAAATTACATAACGTCAATCCATGAGGAAAAAAATCTCTAATTATCCATGTTTTATATTTTCTTTTTTCATTTTACATTCAAGTTACTATTAATATATTTTTTTTCCTCACTGTGATTCTACGAACGCGTTCGTTATTATATTATCCAATGTAAGGTCGCATTATATTTTGTGGGTAGCCCTAGAAAAACTGTGCCAAGAATAATTAATTATAGAGGACTTGACACAAAACTAAATTGAACTTGTACCATTGAGAATATCTTAGAACGTTTACAATAATTAGAATAATAAGGTCTTAAAAATGTAGTTTTGCAAGCTAGAGATTTTTACAGACCCTTAGGAAACTATAGTCATGTCAGTATTGAAATACAGTAAAATAATACATAAAAACTCTCTATATCTGGATGGCAATGGGCTTTCTAGCAATCTGAGTCGCATATTACTAGAATTCTTGCAAACCCTCATGCTAACCTAAATGCTTCTGTTATGAGTGTGTTCACGTCAGTAGGGCAATGATTCGAACCGGTAACCACATGATCGCAAGTCCGACACCCCGCCATTAGGCTACCGTCGCTTCAATTGTTTGACAAATACCCTAATGCCTCAGGCTCCTAAATTTACGCTGTTTTTGGTTTGCTCTACAAAAATAGTACCTAGAATTTAACTATGTACTTGGAAACTACTTTCTGTGTTAGGTGTGTAAGTAAAATGGTACTATGTCACACTATTTAATGCGTACAGTCAAATTACACGAACGACTGCGACGAAGGACACGGCCCCGATTCTGTTAAAAGAACTCAAAACTTTTTTAAACCATCGGCATCTTTTTGACTTGTATGGAATTAAAAAAAGGACAGTGGAAAATAAAAGATTAGTTCAAACTAAAATTCTCATACATATTTGCAGACAAGCAAAAACGTGTGCACTAAAAACACTTTGACGTTCAAGGCAAAAACTAGTCTCACATTTCTAAGTTAGTTGTTTTATGTTGCCGTCCTTTTCACACGCTATATGTTAGCAAAAGATAGCAATGGTTTATATTTGGTTTAGTTTGCGTACAATGGAATCGGCACCACTGTCTAGTGTCAATCAAAGTGGGGAAGTATAATGGGAATTCTATCAAAGGTCAAACAACTATAGAATGAATGCACTACTATTATAAATATACAGTATGTAACAAAAACCCTGTCCGATCCAATAAAGGCGTATCCGTGGTACAACATACGTATAAAAAAAAAATGTTATAAAATTGTAACTCGTTAAATCCAAAAGTTATTGTTTTTTTATTTTTATAATCATTGCGAGATTTAACACTGAATATGGGAAATTTTCGTAAGCTGACAACACTCCACCCAATGGCAAAATGCATTTTATTTTTATTTATTTTTATTACAAAAGCCGACCAAAGGCACCGCCGAGTTGTAGGCACTCTTTCTACTAGCCGCCGACTCTTTGATGATACCGCCGCCGCGCCGGCCCGCCGCCGCCAGGTTACCTACCGACTATTAGTCTTTCGTGGAGATAGCTTTCGATCGGACGTCCGCACATAACGCGTGCCGCTATTGTTTCGCAAACAATATCGTATTCCAATCACGAATATTTTAATATTGTGATATAAGATCATAATAAGAAATTATGAGGTGCGCCAGGTGTGACAGTTCCGTCGGAGTGAGCCTTTCAACGCCTGTATAACCGCGCGTTCACCACATGCAGTGTTCTTGGGTACGAGTCATGCCATGGATGCTGGAAGACCACGACAGAAGAAGACAACGAGGAACTCGAGGAACAAGTGTCGTATTAAAAAAAAAGGTGTGTGATTCGGAAATCGAAGTCTTAAATCGGACACAAGTGCGCTGTTAAAAGTACGTGCAAATTTAGTAAAAAGGTGACGAATGTGCATTAGTGTTGTGGTGGACATGTGGAACACGATCGCCGAAATGTGCAGCAACAATAAGTGAATGTTTTGATGAATAATGATATCTGCAGTCAGTTGGTAGGTAAATTGCCAAAAGCAAATCGCTTTTATAAAAAAGCCCTTTTCAGGGCTACAATTAATTCAATTATTTGTTTCTTTATAAAGAGAGTCAATTATAAAATCCGGATCACTACGCCTAATATACACAAACCAATATCAGCTGATACCTACGCCGCCGCGCCGTACGCGTAGGTAAAGGTATAACGTAGCCTAGGTTTATTTCGTTATAGGTTATAAGTTTTATTTAGTTATAAGTTTCGTTATAAGTTTGTTTGGCGGCATGCGACAAAGCGAGTTCATGCACCGTCTCGCACAGGCGGCTTCTTTGACCTAAAACTGTAGGTAGTAGGTACGTGAACTTTGAGGAGCGGTCAGTGTTGCTGTTGCCTTGGATCAGTTTTTATTTTTATTTAATTATTTCCACTGGGGAAAAATAATAATCTCCAATCCATTTAATGGCTACGTATATGTGTTAGCAGTACGATACCGAATAATACTCTCAGGGATCGGACAGGGTTTTTGTTACACACTGTATATATGTGTCGCAGTAAGATAGATGAAGCCGTTATATAGTTATATCCCTAGGGATATAATTATATACCGTCACATAGTTATACGAAAGCAATTCTTTAATATCGTACTAGGAATATAGTTATAAAACGGTCCAAGTTTAGTGATATACTTATATTACTAGATTAAGTTTAGTTTAGTAGTTTAAGTTTAGTACTACTTTTATTAGCTATAATTATTGCCATTGGTGAAAGAAATATTTACGGTTAATTGGAATACTTTCAAATAATTGATCTAGGCCTAATATGACAGGAATGCAGGCAACGTCTTATAATATCGATGACCGCCGGTTGATTTACGAAAAAGTGTCTCTCGGTTGCACGTTCCGCATGAGCCGAGCGTGCAACCGAGAGCGCGGAACAAGTGATAGAGAAGCACGATCAGCCGATGCGTCCGAGTGGAAGAGAGACCGTATGCAATTTTTCACTCGTGTTTTCTTATGACGGTATCACGAAAATTATCGTCTCGAAACCGAGTTTGCAGACAAGCAATTTTTTTTCTTTACGAAACAAAACGTTTCCCTTAATATTTAAAGGTTTTATTCACCGTCAAAGTTTGAAAGTCTTTAAAACCGCTTGTATTTTGGCAACGACATAAATGTTAACCCTAAAACGCCGCACTGGGTACTTACATACAAAATATAATTTATTTTTTATAGCCATATTACTTCCTAAGTACTTTATCGTGTCAATAAACTAATCTATTTTCATCTTACTCAGTTTTGCTACATAGCAGCTGTTGGCGTTTAAATTTATATTCCACCAGGTTTTCTCTTTCTTGTCTATGGTTAGCATAATTTTATGTTGGCTTTTAAAATTATGACCCAAACTATACCACAATTCATTTAATTTATCGACGTATAAATTAAACTGCCTCGTATCCGGGTAATACATACAAATTAAAATAATTGATTGTGAGTTTGGTATCCCGTGACCTCATGTATAGATTAATAGTTTTGTGATTATTGTTTTAATTCAGCTTCTCTCCATTACAAACTTTTAAACTATCGCGTTAAATTAATAAAATGACACTAGCCCGCCTGGATGTCGTTTATTGTGGTAAAAAGTCTCTGTACCAAATTTAATTTGAATTGGTTCAGTAGTTAAGACGTTTTTTCGTTATACACAGACAGACACAGTTACTTTCACATTTATAATGCTAGTAAGGATAACGTAAGGGAGATTAAAGGAAATTATTTAGATTTAGATATTTAGGTCAAGATTAGAAGGCTTGACATTTCGACATTTTGCACCGGCCGTGGTTGCAGTATTTGTGACCGCGGCCATTGAACCTATATAGGATGAAAGTTCAAGCCTTCAAAAGTAAATGCATGAGTTCGCATTAATCCCCGTTGTGTATTACAGTTTCACTCCTGTTTTAATAAATCCGTTTGTTTTTTAATCATTCCAAAGGGAGGCTACTGCCAAACTCTTAGGTAAAAAATACTTTGACTTGATTTACGAATTTCCAATTGAATTAGTTTTCGTTGTCTTTTGATAATGAAATTATTAGAAACGTATTTTTTTATAAAGGACCTTTCAAAACAAAAAATCTATTAGAAAATTGTTCATCCCTTACTTTCAATATCAATGTAGGCTAATGATTTAGTCTAAACTAATTTATTAATAAGGTACCTATTTGTTTAAAACTAGTCGTACACCGCGGTGTTACTCAGACTGGGGTAACAGAGGGTAACAACCTTCTGTTACTCAGATTATTATACAGTTAATTTCTAAATCCATCAATTTGTTTATCCAGGTTGTCAGCTACATTCATACCAAATTCTATCAATATTTGTCGAGCTGATTGAACTTGAAGAGGTGACAAACATACACACATACACGTACTATTTTCAACTTCATAACATTAGTATGATAGTAAAACCAGACAAATCCAGCATTTATATCTCGGTCTCTCTCATAGCAGAATAAGTTACCTACATTTTGAGTCTGAATCAACGGAGTAATTTGACTACAATTAATTTTAATGGTCTTAATTTAAAACTCAATTCTAATTGCGTCCATTTAAAATTTAACTATTTTAAGTTAAAATTCCACCAAAACATCTGACTGTCTATGTAACACGTTCCCGTGCAAGAATCTGATGTGATTCAGGAGTTGGCTTGAACTCTAAAAAAATTATATAATTATCCTTTAGGATACTTACTTATAATTTATTTCTTATCTTTAAAAAAAAACGACGCCCGCTCTAAAAAGTTAATCCTTGTGTCGCGGGGGTTTCACAAACATCAAATCACAAGCACAAAGAACACCCAGACTTGAAACAAGCACTTGTTGATCACACAAATGCTTGTCCCATGCGGGGATCGAACCCGAAGCACGTCGCACACAGTGGTAATTAGTGTGGTGACCTATTTCACTCGGCTATCCCTGGAGTCATTTAACTTACTTATTTTCATTATCAACTAGATTGCCTGTTCTTTTTTAAACCTATATTAAGTCAAATTGACATTATGGAAGCAGCACTCAATTTGATACCAAAAGTTTTCGTATATAATTGTTTAATTATTTTCTTAGAAATTTACGTATGTTAACTTTCATTTACAAATGGGCCGTTTGAGGAAAATTTATATGCAATACGCCAGCAGCGCGCTTGTGAGATTACACTACTTTGTCTTTTCCACTTGACGATATCTGACAAGTTTTCACTGCCGCCGTGACATAAGACAAAATTCTTATCTCGAGTAAATAGGATGTAATGTGTTTCTGAATAGCGATTCTCATCACGCGCGTGCGATATAATGCTACTTTACTACACAATTCAAAGAATTAATCTCTATAATATATGACTCTATATTTATTTACTTTGTTATTTTTTTAGGTTTTAATTAATATTTTTACTGTATTCGATTTTAATTTCTCTTCATTTAATCTGGTGTGTGTTTTTATTAGTATTTTTAATTAGATATTAGCGTTTCAGCTGTTTTTTTTTAAAGATTACTAGCAATGTGGGTCGCACATTACTAGTAATCTCGCTAACCCCTCATGTTAAGCTAAGATGCTTGTGTTACGAGTGGGTTCACGTCGGTAGTGTAATGGATGGGATTCGAACCCGCAACCACATGATCGCAAGTCCGACGCCCTAAGCCATTAGGCTACTTCCGCGCGCCGCTTCAACAGATTTTATGCTGTTATCTTATATTTATGAATATGACATACCTGGAACATGGAAGAATCACGATACATACAATATAGTTATAATAGTTTATAACACTGGTGTACCTATTGGACTATTTCTGATTGTACCGGGAAGCTAACACCTGCGCAACGCAATAAAACTATCATTACACTATAACGCGTTGTATTTATTATTAAGTTTAGTTCACTATAACTCCTGTCTCTGGGATGAATCACTCACTGGGAACATGCTCCTAATAGGAAGAAGGTACGTAAACGTCTTCATAGATGTACTCGAGAAGAGGAAAATCGTGATTGATTAGACTTAACCTTAACCGGAAAAACATAAGTAACCGCTTTCCAATTACGTCAGAGTCGGATTATATATCAAAACCACCGTAAGCAAGTACCTAATGAACGCCCTTCTACAAGCCAGCCACAATAATAGATAATAGTATGAACGCAAAATATTGGATTTATATCATAGATAGTTTTATATTAGAATAAAATAGAGTCGAAGTAGTCGCCGTTACCGAAATCGGTGTGGAAGATTATTATTATTAGTTTTATATTTTTTACTTAATCATCTAAGAACTGTTGAACAGATCATTGTCTACGCATTTCTATAGTTTGATTCTAGCGATGCGATAGATGGAAGAGCCATGGAATTGCCAGATCTACATTGTCTACCAATTTCCGATTCGCTGATGATACAAACTACGTGATGGTTTACGTCATTCCCATATATTTCGAAGGTCTCCATCAGAGACTTCGCTAATCGATTGTTACATTGTCTAAGCCCCATGGATAGGATTTGACACAAACAGATTTTTAATATTGTTTTATATTTTCCGCGCGCGCGTTCTCCTTTGACATCTTATACCCACTGAGCTGTATATATACTATACTCCATTTATTATAGCATTAGAAAAAAGAGGCTCGCAGAAGCAGGAATTGAAAACATTTTATTTCAAAGAAATTGTTTTAAGTACTTAAATAAACGAAATAAAACTTTTTTTTTTAAATTACGCTTTATTTATAACAATATCTTCATCACACATTACAAACTTACACCAAAACAATGAATGAGACAACCAATCATGTCATGATGACTTAGATTTAATTAAGATAAAAATAAAAGTAATTTTTAGAACAATATTTTAATTAAAATAACAACTTACAACACACTATAGTGAAACTTCTTCGTCTTCATCATAGGATTTAGTCATAAGAAAATAATAAATATATAATAAATAAACAAATAATGGTAGGATAATAGTAAAACGAAAAACGTTCCAGTATTGTTCATCACTGCTTCTTTTAGCTTGTTAGCATTGACACTGTCATTTTAGATTGGAATGAAATATTATAAATAAATGAAAGCCACATAATTTGTTATGAAAAATGGTTAACATGATTACAAATAAGTGTGACAGCTGGTATGTAAATAGATTTTAATTTATAGGCGTCAATCGTAACTGTAACAAGTTTATTGTACTTTTGCAACAAAGTGTACATTATAAATAACCTTTTTTAACTTTTGTCTAATGCTATTTTAAATGGAGTATAGGTATAGGTACTTACAGCTGTTGTTGTGAAAAGACCTTTCTGTAAAAATACGCAATACCGATACTCAAAATAAATAATGCACCTGTTGGAATCGAAAAACATGCTTCTTGTGTTTACCCCTCCTTTAGTAACCCCAATAATGAACAAAATCTTTTTTATAGGTTGAAATTTCAAAATGAGCGCCTTTTTAAAAAGTAAAAAAAATGAAATTTACCTTTAAGAGATTACTAACACAATTTCATACACATTAAATATTTTATCTTGTTTCATGATGTTTGCAGATAAAAGTACAAAATTTTATCTCTACACAAATATCAATGGAGATCAAAACATAGGCTGTAAACTAAGATAAATAAATGTATTTTTATCTCTTGTTACAGATGTTGTCTGATGAGGGCTTAAATTCGTGTATTGATATCTAAAGGAAACGTCATACACGAGGAATATAATAAAACATGGTAATCAGTCAATTGTAAAAACATGCGAAACTCCACGCGTACCAACAATTTCGAGAGTGATCCAAAATACCGATTGATTGTGAATTTAAAAAGACAATGCTATTTGGGTAATACAACTAACAGCCAGATTGTAGAAACACAATACAACGGTAAGTGAAATATTCAATATACCTACATAGACGTGTAACAAAATAAAGTTGTTAAGGGGTTTCACTGAGCCGCGAAAAGCTTGTGTTAGTGATCCCGCGGCTCCAGTAAAGGCAATGATGGTACCGGGGTGTTTTAATCGGTACAATACGACATACACCTACCTACTTTGTGCCCTCAGCGTGGGTTAAAGACAATCTTAAGCGTGTTAAAACTGTATTATTTCAAATGTTACTGTGCTACTAAACTTAAATTACGATAAAGTTGATGTTGATAAAGGCATACAAATCAACATTGTGTGGAAATGCGGAGTTGACCACACTTTTCCAGAAAACCCTTGTATTTATTTTCAATATGCTAAATAAATCGATTGTTGACATAAATCGATGCGAAGCCTCAGTAATATTATGCAAAAACACGTTTTCCTTAGATTATACGTCCATCATGTGCCTTGAGATATTTGTATTGTTATTTTGAAGATGTTTGATGGTCATAAAAATTTCACCATGTTTTTATAAGAGAGTAATATTTACACAGCAAGTACTTAGGTACAATAATTTGACTTAATTTAATAAAATTTAATTAGATAAGTAAATTTCTTACCGCATGGACAAAACCATTACTGTAACAATAACAAATATTCAGGGCTTAACTAAAAGGGATGAAAAATTTTTTTTTTGTTAATCAGAGAATGGCTCATGGTGTCCGAGGAAGTTCGACGGTTTCGCGTGTTGGGACGAGACGCCAGCCTCGACCACTGCATACCAGCACTGCCCGAGTTTCATCTACGGCTTCGATCCTAAGCGATACGCATACAAAAGGTAAGAACGATACATACATAAAGTTATAAACTCTTAAACTATCTCGTTGCACGACTATTAAGTATTTTTATTATAATTATGCAACGCGATAGTTTAATAAAAAGTAAAAGTTTATTCTGCTCCCCGCACAAACAATTATATTGTCAACGCATAATAAATTAACAAAAATCTTGATCAATATAAGGTTTCGCAATACGCATAAAATACGATCTTGTGATGATCGTAATAAAGTTTATAAATAAATGAGCTTACAAAGTGAAACATTTACTCGAGCGAGTGATTTTTATCAAATATGCATGAAATCGCTCAATTTCATATCATTCTGTTTCCTATAATATGACATGAGCATTGCTGTACATTGTCTTGTCATTTCAACTCTAATGTAATAGTTTCTTCCATTAATTAAAAGATAAAAATTATTAAAATAATATCAATAAAACGATAATAATTATAATAAGATGCAAAAGAATTTTTTGTTTGTAATACCTACTTATTAATAAAATATGCTTCAATAATAATAAAAGACAGTTGAAAATAGCCTACAGTAAGAAGTTGAGAAGTAATGAATTGGTTGGCAATAAAAAAATACTGAGATTCTATTTATGTTACAAAGTCTGGTCTACACAAATATTTTTGGCAAAAGAACGATCAATACTTTGATTATCATTTAAGCATGATGAAAAGAGGGTCCTCTTTCCATTTCATTGATTCAGCATGCGTATGGCTGAATAAGAATGGTAAACCATTTTATCAATTCGAGATACGACCTAGTTTGATAAATCTAATATACCATCGTAGATTTTCCTCAAGAATCATAAATCTGACACGCGAACCATGGGAAATCAAATAAAGCGAAAACTATTCAATTTCTACTTAGATAAGTGAGATTTAATTTATACATTTTAAAATTTATTTATTTTATGCATATTATGCATACGAGAGAGAATATATACATTTTATTTAAAAAAGTTTTATAAATGAACATACGTGTAAACAAGACTGATTTTATATTAAAATTACACCTTTTAAGGCTTGATGTTTCGGTTGGGTTACACTGGCCGTGGTAGAAAGTGGCGAAAGTTTATGCGTGGGAATTTACTTACTTTAGGGTAATGTAATTTTATTATACACTTGCAACGCGATAGTTTAACAACACTTCTTAAAATGATGTTCTATAAATACCGAATTATCCCAGCACGTATAGATATACGTATCTACGTATACGTAAGTGGGTACCTATAGCGGTCCTAGTGAAACAAATATTTCAAAATAAAAAATAATAATGTAATAGTTTATACTATCAGATAGGGTATCTCAGGGAGATAAATAAGTTCGGAACACGATTTAAACTTGGAAAAAGGTATAATATTGTTAACACACGTTATAGTTACAATTTGGTAGCCCGAACAACGACAACAAGAGATACAAGGCGCGTGCGTCGCGGCCATGAGCGGACTGACGATCCCCTCCGCGATCGTTTAGGACCCACGCTTCGTGCTCTAGCACGAAGTAGGCCGAGCGAGAGACGAGTTGCTATGATTGGCTGTCTCGTGCGCCCGATCGCGAGTCCGAGCTCGGTAACTTTAAATAAAACTAGATGGGGTTCACGGCGTCGCGTTATAACCTCCCCCTCTGACCTAGTCTTTGCGCCCCCGCGACTTGGTCAGGAACCCGTTTCGGTCTCCCGCGCCGTCGTTTTCCGATGACGGGTGCCGGCGGCGGCAGCACCGCTACATGTTGGGTCAATTGGGAATCATGACGCCTACCTAGAATTTCACTGCTCCTAAGCGTCTCCAGTATATTATAATATGTGGTAGGAGCAGGTTCCTTAATGCAGTAAGGTCCATCTGGCCGTGGCTCTAACGTTTGGCCGTGGGCAGCATTATTCCTCCGAGTCTCCGAGAACACCTTATTACTTCTCCTAGGGTAGTTAGGTGCAGGGCTGTGGCTGTCATCTGCGACACGTTTCTTGACGTAAGCGGCGCTACCCTGCCGCGTCCAGTACCAACCTCTCCCCCTGACCGGTTCGTGGGGTGGCTTGCGATCTCCACTGATCGTCTGCGACTCCATGCTCTTGATTCTATTCGATGGAACAACGACTTCGGCGTAGTTGAGGTCGCAGCCCGTTGCATCGATGCATGGTGAGTGAGAAGGTATGTCTGCGACACCGTCTGACCTTCTTAGTGAGGCCTTGGTAGGCCGTTCTTCGACTCCCTCCCCCTGCATCCGGACTGCCTTTGGTATATAGTTACCAGCCTTACGTACATTGTTAATATGCCTGAAACCCAGGTCTTTAATACCTATCTTCATCTTTTCCATTTCGCTGGTAGTCGTTAACTCGAACCTTTCGATAAATCTGTGCCAGCGGCGGGGCTCATCACTGTAACACCAGCTATTTCGAGCTAAATCCAATAAAATACATGCCTTCATAATAAAATCTCTACCTAATAACGTCCTTGTTTGCGCGTCTGGTAGAACCATTAACTTTGTAGGTATAATCCTTCCCTGCAAGGTGACGTCAATGTCACACTCAAGCGCGTTGTGAGTTTGCTGTGACCCATCGGCGAGACCTATGGTGCGTAGAGTTTTTCTGAATTGAATGCCTGCATCACATAACAATTTGTATAACAGAGGGCCTGCGATCGAGTGCGTGGCCCCCGTATCCAAGATGGCGACCCCTGTACAATCAACCACCTTAATCTCTACTAATGGCCGCGGGTCGTTGTCTTCGACCACATGGGCTGAGCAAAACTGTGCTTCACTTTTACTAATAGGAGTATCGATATTCTCATTAGATTCTAACTTGACCATACAGGTACTACACTTAGATCGAATAACTCCCAATTGACCACACCCGTAGCAACGAACCTGTGTGCTTTCCGGCGGTGTTGGTGATCGTTGACCTAGCTTGTTATCTGGGTTTTTGCGGCACTCGTCGACAGAGTGCCCTAGACGCCTACAGTACATGCATCTAGGGTGCCTAGGTTTATCGCCATTATTATTTAAACTACCGCGCGGGTTATTCGATTTTGTATCACGCGATTCGGTCAACTTGTTATCTAGTTTACTACTATCGCCGACGCTCGAAGAACAAAGACTCGGACTCGCGCTCGAACGGCCCTGTGCAGTAACGCACGGGCTTACGGGACTCGCACTGTTATTATTAAAACAACTCACCTCTGCCAGCGCTTCTTCGGCTAACCTTACCTTCGTAATTAGGTCGTCCAGTCCGTCCACAGCTTCGAGCGATACTCGTTTTCTTATTCTACGATTTAACAATCCGTATGCCATGTCTATCTGCATTCGATCAGGCACTACGTACGGTAACTTTATAATTTTAGCGCGCACATTATTAACAAACACATCGGCCCGTTCATTGTTTTGTTCGGCGGCGAATATTTCTCGAAGTATTTTATATCCGGGTCGCGGTACGCCAAACATGCCCCTAAGTCGCTGCAGTGCTTCGGTCCACGATGTGACGGTCGCCTTCACGCCTTGCCACCAAACGGCGGCCTCGCCGGTTAACAGCATTGGTAGTCCCCGCAATGCATGTTCTTCACTTATGTTGGTGCAGTCGCGATAAACTTCGATGGCGTCTATAAATGCCTCGAGTTCGTCCGCGTTCTTCGATACTCCGTCGAACCGCGCCGCACACTTCGCGAAGTTGCCCGGTCGCAGCGTATGCGCTGGCGTGTCGGGTCGTGACGAGTACGTGCTTGAGCGTTCTCGATTGCCGCTCATAAGGCTTTCAATCAAAAGCCGGTTTGCCTCAACTTGGCTCCGGGTTATACTGGAGACGAGCGTCTGCAGCATGTCCTCCGACATAGTAATATTCGGTGATGGTGCCACTGGCACGCTGGGTCCTACGTCTGTGTCAGACTCCGAGCCTTCATCTTTGCCTATTCTTCTTTTCGGCGGCATGTTGACACGCTAATCTTGTTGTCACTCGCACGAATGGTAAGCGTGATGATTAATTGGCCGGTGCTATGTCTGGTTACACGGTAGACGCAATTATAATAGCGCGACGCACACTTAAGTCTTTTTACGACAACCGAAACCCGATTTCGTAATAAGGAAACGCCCAAGAAAAACCGTTATTTTCGACGCCCAGTCCTGATGCGAAGCGTCGCGTAAAATGGACTTTCCCAAAAACCGTTTCGTACACTTTTCACTAAGTTTATCGTGCCCTCGAGTTGGGCGCCACTGTAATAGTTTATACTATCAGATAGGGTATCTCAGGGAGATAAATAAGTTCGGAACACGATTTAAACTTGGAAAAAGGTATAATATTGTTAACACACGTTATAGTTACAATTTGGTAGCCCGAACAACGACAACAAGAGATACAAGGCGCGTGCGTCGCGGCCATGAGCGGACTGACGATCCCCTCCGCGATCGTTTAGGACCCACGCTTCGTGCTCTAGCACGAAGTAGGCCGAGCGAGAGACGAGTTGCTATGATTGGCTGTCTCGTGCGCCCGATCGCGAGTCCGAGCTCGGTAACTTTAAATAAAACTAGATGGGGTTCACGGCGTCGCGTTATAATAATGAATGTGCTTAAAGCACCCAGACTTGGAATAAAACAATGGATGACACAAAATATTTAGCTCACGGGAATTGAGCCTGCAGCCACTTGGCCTATACCGGCTATGCGTGTAGTCAAATACCAATTTGTATTAAAAATTTTGTTCTGAACAATAATTATTCAACATGTATACTATAATATTGCACAATATGATTCAATTGTAATATTAGTCTTCATATTGATTTAGGGAGGCAAAGATATTAAAAAAAAACAATTCGAGATAGGTACTTACTAGTTCTCAAAAAAAGTATGATCCTATCACTTCTTTCTTTTCTTATTTGTAATATAAAATTACGCCCATCTAAAAATTACATATATATATAACTTATTTACCATTCAATGACAAAACTCAATTAAGTGACTCTGTTTATTCAAATACATGATTAATTTAACTGTTTGTGTACGCAGCATTTACAATATAAAGTAGTGAAATACCGAATTTCCAGTATTGAAGTCACCTTTACTTCAAGGCCATAAGGTTGATTTTAGTATACGTATTTATGCTTTCGTGGACTCGAAGACCTACGTCTTATACCTGTTGCTGTAAGGACGAATTATTAGTTTTAGGCTGCTAAAATAATATCGAAAACGGAACAAAAGAAATACAAACTAAAGGGAATAAAACGAACTGTAATTTCTGAATTACACGTAGGTACTGTTGCATGATCATAAATAAAACTTCATCATACAGTAGAATGAAAAATGTTGATATGATTCAAATTTAAACACCAAAAGAAGCAAAATAATCAACAGAAACCTCTAAGTGTTTGTTTAAAAAACAGATTTATTGGGCTCTCCGCAGATGAAGTAGTTCAATGTATTTGTTTGGCGCGCCTGGCTTCAATCGCGCGGCCAGCTATTACTGCCACTACGAGTACGTACAGGAACGTCCATAATATTCAATGTAATTTAAAAATACCACGTTTAAAGCGACATAAGCGCCACGGTACATGTAAACACCAACTCATAAAAGATGATCTTAAACATTCCGTCTTTTGATCCGGTCCGTAGGTTGTAAATAAATACGATTTTCGTATTATCTGCGGTAGTATGAATGTGTGAGTTAATAGTAGTGTATCAAAAGAGTTTCTAACAACTTTATTATTTATACGTAGGTATTATTCAGATGAAATAAATATAGGTATGTTAATAAACTTCTTTACAAATGTGCACATGATAATACAACCATCTAAAACGAGAACAGTTACAAAGATATTTTTATTTTTTTAAATTATTTTCGAAAACTGCGAATGTGGTAAAAAACTACAACTCATGACAAATTTATCATGAGTTGTAGTTTTTAAATTTGCATTGAAATAGGAACCACGCCTCCGGCTTAGAACGTTTTTTTTTTTGTCAATGTCTGACTGTTCACTGATATGTATTTACTGGATTAGTTACATAATAGTTTTAATTGGATCACATTAGGCCGTCGTGCGGTGTGAAGTAAGTAATATTTCGTGTACTCGTAATGTTTGTAGTCCGTAGTCATTTTACTGGGACTCGTTAGGAACCTATTAGTTATTCCCCACTTACCCGGCAAACGTGCAACTCGAACACATAGAAATCGGATCCCAAGAGAAAAGTAGCTCGGAGTAACTTGACAATGACCAGTTTATATTTCTAAGAACCTAGCTTTAGTTCGAACTTAAGCAGCCAGGACAGGTACATACTGCCCTATTAATAATGCACCTAACAAAAGCAGCAAACTTGGCTCGAACCACAGAGCTTGTATACTAGAACAGAATAATTATCAGTACGTAATATGGCCTGGTCATGTCTGTCGAAGGACTGATGGCCGTTGGAGCAGACGAGCCCTTGAGTGGAAACTGCAAAAAGGCAAACGTAGTGTAGGACGCCCCCCTGTCAGACGAACCGATGACCTGAAAAAGGCAGCTGGTCGGACTGGATGCGGAAGGCGGAGGACCGGGTGTTATGGCCTAACCTGAGATAGGCTGAGTTGAGAATATTGCCTTGAATTAGTTCGTCATTTATACTATCCAATTTAAACATTCTTTAACTTAATTATGAACTATTATATTATACTATTTATTGGCTTTTGGATTTGTGCTTCTATTCTGTTAAAAAAAAATTCCTAATGTGAATGAATGATGTGTCTGTAATTAATTATTTCTATTTCATGTTCTCGCACAAACTGTCTTCAAGTTTTATAAAAAAAAATTAATATCTGTTATTACCTTTATTATAATAAAAAAAAATATTATTCAATTCCACTTTAACTGGTGACTGATTTAAAATGAACATATTTCATTCCCAAATTCAAAATGGCATGAATTTGCTTTTACGATACGAGACTTTTTGAAATGACAGTATATCTGTGGTTATTTTTTGAGGGTGGATTTGAGATACTAACTGTGCAACTTGGGATTTTTTCTTTTAAAAATCATTATTCAATCGATTGCAATGATTTTTATATTTCGTTTATTAGATTGTGTCTATGCGCCGAATCTTTGTGATCGTACTTGTAAAATACTTCAGAGTTTAATTTCCTCTCCTCGGTTTTAGTCTGAAGTTTTAGTTTATACTAAAAATAAGGTTGTAGGTTGTATACCAACGTAATAATATCAGTATCGTGTTTTCTTGTAGTTGTTTAGATCTATTTAAAATTATTGAAACTTTTGATTTACAAAATATTAGCAACCACGATCACATTTATTAGCAAATCAGAAATCATTTAATTACGGCATTATGATACTTTAATATAAATTTATATTTCACGGAGGGACCAATTTGAAATTTTACTCATTTACATGCGACAATTTGTATGCCGCTTAGTCTCTAGTCAACCATCAGAGAAAAGGTTATTTATAATTGGATAACATGTTAATAAAAGGATAATTGAACTTTGTTTTTGTCAGCCTACTTAATTATGGCTTAGAATTAAATACTAATAATCAATTATTTCAGGCAATTAGGTCCCATAGTAATAAAATACATACAAATTTAAGGGATACACGATAAATAAAATCAATGCAGCAAAAATAATTAAGTCAATTCTGATGAAGATTTTTTGTTAGTCAACATCGTGGAATGATCTTCCAAATACAATTATATGCCTCTTCTATTACACGTTAATAGTCATACCAAATTCTATAATTATGTTGATCTCACTAATATAATTTTATTAATAGAGTGAATCAGTGGTCACCACGCTACTGCTGCAATATTGTCTGATTCGATCGTCGTGAATTTACATAATCATTTCAGTTTACCTTCAGTGGAACCAATTATAGGCTCATTGTATTACAATTTTAATGACGTATCAAATCAGGTACAATATAATATTATCAATCCGATATAGTATAGTTAAACGACTGCACGGATAGCCGAGTGTCGACACGCTAATTACCACTGTGCGCGACATGCTGCGGGTTCGATTCCCGCAAGTCCAAGTCTGGGTGTTCTTTGTGCATGTGATTTGAATGTTTGCGAAGCCCCCGTGACACAAGGATTAAATTCTTTAGTGCGGGCGTCGTTTAAAAAAAAGTCCTTGTTAAAATGACGGCGATAAATTATGCCAGTAGGTGATTTCTTTCTAATACTTTTAATTACCAAATAGTTATCATGTTATTCCGCCTGAAACCGCTTGAAACGTTGGGCAGTTGAAATAAATAAAAAACAGATAAAATTATTATTTTTCTTTGAAACATCTACACTACTTTGTGCACTTCTTTTATTAATTGATTTATGATTGCATTATAAAACTTTGTAATTGCCAGAGAAACATTAAGTTTTGGCATTTTACGACGGCTGAAATTTATTCGACTATTCACCAAGAAGTTTGTAATCAAATTTGTAATAGATTCTCGGAATCTTTTTTATGTATTCGACATGACTTGTAATCGAAAAGTTTTATCTTTAATAGACAATGCGAGTGGTATTTTAGTACTTAATTTCGGGTATTTTGATACATACTGTACCCTCTTAAAACTTCTGTAATTATGGATTGAGAACAGTAATTTTGGTAGTCCCATTAAACACCAATACAATCTAGGCATTCCGTTAAAAGAAGAATTCGTCCATCATGATGTTACATTTAAATCTATTCTGTTACAATTAAATGTCCACATAATTTATATATTTAAGTTGCTACTTACTCGTAGCCGTACTCACATGTACCTATTGGTTTATATTAATCTTTTCACAGTCCCTTGTAATGTGTGATTTATGTCATCTGCTGTGTCTATTGGCAGCGATTCTTTTAACAAGCTTTTAATAGCTTCACCATCATCAGACGGACGAACACTTTTAAACAAACGCCACCGCCATAGAACGCCACAACGAATGAAAACTTGGAGCTTACATCCACAGGTTTCCCGCGACCTTGATGACGTCACCGGTCTGCCTGATGAGAGATCTACCAACGCCTTAATAACTTCAACTGTAACTTTGAAAAAACCTCTGAAATTAAACAGTATCTGCCGATATTCTGGCTTTCACTTAAGCCGGAAATTTTACATACACGTCTAGTAAATAAAATTGTACGGTTAGCTAATTATTAACAGTTGAAAATAGCACCGTGTTGTAGGTTTTAATAAGTAGATTTTTTTATTTACTATACACATTTAACTTATGCATATATTTCTAAAAATCATAGTCACACTAGTCACGCTAGCATTTTATATGATTACTACGGTAAAAAGTTATAGCCTATGTCCTTTCTCAGGTTCTAGACTATATCTCTACTATATTTTCATATAAATCAGTTCAGAAGCTTGAGCGTGATTGCCTAAAACAGACGGACAGACTTGCTCACATTTATTATATTAGTACAGAATTAAGGATATGAGGATAATACATACTTTCAAAATAGTTGTATAAGATTACAAAAACAAATCCAAATTAACAAAATTAAATGATAAGAAATTATTTAGGTCAGAAAAGATGGTACCCATATGTTAGTTCCTTCGCTTGTTTGGCGCTTTCAAAGTAAACATTTTGAATACCAGAATATTATGTATTGTGTATGTGTGGACGTTGCTAAGAAAACTAGAACATGTCTGCGAAAAAATTGCGCGATGAAATACTTTTGCATGATGTGTTTAGTTTATTTTCATAAAAAATTTAATCAAAAATTATTTTTAAATTCTAACCAAACTAAAAATACGTCTATTTATCATCGTGTCAATCAATAGCAGTATTTAAAATTTAATAAAGTTTATTATTTTCAAATTGCCCGAAATTTTGTGTTTTATTATTTTATTAATACCTATTAATATTTTAATAATATTTATTCGAATGGACAGACATAATATTTACTAACCTAATTTACATTGCAGCAAATATTCAGTCGTTTTATACCAGCTGGCCAAAATGGCTGTTATCTTTACGTCACAGAACACCGCCAGGAAAATAGATTAGCTTAATGTCGACTTCAATGTTTGTGGTAGTGACAGAACTTCAGTAATCTGCATACGTTATGCTCTATACACCATCTGTACTGCAAACATTGTTTGCTTTATTGCTAATCTCAATCGTCAATGATACCTCTACCAATGTATCTCACTTTAACAGCATATAAGTAATTAATGTGTATGTTGATTTTACACAATTTAGAAAACAAAATCTCGTAAACAGGTATGACGTCAAGTTTTAAACTAAATGCTTGTATTACTATTGTATTCACGTCGATAGTGCAATGGGTGGGATTTGAACCGGCAACCACACGATCGCAAATCAGTTGCCCAAGTCATTAGACTACCGCCATTGTCAGAGGTAAAATAGGTATAACTCACAATTAATAAGTGATGTGTAGATTTTGGCAGGGTACGAAAGGTCCTCTGATGTCTCTGAGATCTGTTTAGTCCGTCTGATTAAAATATTTTTTTCCAAATTAAAAACAATAAAATTGACAGATGTAGAGCACATCACAGAAGTGGGGTCTTGTGATGTCACATGTTGGCAGAATTTGTAGGAGAGAGTGACGTCATACAACTACTCCATTTACTGTATTGCGTATTTATTTTTCGTTTAGAGACTAAAGAAAAAAAGAGTTTGAAGTTTGTTTTATAATCAAGAACCGAACAAACACACAGTACATCCCTATTGTAAGGTATGTCATCACAATAATACTTTAATTTCTAAAAAGGTTTTCCAAAAATAGAAGTTGGTATTTAACATCTTTTCAGGTACCCAACTCTTAACAAATAATTCTAATTGTATTCCTTCGTCAACTTTATCAACAAGCCACAAATGGCGTTTGAAGTCATTGCGAACGTTGAACATAATATTTCGCAAACATTTTACTTAACTGACTGAAACAACCAACCAACAGTCTTGAAATACCTACATTAAGTACAAATACATACATTAGTATGTATTTCGAATGGAACAAATAGCATAAAAATGGGGGAAATTCCCAGCGACTTTCTAAGATTTACTTTTAATATTGGTCACTTTTTCAAGTGTATTCATGTATATTACACTATATTTCCTTATCACGCTCGGCAGCCTTAACGGTAGGAAGAACTTTGGTTTGTGAGGTGTTGTCCGAATCGTCTCGATCGTATCTCAGGATAACAAAATGAAAGTTCCTTAAAGGCGACATTTTTCTATGGCTCTTCACTGTTAGATGAAAAGTCGAATTTGAAAAGCATTTTTTTTTCCGACAGTTTAGAAACCCATCATTTTTACATTTTTGTTTTCCTTTGGCAGGTTTGTTTTTTTTATTCCTATACTATTTCATAAATAATTACGAGCCAATTGTTTTGAAGAAGATAAATTTCTTTACCTAAGCCTTGAGGGAAACCTGTCCCTTAGTCAAATGAAGGTTACCGTTTATGATCGCCCCCGTCTTTCCGAATATCCATAAATAATTCAATAGTCAGGAGCTATTCTAGGCTGAGTTAAGGCGGATTCGGGATGTCTTTAAAAATAACATTAAGGTCTTCCTTGTAATGTTATTTTTTTTGTTTGATTCCTATGTAGGTACCTAACATTGAGAATATAGATAAATAATTTTAAGATTTTTTTTAATATAGTATTTTTAATTAGGGTTTTTTTTCAAAGTCAGTTCGTTCAATTCGTTTCAGAGATTCTTTTTAAGCGAGAAATAACGTAGCTTTTCCGATTTTTATGTTCTTTTTTGTAGGTCTGAGACTATGTTATAGGCTAATTTTTACCACTGCGTGATCTTCTCGACAATATGGCATTATTTATTTTATTATTTATTTATCAAAAGGTACATTTTAGGTTTTATAACTTACATTATGTCCAACAAAACTATACACATAGTTTGTCTGTTGGATCAAAACTATTATTCTTTAGGTATTATCTTATGAACTAAATTTACAATGACATATAGTATGTAATATAGTGTATTTTTATTATTTATAACTAGGTATCATAATAAAGTTATGATTAAGAATGAAGGATTCAATTCGTTTCAGACATTGTAACCCAAAGCCACCACATTGTACAGTACTACTAAAGAATGGAGCCAAGAGTAGAAATACATATTACCATTTATATTACGGAATAAAAAACAAAAACTCTAAGTCTTACCTTCTAAAATAAAATAAATAAATAAAAGCAAAAATATGATTCCTTTTACTAAACAAGAACTTCTAAACCTATAGTTTAGACGCCGAAATGCCGTGTCTGATATCATTATTACTACTCGATAACCTGCGATGTGTATGTGGGTGTATTAATTTGTATTCAAATTTTGTAACATAAGCATAATGTGGAAATTTGCGTCTTCTTCATCTTTAATTCCCTCTCCAATTAATGAAGGCTATAGGTATATACTAGCTGCTGGAATCTTATGCGAGGCGGAACAGTTCTGATAAGCTCGCGACCTTCGTCTACTCCTGGATGATGCAAAGCCGGTGAAAAAAACAACTTTATTTTTACACTAGCTGATCCGGCGAACTTTTCTCCGCCTCGGCCTTAGAGGTCTTGATTAATGACAATATCGGCACAGAAACATAATATTAAAAACTTTAAACAAATGCATCAACGGGTCAATTTTTTTTTTTAATATTTTCAGCTGTCAGTTGCGTTTTGTTATACATGAACATTTTTAACAAATGAACCGATGACTTATATTTTGCGTTTTGTTCTACCACGTTTTATGTCACATCCCACGGGAACAACGGGACCGGGATATAAATAGCCTATGTCCTTCTCCTGGTTCTTAGCTACCTCCCTACCAAATCGGTTCAGCCATTCTTGAGTTATAAATAGTGTAACTGAAACGACTTTCTTTTATATATATAAGATTTCCGTCACTGTCTAGTTTTTTTCAGGCCCTGGAAATAATCAATATTACCTATTCTATATTACTCAAGATATGACCCACTCGACTCATAAAGCAACTGCATATCATTTTGTTATGTCTATTTTATGTTCACTTCACCAAGCTGTTATTTTAATGCTTCCTCATAATATTGGATCCAATCGAGAGTAATGAAAGTTATTTCCTTGCAGACTGACAATTGTGGCTGAAACAATAAAAAATATTAAAAAATATTCAAATCATTATTTAATCGGTGGATTATAAAATTGAAGCGGCGCGCGGTAGCCTATTGGCTGGGGCGTCCGACTTGCGATCATGTGGTTGCGGGTTTGAATTCCACCCATAACTCTACCGACATGAACCCACTCGTAACACAAGCATCTTAGCACGAGGGTTTAACAAGATTACTAGTAATGTGCGACCCACATTGCTAGTAATCTTAATTTAAAAAGATAAAAAATAAAATTTTCTTTGTTAAATGAGACAGCGTGCTACTGTGGAGTTAGTTGTGCCGATTTTTCTCTATACCTAGAACACTTAGGAAGCGGTAAAGAAGGGTTCGAATCAGAGTACTGTCTAGGTATTACTTGACTTTCAAAAAGTGCTACATAGTAGGTAGCCTGCCAAACCTTGCCTAATTTGAAAAAAAATGTTTTTTTACTTTTATTTGATTTTGTTTATTTTATTTACTAATTTTATTCTTATTGTTTCCATTGACTTAATTTATAAAAGTGTTGCATCATCTACTAACCACACTAATGACCACAGTGCGCGACGTGCTGTGGGCTCGATCCCCGCATGAGCCAAGAATTGGTGTGATCCACAAATGCTTGTTCTAAGTCTGGGTGTTCTTTGTGCATGTGATTTGAAGGTTTGTGAAACCCCCGCGACATAAGGATTAAATTGCTTAGTGCGGGCGTCGTTTAAAAAAAAAACGAAACGAAAAATTGAGGATGCATTCACTAAACTTACAAACTTATCTTGTTATAAGATTTCTAGCGTTTACAAGAACATTGTATGACTTTCTTTTTAATTTTTACACCAATGTCAATTACTTGCCTAATGAATTCAATATGATGACCTCCAGACCTATTGCTACGGTATCATCAATCATTTGTTATTACAACGAATGCTATCAGAAGTAATATTCAATCTCAATAGAAAACAAGTCTGTTTTGTTGCAGAGCAATATTTTAAACATGCTATAAAAACAATTGAAGTCAGCACAAAATGGATTTATATAAATAGAAAAGAAACAAATACATATTCACTTAAAAATCTATGTGCTGTATATACATTAGAATGTTAAAAAAAATTAAACAAAAATGTTCTTTAATCTTATTTAACGGATACAAACAGATTTTTTCAAGAACCGTTACAGTGTAAGAGTATTACGGTCGTAAAAATACACTCCGTTTTAGCTCAGAATTTGCAATTTTATCAAGTAACAAAGTACCGAGAAACGTGTATGTTACGTAACCCTATAATGTTCTAAGATTTGTCTCCTGTGTTTTAGATGCACGGAAAATGGAACCTGGGACGTGAACCCTCTTGCGAACAGGTCTTGGACAAACTACACCACCTGCGTTGACGTAGAAGATTTAGATGTAAGTTATCTAATATTTATATTGTAGGTATTAATGTAAAAATATATTTATCAATATTCATATTCATATTCTGTATTGCAATCCATAATGTACATTAAAGGTGGAAAAGGAAATATAAAAGTCACAATTATGGGCCCTGATGGGCACAGCAAGTAGGAGAGAGGAAGGCGTTTTATGTAGATATAGTATTAGTAAATGCAAAAGTAGATCGTTACACGATATTTATTTTAAATTATTTAGTTATGGAATATAGGTATTATATATTATATTAATAGCATAATGTGAGAATAACCATTAGGTATAATAAAATGTGTTAGGGACTTGATTGAGTTCCAAAAAAAGACAGGGCAGGACAGGGCTGCCATTTGTTGCGATACCACAATAGCGGGTAGAAATGTCGACTGTAATGTAGTAACTATAAATAATCAAATAAATTTCTTAATACGCCTCCATGGATAAACAGCAGCTGGCAAGAGCATTGATAATGCGATAAAACTGAAACAAAATCACTTCTTGTTAATAAATACTCTTATACGATCGATCAATTAGCAAATATATTAGCACCAACAATTATTATTGTTAGTCCCTGACATAGAATTCACTACTCATAGAAAATATTTATTATAAAACTAATAAGTTTTGCTAATTCATTTGCTATTCCGTTTTGCAAAAATGGACTTTAAATGTGAGACCATAATGCTGCAAACCTTAGTTTACTTATATGTCAAATCTGCACTCCTATAAACTTCAAAATCGATTTTCTCCATTATTTATTCACTCTGTCCAGTTGTCAAGTCTTATTTGAATGTTTGCACCCTCGTTCCGCACTATCGCCTCTCCTACTAAATCCTATCGATTTATCCACATACATCCATAAGGTCACGTCAAATATACTTAGGGGCTTCCTGTTTTACTGACTGAGCTATGTGGCTATAGGATCAAAGGGGATCAAAATGCTTCAGTTTCATACAAACTTTTAACTCGCTTTGTTTAAAATAGTCATACACATTTTTTATTGGAATTCAAAACCGGAAAATAAATTGACGGAAGAATTTGTGTTTGTTACGTAACGTAGATACAAAATTTATTTTTGTCTATAGAAATTCAGTAATTAAGAAAAAAACTTCATAACTTTGGATTATATGTTTATTTTAGTAAAAAAATATGTTAATAAAATTACGTCACAGGAAAAACGCGAACACATGCGTTGACGTTTAGGTCGGGCTACACTGGCCGTGGTCGCAAGCAGACTGTCATCAAGCCTTAAAAGGTAAATGCATGAGTTCACGTTAATTCCCGTGTCGTAATTTTATGTTTATTGTTTAGTAAAGTTTGCCTAAAACAGTTTCCGACGTTTCTTTCTTCTTGCCGTCTTTGTCTACGTATGTATACACTCGTTCGGTTTGTATGTTTGTATAAAAATATTGTGTGTATACATTCTGACATCTTAGCGGTGTATCGGTGGTGTGTGACGAGTGACGGGAGTCGTCAGCCGCTTCGCAGTTCTCGGCACGCCATCTATCACCGCACACATTGTTTACGGCTACGGACACCATGTATACACGACGACCATGATTCATGCGCATAATGTCTCAGCTTGCACAGTATTTTTTATAAAATGTACTACGTTCGAGACACTAATGATTAAGACTGATATTTTGCTGCAGTCGAGCAAGTCTATAATGAACTCAGCTTCAATGATAGACGGTATTATTTTTGGTAGCCGATATTATGGTACCTGTTTCCAGCCAAAAATACGGTATGCAGAGAAAATAGATTAAACAAAATTTACAAAAATGATTACGAAACAAAGAGATTGTTGAAATGCCTTTATTTAGGTAATTATAAGGAAACAGAAAATAAATTTAATTACCATGTAAAGATAAATAAAAACTTGAATTGTTTATTTAAACGACAAACAACACGAAATTCACTTTTTCGGAACCGAAGAAACCTTTGAGCAAATATAGCAGTTCACATTTTTTAATCTTTCAAAGCGACTGAAAGGATATATATTTTGAATAAAAACATTTCTATTATTTATTTTACTTTGCAGAATAGATTTACTATAAAACGTACTGAAGAGCCTTTGTACATTTGTTGTCTGTTGTATTGTGTAACTGTGTGTACGAAATATACAAAAAAAAAATACTTTAAAATAACCGATGTTGTTTTGTTTCAGTTTCGGAACGTCGTGAACAATATCTACGTTGCGGGATATTCTATATCCGTGGCCGCTCTACTCATCTCCATCATGATATTCCTCTATTTCCGGTAAGAAAATCCGATATATTATAATTTATTAATAAACTTTTGACTGCACTGATAGCCGAGTGGTATTATAGGTCACCACGCTTATGACCACTGTGCGCGATGTGCTGCGGGTTCGATCCTCGCATGGGACAAGTATTTGTGTGATACACAAATGCTTGTTCCAAGTCTGGGTGTTCTTTGTGCATGTAATTTGAATGTTTGTAAAACCCCCGCGACACAAGGATTAAATTCCTTAGAGCGGGCGTCGTTTTTTACAAAAAAACTTGCAATGTATGTAAGTAAGTTTTTTTATGATAAATTTATCACTTCCATTCCATTTCTACAAACCTTTTCTTGACAATAAAGAACACATTTCGTTTTCATCCAATTTGATTTAGGCGTTGCCGATGGTAAGTTATGAGCGTACATAATAATATATTGGTTTCGGTAATTCATTAAATTAGGTTCAAAGATTCTTTATTTCCCAAAAGAACATAGTTCACTGCATGAGATACAAAGGTGATAATAATCGCTGTAATCCAGTGTGTGTTGCTTAATACAAAAAAAAAAGAAACAACATCATGCACTTTATAGAATACTAAACAAATCACATAAGCACTAAATTCAAAATCATTAGGTACTATGTATTTAGATTAAGAAGATAAACAAGACCACTTCTTAGTATCAGAATAAGCTGAAATCCTGATGCAAGTTTCAAATAAGTATGTAAGTTCGGTGACATTGCCATTGCAGTTTCGAGGTATAAGTTGGTCATTAAGAACTCTGTAATGAAACGGGGGTATATCGCGTGTCAAATATTCGCTAGGGTCGCTAGCTGTAATTCTCCACCAATGAGAGACAAGCTACTGGCCTGCGATTGTTCGCAATTGACAGATAGGCCTTATATCACATTAGCAATCCTTGTGGTTCTTTACACGCGATAGGCAACGACATCATCATGATTTTTGTTTTTGGGTATGTTTGATTTATCTTCAGTAGTACCAAAGGCATAATAGATGGTTTTAGAGCTTTTCAAAGACGTCTTATCATCTTGTTTTTCATCATCTATCAACACAAGCCATTTATATTCTTAAAATATTATTATTTACAAAAATATCCGGTGTAAGTAGATCATGTGCAATGAATATGTATACATAACTAAATTAACATACACAAACGTCAGTTCTGTTTGATTATAATAAGCGGTTGCTAACGCAAAAAACATCCACGCGTAACAGCTATAAATATATTCATCTATATATAAAAGAGAATGTTTGTCTATATGTCCTTTATAGAATCTTTTTGATCATGTTATGATCTTTAGAAAAGTTGTTGTGCATGAGCCGAAGGTTTCCTGAGTTGGTACGACAGGTTTTCGACAGATGATGCCACTGTCATTGCAATGAATTTCATTAAATACGATGGAAAGTTTACAGTTACGGAAACGGGGTCAACTTACGCGGGTGAAACCGCGGGGCACAGCTAGTTCTTTATGGAATGGGTAGATATCTAAAACAGCTTCATAAGTATACAGGGTTATTTTAAAAAGAGTGCGTATATTCAACGAGGTAATCAGGTGGATAAAACTCATCCACTTTCCACAAGGAACATGGTCGAAATCTTAAAAAGGAAAATGAAATTTTCATACAAAGTGACAGGTCACGTGACATATGTTTGTAAGTATGAAAAGTTGATTTTCAATTTTAACATTTCGACCTCCTTGGGAAAAGTTGTTCAGTTTTATGGACCTGATTACCTCGTAGAATATCCGCGCTCCTTTTAAATTAATCCTGTATATACATAATCTATTCAAATGTAAATTTCGCGATGTCTTCTGTTACATGTAACAAGGAGAAAATCTTATAAACATTCATTGTAAGTACATATATCCAAGTGGGCGAAAAAAGGAGCGAGCACATTTATGTCTGCTTATTAACATAAAAATACTATGTCGAGTCGAGCCTCTTCCAATATTCTTAGTAATATAATATGGTACGTATGTAAGCTATCATCCGGGGTATAAAGCTAAAATATTAACGTCGTACATTCACTTCGTACTAGGTGAGCCCCGTGGTTTTGCTTGCGGTTTATTAGATAAACTTATTTTTTTCGGTACAAACGTAAGCTATGTGTTAATTCCAGGGTGTCAGCTACCTTCATATCGAATTTGATCACAATTGAATACTCAATAATCAATAATTTATTGCACTCCATAAGTTTTATAAGATAGTAAACAGTATAAACGTACATTTATGGACCCTGTAGGGCACGGCAAAACAATTTTATAAAATTAATTAAAACTTAAATATATCTTAAAATAAGATAAAGATATTAAATAAAGGTTACACATTATGCATCATTCTTTTCCTTATTTTTTTTTAAACCAGGTACATAAATTTGATTGTACATAAAATTGATACAGTGTATGAAGAGGTAAGAAACATACACACATATTACATACACACAAACACACAACAGTAATTTACTTTAAATAACACCTTTCCGAATAAACTGATAAATTTTAAGCAAGTGACTATTAGTCAAAAAGTCGTAAAAATTGGGCCAAGTTTAAAAATAAACTATTAACTAACAATGGGTTGTGGTGGTCAGATATGTGATCACTCCATGTAAAATATTGCGTTCAGCTAAATCCGGGAAGATTGGTAGCCGTCCCTAACATAGCTTGAATCTTCAATGTATATTCTACAACCATCACAATATAATATTTGATGCTGAAATTCAAAAACTCATAGTTCCGACCCAAATACGAAAATGTACCAGCGAAAACTCCGCGCACTATAAGAGCGTTCGAGTGAATGGAGTGTACAACACTATCGAGCAATAGTGCTAGGAGATCTACAAACCATTCAATTTGTTCAATCATTCCAGTTTATTGGTTCTGTTCTGTGTACCTACTGCCAACTTCTGCACGAACTAAACATTCTTAAGTGTAATAAGAATAATTGCTAGATAATTGTTGTGACAGCATAAGCTAAAGAATTTCTTTTTGCTAAGGTTTTTATTTTATTTAGTAAAAGTTTTTTCTACGTTTTTAGTAATTAAGGTTTTCCCATTGAAATAATTATCATAGGAGCATAATAATGGCATTTAAGTTACCGATGTGATCATTAATATAAGTTTTCTAGCTTTTGCGCGCGGCTACACCCGCATGAGTTTCGTTTATTGGGGCAAAAAGCCTTCCTCAATAAATGGGCTATCTAGCACTGAAAAAATTTTTCAAATCGGACTAGTAGTTCCTAAGATTGGCGCGTTCGATCAAACAAACTAACTGTACAGCTTTATAATATTAGTATAGATAGCATTTTCGAGCCATTTTGCAATCTTACTGGTCACTATTCGGAACAAAGTAAATATTTCACCGTTGTATGAGAAGCAAAGGGACATACAAAGTAAGGTTAATGTTCCTATACTCATTTACTTGTCCTAACACGGGGATATTTTATCTTAAGGGCCCTCCAGTGCACCCGTATACGCATCCACATCCACCTCTTCGCAGCGTTCGCATTAAACAACATTTTATGGATCGTCTGGTACCGCGTCGTCGTTAACCGAGTCGACGTAGTTCAGGAAAACAAGGTAACTAGTTTAACTAATACAAGAACATTAACACACCTAGGTTCACAGCATTCGGGCCACAAAACTCCGATACTGAGAAGAACACTGCTCTTTTTAAACGTCTTCAACAGTTTTATCACTATTACGCAATCTTTGGAAAAAAATATTATGGACCAATTTTCTTTTTAGGCTAACTTTTTATAGGGCATCGATTTATATTAAAAAAATGTACAAGTTATGAAAACTAAACTAAGAATCTTGTCCATAACTTTTCAGTCAAAACTGAACGAAAAACGCAGAGGTTCAGAGAGAGCCAAAGATAGAACACTGGCAACACTTTATAGATGCACTTGTTTTATCAAATGGGAGATCGTCGCATTTCACGTGTCTAGCATCCTTAATATTTCGATAGGAACCAAGTTTTCACCGCAATCTTCTTTCACGAAGGAAGTTTAGTCGTTCTACCTGTCCCGCAATAAAGCGCAGTAATAGATAAAGTTTTAACTTTATTTTGAAGTGATATTAACGAGTCGACAGCTTGTCTGAAAATTAGCTGCGTATACGAAAGCCATGTTTTGTTCGTTGCTGATTTCATCTCGCCACAATTGTCCTTAAATTGCGTTCTGAACAAAGTTATTTCACTTCGCCATATAAATTAACCAAAGCAAGAAATTAAAGTGCAAAACAGCTTTGCTTCAGGCGACCGCGATGCAGTGTAACTTGTAATATAATCTGACAATAAGTTACAGCCTTCTCCCTATACGTATCCAACAGTTATTACGAACGTTAGCTTAAATAATAAGTGAAAATAGAATCCTTTATTTTTTAAGTGTGTGTGTACTTATGTACACGCGTTAGAAGTTATACTTATTTGGAAAAGAAAGATAAAAATATATATTTTTTTTTTAACTTTCGTCTTATCCTACGTTTGTAGAAATAATTCATACCGTTAATAAATCCCAAATTCTACAAACGTACTAAAAGTAATATGTAAAAAATGAAAAACTAAAATGTTGACTATAGCAAACTCCAGGGTGTCGGTTTTTCGTGACGATGTGCGCGCGCATCGTAAAAAAATAATATCATCATTTTTCTCTAACACGACTAACTTCAGGGTGTCGGTTTTTTGAGATGGAGTGCGCGCGCATCTTAATAAAAATCATTTTTCCCTAAGGCAACCAAAGTAGTATAACATCAAAAATATACAACACGATCTTTTTTAAAATTTTATCCATTTTTTAACTAACAGAATCACAATATATTTTGTTTTCATGTAGGAATGGTGTCAAGTCCTTCACGTCGTCACCAACTACTTTATGCTGACTAGTTACCTGTGGATGTTCTGTGAGGGACTTCATCTCCACATAGCTCTTGTTGTGGTATGTACCAGCTTCTATAAGATATATATCTTCGTTGAAAAAATACCAAAAATACGAGAAAAACCGAGCGAAAGGTTTTTCTCAAAAATTAGATTTGCTAAATGTGTGTGTGAATTTTTGTTTTGATACTGGTCGCATAAGCAAATCAGCGATATTAACTTATTGGATATAAGCAACATTTTTATGAAAAACTAGCTGACCTGGCGGACTTTGTTCCTCCTTCGCCTTAGAGGTCTTGGTCGTGGCATGGTATTGTTATTAATGATAATAACCACACAGCAACATAAAACTTTAAATAATTGCATCAACCGGTCAATTTTTTTTTTTAATATGTTCAGCTGTCATTTGCGTTTTGTTATGCCATTTTGAATAAATGAACCGCTGACTTATATTTTGACCAAATACATTGTAATAAACTCTACTATTTTGACTGAGTTATGTTTTTTTATTCTATGTCAGTTGCGTTTTGTTATACCACGTTTTATGTCACGTCCCACGGGAACGACGGGAACGGGATAAAAATCCTATATCCTTTTCCTAGTTCTTAGCTACCTCCCTACCAATTTTCAGCCAAATCGGTTCAGCCATTCTTGATTAATAAATAGTGTAACTAACACGACTTTCTTTTATATATTTATAGAAGATAGTAACACAGTAACACAGTTCTTTATCGACGCCATAAAAATATATAAGTTATATTCAATGAAGCAGTCTATACTGACCTCGTTTTTCACACACTTATTACTGCTGGAATTACATAACCATTTGATTGGATGATATAAAGGAACTTTTGTGACCGTATTCCAAATAAAATATCCCCAGCAGCTAAAACGAGTCAGCAATAATAAAACCGATTTAATGGATAGTTTCACAAGATAATATTGGATGAGTTAGTTCTCAAAAGGTCAGTGCACCATACATTCTTTTAACTAATATTCATTCGACTGGCCTGTTGGTCTAGTGGTTCGTGACCCTGACTGCTAAGCCGGAGGTCGTGGGTTCGATTCCCACCCAGGACAAATCTTTGTGTGATGAGCACGATCATTTGTTCTGTGTCTGGGTGTTATTTATCTATAATACGTATGTATTAAGAAATACATAAGTATGTTTATCAGTTGTCTGGTTACCATAGTACAGGCTTTGCCTAGTTTGGGATCAAATTGCCGTGTGTGAGCTGCCCCAAGATATTATTATTATTTGTTTAAAATAAGTCTAAAAACTTCTCGAATTCTTCTTCTGAGACTAAAGCAAAAGATCATCCTTAGATTTGCAGACTCCGATAATACAATAATGTGACTTCCGACGTTATTGGAGCTTTCAAATGTTTCGCTAACAACTTTGAGTCTGATGAAACTCTCCGTTTAATATCCTATTCAGTAAACACACTGATGCAAACCAAATTTCAAAGTTCTACGGTGAAATAGTCACGTACGGAGGAATTCTCATGGATCTCCGCAAACACTGGATGTATAATTCCGTTGTGTATTTGCATAGGTGGGTTATGTATATTATGTATCTATGAAAAACTATGTTTTAAGGGTAAATAGCCAAAACAAACCCAATATATTCGTTTGTCTGTCTGTCTAAGGCTATAAATTACACATATTAATAACGCCCACTATTGAATTTCAAAACAGACAGTAAATATAATAGGTATGAGTTTTATATCTTGCCTTCTCCATGGTCGTTTTAGGCCCAGCGCAGACCAAGAGCAGAGCAGTGGAAAGAATTTTTATACCACACTCCAAAGTATACTTTAAAACGATCAAAAGAAAGTGCATAAATGTTTAAACATGACAAAATGCTCGCGCGGTCTCTTTACCACGTGAGCATGAAGGTATAAAGACATTTAAGCACTTTATTTATATAGTTTTAAAGTTCATTTTTGAGCCTAAAAAAAATCCTCTCCGCTGCACTGCTCTTGGTCTGCGGTGGGCCTTAGGTCAGCTACCGTCATTTAAAATTTTGTCAACATTGGTTCAGGCTTTTCAGCGTGAAGAGGTTACAAAAATACACATACACATCCACATACTTTCACCTTTATAATATTAGTACTACTAATTTGTTAGCTATTATTTCATCCGCGTGGAAACACATTCATAAAGGTACATACATAGGTACAGTCACGTGCATAAATATGTATACACATAGCGAAATTATTCGACAATAATTTTACAGGAACTCACCACCAATTCAACTTTTAATCATTTAACAACATAAAATTATAACAGTTCTCAAATCATGTATATATTTTTGAGTTTCAACAAAAACTTCCCGCTAAATAAGTTTTACAATTTTGCTATAATATAGCACAAATATGTATACATATTATGTATACATATTTGTGCTCGTGACTGTACATTTAGTAGGTAAATGAAGTTTTCATATAACAAACAGATCCAACTCCAATTTTATTTATTTCTTTTGTGTAGATAGGAGGTACAAGCAAACTGACATTATATCGGTTATCAAATTGAGTGTTGTGTGTCACAGGTATTTGTGAAGGATGAAGTGGCGATGCGCTGGTTCGTGGCTCTCGGCTGGGGGGTCTCTCTGATCATCATAACCATCTACGCCACCGTTCGATACTACACTCCCGGCGCTACAGAGAGGTAAGCAGTGCAAAACTAATAACACTATAAGCTTAATAGAACACATTTTATTTATTTTTTATTAAAAAAATACATACAGGAATAATTTAAAATAAGTGCGTATATTCAACGAGGTAATTAGGTGCATAAAACTGAACAACTTTCCCCAAGGAAAATAGATCGAAATGTGAAAATGGAAAATGAACTTTTCTTACAAAGTGACCGGTCACGTGACTTATGTTTGTATGAAAAGATGATTTTCAATTTTATGATTTCAACCTGTTTCGTGGGAAATGTTGTTCAGTTTTATGCACCTGATTATCTCGTTGAATATACGCACTCCTTTCAAATTAATCCTGATGTGTTTTTCAATACCAACCGAGACTTGGAACTGGGATATAGTACGAATTCTTTTGATGCACGTTGACATGCATGTAAACGTCATTAATTTTCCCCTAATATGTCATAATAGGATCCCTATTGCACGAGTCTAATAAAGATATCTTCTATACTATATTATCTGCCAAATAGATAAACAAAATTTTTCGCCGACGACAAAATATTCACAACAGGAAGTGAAGTTCATAAATCTGAAGGGATTTTTAACTAAATTACATAGATCAATTTAACTTAGTACAAGGGTGGGTCTGTTGTTATGATACAGCCTTAATCCCACTCCTACGGAACTGTAAGTGATGGACAGCTTCGGATCTTATCCTCAAAGAGATAATATTGTCTTAACCGAAAATTGTAATCATTTTTTTTCTATTTTATTTGTTAAATCCTATAGACACACAAAACTTCGTAAGTAATTATTTTTTTTTTACTCATAATTTATTTATGTTTCGTTTACAAAATATAGAGATAGATTACAACAGCTGGTAGCCAACCTTACCCGGCAAGCGTTATTTTGCCATATTAAAAATATCTGGAGAGGGCCACCCCTATCACTTACGGGTGTGAAAAATAGATGTTGGCCGATTCTCAGACCTACCCGATATGCATAATATATAAAATTTCATACAATTAGGTCCAGCCGTTTAGGAGGCGTTTAGGAAGAAACACCGAGACACGATTATTTTATACTTTAGAAGATTTAACATAAGTACAATAACGAGCAAGAAATATATTAATAACATGTTTTTCTTTCAATTACCTTTGCTATTTCTTTTGCGAGTGTTTTATTACTGTGTTTTTAGTAATCTATCCAAGAGCGACTGTCAAGGCTTCCGCAATTATTAACATTGTTATCGATAAGGCTAACATTGATTTGACATATTTCTGAGAAGGTAAGTTAAATCTGGCCTTATCACGAAAGCTATAAAAATAGTTTACGACCTATTCTCGTACCTAACTTGACTTATAAATGGACTGTCTAATGTGAAAATTTAAACCAATCTTTTTGTAATCAATATATGTGTAGGTATTTAACCTACTAACGAAAGATGAAAAACAACAATGAATCAACCAAGTTTTATATTTATTCAATATATTTCCATCAGATTTATTTATCACAGGAATTCAACAAACATTTTCTATTTCTGCATGATTTCTGCCGTATTTTTATCTCGAACTACAACCAGTTAGAAGTAATTGAATCGAAATAGAATGTTTAGAGTTACTCTCACATCTTTTCAATAAATATAAATATTTCAGATAGTATATTTATTTTTAATCGCGTCTCCATCAAATAATTTTTAACCCGCTATGTTATAAATGACTTAGGTTTCTTCACTTTTGAAATGCAGTAACTTAGGTTTAACATTTAGTATAATAATGTCCATAAACATTGATACTATTTTCGTCACCGATTAAAATATCCACAACATAGATTTAACACAATAGCCGTAAATACAGATCTCATTTTATTGGAAATTTTGCTTAGTACTTAAAAGTAGCAAAAACAATTGAGCTACAATTTTGTTCTTTAAAATATAACGTTCAATATTTCAGAGTTGTGGTAATTTTGTTTTATCAATTCTGTTACCTTTTTATCGCGATTCGAGTTTGGCAACTGGGAAAATCTTGTATAACATTGACGCTATCTACATCAAGTTAGCTTTTGAAAGATTGAAAAAAATATCTATGTCTATCTTTGTTTTTTAGTAAAGTGATTGTATATCAACGTTTTGCTAACTAATAAACAAATGAAGGGCTAATAAAATACCTATATTTTACCGACTAAACTGTAGACGTTTCGAAGGAGTTCACACAAACACGATATTTTATATTATCAGTATTAAATGATTTAGAAAATCAATATAAAAAGTGTTTACTGTCCATTATTTACTATTATATGGTTTGAAAATAACTAGTAAAAAATAAACATGACAGTTTATGGACGCAATACTAGCACAGTTATCACTATAACACTGCCTTCAGAGGTCGTTAAACAAGAGCTGTTACTTTTAATATTTGCGTAAACTGCTGGCAATCTACAAATAGAACTTTTTATTCTAAATACAGATCTAGATAATGACGTTTTTAATTTGCTGTAATTACCAACAAATTATTGTAATTTACTATCAAAATATTGAGGTTTTTTTCTAAAAATAGTGGTACATTTAGCATAACTGCGAAAAACAACAGTAAAGGTTAAAGTTAAGGTTTATAAGTTTTTAAAATTAGATGATGCCGCATGTTCCCTTTTTAGTACAGGGCAGCCGCAGATTGACGTCTCATACCTGTCTCTGTCTAATTAGGAATATTCGAATGCTTATAACTCGCTTTATATGAAAGGTGCCGCTTTCAGAATTCTCATTCTCACTCTTTCAGGTCTCATTTCTGGACTTCACTGTAGCTTAAGATCAGGCGGAGTAAAGTCATCTTGTTCAGGCAAAATAGAAAAAAAAAGGAATTTTGATATTTGAAATAAAACAATTGGCAAATACCCAATGAATGACAACGTCAGAAATTATAATGCGAAGCACACATCCAAGCATTTTTATATAAACTCGGTACTCTTAATTCAAATCAAAGCAATTCCGATTTTTATAGCTAAACGTAACAAAATCTCCTGATATCCTCATCCTTTCCAAAAACAAAATGGCGGTCTATGGAGGCTGGTTCAGTATTTCACTGAAATCAAGCACCTGCTCTCCACGATACCCTATTTATGAGGCGAAGGACATAACTGTGCAACATATTTCTCATACTGATTTGAATGGCCTATAGCTTCACGAGGAGCAAGTTAATCTACCTAAAATAATTGTTTTAGTACATAAACTCTCTTCCATGCCGTGCGACTTTGAAAATCATACAACCAATGTCAATGAAGGCAGACTTTTTAAAACAAAAGGCGGTGGACCAGAGTTTGTGGCGCGTCTTGGAAGAGGACAATGTCCAGCAATGGACCACGATAGGCTGAGTTGATTGGTCGAATTGACTTTTGAGATGCTATTTTCATTTGTTTTAGATGTTGGATGGATCACAGCGACACATTTTGGATCATCATCATTCCAGTTGGCCTCTCCTTAATGACTTCCTTTGGTAAGTATAACGTAATCACATACCTACTAGCTTTACAAAAGTTTTTATTTGAAGCTGTGTTTTTGGCTGTTTCACCGGACCTTTTTTGAAACCGAAAGGACCTCCATGCAGTCAAAAGAACAACTTACTATTGTATCAACGTTAACTGAGGACTCCTCTTGAGAGATCGGAATTTTACTTAATACCTTGCTAACTATTTTAATAAACAAACAGCAAGAGTGTTTTGAAATTTAGTTTTGTAAAGTAAGAATCACGGGAATATAAGATCCATTTACATGGGAAAACGTAGCGTTAATTCCGAAGGTACATAATTGCGTTTCCTTAATTGTTGCAATTAGATGTACAATATCACCTGTTGGATAATAATAACCAAAAAGGTCGGGTTATCCTTATTCCTTACTCTTGATTTTAGAATAATTATGGATATTATTTCATTAGATATCACTTGTTTTTAGCCACGACCTTGCATGGACTTAATTTTTTTTATGTAAAACAATGAGGTTCAGCAATTTTTTCGAATTCAATCCTCTCAAAAATACATTCTCGATGTCTTAAAAGGTGTTTAATTACATAAACATCACACTACATGTCTCATCGTTAAATCACTTTATATATTGTATTTTAGACATTATTTAAAAGTAATTGATTTTTCAGTCTAAGTCCTGTAACGTATTACGATTTTAGTTCCCTACGTTTCAGTCTGCTCGTAACCATGACACCTACAAAGGTGTTAAAACGTAGGGAACTAAAATCAAAGTAAACCGCGATAGAATCCGTTTAAAAAGTTTTACATTATTAAAATAAATATTCGCGTAAACCTCAGAAAACAATATTATACCTACTAGTTTAGTATTATTTCTACAGAAATTTGAAGGTAGAAATTCAATGTTCTGTATATTATATGTAGTTAAAAAGTAACCTAGACTTTCCAATGACACTTATCGGCCTCCTACTGTGTAATATCTCTCGATCAAACTAGCGCTTATGTTGCTTAAAATAGAGTAATGTAAGCAACAGACTGTAACAAATAGGAGTGCCCTTGAAATTATACGAGACAACCTTTGATGGTTCATATAGAGCAGACATTATATGGAATAAATATAGGTCTTATATGTCTGATATCACTTAGTCTTATACAGGATTCATTAAAAGGAGTGCGTATATTCAACGGGGTACTTAATCAAGTGCATAAAACTGAACAACTTTCCCCAAGGAACATTCGAAATCTTAAAATGGCAATTGAACTTTCCATACTAAGTGACAGCTCACGTGTCTTATGTTTGTATGAAAAGATGATTTTAAATTTTAAGATTTCGACCTATGTTTCGTGGAAAAAGTTGTTCAGTTTTATACACTTGATTACCTCGTTGAATATACGCACTCCTTTTAAAATAATCCTGTATTTTATCTTAAATAGTCCTATATTCAAATAACAACAAACCATAGGCGCCAGACATTATTATTATCTATGTTTAGACAGAATGTATTAAACTAGACTACTTAAATACAATCAGACCATCACTAAAGCCTAACTTCATTTATTTCGATCACGCCATTTTCCAATACACTCCCTGCCCCATTAGCTTCTAACTACTGGTAAACAGTTTAAATTAACACGAGTCTGCTCTTTTATATACCTACTAAAAGTACATTAGAGAAGGCATTTGAATAAAACACTACATTCAATCTGTGTTATTACTGCAATTTAAATCTTCTACGTAAGCTGAGCTTGATAAAAATACCGTAAAACAGAGTTATTTTCTCTCAGAAGCAACCCGTGAGCCATTACATTGCCTCTGAAATGGCCCCGTTTTTCTTAATATCAATTAATTCGCACCAATTTTCGTAGCGAGACGTAGCGAGAGACTTGCGAGGCTTGAGTATGAATGGACGTGTATCTGTGTGTATTACGTACTAACATAATATGAACTTATTTAATTTTATACCTGCAATGTTCGTATTAGCTAAAGTTGTTTTCTGAAGTTTACGCGAATATTACATTGAAATAAAACTACAACGGATTCTATCGCGGTTTATTTTTTATTTTAGTTTCCGACATTTCGACGCCTTTGCAGGTGTCATGGTCACGGGCCGACTCCCGTAAAGTTTCCCTTTTGGAATAAATTTTATATTGTCCTCAATTTCACAACCTCGTATATTTCATCTAACGACAAGTTAACATACAGAGCTCTCGCCGTCGTTACTCAAAAAAGAGTCACTTGTCCCTGATAACTAATTAGAAATAACTACCTCAAATCTCCAGATAATATGGCTACCGTTAAGGGTCGTGGAGGAATCTATAATTTAGGTATCCCGACACCTACAATCACGGGTAATGGACAAGAAGGCACGTGCACACTAAAAAGCTGGAAACATGACACTTCCCTGACCCTTACGTGTTTTCTCTCAGTTTTCTGAGTAGATCCGAAGTTGTTTATACTTCGCAGTTCGATATGATAAAATACTATATGTATACCTAGTGGCATAAAATTTTATAACCCGGAGACGGTATCACTGATGGTGAATTTAGTGTTTCAACTCAAAAAATAAAGTGAATTTTAGGGTAAATAATGCCTTTGCTAAAGGAGTTAATTGAATCCTTATTTCCGATTGTTTTATTTTTAAGTATTACTGTATTATAAAATAAGTAAAATAATAATAGGTAGTTCTATTTGGCCACTGTGGCAGATAATTTTGTGGAACTATTCCTTCTATTGTCAGATTATTTTTGTTTGAGCTAAAAAATTTTTGAGTAAAAAAAAATTTGTTTGCTTTCCCGTAGTTATATTACGCTCGTGAAAAGAAAAGAAAACACTTTGATCTTAATCCTTACGCAAGTTAAGCCCTTAAGAAAAAAAAAATCTTAAATTTCTCTCTAAATCAAAATTTATTTTTCTAGTTTTAATCTTTATAGACCTTCGATACAAACAATCTATTTAATTCTAGGCTTATTATCGTAAACAACAAAATTACACACCTTCTAGTGTACAAAGAAAACCGACGCAAAAATGTTTATACAGAAGAAATCGAGCAGGAATGCATTAGGCAGGTCGTACATCAATGACATAACCTACAAATCGTGAGGACCTCACAAAAGATTTTGTCCATACTCGTGTATGCGCGCTACCATAAAAGAGATAATACACGTGTATGAAGCGCTATTCTGTAACCGTCCAAGGGGTAATTCTCTAAGTCCAAACAAAACATAACGTGGCATTGCGAAGATTATTGTTCAAGATTCTCAGATCAACAAATCTTTTTTGTGTTTTTGAGTCACTGGGTCACTACCCGGTATCCAACCTACCTAGTAGGTATATACGTTTTAGGCCATTTAACAGAATTTTTAACTTAGATGTAAAGTAAGTCTAAAGAGATAAAGCCTCTCTTAACCCTACACGTAAAGGCACGTTAACCGCTTGGACTAAGGCCCAGTTTTTTGATCCCGAGTTAACTCAACCAATGGTTAAATATCCTAACTAATTGTTTCAAATTTCGGTTTAACGTGTTTATTCATCAATTTAAATAAATAGTTAAAAAATTAACTGTCTGACTAATTTCACCCCTTGATAGACAAAATAAACGCGTTTTACCGAAGTTTGAAACCATTAGTTAGAATATTTAACCATTGGTTGAGTTTACACGGAATAAAATAACTGGGCCATAGTGAATAAGGCCTCTGGGTTACATACATACATACTGACTAGTCTAAGTCACGTGACTTATCGAAAACAAATGTCATTTCCATACATTTAATGTCATTCAAGCGATTTCTATCATCGTTATCGCTTGTAGAAATGTCACTTGGCTAGGGGGGCTGATCTCCTGAAATTTTAATGTCTATATACTATGTGTGTGTCTGCAGTGTTCTTGGTGAACGTAGTACGAGTGTTGCTTACGAAACTCCACCCGACTCCGAACCAACACGCTTCCGTAGCGGCGAGGAAGGCCGCCCGCGCCGCTCTTATATTGGTAAGTTAACTTTATACTGTGTATTTAATATTACAGGGAACAGTACATATGGTTACGCTATTCTTTTAACGATACTTCACAAAACCTTTTCTGCTGTTATTGGTATAGCTGTGCAAATAAATGATACTCTTTTTTGAGTTGAACCAAAAATCATGATTATTGCGTTTTTCATTTTAATTATTAATCCGAAGTACTCAACGATTCCTTTATTTTTAATATCACCTAAATTTCAAACAATTGCAGTTTTGATAAGCTAATAAAACCCGTCAATAGAACATTGTTTCAGTTAAAGACTTGGCTAATAATAGTAACAGATTTAATCTTATTTACCACCAGAGTGATTAAGCGCTTACTTAACTCGCTAAGCGACCCTCGACTAATATTTTCTAGTCGTTAATTTTAATTATCTCTCCTCGCACAGAAATAGTATCATGATATAACTATTTATGCCATTTTCCGGGTAATAAATATGCTTATACTATATTTTTTGTAATCCTATCAGAGTAGAAGAAAATCCTGTTAAAAGCTATAGAAATTTTCTTTTTTTGCGAGTGTAAGAGAGATTAGATTAGGACCTATTTGTTATTCATGAAGGACCCACTACATATCCCACAGTAACCTTTGTTCTGAGTAAGCAAATAATTATCTATATAAGATCCATTAATATTCAGCAATATCTTCAATTTAGGAGATGTTCTTATGTATATTATTTGGGTATCTACATTGTTGCTTACGAATACATTACTAAAGCGAAAAAAAAAGTATATTATTTAAAAATAAAGTATGTTGACCAATGCATAATTTTAGCTGAAAGCGAAATCTTAGCAAATGCGAAATAAATTCCTTTCACGAAGCGATATTAATATTTCATCGAGCTATGTTCCTTACTATACTTTCGAAACTCTATTCCAGATAAGAAAGAATATCTAGGTTCCAAATGGGAATAAAGTACATAGTTGTGGGTTCAAATGCTATCCTTTAGCATATATTACCATTTTATGCGAAGTATTATTCACTTTGACACCCAGATAACTCTGAAAATAAACAACCACGCCCGATTGAACTCGCAAAGATTCTTGATCTCTCGATTTACCCACAATATTTTTCCTTTAATATTATTAAATAAATGAGGATTACCATACAACGTGGCAATGCAGCCAGCCTAGTGGGCACACTTCCGGTCGACAGCGATGCGGATGAATACTTCGACGCCATTTTTAGATTTTAATTAGTTATGTTTGTTTATTTTTTTCGTGTGTTTATATATGATTTAATATTTTAGTTATGTTAAGATTGTTTATATTTAAATAAAATAATTATCATAATTAGTTATTTACATAATAAAAAACGATTTTATGTTTATTTAATTAAATAAATAATTAATCAAATATTTTTTTTCACGTTTGATCTTTTTTCATGCTTAGATTATTTAGACATATTATTAAATTAGTTCATGTTAAGTTTGTAAATATTTGTATATTTTTTTTTGTTTACAATTTTACTATTCCAAATGGTAAATAGTGTAAATACATACATTTTTGTTTTCAGTTTTTTTTTACCATTTGTCCCCATTTAGTTCAGGTTGCTTCAAGTAACTATTAAACAATGGGTAGACTGTAAATTACAATTTTAAGTGTCAAAATTAATTAATTTGGGTTATATAATTACTAAGTGAGCGACTGACTGTAAGTGACGAGAAATCAACAGAACAGTATCTTACAAACATTAATTTGAGTTACTTAAAATACAAAATGAGCAGCTTCATAATATTTGAGCGACTTAATATTTGTTTGAGTGTCAACGTTACGTCCTGCATTTTTTTCAATATTTGGCAAATGTATTTTTTATACTGAGCGGCATTTTATCTTAAATGAGTGTTTCGAATACAAAAACCACTTTAAAAAATACACTAATGAGGAGAGTGTATAAGGAGCTCACATTTAAAAAAAAATACGGTGCTGCTATTGCCACCCGCCACGGAAGATTTCCGTGCCTATAAGACACGGTCTCTCAAAATAGAAAACGCACATAAAGTCGTGAATCGTTTGAAAGGTTTTCCAGCACGGGGCGGTCGCTGCCGCGACTCCGCTCGCTCCGCTCGCCGCCCTCGTGCACGTAAGGGTCACCATATTAACCTAACCCAAACCTATCGGACTTGGGCAAAAAGTTTTCAACACAAAGTCTAGGTTGAGTAATGCGGCGGCCAGCCCTACGGGCTTAGGCCGCCGAGTTTGGAAATTAATTAGGTTTAGGTTAAGTCTAAGCCTGAAAGACAGAGATGACTATACTAATTTTACTATTCCAAATGGTAAATAGTGTAAATACATACATTTTTGTTTTCAGTTTTTTTTTACCATTTGTCCCCATTTAGTTCAGGTTGCTTCAAGTAACTATTAAACAATGGGTAGACTGTAAATTACAATTTTAAGTGTCAAAATTAATTAATTTGGGTTATATAATTACTAAGTGAGCGACTGACTGTAAGTGACGAGAAATCAACAGAACAGTATCTTACAAACATTAATTTGAGTTACTTAAAATACAAAATGAGCAGCTTCATAATATTTGAGCGACTTAATATTTGTTTGAGTGTCAACGTTACGTCCTGCATTTTTTTCAATATTTGGCAAATGTATTTTTTATACTGAGCGGCATTTTATCTTAAATGAGTGTTTCGAATACAAAAACCACTTTAAAAAATACACTAATGAGGAGAGTGTATAAGGAGCTCACATTTAAAAAAAAATACGGTGCTGCTATTGCCACCCGCCACGGAAGATTTCCGTGCCTATAAGACACGGTCTCTCAAAATAGAAAACGCACATAAAGTCGTGAATCGTTTGAAAGGTTTTCCAGCACGGGGCGGTCGCTGCCGCGACTCCGCTCGCTCCGCTCGCCGCCCTCGTGCACGTAAGGGTCACCATATTAACCTAACCCAAACCTATCGGACTTGGGCAAAAAGTTTTCAACACAAAGTCTAGGTTGAGTAATGCGGCGGCCAGCCCTACGGGCTTAGGCCGCCGAGTTTGGAAATTAATTAGGTTTAGGTTAAGTCTAAGCCTGAAAGACAGAGATGACTATACATCAACGATCGTTGCCTTATCTGTATTTCCAGTCGCTCACTTAGTAATGTAGTCGCTCGGATAAAATTTTAATATATGAAATGGATTAATCCCAATCCACTTTTTGTAAGCTCGTTCTGGATTTTATTATTTATCAATATTCGTCGTTAGTTTAGTTAATTTTTCGCTTACTAAATTCATACCGCTCAAGTTATTAATACAGTATGTGATCATCAGTCGCAAAGCTTTTTTTTAATCGCTCGTTTTATAATTCCCCTTAAACAATATCTTTACATTTTCTAATCAAATTGTACACAGATCCCTTTGTTTGGCCTTCATTTCGTATTACTGCCGCTACGACCATTGCCTGACTCGCCGTGGGAGAAGACTTATCAGATTGTATCAGCACTTCTTACTAGCTTACAGGTGATATATTAGCTCTCTCATTTTTATGTCTAAACAGATTTTATTTAATATTGGAGATTTAAGAGATTACAATTTATAACTTACACAATGCGATTAGTTACGTAGGTACCTTTGTATTTTTATTTAAATAAGGAAAAATGGTTTAATCATAGAAATGCGAATTTAACAAAATTCGCAATTCGCAATTCGCAAGACAAAATCGTAAATAGATGGTCTCAGATCTGAGGTCTGGTTGCCTCAATTTTTGACTGGCCCTTCATATCATTCTTTTGACAATATTCATGTCATTCAGAGTGTTGAACAAGAATGTCTTTAGGCCCTCAACTTTGAATTACAAACACTAGGTTATGTACCTTCTTTTGAGCGCAATCAATAAGTTTTCTATTTCGCATTGTTATTTTGCGATATGAAAATCGTTTAAGTAATTCTAATTCCACTCAAGAAGTAAATACTTAGAAACAATAAATATTTTTAACGGAAACATAAATTCTTTCAAGGACCTCATTAATGTATTTTGTTTCGTCTCCGTGCGATTATTTAAGAATTACCTAAATAAATTTATTTTATTCAAGATCGCTTTTTAATTCTTAATGTTCTTTTGTTTTATTATCTAGTAATATTGCTCTTCAAGTAACATAATAAAAAGTGAGAAAAAAAAATTGAAATATATTATTTTAACTATCTCTCGGAATAATGAGATTGATTTGTGTAAAGTTATTACATCATTGGTGTTTTACGACATCCATCTTGTATTCTATCCAATCAATATTTAAGGTGGTGGGGCAAAAGTAATACAACTGTTGGAAGTCGCTATTTTTTTTGGAAGGGTCAATAATGTTTTGATTTTTCTAAACCTGGGACACCCAGGTTTAGAATAATTTAGTTTTAGAATCTAGAAGCCCTTAAAGAGGATATCCGACATTACTACCTGCCGCCGGAACTTCTGACACACGTGATAGAAAATGCCATTATAAAAGTGCACGGTCATCAATTCTGATAGAAGCGGCCATTGGACCAATATCGCAAGAATCCTAATTCAAAATTCGAGAAAAGAAAAACGAGTGATTACCTTTACCCCACCTTGTAAAATGTAGTATTGTTCCGTGATGATAATAAAACAATAAATGGTTTAAACAGGGTAATTTAAAAGGAGTGCGTATATTCAACAAGGTAATCAGGTGCATAAAACTGATCAACTTTTCCAATGAAACATAGGTCGAAATCTTAAAATGGAAAATGAACTTTTCATACAAAGTCACAGGTCACGTGACTTATGTGTACTTACAAATTAGAGGATTCGACCTGTTTCTTTGGAAAAGTTGTTCAGTTTTATGCACCGGATTACCTAGTTGAATATACGCACTCCTGTTAAAATAATCCTGTATAAACAAAATCTATTCGTTTTACCTAAACGTAAATTGTATTTTATAATTATAATGTCTTTTTAGGGTGTGTGCGTGGCGATACTATTTTGTTTTACCAACCATGACGTCATGATAGCCACAAAGACCTACATAACACGTTTTCGCAGGGCTAACGAGGGCATCCCTATGACTGGTAACACTTACCCCTTAACTGGGTCGGTTTTACTTACTTATTTCATTAGCTTTAAGTTCTATTCTCATGAAATATCTTAAGACTTACCTAACGTAATTAAATAGCAATCTAAAAATACTTTGGGCAGCGGCAGAGGTACTTAAAAAGTAAGGTTATGTGGGAAGCAGAGCTAAATGTTTAACTTCGCAATTCATGAATCAAGCTTATACTAATCAAAACATATAAATGGTTTTAACATTAACCTCATTGTATTGAGTAAATTAACTACAATAATCACAATAAGAGATGCTTCGATCAATAACATCAAGCCTTATATGATACACTGCTGGCACGTCACTCTGAGCTTTTAATTTGACGAGCCTGTTGGTCTAGTGGTTTTTGACCCTGACTGCTAAGCCGGAGGTCGTGGGTTCGATTCCCACCCAGGACAAATCTTTGTGTGATGAGCACGATCATTTGTTCTGTGTCTGGGTGTTATTTATCTATAATATGTATGTATTTAGAAATATATAAGTATGTTTATCAGTCGTCTGGTTACCATAGTACAGGCTCTGCCTAGTTTGGGATCAGATGACCGTGTGTGAGATTGTCCCAAGATATAAAAAAAAAAATTGAATTTTGTCCTAACGCGTAGTTCTACCGATATGTCTTAATGCTATCTCTGGTAGAAAATCTTCACGTGATATTTCTTATCGCATACTTATAGTGCAACTTAGCTCGTGTACTTAATATCATCGTGATATTCAGTAAATACAGCAACAATAACAAGAAAATAATCGCGGAAAAAAACGAGCTATCATTAATAAACCAGCTGATTGCTAAACAATGTGAATTTATCACCAAATGCTAATTAAGATCGCTAACTGAGTAATCAATTTAATTATCAGCTCTAATTGTGATCATATCTAGACGTAGTATTATTTTAAAGTCTTATCTTTAATTTTAAATACGTATTTGAAATAACAGAGCTTTATACCTACTGGATATGAAAAATAAAAATTGATTGGTATAATAAAAAAAATTAACACTTTTTTTCGTTAATTAAAACAATACAAAGTTGAAGTATTTAAAGTCCAGTAGTGGGGTAACGTCACAAAGTTAGCAAAATTTTTAGGACTGAGTGACGTCACGCGAATTTTCCTTTCTATATTTACGAAATTATTTAATTACGAGACGAAAGAAAAAATACATGGCTTATATGACTAATATGACTGCACGGATAGCCGAGTGGTATAGGTCACCACGCTAATTACCACTGTGCGCGAAGTGCTGCGGGTTCGATCCCCGCATGAGACAAGCATTTGCGTGATCTACAAATGCTTGTTCCAAGTCTGGGTGTTCTTTGTGCATGTGATTTGAATGTTTGTAAACCACCCGCGACACAAGGATTAAATTCCTTAATGAGGGCGTCGTTTTTGAAAAAAATAAAATATTTAAAAACCTGAAATTAAGGAAATGTAAAGTATTATGTACCACTGTTTATAGATATTTTATTTTGAAAGTAGGTTGGTATTGGTTTTACAACATTTTTTTTTATTGTGATCCTGGTATTGTACCTACTGATAAGAAATTAAAATAGTTTTATGTTGAGTATGTCCAGCTTTGTATAAAACGCCGTAAATAAAATATTTTTGGAAAGGAACTTGTGTTCGCATTTTGTTATAACGTATTTTTCACATTGCAGGGGTAACCGGGGGTGAAAGCTTGGTCAATACGAGAGATCATATCGGATGACCCTTAACCTTAAATATTTAAATTATTATAATATAAGTGCTATGTAATTATATCACCATGTATAATTAAAATAATACCAAAAAGCGGTGTTTATCATTTGTTTTTCTCCACCTATGGTACCTACATTTAATATCGTCGTATAATGGACCCAAAAGATACTGGGTCCGATTGCGTTTCTTCGACGCACTTATTTAATGACAATTATTAGACTTAAATTAGTCCAAATTAGACTAAATTTTGTTCTGAAATTATTAGTTCACATTCCTATTCCATTTGGTTGTAAAATAAGTTCACATCACTATTTATGTTCATTATGAACTTATTTTTGTGTTTTTAGTGCATGTTTACCATTATTGCTATTCTCTTTCTGACAGTTTGACAGTTGGTCGGCGTTAAATCAACATAAAGTTTTCGGAAGCGATAATCTTTAAGTTCGCACTTATTTTGTCTGTACTTAAATTAAATTATCAGTGAAAAATGTTTACTTATGCCTGGGCTATCATTCAAAGTAGAAACAATGAAGAAAGGCAACGGTATGAGTACGAATTTATACATTTTACATCTGAAAACTATGCTTTAGTTGTAGGTAATCAAAAATAAAGTAGGGTACTGACAATAAAAGAACACATCTTGTTACATTATAATATAGGAATCTATTAAAATATATATTGCAAAATTAAGATATCCAAGAGTAAAAGTAAAAATGTATTGATTTATAGTAAGTGCAAGGAAATTAAATAAAAATTTGTATCTTTTAAATGGCGAGTTCATTTAAAAAAGACAAGATACTAGTGTATGAACATGGTGATAAACATTAATAACACAACTTAGGAAAGCAAGCAAACATTTTGAATAGGTAAATACCGTTAATCATTTCTGGATTTGTCATTAAAGAGTTTAATAAAAGCAGCTGCTGTTCTTTTTTCATACGAGGTTTTTTAGGATCCATAACTGATTCGAAACTATTAAAACTAAGAAAGAAAGAACACGTAAACGATGTTGTGACTAATTATAATAAATTTCTTTTAGCGTGTTGTTTTTTCCCGGTAACCATAATTAAATTCTCTTCAATTCAATATACTTCGATTGACGTTTCTCATGACAATTGACAGACTACCAGAGCCTGCAGTGCTGCCAACCAAATACGGCGACAAACGAGCTTAATTATGTCCAATTCCATAGACACAGCAATTAGTTCATATTTAGTGACGTGGACTTAATTTGGCAGAAACGTAATAGCTTTTATTTAGAGACATGGACATATTTAACAAAATTTTAGTCCGTCACTAAATAGGTTCAGGTAGAAACGCAATCGGACCCACTAAGTATGTTATTTAAGTAGCATTGATTCGGGTATTATTATTCTATAGTATACCTACAATGTATAAGAGAATAATAATAACTAAAAAAAATATAATCTATAACCAAGATCATTCATTATGAACCATTTAAACTCTAACGCGTTACATTGCATTGTTTTGCGAATGGCCTGTTGGTTTGACTGCTAAACCGGAAGTCGTGAGTTCGATTCCCACCGAGAACTAATCTTTGTGTGATGAGCTTGATTTTTTTTCTGTGTTTGAGTGTAATTTTTAATCTATCTAAATTTTATAAATTTATATAATCAGTTGACTGGTTGCCATAATACCTAAAAAAAGAATCGTCAACACGATTCGCGGTATGTATAACACGGGATCCACCTATACCCGGTGAAGTCTGTTGGTCTAGTGGTCAGCGACCCTGACTGCTAAGCCGGAGGTCGTGGGTTCCATTCCTACCCAGGACAAATATTTGTGTGATGAGCACGATCATTTGTTCTGTGTCTGGGTGTTATTTATCTATAATATGTTTGTATTTAGAAATATATAAGTATGTTTATCAGTTGTCTGGTTACCATAGTACAGGCTCTGCCTAGTTTGGGATCAGATGGCCGTGTGTGAATTGTCCCAAGATATTATTAGATATTATAATTAAGTGAAGCCGACACTTATCATTGTTCAGGAAGAAGATACATGGAGATTATGAGCAATCAACTCGCCGACAGTATACAGTACAAAGTTATTCTACTAGGTGAGGTGTACGTGTGCACTCCCGCTAACAATCGATAAAGGTATTAATCGCTGATGATTATGCAAGTGATCAATTACGATTGCGATCTCAGACTAGTCTTAATGACTAAATACTATCACATCACGTTCTTACGCACGGAATTCTAGATTATCATTTCGAAAATATTGGATCAACAAGATTTCTTTAAGTTTGCAAATAAATTGAATGTTGTTCATCAGGGTGGATTATCAGTTTCAACCGTTTTGACTGGCTGTTGGTCTAGTGGTTAGTGACCCTGAGTGCTAAACGGAGGACGTGGGTTCGATTCCCACCCAGGACAAATCTTTGTGTGATGAGCACGATAATTTATTCTGTGTCTAGGTGTTATAAAAATAGAGAAATATATAAGTATGTTTATCAGTTGTCTGGTAGCCATAGTACAAGCTCTGCCTACTTTGGGATCAGATGGCCGTGTGTGAGGTGTCCCAAGATATTATTATTCTTATAACCAAAGTAAGGACTTTCTTCAAACCGCATTTATATAAAAAAATGTTTACCTTTTGTAATGAGAAGTTTTAATACCAAAACGTTTTACAACTCCAACAACTAAAAATAACGTAAATATACACTACTTGCTAAAAAAACAATAAATAGAATATCAAATATAATTATGCTTTCTACTTATCCACTAATTAATATGCAATATTTATGTACATCAAGTTGCAAAAGTAAAGTACTTAAAACAATATCTTGTTCGAGGTAGGAATTGATTAAAATATGTTAGCGATACGATGCTAACAGATCTTTTAACAACAGTACTAGAATATAAATATTGTATGTTTAATAGAAATGATGAACTGGCATGCATACGAAGTAGGTAAATATCACAAGTGCGCGTGTAACAATGGTACGGTCACAATAAACGTATAACACCCAAGTCGGTAACTTATATTCAGATCCTAACTCACTTTTATCATAGCTTAGTACTCACTTTTCAAAATTTCTTACTTTAAGCACTCAGGCTGGACTCACTTCGACCTTGATATTAAATCTTGTTAACCCACCAGGTTCGTGTCGTTCTATGATCATCAAATAAGGGATCACCTTAATCAGCACTCGTTGTAACATTAATTCACAATTTGGTACCGGAAATATTTTAAGAGTGAAAAACAATAGAGCTCCTTACACCATTTCCACTAATTTGCGATATTTATATTTATCAAATGTCATGACTAAAAATATTCAATAATACTGCCATTTCTAATTAAACACAAGAATGTGTACTCTTATGGCAATCGTGGTCTAAGGCTATCCTTGTGAGCATATCCCAAACCAAAGAGAAATAAAACCTCTTCTGATTATTAAATCAGTAAACTTACTCCATTTATACAGCGTTAAGATAACTCAACATTCCGCAATGCCCCTGTCCAAAATGATTCCCATTTCGACAAGGATTGCGAATGTGATGAAGATGGCGTATAGTACTAGTAGCACTGCACCGAGGCTTCGTCTCAACGTGAATTTTCCGATGAACAAAGTGATCCATAAACAAGCCACAGCGACAAGAAGGGAGCCAACGACAAAGTCGATACCCGCGGAGTTGATTAAGACAGCCGTTTCATCAGCACCTGATACCACCAGGGTCAAAGTCTTGATCAACCAAGGCAACCCCAACGCAAACAATATTGCCAAAGAATTTGCTCCTAAGGCATTCGAAACACCAATTCCGCCTTCGCCTGAAACAATGAAAACAAATCTATAGAGGAACTAATCAACAAAGATATTATTTTATTATCACTAGACATTAAAAAATTGCAAGAGATTAATATCCGACAATTTTAGGTATTATACTTTTAATAAAATATTTCGATCCGAAGAATAAATATAATAATATAAAACAGGTACATAATTGCGCTTTGCAAGCGTATTTGCGAATAAAATAGCTTTGCTTAAATAATAGTTCGCAAAATTGCAATTTATAAATACGAGCAATACTTATAATCATTAAAATTGTGTTACGTAAGTAATCTGAAAGCCTTCTGAAAACCTAGCAAGTTTTTATATAGGTATTAATATCAAGACTCGATCACTATATCACAAAAGATTGAAATTGTATATTGATGGCAAGTAAACCGTGAGAAATACTCACGTTAATACAAAACCTATCCTTTCAGAATGATAAAGATCGGCGCTATATACATGTATGAGAGAAAATGATAAATTTTTTCGTAGGAATTAATAACCAAAACATTTTTTAATGCGGTATTGATATTTTTATACAGCTTATCAATAACCCATTAATTTTAATGACAGTATAAGCTGATATTGTCACGCACCTATCCGTCTTAAGGTTTAATAAACTTATCTAAAATATGATAAAACTGTTCTATAAATACTTATAAAGGGACAATCATAAGGATATTTATAAGACGATTATCAAATTTTGTACCAGTTGAGCTCAACTATAAGTAATAAATATATAATCTTTATAGAATAAAATTATATTAGTATTATTTGAGCAAGCTGCTGGATACACCTGAGTATATAATTTATGAACTAGATTATTCTAAGCCCTAGGTTTTAAACAACAAATATAGGGCAATATTTATAGCCACTGATTTAAAATTGCTTAATATATGCTCAGCAAGGAGCAAAATGCAGAAATTCATTAATTTTTACTAGTATCGTACAGTACCCGGCACGTAACTTGGCAAGATTCGTTACGAGTTAATCTCACGTTTAAACGTTCTTATGTACATAAATATTTAAGAAAAAAGTTTTTTTTTTAAGATTACTAGCAGTGATACAGTCGAGCAATAAAACTGTGCTTTTGTTGCACATAGAATATGAAAATACGCTCTGACTACTCCAAAACACTGCCAAGTTACTTGCCGGCAACTATACTACAGATGACTTACGGTAAAATGTCAAGCATGCAATGGTTTTGATATCTAAACAAACCGATGCACTAGTAACATACCCAACCACATACCAAACATGTGAAATTTATAGTGGTTGGTGTAATGGTACTTTCTAAGCGTATAATTTTTATAGTTTTAGTTGCTTTTGTTTTGTAAGAAAAATATAAAAATATTTTCCATTCGCGAATTAGCAATTTCAACTCGGAAAATTTGCAACTCTTCATAAACATAATAAAACGATTATTTTGAACAACACAGGTCACATAACTGCCACTATACAAAGGTAACTATCATAAACAAACTCATAAAATTGTGGTACATGACATGAATAAGAACATTCGCTTAGCACTGACATTCGCAAAAGAAGTGCTTGGCAAAAACAAATAGAATGTAAAGTATCTTGTAACAACTAGTATAAAGGTATTAGTATTTACGTACCTCGCCTGGACATAATGAAAACTGAACACGCTTCAGGCAAACATCCGCCAAAAGCCAAGAAAGTCATGCCCATAACTGATTCAGGAATGAAGAAAGTGTGTCCTGAAATGAAATATAAAACAATTGCTTTATAAGGAAACCAGCCTCGGATGCAGTTTCAACAAAGGTGCAAATAATTATCACAATTACCACGAAGTCATTCTATCAATAATTTGCAAATCGATCGCAGATTATTGTTCTCGGATATCAAGGTTAATTACACTTTTGTAGGTAATCTAAAATTATGTCATTAACACATTTTCAATGTTAAGTTCTTGCTATATGCATGTTATGTACTGAATCGTTTTTCATTTGGCATTTCAATTTAATATGTCGCCTTCTCTTAGAACAAAACACTGGCGTACATTCTTCTAACCCAAATAAACGTCGGGTCTCTAATAAAATCCGTGCGTATTACAATCTAAGGCCATCAAATCCTGTCAAGACCAAGTTTATCCGGTCAAATGACAACTTTACCGAGGATTGCTATATATGTTACTAGTACAATGAGTTTTATAAATACGTTATTACAACCAACAGGAAAAATGATTATAATTGTATTGACGCTCACTATATTTTTGATTGTGTGTGTTTTCTATAAGCCGAGGTACTTGATATTAATTTGCACAGTACGTTTGGATAATATGGTAAGACAATACATTTATTTGAATTCAAAAGGTAAGTCGAAGTTTTTAAAAATCTCGTAAATATGGCTCACCAATAACAGTCATGCTCCAAGACACGACATAAGAGTTAGCGCCGATCCAAACGATGCACATAATGAAAGAAAGTGGGTATATCCTCCTGAACATTGTTGGTGACGGAATGGTTATACCCAGGATAAGTTTCACGGGCCAAACGTACAGCCACCATATTTTGTAGGTCCAGGATTTCTCCATGGGAAATCTGAACAAGCTTTTCTTTGGCTTGACCTCATCTTCAACTAAAAGATATAACAGATAAATAAATTCCATTTCATTAACTACTTTTGTAATTGAAGATGATGAACAATTTAAATATTAAGTTTCCATACCTTTATCCACAACTGTGACTTTCTCGAGATTGCTAACATTCACATCTGTAAATCCTTTGTTGTCTAATCCTTCTTCCACGGACTTTGTACCATCGTTAACATTGACTTCTGAAACTGAAATGAAGGAAATCATTATTATCAAATTATTGAACGTAAAACAAATAATTAAGCAAGTGAATGCATAATATAAGTACTTACTGTCCAAAGAGTTGTTCTTTTTGAAGTATTTCGCGACACATTTGTCGTATAGCGCAAATGCTCTCATGCTGTTAAACATGATAATAAAGTATAAGACGTAGAGGACCCCCAACACAACAGCCTCGTACCAGTCAATTTGACCATCCCACACGAAGGCCACGAGCACACCGACATTTATCATGTAGATTACAACATCTCGAGTAACGGGACGTGATTCTATTTTGATAGGCTGAAAAAAACAAAAGTGGTCATACACTATCCTCATCACCATTTTGTTAAATTAGTTAGTTCAGATATTTTTAAGTGTATTATAAATACCGTAATAGCAGCGAGAGATCCGATCGCAGCAACACCGAGAGCATTAAAAATAGCTGATCCCACAATAGTGCCGATACCCATATCAGACTCGGTCAGGAAAGTAGAAATCACGTTCACGAAAAACTCTGGGCATGAAGTGGCCACTGACATGAAGGTAGCTGCTGCGACATTCTGTAAAAACCTTTAAAACATTACATTCAACATTCATTATGTTTAGGAATCGAAAGGAAAATAAATATATGAATAGAAAACATACCTGAGGAATCTTTAAATCTTCGCAAATCAATTCAACGCAAGGGATGAAATAGTCATTACAAACAACGGCTAGCAGTGTGAACGCATAAATACCAAACAAGGCATACAATAAAAAAGCGCCCTGCCTTAATTGTTCATCTGTAATTATAAAATAACACATCGTTGGCATTCACTTTCGCTTGATCCATTTTTAGGTGCACATAGTTCTATGATTGTTTTTGTTTTGCTATTAAATTCTATCAGTCATCATCTTATAAGCAATCGAAATGAAAAAAACCCAATTACGTTATGACTGATACGAAATAATATTGTAAAAACCACTGCAATGATATAGCAGGAAATTAATTTGTAATATATACAGATAATTAGATGTATTACCATCAAACAATCCATCAGGGAAACTGTCGATAGAATCTCTAGCGAGACACTGCATCTCACGAGCTATACCATCGGATATTTCCAGTCTGGTCCTCAACCATGGGGTCCAATGCCAAGTGCTATGCTCTTCATCCAACTTCCTCATCAAGTCATCACCCACATACACAATTTTGCCGTTTCTATTTACAGGATGTACCGATACGTCGTAGCGGTCTTCTTCTGTGTCATCTGTAACGTGAATATTAGTAATTTTAGGATTTTCAGTTTTATATTAAATCTAGGTAAACATAATCACATGGATATAACTATACCTACTGTTGTGGGTACCTATTATTATTGTCTATAATCACGCAACTGCATTCATGTAGCAATCCAGATAGACATATGATGGGTATTCGTGTTTTATTCGGTATTTTTCAATGGACTGTAATTTTTTACCGAAACGTCTTTCCCATAGAATTCCAACGCAAAATGATCACTAAATTACTCTATTCGTCATAATAGAACAATTGCCATCAGGTAGTTAATTCATAACTCACAGGCAAGAACTCTCTTGGTTAACTGACAAATTGCCCTGGATATAATGATACTAATAATAAAGCATATAACATGCATTTGTTTCTCTTTAATGCACTCGTATACCCAAAATTTCGAGCGGAAAAATCCGGATCTTTGTAGGAATTAATAAAGGGATACTTACTGAAATCCTCGTTAGCTGTGGTGTACGAAACGCTGCCAGCTAGGAGCAGCGTCCAGAGGACGGTGTTCAGGATCCTGCGTGTCATGGTGATCCCTGTGCGTTTGTGCGACCGTTCCAAATTTATGGAACTGAAAAATCATTACACTCAATTTAATGAAATATTACATTTTCTATAAACACTTTATAATGCCTTTAAAATATTTTTGTATAAACCAAAAGTATTTTATATTATCGACTGACTAAAACTGAATGCATCAATAAATACATCGTTATCTTTCCCAATAAACACTGACAATAGATACATAGCAAAATTGATTAATATATAAATTAAGATAAGAAATCGTATCGTAATTATTGTTAAACCACAAACAAATGTGGCCAGCCGGTAACCTCATGATGTTAACAAACTCGCTCTGTTGCTATGAATTAAATTATTTTTTTTATAGAGGGTTTTAATTTTTTATTTAGGGTTTATATTTATTTTTTAGAATTAAATATTTTCTCGGTTATTTTTGAAGTCAAAATTTGTGGTTGCTTATTGATTATAAAATTGCTTATCCAAAAATGAAAAACTATTAATGACTATGAATTTATTCGCATTGGTTCTTGTCAGTTGGCAATGGAAAATGAACAATAAGAAACATAAGAAACATGATTTAAATAATTTATTCTCTAATTCATGTGCTCAATACAGGGAATTTAAAAACATTAGTGTCTTTAATATATAACCTTACGCTACTATGTTCAAGCCAGTGCTGATCGACATACACGATAAAACACAATCATTGTAGATATTTATTGTTAAGCACCAGTCGATAGCCCATTTATTAGTTCACGTTTATCTAAGGTGCTAATAGAGAACGCTACACAGTTATTTGTTAATACAATGATAAAAACTCCAACACAAACTAAACAAATGTACTATACTCACTTCTGATCGACTAACAACTAAACAATGTGGCAACGTTTAATTTTTCACAAAATTAATAGAACATAACAATTGGCAATAATACGTTATTTGTGCTACAGTTGCCACTAAGCAGTCACCAAGGATCTCACGACACTGAAAGAAAGATATCAATGCCAGAGGTTTTTAAGTAGATAATCTTATTTGATAAGAGACTCCTTTGTAGCGATTAGTAGAATTCAATTATTATATTGCACGTCAGTAATACACGCACATTGTTTGTGTACAAGAATGCAATCTCTCGCCGATAGGTTTCTCACATTTTCCTCAATTGTAGGTATGTAACGGCTTATCTGCTAATTCAAGTACTTACTAGAGGCGAAACAATCCAGCTGTTAATCTTTAACACTACGGCGATTGCTAATACTATTGCGAATAGTTGATATTTTCAGTTGAATACTCCCGAACGTGGTGATCAGTGCTCTTTCCAGGTACTTCGTTAAGACAAGTAGCTGTACTATAGTTGATAAGTACTTACATAAAATGGACTTCTTTTAGGTGATTGAGTTTTCTAATTGAGTATATAAATCTCCATCTAAAAAAATAACTTTCTGTAAGAGGTCTCTAATAAATCGTCATTGTGTATGCAATTTAACTTGTTGTGCCGTTTGAGGATCCAACATTTGGAAATCATCATCTCCCTGCCCATTTACGAAGTTTTCAGAATTTCGTGTTTTGCTTCCATTCATCACTGTGTCATCTTTCAAGCAATCCGTCTTATCTTACCTTTGGAGAACAATGAGGAGGGTACGACAGTATCGGCTAGTAGTAAACTTGCTATAATTACAATTGCTACCGTGACAGAAATTATTGCGGATTCAACCAGTATAGGTGCTGACTCGAGTAGATCGTACAGTAGCCGTATAGTAGTGACGATTTTACGGATACGTTGCTTTAAAAATTGACTTTATTGGGAGGTCTTCGTAAGTTTGGTTATGGTGTTATTAGGTATTCAAAGTCACTGCTGCTTTTTTTTGTTTTTCACTTCTTCTAGGAATGAACAATGTCGAATAATTATGTAATTACGACGTTGATCGAATCAATTTTTTTTTACTTTATCAATCCCACTGCTTAATGCGTCGGGTCCAATATGTACTGGGATAGAATATTGTTTCTTTCTCAATGAAACCTTCCCCCTTAGACAAGGTACAAGCGTAAACGATGATAGAAATTGCTCAAATTACATTGTATATGGAAATTACATTTATCTTCGATAAGTCACGTGAGTTAGTCTTGTGTCTTTCATACATTTGAGCGATTCGATCAGCGATAACGATTCTAGAATTGTACATTGTCTAAGGGGGCTGTACGGATTAAATTTGCAAAAGGCACAGAGATCGAGGGTTCGTTTTGCACAAAGGCGTTTTATCCCGATGAATACAAGGAAATGAAACGAGTAAAATGATAGCCGCGGGGTGAAACAGGTAAACGATGTTTACCCACACTGCCTTGAGTCAGACCTCATGGTACCTCGGTGAGGTCACACTGAACCTCTTTCATATGCCCTTGTATAGTTATTCAGTTAAAGAAAGCAATTAATTGATTTAAGAACTTACTGTTGAACGTCAGCGCAAACAACTAATCAAGAAAAATTTACCGTGTTACGCTTTACTCCTTAGAGAAAAAACTGGGTTATAGAGCTAGAAACTTATTTGAATTACTGAAAACGTAAAATGTAGCAAATATCAATGTAATCATTATTATTTTACCGTCGTAATTCATCTTAAATCCCTTCGTAGAACCGCAAAGTAAACTGATTTAGGGATAAATACCAATTATCTTCTCTATTAATTATATTTTATGTTGAGCTTATACATTAGGGTTACATAAGAATCTTTAAACACTCTTTTACCAACGTTTAAGATGAATTAAATTAGGTATTCGCGTCTCTTCAACAGACAGTGTACGCTAAGCTTTTTACAAAGCGCTTGCAGTTCTCAGAAAACTCACAACAGAATATACATTGAGTCATGAACCTCTACCAATCGAATTAACTTCCTGTTTACAGTTTAAGACGATATCCGAAGTGATTTATTTTTATAAGCAAACCGATAGACGGTTTGTATGTTTCAATGTACATTAACAAACAAAAACTATATTTATGAGGCTACACCTCATAGCAACAAAGAAGGTAAGCTGTATGATTTCTTATACGTATTAGAAAACAAACGTTTTCCCAAACGATAACCAGTATTCTAGACGACTTACTCTTTTATATAACCTGGGGAAACGAGATGCTAGTGAATAATACAATGTAACAATTCACGGTAATTAGTTTGACTAACTACTTCAGAATAATGCGTCGTTAGATTTGTACTATAATAGTTATTAATGAAGCTATGCTTTTGTTTCCCAAAGAATGAAGTATGATTTAGTTGTTCAAAAAGAGGCAATTATAAACCAGCTATTTTTATAGAAATAGACACGTGTAGAAAATTCATGTGAGCGGGAGTCGGGCCTACTTGCCGATGTGGGACGATGCGTAGCGAGGGAAGTTGGTTATGAACCAATAGGTCACTTATTTATTTAGCCTTGCTCAGTGCAGCTCTAGTTGAAACGGCACAACAGAGCGAGAATTTCGTACATACAAAACAAAAGAAGGGTGTGTTGCGAGGGATGTGTTTGAGACTCAAGCAGCGGACAATGACGTCACTCCGCTCGTGTCTGAAACGCGACCGCTTCACGTCCTCGCCCCGCTCATTTTCACACCTTTTTAACTGCCCAGCTACCTTGGACATCTCTGGAGAAAACACAGCCTAAATATCAGCATAAGTCTTATATACCTAAAACCATCGACGTATTTTTTGAGACCGCATTCATTAAAAATTTTGTTAAATTTTCTGATACATCATATTGGCGCCGTCGGACGCGCTGACGAACTGATCGCTCACACTTTGAAGTAAGTAGTTAATAGAGATTATAAGAAAATGATAACGGTTTAATCATAAACGGAAGATGATTGAGATTAGGTAAAGATATTGTAGACATAATAATTATATTTTATTTGGATAACAAGGAAATGATTGATCAGATAAATCAGCTCACAGGGAAAAAAGAAGGCAGAAGGACGACCAACTCAGCGGTAGTAAAGGTAAATTAGTAATATCAGAACTTCAATACCTACCAGGTGAGTTTTCTCAGTGTTTTTTTTTCTATAAGAATTCTTCATGAAATAATCATTACTGTGTGGACTGTTAAAACTATAATAAAACGTTATTGAAATGATTTTAAATGTAAACCTAGCCAAGTGACATTTCTACAAGCGATAACGATAATAGAAATCGCTCATATGACATTAAATGTATGGAAATGACATTGATGACACAACTTACGTGACTTACACTTGTCACTTTCATACATTTAATGTCATATAAGCGACTTCTATCATCGGTCACTTGGCTAGGGGCCAGATTTTTTTTTAATTCAAATTAGATCATTATTTGTATTTTTAATTTGTTTTTGTAAATTATTCTTGTCATTGTAGGCACTATAGAAAAGAATATAAATTATTTATATTCTCTTGTGCACGATACAGTACAGTCACAATTTTGTATCAATTTATATAGTGACTGGTGTCTGCTATAGGTAAAACCTGTGCTGCTACTATAATAGTGCAATACTTGATATTTATATGACTTCAATATTCGAATATTTTCGGATATGGGTAATATCGTTCTAATCATGTTTATTGTTAGTGTCATTAGTTACGTGTGAAAACCCAAGCACTTGATCACTTGATGATTACGTAGGTTCTTGATTTGCCTAGCGTTTAAATTTATGAACATTATCATAGTATATAGTATAAGCATATAGTATTAGGATCGAAATCGATGTTTAAAGTATCAAAACTCTTCGTCGGCGTATCGTATGCACTTATGCGGTTGGTAAGTAAAATAACATAGATCCTTAATATTTTTATCTTTTTATTTAAGCTGCACATTGATAAAAATATGCTATAAGACTACAGAATAAGATTAAATGGTTAATAATAAAATTAAAGAAATATGGGAAGACGAACTTATAAAACTCACAAGCAAAGACTGGGTAAAAACAGCCCAAGATAGGAAAAAGTGGAGTGAGATGGAGGAGGCCTATACTCTTCGAGAGGTCCTTAGTTAAAATTATTATAGTATATATACATATATGAAAAAATAATATTAATAAAAATATATATATTTAAAATAAAAGAAAAAAAAATGTATGAACTAAGGAATTAAAGAGGCTTAAATAAATAAATAATAAAATTAAAAAAGGAACAGTATTTTATTAAAAATGATTGGATCTTTGTATGTACAGAAATTCTACGACATTTGAGTCTATGCTTTGCGAGTACAAACTTATATAAACTACTTAAGTATGTCTTCGGTTCGAGTCGTAACATTTTTTTTCTGCTGATATTATGCCCTATTTTAATCGAGTTTTTTTTTTAAACTACCACGGAGTTATCAAATAAAAAGTAATTGACTTGCAAACGATATTAAATGCATTACCTTCAAGTTGGAAGAAAAATGTGTCCTTGCGGTAGGAACATCATTAAAGGCTATTTTCAACAAAGACTGAAGCTTAATTCGCTTAAAAACGCTATTCCGACGGTAAATAACTTGCTAAAACAACTGTCTTCACTAGAATACATTCCGTGCTTGATAAAACTACATGTTTTCTACACTCAAGTGAACAAAGGCAAAACTTTTATAACTAATACTTGGCGTATTCATATGAAGTGATTTTCGTTTTATCAAATGAATTTTCTTCATACTCTCTTGGATACAAAGAATACTCCTTCAAGATGGGGTTCTTGTGGTATTCCTTTACGTGTATTTTTTTAGCTTTTCTGTTGCGAATCGCGGTCTTAATAGCTTCGTAAGTTACGTGGACTGTGAAGAATAGTATCATGTCGAAGCCGGATATCAGGGTGAAGCCAAGCATGAGGCTCAGGAGACCACCGAACGCAGCTGAAAACGTAAAATTAATTATAAAATGGGTAATAACCATAGTTTCAACGGCTGAACACATTACGCTATAAAGCCGCGGTTTTCCTGTTCAATCTATAATTTGGGAAAAGAAAAATAGGGATATATTTATATTATAGATATTAATTTAAACACCAACCACATAATTATGGATATGTGCATAGAATGTTGTAATAACCTCGTTCTTCTTCTGCCTAGCCTTTTCGCAAGCTATGTAGGGGTCGGATTCCAGTCTTTCTGGCTTTAGCAGAATTTTACATGGAGCGATTGCCTATCTGACCGCCACAACCCATTGCTAGATAATAGTGTTACATAGTAAGACTGGTTGTCAGAAGTGTAATGACTAACGACTAAGATCACTGTATGACAGTCGGGACCAACGGGTTAACGTGCTTTCCGAAGCACGGCGGGGTCTCTATATTTGGAAGTATACAAATGGTCACCCATCCACGGACCAACCGCGGGAAGCGCGGCTTAACCTTTATTATCGGTCAAAACGTAAGGCTTACACTTAGCCATGAGCCCCTCTTTGCAATTACCTCGTTAGAAATGCTCAACATGCAAGTTATTTTGTTGACAAATATTTTGGATTTGCATTTTTTTGCATAAATCAATAAAGACAAATTGAATAAATTACGATGCAGGTATAAAAAAAGATTAGGTATCTATTGCTAATGACTTATTAATTACTACGAGGTAGGTATGCGATACAATGCGCGTTATGACAGATTATAAGTATATTTATTAGATGCTGAATCATAATTAGGTATTATATAAGTGTATTTTATATGATTTATTTAATAAAATATAAATAAAACTATCATAGTAAAAAATATCTGATAAAATATTATCAAGTAAAATTGATTGATTAAGATTAATAATCATCAGAAACCAAACTTGAAGCTCTGAGGAAATAAAGACATTTCTGACCAAAGCAACGAAAACGAATAATAATTACTGCTGAAGACAGTGAGATTTTAAATAATCTAACCAAACTTGATTGAACATTGAGTTGCCCTAAAACAAACAACAAGTTTATTATATCACAAATGTCGACTAACTAACTAAGTACCTATCTAAGATTTTGTAAATTCAAAACACAACTGGGCAATGTATCAATGCGGGTGATTTCAATTTAGGTATTATCATCTCTTTACGTGTATAGTCTGAGGACTACTAATAATATCAGAACTATTAATTGGCTGCCAGTTGATAGGTATTTCTATGAAAAAATAATGTAAGTATGAAATTAATATAAAACGCAGTTATTAAGTAGTACTAGCCATAAATTATGTTTTGAAACACTTTGTACGGCAGTTAAATATTATATTTGTACGAAAAACCACCTACTCATTTAATATTAATGGGTTAAAATTATCGCTGGCTGACCTTGCCAAGCTTAACCTCCTGATCGATTACCATCAGCACTTATTAACAAGCGAGCGTCAATTTGTCCTTCCATATTGTATACTATAATACCGAAAAGTGAAGACTAATAAAAATCGTAAAAAAAAAACTTGCTGTCGCTTTCGTCCGGCCGTTTACATATTGTGTTTGTAAGTTGACAGTGTACCTATTACCATATACCAATGTCATTTTATCATGCCACATTTGGAGGAAGCTAAATAACTCAACTTCATTTTTTTATTATTAAGATATGTACCTAACATGAGACTTAACGATACACTACAATATAAATATATCAACTACCTATACGATACGTTATACTAATGTAAGAGGTAAGTGATAGTAAACAGCGCAACAAGACAATAGATTCTGAAGAACGAAATGGTAAAAGGTCATTTTTCCAATAGGTACACAATTAACAAAGACAGTTTTTGTACCAAAGCGTTAACAAGTACCTACCTACTTTAATTCCCCAATGAAATCACTTCGAAAATATATGATTATTTAATGATCATGAGTCATGTAGTAAAATAATTCTTTCATCGTCTTCTAAATACTCACCTAGAATATTTTGCCAATTCAAATAAACATCACGTCTATATCTGGTAGATACCAAGTCGTTGAAGAACACATTCAATAGCGAGCGATTTTTTAAATTGACGTCAACGCTGTAATAAAACAGACATAAAACACTAAAGCTTTGATTCAACGAAATTAAACATTGTACAATAATGTGTATAATTAAGTATAATAAATTATTATAGCACATTTACAAATTCTTATTTAGGTCACTTAAATATTTGCAAATAAATAATTAGCATAAAATACTACTCATAATCTTTGGATCTTGTAAATATCGCTGCAAATATCGATTTTCACACTCACTTTACTGCTCACCTCACTTGTACTTTTCACCGTATTCTGAAACTTTGCTTTGACGCGATCAATTAGTTCAAGTGATGTCGAAATCTCGAGTGAAAAGTGTAGTGGTGAGTTTAGGCAAGTCTTGTTTCCAATAAACCTTTATTTTTAAATAATTTTACTCAATTTAAGGATCTAGAGTCCATTATTATGATATGTCCTCGAGACTTATTACTAATGTCTGTTGGTTAAAATAATTCTTCAAGTTGCTAAAAGGGTGTTATTTAATTTTAATTCAATAAGATTGTATAGGCTGTATGTGTTATTTTTATATTACCTTTGCTATGACAGCTCGGTACGAAAAGTTGTTAAATGTAAACAAATGGTGTGTACATTCAGAAGTTGTAAATAAAAAATGTACATTACACCTTTGTGCTTCGATATTCAAGTAGGTAGTTTTTCACCAACTACGGCCATGTAAAATTCCTTTTCAAGATGGTATCATTTTCTGTGTTTCTTAAATAATATTAACCTTATGAATATAATTATCCTAAATGTGTACAAGTTCAGCATTGTTTTAGGCGTAGGTATCATTTGAAAAAACTGGTGCGGTTTAAATAATGAGTGCTTGTGTCTATCTAAATTCCATAAAGCGATTTATTGAGGAGGATTCGTGGCTAAGTAAGTCGTATCCAGACCGATGGATATAAAGGTTTAGCCGCCGTTATTCTGTTGATGGGTGATCTTTCCGGAATTTGCCTTGCCTCAGAAAGATGACTATTCTCTGTTGTATTAAGGCTCCGTGTTTGTGAATATGAAACAATTTATAAATCGTGTTTATTTTTTTAAATAATAACGCGTAAGTATTTAAACTTAGTTCCTATTTTATGAATTAAAATAATTTAAACATTTTTCTTGGTTTAGAATAAAAACTTTATGAGAAACAATGTTAGGTTATTTACAGGTAATTTAGTCAATAAAAAGATTATCGTAAATTTTCACCTCAGTTTTCACCGAGCAATATGTAACTTTGTTTTGACAGTTGATTTCGTACGTGAAAAGTGCCAAGTGAGTTTTCGGAATAACAACTGCCCCTTTCAAATGTCATGGTTTCGATTGGTATTGTCACTGACAGTAGGTACTCGTGAAAGGATTTCACATATATTTAGTTCTATTCGCTGACATAACTCACACTGGCGGCGCCAATTTAATTTTCACTCCATTTCGGAATACGAAATCTAGTTTTCACCGACGAATTGGCTGTGACTTTGTCTAATGTATTTTCGGAATCGCTATGCTGAGTCCCGGCAACAGGTCGCCGCTCGGGGCCAGAACTCTTCTAATGAAAATACAATATTTGAAGAAAACTGATGAGTATTATTTAACTGAGATGTTAAAGTGATTTAATACAGATCGAATTATGTTGCAAATAGGTTAATCATCACACCAACATTTAACTATAATGAATCGCGTTTAAAGTAATTTAAGTATATATATTAATTTTTGAAATCGATTGTCTGAGATAGAGTAACAAACATATATTCATATTAACAACCTCTTCCTTCTAAAGTCGAATAAAATATAGGGAACATTTTCGCATGAAAATACCATTTTATTCTTTTGTTACGGAAAAGGTAGGAAACTATTTAAACGCTTCCTGAACGTTGTAAACACCTACTTGTATTCAATTTGGTACCCAACACAATAATATCCCGGCAACTTACAAGAAAGGAAGTCCATTGACATAAATATTTTCCGCTAGCCTGCCCAGGGCCACTTCCAATGGGTAATCATAGTGTTCGCACTCCGGCAAACATTGTAAAATATTACTATTCGTGCTTGAGTTACCACTGCCTTCTTCTTCTTCGTCTGCAATAAATGATATCTTTGTATTATTATTTTCAAGGTACCTACGAGTTATAAATGTATACTAAACTTTTCTAGAAGAGAAAAGACTTATAAATGACAGAACATCACTGACACTGATCAAGAGTCAACTGTTTACTAGAAACTTGCTAAGAAAGTATTTTACAGGTACTAGATAAGTTTCAAGAGCTATATAAGCAAAGGGCGATCGGCAATCGATACAGTAATAATACGATACATCAACTACAGATTATTCAAATGTTAGTGCGACGATTGAATGAAATAAAATTGAATAAATAAATAAACAGTTTGCCAATTTCTTGTTCATAAAGTTAAGTGTATGTTTATTGTGTTTAATCTAATCCAAGGACCATAATCCTACCATGAGTTTGTACATAAGGTGGAGGTGTGTACTTACTGAATATATTATCCATACAGTCTAAATCCTTGAAATTACATGTCCTGTAAGCATCTGAAAAAATATATTCAAACCCTAACTTCTGCACTCGAAAATAAACCTAACTGCTTCGACATGAAGACGGGATTAATAAAAAGTAATAAATAGATTAATAAATTAAGTGTGGTAAAGGTGCGGTTATTATAGTGGGTGTATTTTTAGTTTTAACAATGAAATATACTAAATTTTAAGCAACCCCATTGCATGTTTTTTTTTATAATATAAAAACATTATTGCATAAAATATGTTGCAGTAAATACAATAACAGTTGCACTTTACAAATGAACACAGGTATCAAACATAAATGGTTGGGGTACTGTCCTCTTAGATAGGCTGCATATATAAAGAAGAAACTGTGCCTTGTCATGTTCATTATGAATTAAAAAATTACAGGGGTTAACGCGTACACGCATAACCAATTTCGACCCAGTTACAATGGCCGTAAGGCAAGCTGTCCCTGCGGCTTTTGGAATGAAACAAAACATAAGATAGTCAACAGTTGAATATCAACAGCTGTGATTAGTGTTTGTAATAGAACTTTAGCGCCTTAAAACAGAGTCCGCGCAAGAATAGTGACCCACTATTCAATAATAAAGCAATGCAATACATAATCATTTACAGGATAATATTTTTTTATTACCTTCCTTCGGATATGAAATAGGAATACAATTACAACCTTTTTTTAAGATTTCAATCTTTTGAAATGCGATGCAGTTATGGAACGAATATTGACGAAATTTACTTATTTGTATCTGAAAAAGAAAATATTTAAATGTATTATTATGTATATAAAAATATTCATCATATACCTGCAATGTAAAAACAGATTCCACCGCGGTTTCTTCTGATTTTAGTTGTCGACGTTTCATCGCCTTTACAAGTGTCATGGTCACGGGTAGACTGACAGAAGACCTTGCTCCTTGTCCATACTTCTTGCTTCCGTTAAGACGAATACCATCTCAGTCTACCCATGACCACAACACGTGCAAAGACGATGAAACCTTGGAAACTAAAAAAAGAAGTGATATACAAAGGGTGTTTTTTATTACGTAGAGGTACAGCATGGAGTATTGTTTCAAAACCTAAAGCATCCTATCATATGTATCTCCGTATGTTTCGCTATTTCTCACGTTAAACAGATTATACTGTTGCTGCCTCTTGAAAGAAAAAATCACTGCAGCACTGACAGTCCGACACTATTTTTGTTTTGTTAATAAAACATTTATTTATTTTATGGTAACGCCGAGTGTATAACAGACATAATTGATGGCTGTTTGTTTATCAGAAGAGAGAGAAACAAGCACATAATTCTTTTTAGCGATTGGCGTCACTAGCCGCTTCGTATATCTTAAAAATAAAAGAAAATGCGTCAATTAATATTATCGCGACATTGCGGCATCAGGTTATTGTATGCTTGGCGATTTTGTACGAGATAGGTAAATATCCAAGGCCCTCATATCAGCTGTGTGTGCGTCAATAATATAGTGCGTTTAATTAATCGTGGTAAGCTTATTGTTTTAATTGATCAATCTACAGACAAGATAATCTGACACCACCTGTATGAGTAGTACTTGTTGTAATCATTGATTTTATTTAAGGTCTACACTACAATAAAAATGAGTTTATGAGATATATTCTTACTATCAACTGTTAAACTGTGTTCCGCTGAAACATGATTAAATAATAATAACGAAATATATTTATTCAGTTATCAGATAACGACAGCATTAAACAGGTAACACTAACTTAATCATAAGTGGACACTCGTTCTTCGCTGCTATGGTGCAACGGATGCTGTGACTACTAAAATGCAGCCGACTGACAAATAATGCGGTATTTTTACGCCAGATTAAAACCCTCTGAATTCTCATCAGCAAACATGCCTGATTGAAATGTGGTATAAAACACCTAGAATCGTTTAGACTCGAATTTTGACAATTGCCGCCTTGTACATCGCATAGGTATGTTTGTCCAAAACGACCATAAGCCTACGAAGGTCCCATAAAACTAAGAATGCTATGACGCTAGACAAACAGGGCAATGTTAAAAATCATACTTTATAATTGAACAACCAGAAAGATGCCATTAGTCTATATTTAATATTATAAAACTGAAAAGTTTGTTTGTTTGAACGTGCTAATCTTAGGAACTACTGGTCCGATTTGAAAATTCTTTCACTGTTAGATAGCCCACTTATTGAGGAAGGCTATAGGCTATAATTTGCCCACGCGAACGGAGCTGCGAGCAACAGCTAGTAAAATATAAGCGTAATAAATAAGGCAGAAAATTGTTTTTATAGTGTACAATAATTTATTAATTTTAAAAGTAAAACTGCTTTTAAGTAATAAAAAGACAAATTTTGCTGTACTACAATTTATTTTATAATTCGTGTAACTGTTTACCGGTTTTAGCCGTATTTTTTTACTTTTTGCACTTACCATTTCTATAACAAATAAAAATGTAACATATTACATTCTTAAATATAAGAACGAAAACTAAAAAGGAACATAACATTATTACTGTGTCAAACCATTTCCTTACCTCATCGCTATAGTAGCATTGCCTCTGTTCTGGACTGATGGATTTGATTCCAGAAGTACTGTACGTCCTCTCGGGAGACAGAGCTATAAGTACCTCAGTAGAGGGGTTCACCATGCGCACAGGAGAGTCCAAGTCGGGAATATTAAAAGCATTGTCTATAATTACCTGTGTAAAATAAAGAAAATTGATATATTAAACTGGTGATAAATGCCCGTTTCTTCTCTTGATAAGATCAGCGCCCTGGGGGATAAACAGGCAATATAATAAGTATAAATCTAAATAAATAATACACGACATTCGAGACATAACATATCTTTTTTATTATTATAGATTATGCATGAATGCGGGATAGAACTGTCAGCGACGGAAGCCATGGAAGCTATTAGGGCGTCGGACTTGCGATCATGTGATTGCCGGTTCGAATCCCACCCGTTTCACCACCGACGTGAACCCACTAATAACACAAGCATTTAGCTTAGGACGAGGAGTTGACAAGAATAAAACGCAATTTTGTTTTTAAACTACTGATCCTTTTTTTTTCAATTGGTGAACCAAAATCACTTATCTATGCTAATACAAATTTAAGTGATGGTGGCTAAGGCATCAGAGTTGTGATTATGTGGTCGCGGGTTCGAATCCATCCCATTGCACTAACGACGTGAACCCACTCGTAACACAAGTACTTGGCTTACCTCGAGGGTTTAACAAGAATACTAATAATGTAAGACCCCCTTGATATTAAGGTTTTAAAAAAAATAAAGAATAAGAAAATGTATGGGACCACCTTTGAGATCGATGACAAAACTATACTAGTACAACCAACAAGACAATAAAACCATTTGAATTGAGAACCTCGATCGTCCTTTTCAAGTATTTCTGTTTCAAAATTTGAAACAATGTCTATTCAAGTTGTTTTTACTTTTATTACATTCCAGTCGATAGAATTTCGTTGGTTGGATTCAGGTGTCCGGAAGTATATTCATTTCCTTTTATAAATATACTAGCTTTTGTCACCAACTTCGTCCGTGCAGACTCGGAAATTGAATTTTCTAATTTTATATATATAATAAGACTAACAATGTCGGCCGTGCTTTGTCACTTTGTACTGTCACCAACATACAATTTATAGACATATATTTGTTGAAACTCAGTAAGAAAATATGTACGTGGTTTGTGGACTGTTTTAGATAATTTGTTCAAAATATATTTAAAAAACCAATCCAGTGTTGAAGAGGAAATCAATTAAAAGTTGTTACATTATGACTACTGACTGTAGGTATGTTAGTAATTTTATGCTTCCAATTGATGTGATGTTAGTTTATTTTGATATTATCGATTATAACACAAGGAGTATGAAAATGAAGAGTCAGTACCTACTAAAAGCAGAAATATTTTAACAACCAATTTTATTCCATTATATTTCATATTATATCTAAATTGTATCAATGTAGGAAAAACTATAAAGGTCTGTTTTTTCCGTTCACCGTCTCGACGGCTAAAAATTCCATAGGGAAATCAAAATCTCCGTGAACATCACCGGCGCTCAAAAAGGATGAAACAAAAGAAAACGAATTATTTCACAATACAAGAACTTAGAATCTTAAAATTATACGATCTTAGACTAATATAAGTTACGATATTACTATTTTTTTTTATGTAGTTTATGTATTTTGCTAGCGTCTCATTTATTTCGAAGTCGCTGTACTTTCAACTAAAACCATTGTCGCGACTACGAACACTTGCTAGTTTTTGCTAAAATCTTCCGTGCTGTTATGACTAAGTTTTTTTTTTACAGATTATGGCCGTTATCAAAACTCGTTTTTTTCCAAACCTTATTATTATTTGTAGGAAAAAGAATGTGTTGTAATTTATACTAAGGACGGTATTTCTCGTTCCAGCGGAATGATAAGATGAAGTGAACGAACTTGGGAATTACCTCCATTATATTTTATGGTTTGACTGAATGGAGACGTGGCTAAGAAAGGGCTGGATCTATCACCGATATTTAAGGCGCTGAACCACTGGTGGACATACGATGCACGATACCTACGGCTTGTTAGTGTTTGTTGTTTCATGCGTAGCGTGTTCGTGGTTACAGTGGCTGTTATCGTTGCCATTTGTATAGGTACATTAGCTAGGTAACTAGTAGAGAGGAAAGCCTGTTATAAAGAATATAGAACCTGCAGTAGAGTATAACAAACGCTAAACGTGAAACGTAAGCAAAAAGTAGTCAAATTAAAGGAGCGCCTCACCATCCTGCTGGAGCTGAGCTGGGAATGCACAATTGATCCCGCGGCTCTGGCAAAAGCAATGATGGGTCCGGGGTGCTTTTAGTCGGTTGAACTCCAACATATCCCCACGCCGATACACAGTGTGGTAACATGTCAGTCGTCTAAAGCTTTTCACCCCGGGAAAAAGGTAGTCACACGATAATGAAAAAAAAATATTTATATACAATCATATTTTATGGGTTATCTGAAGATCACAACTCCATACCTACTACCTAAAGTGATCCACTATCTGCTTAATCAAGGCATATAGATCTATGAGTCATAGTTTTTAAGTGGAGCATGAGAATGTTTTTTTTTATGTTATACGCGTTATTTTTTGGCAATTGTGGAAAGATTTCAAATAATATTTTTGTCATCGAAAGGGTGTACATATTAGAGGTAGTACGTATTTTCTTTTTAAATGAAAATCAAATATAAATATATTTGATTTATCATTTATTAATCTAATTTATCAGGAGTATCGAACCGAAATGCGTCTTATGAACATCATTAGATGCATTATTTTCTAATGTGAGTAGTTAAAATTATTGTATTACTATATCAAGCTGGGGATTTATAAAGTGTAATCTGTATAGCAAATTTAATATTTTCAGTTTTAAATAGCTTATTAGTTATTTGAGTCGCACATTACCAGTATTATTACAAATGCTTATATTACGAAGACTCACGTCGATAGTGCAATGGGTGGGTTTCAAAACGGCTAGGGCCGTTTAAATTAAATATTTTCATTTTCATCATCGTTAAATCGATAACTAATAACTACTTTGTACTTTGATGTACTAAAAGGAAACATTTTTAAGTCACATCTAGCAGCACAATCGCTTTATCTGTCTAATCGTGTATAGATTTTACATAAAGCCAATCGAGAAGCTTGATTGATTACTGTTAGTTCTATTGCTTCCGGTTTCTGTACATTGCTAATAAGCATGCTTCATGTTTATCCATTTACGTCAACTTAAAATTTTCAGATACAATATCTTTAATAGTGTAACCATTGATAAAGAAAATAGACAGACCTAGATAATAATAATATCTTAGGACAGCACACACACGGCCACGGGCCATCTGATCCCAAGCTAGGCGGAGCCTGTACTATGGCGACCAGACAATTACTGATGAATATACTTATATATTTCTAAATAAATACATATTATAGATAAATAACACCCAGACAGAACAAATTATCGTGCTCATCACACAAAGATTGGTTCTGAGTCAGAATCGAACCCACTAGACGGTCACGTTGACGGTCTCGAAAAAAACTCAAAGCCAGAATGGTCTGCAATTACGAACAGGTGGTGATACTTTTAAAGCGAACGTATTTTTCCCTCAAATTCAAACTGATTCATGGCTTACAGTTGTTTTGAATCTGTAGAAACAGTCGCTAATGGACCTGTGCAAGAAATTGCATAACGACAAAATTCTCTGGTTCATGGCTACAAAAAACTGCAACTTATCAATCTAGTCAAGATAATGTTTTATCAAATTAAATCTATATTTACGACTATTGGCTACTATTCTGTTTACTACTGTTGATATATAGTTATTGCAGTCACTATCTGTGTTCGACTGTCCCCTCTAAATAGTTATAGGTATACAATACAAGCTTGACGTTCGAAATCATTAGACTCTATTTTGGAACGAATAATAGCCTCAATTATTTCCTTTCCAAAGGTTAAAGCCAAGTGACATTTCTACAAGCTTTCTCGATGATAGAAATCGCCTTAATGACATTAAATGTATGGAAACGACATTTATTTTCGATAAGTCACGTGACTAACTCTGTCGCTTCCAGACATATCATTTAAGCGATGTCTATCATCTTTAACGCTTGTAGAAATGTCACTTGGATAGGGGTGCAGGTAAGTAGCTGGTAATATCAATAAGATTGCAATGTCAAGCAGGTTGTTTCATACCCACATGACATTGAGACCATGTTCAGGGTTCACATTCTTTCGGGGTAAGTTTAAATAATGCGAATGAATGCACCAAAGTCGCATAACACAAGATGTTTACTTTTTAATCATTTGCGTAATAAATAGTGTTGCAAATACGAATTTAATTACGACCTCGTTGTTTATCAGCTTTTCGTAATTATTTGATTAATTGTTTATTGATTATAAATACTAGATATGTAATTATTTTACAAGGTTTGTTCGAGTGTTTATAAATTATATTTGGGAACCTAAAATAAATTAAAAATGAAATTTTAAATGCGCCACGGTGGCTTTATTCAGTAAAATCCACCAGTAAAGATGGTTATTGTGCTGGAGATAGTTAATACACAATAACGTGCTTTAATATAGTTGCAATCTCTCTTCCTATACGGTCACAAACCGATAGGACTTCAATCCACAGTCAAAGGCCGTGTTAAAGCTAACTGCGGTCGATCTCTTCGAAAATAAAAAAGGACGGCTATCCGAATCCTACGTGATACGAAGATATAGATCAAGAGTGATCAGTGGCTCGCGTCCTCTTCTGAACACGAGTATACGTTGGATATATGCTCTTGGTTCACAGAGTATTTATATATTTACGATTTTTTTTATACCTGATATTATTATCATGCTAATAACAGATTTTATCTAATTACAAGTCGATTAATCTATCAAATGGTAATTAAATAACACGTGCATACCACCAAATAGTAAAATTATTTATTAAGACAGTCTGTGTGTTTTAATAAATCTATTTATATTTGAGAATTTTATTTTAGCATACCCTTGGTTAATTATCAACATAAACTATATTCTTCCTCAGATAATTAAACAGATGGAATTATTGAAATAAAAATACTTTATTAAAACGGATTCTATCGCGGTTTATTTTGATTTTAGTTCCCGACGTTTCGACGCCTTTGCAGGTGTCATGGTCACGGGCCGACTGAACGTCGGGAACTAAAATCAAAATAAACCGCGATAGAATCCGTTTTAATAAAGTAGTTTTATTTCAATGTCTAATATTCGCGTAAACCTCAGAAAACAAGATGGAATTATTATTATATTATTCTATGAAATATATAATATAAAATATTATTCTATGAAATAATTAATCTTGCGGGGCCTTACACCCATGAACTATTCAAGCATGACTTGTCGTTGTAGAAGCGAGGGGGCGCACTACATTGCACGTATCAGCGTCTCGCTCCCACGACGGAATTAGTCATAGTAAGCACGCTGAAGATGTTACAGATACAGTGTAAAATTTGGTTGCCAAGGTCTAAAACATGTATGAGTAAAATCGTTACGGAAAAGCGGTTAACTTGAGTTGTAAGGAAAATTTTGACTTTTCTTCTGTTGTTGTTTTTTTTTGGTTATGCGCATTGCGTTTTTCATTGGGCTATCATCATCATCATACCGTATTACGTCCGCTATTTAACACATCCCCTAACGATTTCCAATTGACCGATTGGAAGCATTGGATGATTATAAATGGTAATTTCTTTCTTCTTTTTTTTATTTATAACAACTATGTAGGTATATTGTACAAAAGCTCTTTGTTGTATAACACATTGAAATTTGAATGTTAATCAGTCCTTATCATCTTCTTTCATTAGTCATTTGATATCTACACTATCGAAAATCATAGAAAATATTTGGCAAAACATCATGATTCACTGTTTTAAAGTGTGAAAAGTTACCGATTATGTTTGTGAGTGAATATTAAACCTATTTCTTATGTAAGTTAATTGTTATTCATATGGACTTTGTAATTTTTTCATGGACGTTAAGATCACGAAACGTCCATGAAACAAAAGCGTTACGTGCCGTTTAGTAAGAAAAAAAAAGTTAGAAATCATCAGTGTTAAAGTGTAGAAAAATATAGTTTGATCCAATAATAAAAAAGGGATTATTGACCCCTGCAAGTAAAATTTTGAGTTATAACGAGTATAGAGAGAATTTTTAGTGGTAGGTACTTTCATTATAAATTTAAACTTATAAAGAGTCTATAAAATGCGATGCGTGTTATTCATATTTTAAGACTTTTGCTCCAGGCTGCCGGCAATAAAAGATCATGTAAGTAGTTTATTGCTACTCTACTAGTAAAAGTTAAAGTATCGTCAAACATTGACTTCTTAATAGTTCAATGTAAACGAAAAGCAGTTTCTTTCGCTGCTTGTTACCTTACTACTCAGGACTTTATGGCACTCCATAAATTATTACAAAGGTGGTAAATTAGGAGTTTTGAAGGTACGTTATGGATCCTATAGACACGGCAAAAAAACTCTAGATAAGTTAAAAGTTAAATGTAACAGACTTAAAATTATAATGTACAAAAAAACATAGTGACATAATCCTGACTTATTAATTATTTTAATTACATATATATTATAAATGCGAAAGTAACTCTGCCTGTCTGTGTGTTACGCAATCCCGACTAAACTGTTTGAAATTGATGTGAACTGATTGTGAAATTTTGTGTAGAGATAGTCAAGAGTCTGAGAAAAGACATAGGCTTTTAGCCGCATAATCGAAACCGAGCGGGTGGAGTCGCGGGATACAGTAATATATTAATAAAGACATCAAATCTTGTTTAGGTACACATATTATGTAATTAACTTTAAAATATTAGAGTCAGAAGCCGGAATGAAGGGCGTAACAGAATGGATACTTACCAAAGCTCCTTGTGACGCCACTGTAGCACTGTAGTAATCATCAGGGTTTGTGTAAAGTAGGGCCGTTAGTGCCGTTTGGTACCCGCACGACGCCACACGGCGTGGTGAGTTCGAATAGAACCCTTCGCTAGACCTGTGAACAAGACGTTAATAAAGGCGCTACTCCACTGCCGAGCAAACAATGAACGATAAAAACCGACCCACGTTGGTCCGTCTGTCCGCTTGATAGCGTTTATTTGTTGTCGTGATTTGTAGAGGATCCTTACTATAATTTCATACAAAGGGAAGTTTGACACACATTTGTAGCTAGCCCCCCTAGCCAAGTGACATTTCTACAAGTCTAGTGGTTAGTGACCCTGACTGCTAAGCCGAAGGTCGTGGGCTCGATTCCCACCCAGGACAAATCTTTGTGTGATGAGCACGATCATTATTTTGTTCTGTGTCTGGGTTATAATTATCTATACTATGTATGTATTTAAAAATATATAAGTATGTTTATCAGTTATATGGTCACCATAGTACAGGTTCTACCTAGTTTGGGATCAGATGGTCATGTGTGACATGTACATTTGAGCGATTCGATCAGCGTTGGCGGTTGTAGAGATGTTACTTGGCTAAGGGGGGCTGTGTCTGTGACTTGCCAAGGTGGAGCGGCGGCGATTTAATGCTTTCTGAGATCGCGAATATCGAATATTACAAAAAAGCTATTTTTAATTAGATCGATCGCGCTTATATGTATTTTTATTCTAGACGTTTTGACGCCTTTGCAGGTGTCATGGTCGCGAGTAGACTAAGATATTGGTACGGGAGCTGGCAACTTTTTCGAGAAGTCATTTCAGTATGGCTGGATTTTTAATATGTTATTTGGCATAGAATTTAGCATATGATAGAATAGGTGTGGCACCTGGGACCGGTCGCGTTTACTAGTGCGCATCCCATTTATGGGGGTGAAAAATCCAGTTTTTCAACTCATTTTAGTATAAACCGTTCTTGTTCCATCTGGTTTGGCGACTCTTTACGAACATAAAAATCGAATTGCCAGACACTTTGGAGGTTGCCAACATCGTGCCAGACGCGATCAAAGTTCGAAAAAAAATGATGATATACAAATAACTTATTAAAAATCCAGACAAAAATTCCGGTGCCAAAAAAATAGATTTCATTTAAAATAGTCTTATTTGAAGACGTTTTTAGCAATTAAAGTTATTTAAAACAAAATTTTGAAAAAATTGGCTGCTCAAAAGCTAACAAAAAATTTATTGAAATATGGAGTCGGGAAATCCGATTTTAAGACTTTACATAAGCGCTTAGATCTATGCTTTAAAGCAATTTTATCAGTATTCACAATGGATAAGCAGATTGAGATTAAGAATGTTGATATTACAGATAAAACAAATAATCCTTCATGTACAGCAATATTTATGATTTTTGGACGTATGTAACACCTAAAGACACCGGCGATGACGTAGGTATTTCATTATAGCTGGACCCTTAATCGGTTTTGATGTATTACCGTTGCATTATTGAAAGATAATACAGGCACGTCGCACAGCGTATAGGTATATTCATAGTGTTGTATGCACGTTTATATGCAATGTGATTGAGTAGTAATTATACTTTCGTTATAGCCACAGCAATACGTCGTTTTTCACAGAAGGATAAAAATAACACAAGCTTAATATTGTCTTAAATAAACATTAAAATCAATAAAAACAAATCAAACAATGTGTAAATTTAAATAATAACTATACACGGATGAAACCAGTTGGGTTGCAGGTCAAAATTATGATTCATGCGTTCAGGGATCAGCTTGTGTTCATTAAAATTTAATACACAGACCTTCTGTCAGTTCTAAGCTCGAAACAAATGCGAAATTAAAAATACAATATTAAATCAAATTAAAGTAACAATAACTGTTCTTTGATATAGGTATCGCGGCTTTCACTGTTGGGTATAGTCCTAGCTAAACTTTTAAATTGCTGTGTAAAAAACGACATTATTAGGTACGGTTCGTTTCATACATAATGGCGGTTAACATGAGGCGACTACGCAGTTAAAAAATCCTGGAACAGCGGGGGTGCGGGGCGAGGTACTGCGCTGTACTTAACCAACTTCACATACACCATTAAGTTTGATTCGACCTATACGACAAATTAAACAGTACCTACGACAGTTTTATAAATCGGGTAAAATATTTTTATCGAGCTTATCTAATGATCATAATTGGTCGCCGATTACAGGAAATGAGTGAGATATCCATATAAGTAAACACACTTAATAGATCACGTTACTTTCATTATTTTTTACGTAACGGGCACATCGAGAAGGTCAAAGGGTACACGGTGGTCTGTTACGTTCGCATGGTATACCCGACGGATGTTGAGAAGAAATTAGACACTAAGTTGGTTGACCCTTCGCAACAATCGAGAAGGTCAAGGTTATCCGCTTACCTACCACTTTAAAAATATACCTAAATCCCAAATTTGGTATTAAATTAAATTTGTAACGGTCTCATAACTTTGTAAGTATTTAAACTACATAAGTTCAATGGATTCAAGTAGCAGATAAACATAGTTTCAAGAATAAAATCCATGCACTCGTGTTACTACTGTAAATACAATTTCATTCACCGCGATAAGATAAACTCAAATAGCACAACTAATACCAGACAAGAACTATGCCGAATATATTATTTTATGAAATATATACTTAGATTATGATGATAATTAAATTGTACGCCAACAATCAACAATATTTTAAAACTGACAAAAAAAAATTAAAAGAAAGTTCTCAAGTCGACGTGTTATGTTTTTTGTAACACCATTTATTCATAATAACTTTTTACTTGGTAATCTGATTAAAAATGTAATTATATATATTGCTAAAGATCTACCTTGAAGATGTTCTCATAGAATTTGGAAACGGAAATCGATTCCCTAGAGCAGTAAAATAGGGGTGACGGAAAATGTAAAATGTTTTGTTTTTCATCTATTTGTTCGGCGATTCTGCAGCGAAAATATCATAAATGCAAAAGTTATTTTGTCTGTTCGGCTTTGACGGCAAAACCACTGCACCGATTTTCATACAGCTCGGTTTGGAGTAAGCTTGAATCACCAAAAGTACAAGGGTAAACAGTTGCAAGCGGAGTCACGGTAAATTGTGCTTGTTCGCATTAAAACATTGTATACGCAGATTCTATATTTAAGCAATTAATAAATTGCCAATAAAAATAATTTGCCATAATTACTTTTTTTCCTGGTTACATCTAATGTTTAGAAATAATGACGCGTTTTTCATTAATTTTTAGTTATTTGTATAGAGTTACGAAATGTCTGGCTGTCATCATCGTATTTATACTACTGTACTATAGAAAAATAAGTATAAAGAATTAGTTTGAATTTTTTAGGATGGCAGCTCAACGCACGATCGTCGTGTGGATTCACATTGAGAACTTCGTTTGCACTTCTTTCTTTTCTTTTTAATTATGTAGGTGCTTAAGATCGTGGTACATTTTCAAAACAAGAGAATGCTAGCTATTTTACCCGACTGCGTCAGAAGGTGAGATTATATAGAGATTTTATATATGTGCAGATTGACAACCTCCGTGTTTAAGTGGCCTACACACCGGTTTTCAAGATGTCGCCAGCTTGAAAAAACACTTTTCTTAATTGTCTCGGTGTGTGTGTTTGCGGTACCTTCGTTGTCTCTGATTCCATAGCACAAGAGTTTTAGCTACTTTGGATTGGGAGCAATTCATGTGATGATATCCACATTTATTTTATTTCAAAAGATAAATCAGTTCACTGGTTCCTACACTTAGTCGTTTTACGTCGTCTGCCTGTATTAGAGTGCGTATACATAATACCTGTATGCGTAGCACGTACCGAGGAGAGTGTGATTAATAGACCATAAGATAACCTTCAGTTACGAATAGGAAAATAGACTGTTTTAACGCCTTAGGAATCTCCCATTTTTATTTGATCTCTAAAACAATTTTTCGTATGGGATAATATCTTAATATCCGTTATCTTGTACAACGTACCCGGAATTCAAGAATAAGCGATGATAGCACGATGCTTAATTAAATTATCACAACATACGAGACTGATTGTTCATAACGTACCTACGTATGTTTACGTAGCAGAATTTGCAAGACTCGGTACAAATGCATGTTTTCGCGGGATTTACCGAAACGTAATTATATTAGAAGCATGCAAATCGATAGTTGAAAAGTTAGTAGGAACTTATAAAACAGCTTTCACTAGAGAAGGCACGATACACATTCTGAATCCCGGCTACATTGTGCCTAATCTTGAGAAGTTAGCTATAGAAGTTAAGGCACAATATAGCCGGTATTTGTTTGAGCTGTAAGTTGTAACTGAAAACCGGCCTTTTTCCAAAATATTTAGGAAAAAGACAAGGAAAATACAGGTAGGTATTACAAAAATATAGATTTTTATTGAACAGACCCGCCAAGGCTTCACACGTGTATTAAACATGTAAAAATTCCTTTGGAATCACTCTAGTTAGTTATTAAAAAAACGCATCGCAGTTGTGTAGTTTTAAAAATCTAGGCATACAGGACAGACAGTGGAAATCACCAAAATTTAAGGAGACTAATAGTCAAGGAATTTTTGTTTTTATTTAACTTAGGTCCAGTTTTTTGATCCCGAGTTAACACAACCAATGGTTAAATATGCTAACTAATTGTTTCAAAACGCGTTTTTTCATTAATTTTTAGTCTATCAAATTGTCAAATAAGTTGGAGAGTTAATTAATTAACCATTTGATAGAATAAAAAATTATAAATAAAGGCGTTCTATCGAAGTTTGAAACCATTAGTTAGGAATTTAGGATATGTAACCATTGGTTGAGTTAACTAGGGATCGAAAAACGGGGCCTTAGGGAGTTCGCCAAACGTGACAAAATTATCAATAAATACAGAGTTTCTAACATCGGAAGAAATTAACTACATTTCTTTCTTTTCCAACTTCATAGGGCTAAACAGCAATCAACAACACATTATATCATATTATGTCTCTTCACGATCTACCCAACTTTCTTTTAACGTAGGTGTCTAAAATATAAAATTCTCGTGTCACGCTTTTTGTAGCTAGACTCCTCTGAAATGTCTCGACCGATTTTCGTGAAATTTTGTGTGCATATCGGTTAGGTCTGGGAATCGGACAACATCTATTTTTCATACCCCTAAGTATTAGGGATGGCCCTCTACAGATTTTTTCAATAAGGCAGAACAACGTTTGCTGGGTCAACAGTATTATATAAAATTTTGTATCTCATCATACGTGTAAGACCTCTTGAAGAGCTTATATGTACAGCTTGGGTAAGTATCACAATTTACTAAGTTGTTTGTCTATTAGTCTAGACTGAAACAGGTATCTTGTCATGATGATTGATTAATGATATAGTCATTATAGTGAAATTCAGTTATAAATAATGAATTTTTAATATAGTGGCATGTTTTAAGAAATGTAATAAAAATAATAAATAATTCTACATGATATCTTTAATAGAAGAATATTTACGTTAATTACGTTACATTTACGGCACTAAGCATTATTAATCTTTATGGTAATGTTTAAATCAGGGCTACTATAGGTTAAATACGAACGACAATAAACACTCCTGAAAGATGTATGTTTTTTTTACGACTGCTGTAATAATCTTGACATATTTACGAGTAAATCCATTTGTGCACATTATAATTATACACATTGTATATTACCTGATTCGTTAGAGCGGTACCACAAGAACATTTTGCTGCATTAGCCTCTTCGACTACCGTTTTTTTCCCACACGTGACCTTACTTTCCCTCCTATACCCAAATGAAACTGAAACGTTCTTAATCTATCTGTAATTACCATATTTATTGCCATCCCGTTGCCGCTTAATTACACTGCTATAAAACAACTTTAAGTGACAGTGGCAACATGAGATTTAATGGCAGAAAATTATCGCCGAAAAATTATTTATCGGCGTTCAGTATTCGGTCATTAACCTCACCGTGCCCTTAGGCCCGATTCTACCCATTATCATCTGCCTAGCCTTTTTTTAGCCCCGAGATTTAGCCGCCATTGTTTATATTCGAAAATCAAATTCAATGTTTTTGGCTAACGCATACTCGTCAAAGGATATTCATGTGATACTTGCATTTTGTGGGTGTTATCTTCAAGTGCGTAATAGTTAAACGCGCAGCAAAGGCTGAGCATCGTAAAAACGGGTTTGAAGATATCCTCACACCGATAGATGGAGTTCTTCCACATGCATCGCTGTACCAAGTCGCTGCACGTTGCAGCTGGTGACAACTACAAAAATAAACTTTTTTTATTATTTATTATTAGTACATGTAGGTAGGTACAGTAATATTTCTGCCAGAGCTGCGTTGGGAATACGCAAGTGATCCCGCGGCTCTGGCTAAGGCAATGATGGGACCGGGGTGTTTTTAGTCGGTTTAAGTCCGACATATCCCCATGCCACCGTGCCCTCGGCGTGGTGAAGTCATATGCTTTTCACACCGCAAAAAGGTACAGTAATATCTTAAGAACTAAAGGTAATCCTAAAAAAATGCTTCTATATAAGTATTATATGTTTGTCTGTAGGACTAGGAAGTATTTGTTATTGATTATTTATTTCTATCTGCGAACCCTTGCCCACTTAGCTGGGCATCGAACATCACAATATATATAGCAATGGCGCTTATAAATAATGTAAGTAGAAAGTTACACGAGACTATAAAAAAAAACAAAACATAACGATCTTTTTACTTATAATATAGTGTAATCTCATGGCGTTTTATACGACTGTCAGTTGTTTGACAGTTGGCGTTACTTAAGTAATACCATGGTAATACCTCAGATCATGAGTTCTCAATCTGAGTGTGAGACTGACATTGAGATTATGAGCTGACCCGAAACACGTTTTCTGATCAAGCCTTGATCAGAAAACGTGTTTCGGGTCAGCTAGTTCAAAAAAGGTGAATTAAAAATATATGAGTGATATAAAATACATACTTTCTGAATAAGCAATTCTATTGAAATGTTATTAAAGTCCATAACATTCTGCAGTGTATACAAATGTTCCATTTCTTCGGGTTCGGCTGCGAACGTTGAGTACAACAAGGGAACCAGACGAAAAGTTTCGTAAATAAAATCTGCCGTCACATTCTCAGGAAGAGTCCTAAAAAATACATATACTTAATAAACGGGCCTCTTCTCATATAAGGAAGGTACAAGCATTGATCATCACGCTTTCTTATTGGAGTTACGATATTATATCAAATATCAAGTATGGGTTTCAGATTTTCTTGTGATGTTTTCTTTCACCGATACAATGATGTCATATAATAATAATTAAAAAGTATATATATGATTTATTATTTTAGTTATGTTAAGATTGTATATACTTAAATTTAATTGTATGTAATCTTTGTTAAAGTTAATCATAAGCACGTTCACTTTATGTAATCATTTTCTAAAGTAATATGTGGAAACGTAGTGAATTGTACCTTAGCCTATTTAAATATGTAATTAGATATAAGACACACTGTACAATTGTTTGTATTCCCCAATAAAAAAAAATTAAAATTAATGTAATAAATAAATAAATGTCTGTATTAAAAAGTTCTCATGGCTTTGGAAAGTCATATCGGAACCTATTTGTGTTGGGTTCGAACCTACAATCTTGTGCTTACAAATCCATTCATAGAACCGCACTCGCAAACTTTTTAGTAGGACTTTTTATATTTTGTTTCATTATATTAGTTTGATCCATAACCTTGACAATGTGGTCTGTAACTAAATCCAGTTGAAGGTTTGTTTACATACTAAGTAAGGTCAGCATAATTACGATGAGTAATAAATACAAACAATTAAATTTACTAAACAATACGACATAAATGGTCGTTTAGCATGCTCATGTTAAAAATTCAGTATCAGCTATTCATTAAAATGCTTTCATTTGTTGGTTAATGTCAGAATTTTGGAATTTCTCGTCTTTATTAAAACGAACGAAATGACACACCTATATTCCTGTAGTAATTCATGTTAATTCAAAATGGAAACTATACCTATTGGGTCTTAATATTTCCAAATCGAGAAGATTTTAGATTTTGGATAATGTAAATTTGGAACGCTTTCATCTACCTTTTTAAGGTGAGTCTCGCTAATAACGGCGACACAGTTTTTCAAAACTAATATGGCTGATAACGTACACTTAATATTAGTAAGTTCAGTTTTTGTTCCAATTAAAATAATTATATGTTTGACATTTTTATATGCTGCGTGGGATCTTTTGTGCTACGCACTTAAGGTGAGAGCTACACGAATAACGGTGGCTACGCGTCCCTAGTGCTACGCAAAAAAAGCTCAAATCACGACTCACGCGCGGGCGCAGCTTAAAATAATCTACGAACTACACTAAATAAGCTACACTGCTGGTCATTGACAAATACAATGTACACTAGAAACGTGTTCATTTACAATCTAAATACTTTAGTACTATGCATTAAAATGCTAAAAATTACTAAATTTTAAAGTAATGTTTGAAATCTATTCTTTACGGTGTTACGTCTAAGTCACTCAACCGATGATGAGCAAGTACTACAGACTACTTTATCGAAAGCTAGTTTCCTATTTATCAAACATACTTACAGATTATTAGCTAGTGATCTCGCGGCTTTCCTGGAAACAATATTTAGATCGCATACAGTGACAGCGGGAAATGGTACATCCCAAATGGCACCTTGGGTACTCTCTATTACCTAAAACACATAATGGTTTAACACTGCAACTTGATATAATATATATATTCTTATTAAAATAAATACCCCTTTTTTGATCTGCCTCTTTTCGATAGATAGGTGAAAAAATTAAAAGCTTTTACGGAAACAGTTCCCCAATACTGTTTGGTGGTAGTAACAATGATATTAACATAAAAAAAATCCTTAAAATTTCCCATTACTTATAGCACAGCATGCATTTAATACAAACTTATCTTGTAATGCAAAGTATTAGTACTTAGTTTATCTCAAAAGATAACTCATATCATTAAATTATCGGGTCTCATCTTAACAAATGTTGATACTGTGTACAAATCATATAAGTAGCAATGATTATTAATATAATTTTAGTCCGGCTTTATATTCTCATATTATAAAGATAATGTTATTTTTACAATTTGTTTTAATTTATGGTTAAAAATATCCTTAGTTAATCGCACTTAGAATAATGTATTTTAATAATAATTTGTAACGAACATAGATAATTTACAGGCCGCTTGTTAGTAAACTTCTAACTAGAATAGTATGTGAATGACAAGTTCTGTCGTATTTCTTATAAACAGGGCGTGCGTATATTCAACGAGGTAATCAGATGCATAAAACTGAACAACTTTTCTCACGAAACAGGTCGAAATCATAAAATTGAAAAACATTTTTTCATACAATTTTATTATAATTCACGTGACCTGTCACTGTATGAAAAGTTAATTTTTTGGTTTTTCATGTGTAGGTAAATTACTTTTATTAAAATACTTACAGTCACAATGGGGTTTTTTGCATACCAACGATAAGCGGTAATGACGAAGTATGCAGCGAAACCAATGCTTAGTACCACTGCTAATGCCCAGGCAAATCTACAATCAACCAAGGGTCCATAAAAATCTACGAATTTAATCACTCTAAAAAATTATAATTGAAGCTAATGGGTAAGATTGGACTATCACATGTAATACTTCTGTTGGATTGTATAACAACTAAGTTAGGTACTTTATATCCTTCAGCTAAAAACACAACAAAGTTAACTACCAACTAAGCTAAAATAACAAAAATCGGATCCGTGCAGTAGTGATCATGACTTATAAGTACTTACTACGAAATAAACCAATATTTTAACAAAAATAGCTTGAAAAAGATTGGCCTGTCGGCTTGGTGGTTATGAACCTTGACTTTTAAACCTGAGGCCGTTTATCCCTAAAGAGATACTTTACTTAAATAGCTAAAGAAAATAATTTGTGTTCATGGATTTCTTCTTAAATTTTGTGGTCTAGATTACTACCTTGGAGCTATCATACTGTTATAAATGTAGGCTGTAGTATTTTATTATTGTGTACTATCACAATGTCAATTCGCTTTGCACAACGAAAACTTTTAATGAACTGCAACAAATCGAACCGCAAGCGACACGACTACAATGCAGAACCTACATGCAATGTACCAACCTATGGAACCCACACAAACCTTTCAAGGCAATTGTATTCTTCCATCACAATATACTTATATCCATGTAGATCAGTTCTCCTACAAAACTCTTTGCACTTATTTATAAAGAATCGATTCTTCGGCTGTTTCTTTTTCCAATTATCACCGTACACAAATCCTTTAGCGGGTTCAACGGTTAAAGATTTTTTTACGCCGAACTGTACCATATTTTTAACTTTGCAGGGCTACCAGAGTGTTGTTAGTCTGTTGCACGTGAGCTAGTGGTGGTGATTTGTCAACAGCACACAGTAATTATAAAGCTAGATCTATCACAGATAGTGCCACCCCACATTAATAAATATTTAAGTGACTACCTCCGCAAGCCATGGACGCTAACGACACTGTTCCACAAATTATATCGACATTAATATTTAATTATGATTTTTATTTTTGTATTATTAATACTTATAGCTGAAACTGGGCCATTAAGAGCCATTTCACGTTTTCGCGCGAATATCTAAGATTTTAGTCGCCTAATTTACCATCTTAGTTAATACTCTGGCATTGGTGAATACATGTAAAAAATAGACCAATCTTTCGTATTGATACTTCATGTAAAACATTTACAGAAACTTATTTCTTTACTTTGTAGTGATTAATCTCCCACAACTAGTTTACTGAAGAATCATCGCAGAGTCAACTTCAGACTCCTATATCTATCATTAACAGTTATAATTTTGACGAAAAAAAATACACAATGCATCAGGCATATAGTTTTGTCGACACATAATGTACTAGAATATCGATTATTATAAACATTAATTAGTAAAAAAATAAAGTCTTGGGTCTATTTTTACGATTTATTCGCAATTATATCGCAATTTTTTGGGTTTACTAAGGCGTAATTACATAAAAAAAAAATGTCAAAATAAACTATGTTCTTTAACAAATCGAATTCTAAAGTTTGATTAAAATCCCTTCATTTAATTAGACATAATATCGATATTAAAATCACTCTAAATTAGAATAAAGTACATCCATGGTAACATTTTCCAGTTGTTTTGATTAACATCAAAACTACTGAATCGATCGATTTAAATTCATACATAATAATATGAAACCACTTCAATGACATACCAACATTGTAAAACACCAAAATTACCTAATTGGTCCACAATTTTCGGAGATTTATGGAGAGGTAGATAACGAATATAAGAAGAACAGTCGATTCCAGTCGCACTCAACTATGGCGTCGCGACGCCATACAACTACAGCGTGGTGACGCCACTCTAACGCAACGCCGAACTTCTTATGCGGCGCGACGCTGCTCAATTGTGCCGAACCGTTACGGGTATACTTATATCCATGTAGATCAGTTCTCCTACAAAACTCTTTGCACTTATTTATAAAGAATCGATTCTTCGGCTGTTTCTTTTTCCAATTATCACCGTACACAAATCCTTTAGCGGGTTCAACGGTTAAAGATTTTTTTACGCCGAACTGTACCATATTTTTAACTTTGCAGGGCTACCAGAGTGTTGTTAGTCTGTTGCACGTGAGCTAGTGGTGGTGATTTGTCAACAGCACACAGTAATTATAAAGCTAGATCTATCACAGATAGTGCCACCCCACATTAATAAATATTTAAGTGACTACCTCCGCAAGCCATGGACGCTAACGACACTGTTCCACAAATTATATCGACATTAATATTTAATTATGATTTTTATTTTTGTATTATTAATACTTATAGCTGAAACTGGGCCATTAAGAGCCATTTCACGTTTTCGCGCGAATATCTAAGATTTTAGTCGCCTAATTTACCATCTTAGTTAATACTCTGGCATTGGTGAATACATGTAAAAAATAGACCAATCTTTCGTATTGATACTTCATGTAAAACATTTACAGAAACTTATTTCTTTACTTTGTAGTGATTAATCTCCCACAACTAGTTTACTGAAGAATCATCGCAGAGTCAACTTCAGACTCCTATATCTATCATTAACAGTTATAATTTTGACGAAAAAAAATACACAATGCATCAGGCATATAGTTTTGTCGACACATAATGTACTAGAATATCGATTATTATAAACATTAATTAGTAAAAAAATAAAGTCTTGGGTCTATTTTTACGATTTATTCGCAATTATATCGCAATTTTTTGGGTTTACTAAGGCGTAATTACATAAAAAAAAAATGTCAAAATAAACTATGTTCTTTAACAAATCGAATTCTAAAGTTTGATTAAAATCCCTTCATTTAATTAGACATAATATCGATATTAAAATCACTCTAAATTAGAATAAAGTACGATGCATAAGCCGGTACTGTTTAGTCCGGTGCGAGCGCCCATCGAGGGAGGACCTATGCCACTTTTTCCCGCGTCTCAATCTGCGCGTGCTCATGTCGTGAACGCATTATTATACTACACCTAAAATAATAACTATGTATGCCGATTCATTGTTCTAACGCTCATTGCTGGAAGTGGTTATTGTTGATATTGGCCCTTTTGGCACCAGGCCACAGAATTAATTGTCATGTGTATATAATATGTATATTATTTATATCTTTTCATTGACTCCCGTCAGTTGGGATTAAAAAAAAAAAAAAAAAAAATTGGACTACTTGACACTCGGCTCTTACAAAATAACATAAATATTGAATGAAAATTACTTGGACTTGATTACTTATGGATAAATACCAATGACAACTGGAATTACATAAAAGGATAAATTTTAATATAAAATGAATGAATTTTATTGGATACCCCTATATTATGGATTTAGAAATTGATGAATTGGACTGGATCTACCCTACTCAAGAAAAAATACCAAAGACTTAAACTGGAATTACTTACAAGGATAAATATAAAACTAATGAATTTTATTGGATTTCCCTATATTATGGATTTAGAAATTGATGAATTGGACTGGATCTACCCTACTCAAGAAAAAATACCAAAGACTTAAACTGGAATTACTTACAAGGATAAATATAAAACTAATGAATTTTATTGGATTTCCCTATATTATGGATTTAGAAACTGATGAATTGAACTGGATCTACCCTACTCAAGAAAAATGCTAACTGATGACTAGGCAGCATGGTCTCAGACCTTAGCCTGTTCCGCCAGGAACTAATTTAAAAAAAAAAAAAAAAAAAAAGCATTATTATACTACGACTACAACATTTTGATTTTTTTCGTTTTTTTTTTTACAAGAGGAAAGAGTTTATTTTATTATAAAGTGTTATTTTAGTAGATTAAAGATTAATTATATATTATTGTTTAATATTGTTTAGCAATGGGGCGTAACGACGCAACCGTTACGCCCCATTTTGTACCATTGTGTAATGCACTTCACAGGGTTGAACAGAAAAGCAAACTGGTTATTACTTCATCAATAGTTTAATATAAACAATCACACTGCTTTATTAACAATACTCAAAACACGTCTTGACTCGCCAACTACTGGGAGTAGAATGCCATGTTCCCAAGTGGCGTTATACACGAGTCTGCTGTTGACAGTTAGGCTGTCAACCAGTGGAAGTCAAATAAACAACCTTATGTGCAACTGCTCTTGGGAACATGGTTACAATTACTTATTAGAAATTAAATAAACAGTATAAAATAAATAACTATGAATAAATTAAACCATTGCGTTGCATAATGAATCAAATTAGTTAACAAAGGCTAACAGTCGGCCTTTCCTGACAAATTCACGTCTCGTGAATATTACAAATCAAACATATTTCAAACAAGTATGCTGACTTGAAGACGAAACCCCTTCATGTTTTCGCTTCATTAAAAATTAACAATTTTAATTGTATACATAGCTACAATACAATCTATACTGAAGCCCCTTCTTGTCTTCAGTATAGCTAAGTCATTCCACTGAAACCTCTACATATTTTCAGTGGTTTGACATCATTATGAACTTCATCATACCTCTGAAGACGAAACCCCTTCATGTTTTCGCTTCATTTAAAAATTAACAATTTTAATTGTATACATAGCTACAATACAATCTATACTGAAGCCCCTTCTTGTCTTCAGTATAGCTAAGTCATTCCACTGAAACCTCTACATATTTTCAGTGGTTTGACATCATTATGAACTTCATCATACCTCTAAATAACTTGCTAAACATAAGCAAGGCTTTAAGACTGTAAATGAATTAATAATTAATAATCATAATTAATTTGCTGAAATCAAACGGGTACCTTAGAAATTATTGGTTAGCTTATCATTAGAAGGATTATTTTAATTATTAGTTGACTGTTAATCACTATTAGAATCACTATCGGAGTCGCTATTAGTTCTATTAAATACTAACCATGGGTGAATCTTATCTACCGAAAAAGTGCCAGTAAACGGACGATTTCCTTTTCGAGATATAGGAGTATCCTGAATAATGTACCTATCATTATCCAAAACCTTTACTATTCGGTATGGCCCACGAAGCTTTGGAACAATCTTCCGGCTTTGACCAGAGGAAGGGATCTCTCTTTCTACTCTGACTAGATCGCCTACATTATAAACGACCTTTTTTCGATGCCTATCAAAGGATTCTTTTTGTTTGGCTTGATTTTTTGCAATATGTTCGGATACATCTCTTCGAATAGTTTCTCTTGTAGTCTCATCGTGAGACTCAACGTTATTTGTGTTAAGGGCAAGAGAAGAGTCATTAGTCCCAATTAATGTCATGCCAAACAATGCCTGTGCTGGTGTTTTGCCTGTCCCCTTATTTAGTGTATTATTTAATGCCCATTGAATTTCAGAAACCTCTTCGTCCCATAATTTTTCGTTTTTATTAAGATTTTTAGCACTAAGAGCGGTGAGGACAGTTCTATTGTACCTCTCTACTTGTCCGTTTGCACGTGGAGTAGCTACCGCATTTAAAACGTGTTTTACACCTAATGAATGCAGGAATTCCTTAAATTTGTTTGATGTAAACGAGGTACCCCTATCTGATATTACTCTTTGTGGTACACCAAACGTATGAAAGTAATTTTTCAGGGCTTTTATGCTGTATACACTTTTTGTACTTTTTACGGGGTTGAGAATTATATACTTTGTAAATGCGTCTATTATTAGCAGAAGATAGGAATTACTCTTCTTACTTCGCACGAAAGGACCTAAATGATCAATATGAAGCGTATGAAATGGACGATCTACTTTTGGTATGGGGTGTAATTCCCCTGATTTTCTTCCAGAGGGGGCTTTTGTGTGAGCACATTCAAGGCATGAATCAACATATTTTTGAATAAACCTTCTCATTTTAGAAAACCAGTATTGACTTTTAATTTTATGATAAGTTTTTTCGAAACCAAAATGCCCCAATAAATCATGATTTGTTCTGAGTAAATGCCATCTTATCCCTTTAGGTACAACCCATCGATCACCCTCGGCCGTTTTCCTGTACAGCATCCCGCGTTTGACTACAAAATTGTTTTTAATTTCAATAATATTATCAGTTTCTTTATCGTTGAGTATAGTTATTATTCTTTGCAATTCGGAGTCATTCTGCTGAGCAGTGGCTATCCAATTGGTATCTATTAATCTAACTTCTGTATGCTCGCTGTGCTGTACAGGATTACGACTAAGCGCGTCCACGTGACACATGTTGGAGCCTGGTTTGTAAATAATATTAAAATCAAATTCTTGTAATGTATTCCACCATCTTGCAACCCGTGGTAACATGTCCCTTTTTTCAAAAGTTGCTCGAACAGAATTGCAATCAGTCACAATCGTAAATTTTAGCCCTAACAAGTATACTCGAAATTGTTTTACTGACATTACAACCGCTAACGTTTCCAAATCATAAGAGGTAAAGCGAGCTTCCTCAGGGGAAGTCTGTCTGCTATAGTAAGCAACGGCGCTAAATGGGGAATCTTTGTTAGGTCGCTGCATTAATATACCAGCGATCCCTAGCTTAGAAGCATCCGTGTGTACTTGTGTTTCATAATTTGGGTTATAAAATGCAAGAATGGGACGTTTTGTTAGCTCTAATTTTAGCATTTTAAAAGCCTCTTCCTCACAGTCTCCCCAATGCCAAGTTGCATTCTTTTTTAATAGTTGAGTCAATGGTCTGACAATCGTGGAAAACCCCCTAATAAAGCGCCGAAAGAAGCTTGTTAGGCCAACAAATTGTCGAACTCTATGTTGATCAATTGGGCGGGGAAATCTTTCTACAGCCTCTATTTTACTCCGCCCCGGCCTTATGCCCTTCTCATTAACTTCAAACCCTAAATAATTAATAGATTGCATAAAAAAGTTACATTTCGATAATTTTAAAGTTAATCCAGAAGTTCTAAATAGGTCTAATGTATTCTTTAATTTCTCAAAACCTTCGTCAATGGTTTTAGACGGAATAATAACGTCATCCATATACGCAAACGCATCTTTAAACCGCGCGTTACCAAGAATATTATTGATCGCTCGTTGAAAATTAGATGGAGCGTTGGCTAAACCAAAAGGCATTCGGTTGAATTCGAAGTGCCCATCAGGCGTCACAAAGGCTGTTAAGTGTTTGGAAGTTTCTGACATGGGTATTTGGTAATAGCCGGATGCAAGATCTAGGGTTGTATAAAACTTGAATCCCGACAAATTGTCTAATTGATCGTCAATTCTTGGCAACGGATAATGTTCTTTAATAGTTTTCTTATTTAGGGATCTAAAATCTATACAAAGTCTATAATCACCAGTTTTCTTCTTTACTAATAAAATTGGAGATGCATAGTCTGACGTGGATGGTTGTATTATGCCAGAATCTTCCAATTCCTTAACCATTCCCCTAACAACCTGTCGCTCCGAATGGGCCAATCTATAAGGTCGATATACCACAGGACTTTTGTCACTTAGCTGTATATCCATCTCAATCCCCTTTACACATCCTAATTCTTTTGTAGAAAAAGCGAAACAGTCTCGGTAATTATTTAATAACTTGAACAATGACTCACGATCTTTATCTCCTAATTCATCACCTATGTTTATTAATGATTCGTCAATAGTAGGATTGGGTAAATCTTCATGGTTACCTACTATTCTATTTACGTGATATGATTGCATTTCTGTAAATGGAATCGCACGAACCAATAACGTGCCTCGCTTCAGAGCACACCCTAACGAGCTTAGTCCCTTCAACACTACCTGACCTTGACCATCCGTTAAACTAACTAAACTCTGAACGATTTCGTATTCCTTATAAGGTTCGCGACACAAACTAGGTTCTATAAGGACGTCCCCGTTGTATTTAGTATTAGCATAAACTTCAACACTGGTGTATCCTTGAATTCTATTATCATTTAAGATATGTAGTAAAATTCTTTCAACCTTTGAAATGGTCTTGTCTGTGATCCGAAGATTTTCATTGGTCTTAATAACTACAATGTGCTCCTGCTCAGTGAAAGTTTGTCCTAACAATAGTGGGACCTGTAATAAGTGGTCCGAGACTACAAGTGTTGGTACTACTGCCTTCACAGAATCAACTTCAATGTTAACGTCACATTTACCTAAACAACTAACCATGGAGTCTCCAAAGCCTCTTAAAACTGGCAAATCCTTGACTGACCACGCAGTTGTTAAGTTACGGGCAACTGACTCTTTCAACATGGAACATTGACTTCCAAAGTCAATAAAACAATTAAGTATCACACCATTAACTGAGGCTAATTTAAAATATTTGAAATCGTTATCGCTTTCATTTGAAATACGTAAAACTGTTTTTGGTTGTGTTTTTTCAACATTCTTCTTAAGGAGACAATCGGCAACCAAATGCCCAACTTTATTACAGGATGTACATCGTTTAATTGCTTGCTTACACCTAGAGTATGGGTGACCTTCTTCACCACAGTTGTAACATTTAGTCGCATACTCTGCAGTGCTACTTTTAATTCTATTAGTTTTGTTACGTTTATTATCAATTACGCTCGCCTGCTGCATCGTTTTATCAGTTCTTTTATTAATTTTAGCTCCTTTTAAATATACTAATAACTTATCAAGATCAGGGGGCCGATTCTACTAACAAAATTGTTCAAAAATCGCAATCGAATCGCAGCAAAATCACGGCATAAAGACATTTTGTCATTCTACTAATGAACAACGATCCAATTGCGGTTACGTTTACGTTGACGCCAACGATCGATCTAAACAATGTCAAATTCTATTCTGCTAACAAAATCGAACATGAGCGTGACGTTTAATCACATTCTGCTATTATTTTGACACTTGTTTGAATCGAACCGAAGCTGAACTTCAGCGATTCATCTGTCAAAATTAGCAGTTCAACATAAGTTGGTAAAGTGTAACTTTTGCCGTATCGATCTAGGATTGCTTTCGTTTTCTTCCCTTTAAATAATGATGTTTTATATGGATTTCGTTGAACTTGCCCATGAGGTTGACCTTGGAAGGGTAAGAGCAAGAAATTTATCGTCAAGAATATGCAATAATGCTTTTGACCTTACGCATCGTCAGTTTATTAAGACGTACCGTCTCTCCAAAGACCTCGTAAGAGCTTTAATTGAAGAGATCAGTCCTCACATGCCCGTGAATCTTCGCTCTGACGGTATTGATACGGAAACAAAGGTAAATAAATACATACTTAGGTAATATCGTTTGAATAAGTGCCAGTAGAAGTCTTATCTATTATCGTTTTAGATCTTGGTTGCACTGGCTTTTTATGCAACTGGTTCATACCAAACACTGGTAGGCCAGTCGCGATGTCATGCCGTGTCACAACCTTCAGTTTCTCGAGCAATAAATCAAGTGACAGAAGTACTTAATATGCCGCATATTTTTAAGAAGTATGTCAAATTTCCAAGCTCCAGGGAAGATCGTGATGAAATCAAAAGAGGGTAAGTATTGCAATATTTCAATATTTTTCAATACATCAAGCTATACATTTCCAGTTTACACTGACCTCTGATTGTACGGAAATCCTATACAATGCAAGATCAGTTTATACTGGAAATGTATAGCCTGATCTGTAGCTGTTTGTACACCTAGACTTATAGATCCTTATTAGTATAATAATGTGTTATATTTTGCAGATTCTATAGAAAGTTTGGCATTTCTGGAGTCCTGGGGTGCATTGATGGCACACATGTTTCTATAGTTCCCCCAAAACTTCATGAAGAGCGCTACTTCAACAGAAAGGGATATCATTCCTTGAATACTTTAATTGTGAGTTGTTTCTCCTTTAAAGGCTTTCAAGAAACAACATTTTGAACTATAGTTTATTATTAATATCTGAAACTTGTTTCAGATTTGCGACTCAGATGCCCGAATATTGTGTGTTGATCCGAGTAACCCTGGATCAACACATGATAGTGCTGCATGGAGTAATAATCCTCTCAAGTCAGTACTAGATGAAATTATTAGTACTACTGGTGAAGATTTTTATTTGTTAGGTAATTATTTCATTGCACTAACTAAATAATATTGTTATAATGATGGGGTTATTACAATATCATATTTTTATATCAAGCATTATATAGATATAGGTATAGGTATGAGTCATAGATAATGAAAATGTAAAGGACATAACTATTGAAATATTTTTTTATTTCACAATGATAGTGTAATAATATCCCCCATGCCATAAAATATCAGCTTCTAAAAGAAACCTTTTTTCACAGGAGATTCTGGATTTCCTCTAAGACGAGCTATGATGACTCCAATTCTTAATGCTGCTCCGAACACTCCTGAGGCTTATTATACTGAGAAGCACATTAGTACCAGAAATGTTGTAGAACGGTGTATAGGAATTTTAAAAGCCCGATTTAGGTATGCATGCATTTTATTGTATCTCTTGTTTTAAATATAATATTGCAATAGTACATCTGTTATATTCATTTATTTTATTAGTAATAGTTGACATGTCGGTACATTATTTTTGCAGGTGCTTATTAGTAGACAGAAAGCTGCACTATAAGCCAGAAATTGCAGCAAAACTAACAAATGCTTGTTGTGTGCTGCACAACATCTCACTACAAGTAAGACTGGAGCTGGACAGTGAGGACCATGATATTATAGAACAGGAGCGTGCGGAAAGAGATGATGCACTCAGATTAATTTCTGAAAATCGTGGGTCACGGCGACGTCCGAATTACCTTTTAGAGCAAGGGCGTAATTACCAAGCAGCATTGGTGCAACGCTTGTGGACTTCAAGGCAATAAATAAATAGAATTTAGTACTAGTTTATTAGAAATTTAGATACCTATCATTACTTATCATATTAGAAATTTAGATACCTATCATTACTTTTTTACATTAGTTTTGTATAATTTAGCTTTATAAAATTTTTGTAAATGTGAGTTGCTAGGTCTATTCCAAAAGTATCTGATGAAAATGTTAACAAATGGGTCAGGCAGGAGATAATAAAAATTTAAACCTTTTAAATACAGATCTAAGTATAGTACAAATGAAGATTAGTCAATTATTTTTGGTTAATTAGTAAGTAAGTGTAGACTCCATATAGGAATCTACACTTTGGAAAATGTAACAAGCTTCCATCTTCTGAGCAACATTGCATGATTTTATTGAAATTAATGCTTTTATTTTGGGTTTAAATAAATAAAACATAATTTATCTTAACATTAGTTATTTTTATTTGAATCAGTCTCATTATAATATTATATTTGATAATCTGAAATTTGGTTGATCTATTGTATCTTGGTGACGAGGTCAACAATCAGTCTGAAACAAAAAGAATATTTCCATTAGCATATTATAAAATATTAAAGCAAAGATATGGGCGTCACGTCTATAAATACAACATGTCCCGGAATTAACGCCCAACTTAAAGATTCATTGTACTGATCATTATGAACAACTTTTAGTATGGGACCAAAACAGCAATACTCATTATTCTAACAAAATTTAATCAAAATCAAAACTTTAAAACACTTACTCTATTTGAAGGAGATACATGGACACGCAGACTTTCTGCCATGCTAGTCATAGCATTAGAGATGCCGCTCATTGCGTTGGAGATGCCGGTCATACCAGTAGAAAAGCCGGTCATAATATTGGTCATATTTAATACTGCAGTGGCCACCATCTCCTCAGTTCGCGTACGCATCTCTTCAATGCGGGCTATGGTTGCCCTTGCTTCATCAAGAGCTGCCGTATTACCTATAATAAATATTTAGTTATAGTTATAACAAAAACCAAATGATATAAATTATAATTAAATTAAACTATGGTAAAGAATTGGTTCTGAGTTTCTGACTGTCAGATTTATGTTAATCAAAATGCCACTTACTCTGATGTACAAAGCGAGGGCGACCGGCACGTGGGCGTGATGGTCTTGGCTGTGGGTGTCTAGGTCTGCCTGAAAGTTTAAACAATTATATATAAATATTATTATTATAATTATTCTTTTATATATATATATAAAATATAAAAGAAATTCCACATAGGAAAACCCAATAACACTGACCAACCTGGGAATCAAACCCAAGAGCTCATGCTCAGCAGTAGCGTTTGCAACCACTATACCAACTAGGCAGTCAAATAATGACATAGGAAATATGATAAAGTAATTTAATAATGAGAACCTGTTTGTGGTGATGTAGAGCCTTGGTCAGCTGGCCGATTACGTTCTACCACATGACGGTCACTGTCTCTCTGCTGAGATTCAAGAGTCACTGTTCGGCTGAGGTCTTCTGTGGCTGGTGACCTATTTGCAGGTGCTTCAGTAATCTCTGGTACATTAGATAAATCTCTGAAACAAATAATTAATAAATGGCTAATAAAATACCAATACTTATAAAGTTTTAGTGCCCCATTACTCACAAAATGGGTGAGTCAGTTGCTGGCAGTTCCACATGCTGTTCCACTTCCATCTCATCTGCATTAATCGCTTGAGCCCCGGGCGGGCCCAAATCGGCCTACAACAATAAAAAACCTATTTGTACTTAAAAGAAAAAAAAGATGATTAAGACACACAATATTGAATTTTTGGAATAGTTATAATATTATTACATGGTTGATGAATATCTCATTACCTCAATTTCAATTTCTGGATCTTGACGGACTCCAGTAAGTGGACCAAGATCCCTACCTAAAAGGGCAGCCACTCTTTCCTCTAGAGGGCTTAACTGTGGTGCCCTGCTAGGCCCACCTCCAGTACCCATATAGCCTCTGTTTATTTCTGCTAGTTTGGTCCGCACCCTACATTTATAATCATTCCAAAACTGAAATTGGTAGAAAATTATTGTTATTAGGTATTGTCATATTGGTATTTGTAAAGAATAGATAATTTATCAACTTGAAAGTTGTAAACTTACCCTCGACCAATCTTTAGGTGTCCGGGCTACGCCTTCCGAATTTAAAATATCCGCACATCGTTGCCACATGCGTGTCGCAAGGACTCGTCCTTCTTTGGACCGCAATTGTCCCACGGCAAAATTTTTGTGTGCTTCCATAAAGGTAATGAGGAGGTCCAGTTGTTGAACTGATGTAGATTTTCTTCTGGTATCTTCCATTAGGCCTGAAATTGCGTACGTATTATCAGAACAACACTTGCAGCAAGACTAAATCTTTTAGCAGTAAATGGAATGCACCAATCTACAACATACTACAAGTGGTCACATAATTTAACAATTTTTTTGTTGTAGCTAATTCAAGTGCGACGTAAATGAGAATCTAAAACCCTCAAGTGGGTCTCAAGTCTCAAGTATGTTTATTTATATAGAAAATAACAATAACGGTCTAATGGTGAGATGTTGTATTTTATGAATAAATATAAGTAATATATAAAACGAATACTCCCTGTAAGTCAACATTTTGATGAACTCGCACACAATAAAATAAACTTTTTGCTTCCCGTTGTTTGTTTACATCGGTTTACAACTTTCGTATCTTTGAGTCTTTGACATAACCGAAACGTTTCGTTTTACAGCTTCGGCCAGCTAGGGACCTAAAACGAAACGTTCTTCTGTTTTTATTATTTAAAAAGTTGAATTGTTGTCTAAGTAACAATTAAACATACAGAAAAAAAGTTTGTATGTTCTAGTAATCTTTTTGTGTTTTAAGAAACACTTTTTGTGACACTTATTCGTATTTAGTAACATTTTGAGATTCAACTTTTTTTTCTGTGGTATTATTAAAACATACTATTTGGGTTGTTGGTAACACAGGGTTAAGCGCTGTTACGTTCCCCTTCGATTCAGTTGCGATTCAGTTGCCAGTTTGCTTACGAAATAGTAGAATGACTTTTTATGTAACTATCGAACGGCGATCGAAATGGAATTGTTGCTAAAACACAATTGAACGTGTAACATTGCAAATTAGTAGAATCGATCTCCAGAGTATTGTGCTGCTTCTGCACTTGTTCTAATAGAACGATCTTCAATTCCAAATAATATGCAATCAATGGCATTTTTACCGGTAATACTACACCTATTCAACAATACCATCTTGTCGTAAAAATATTCTTCTAATGAATCACCAAAATGTGCTTTACAAGCGAGCATATCTGACAACAACTGAGCATAATTCTCTTCACTTGGAAAAGCTGAACGTAGTTTGTTTTGCCATTCAGACCAGGAAAACATGACACTGGGAAGTCCTTGATACCATTTTTGAGCAAACCCTACGAGTTTCGGTAGTGAATAATGAATCGTTTGCCTTTCTGACCAATTATATATTTGCGCGCACTCATTCACTTTATTTATCCACATTTCTATGGTTTGATTGCGTTTTGATGGATCAAATTCGGGGATAACATTTAAAACAGGGTAACGATCATTAGTCCCATCTGTTTTCATGGTCTGAACAACGTCTTTTAAAAATTGTGCAAATAACATGTTGGTATTGGAAGGAGTCTGAGCTGGTGAAAAGGTTTCATTCGATGAGAATGGATTGTCACTGACCTGCTGGGCGACGTTACCGTCACCTTGGGGAATCTCCACGTTACTGCGGTTGCGATGCGCAATCCTGCTCAGCCTCACACGGCTACGGCTGCGCCTCGCACCGCTACGGCTGCGCCTCGCACCGCTGCGGCTGCGCCTCGCACCGCTACGGCTGCGCATCGCACCGCTACGGCTGCGCCTCGCACCGCTACGGTTGCGCCTCGCACCGCTACGGCTGCGCCTCGCACCGCTACGGCTGCGCATCGCACCGCTGCGGCTGCGCCTCGCACCGCCACGGCTGCGCCTCGTACCGCCACGGCTGCGTCTCGCACCGCTACGGCTGCTTGGCAACTCAGGATCAGGAGTGTCCAAGTTTCTGCCTCGTTGACTGGCCTGACACTCCATTTTGAATAGCTGAAATTGTAATTAAGTAAACGAGTAAACCGTTATCTAAATAACAGTTAAGTTTTCTGCGTTTTAAAATAAAGTGTAGGTAGAATAATATAAATTCAATAGCATAATTAAGTAATTGTAATATACTTTTCGAACTACCAATACGTTAGTAAGTAATTGATAGTGTCAATAATACCTTTTAGCTATTTATATTTGCGTTTAATGCTTTTTAAAACATGGTTATTAGGGTATCAGGAAAAAAAAAAACTTTACAATAATTTTCTTAGTACATACATTATATTTTAACACAGTACCTTATTATTTCCGGGGCGTTCGGCTTGCGTCAAAATAGAGTATCTTTAACGCGATCCCAATTCTGAACTGTAATGCACTTCACAGGGTTGAACAGAAAAGCAAACTGGTTATTACTTCATCAATAGTTTAATATAAACAATCACACTGCTTTATTAACAATACTCAAAACACGTCTTGACTCGCCAACTACTGGGAGTAGAATGCCATGTTCCCAAGTGGCGTTATACACGAGTCTGCTGTTGACAGTTAGGCTGTCAACCAGTGGAAGTCAAATAAACAACCTTATGTGCAACTGCTCTTGGGAACATGGTTACAATTACATATTAGAAATTAAATAAACAGTATAAAATAAATAACTATGAATAAATTAAACCATTGCGTTGCATAATGAATCAAATTAGTTAACAAAGGCTAACAATTGTATCAAAAAAAGGAAAAATAAAAATTATGCAGCCATATTATTATAACTTATGTGATAGTCTATATTATTATTTGTTTTCCTGATAATTTTTATTACATACTTTACATAACATATACTTGTGTTTTTTTTAATTATCTAGAAACATTTATTAGACTGAATTTGACAAGTCAGGATAGTTTACATATAACTAATTTAGACGTGAAACAGATAAATAAAATAACTTTTTTCATAAATCTCTAAATTCCGCATTATGATTACAACGGCTCAAGATTATTTAGTCCGTCTCGACACTCGCGTTACACTGCTTGTATTGTGTATGTGTGATAAGCTTTGCACACATACACAGTGCTGCCGTCTTTTACCTAAACTCGAGCGCTTTAATTTTGTGAAATGGCTCTTAAACATTAATTTATTAGCAATTTATTTTTTTCAAGTAAGTAAGACTTTCCTTGTATTAGAAACATTTATAAGCTAAATTATCTAGTTACGGTTGGGTACCTACCTACTATTATACATAGGACGTTACAAAACTGTTTGATTAAAGTGGACAATTATTAGGTAAAATAAGTACGTAGCCCTTCTGTTAAATAATCTGATTCCCTAACTTAGGCTTGATAAATTTTTTAGCTTTGCTATTTAATTATCTATAGATACGATGTTTATGTACTTATAGTAAGTATTTACAAAAAAATTACAAGAAACTTCTAACGTCTTTTCTCTCGTCTAACGTCTGTTAGAATACAAACCTAGAAAAGATCGCCCCTGAAGGCAGTGTTCAGGCGGCAGAGTTCAGCTCACCGAAGTAAGATTATTACAAAATAATGGGTTCTTTGGCACCTCCGAGGCGAACAAAGCCGGCTTCTTTTTCGTGAGGCAACCGCCTCTTTCACGGATCCGCTCAGTTGCCACTTTTTGTACCATCAGATTTTCACGAATAGGGGTCAGTTCTCCCTAATTCTCGGGATCCAACTACATAGCTCTAGGTAATAATGCTCCTCGAGTGCATGCTGCAGCACAGTCTTGGTCGCTTTGGCAATGACGGCAGTTGGGCTACAACCTTAATGATGGCGCACCACAACACACGGCTCGCAAATAGAGTACCTACCGGGTATTGTGGCGCGACATGAGAGAGGCCTAGGTCCACGGTCCACCAGTAAACCGCGATAGGCTGAGTTGATTTATGATATTTTATTTCATATTTGAAAATGGACCTATTTGTTCGCCATATTGACGTTTTGCTGATGTCACGAGCAATAGATATTTATCAGCGTATAGTGCCACAAACTTGAAGACCCAGTGGCAGAGTCACTGTTATTTAATTTAGTGTTTCAACTCAATAGAATGTTCGAAGTTTTAGGGAAACAAAGATATAGATTAATTAGATCTCAACTTCCGATTATTTTTTAATTAAGCTATACTTAGGTAAAAAATTAAATTCGTTAAGACCCGACTACAGCAGAAAGTGTCTTGATTTGTTTATTACTTTTTAGAATAGAATAGAACAGAAGTCTTTACAAAAATACATATTATACACGTCTGTACAATAATAAGGTACTTTTTGCATTAGTCGGGTTTCAGTTTTTAAACTTTTTTTTATTAAACCATTTTGCAGTTTATTACATACAAGCCACAAGTAAGTATAGGTATGTTATATATTTGAAAGATAGGTACTAGTGAACCTCTTTCCAATGATACCAAAGACAGTATGCTTGTCTTCATATTTTTTTAATCTTGCTTCTTTTTTTGTCCACTAGAGGGCGCCACATAGGATTCGGTGACGTATCATAGACGATCAAGACGCTACCAACGGATACCTCATTTGTTCAGTTATGATAAGTATTTAAGGAGCTATAAGCGAACAGATTAACATACATACATACATAGCCTGTCAAAAACATAACCCTCCTTTGGCTTTGCCGTAGTCGGGTAAAACAACCTGACAGTGCGTGGTTATTTATTAAACTTTAAATAGGTCCCAGATAAAGAGCAAGCAGTCATAGACCTCGAAGACTCACTTCGCCCTGTTCCCAGGGCTATATACCCCAGAGCAGAGTATGCACGAGCGATCCTCCGAATTGCGACCAAGGTAGTCAGGACCGGGGTGTTTTAGTCGATAAAAGTCGCCATGCCCTCGGTGTGGGTTGAAAAAAAAGCCTACGCCTGCCCGCCCACGCCCGATGATTAATCGGTGACCGATACTTTGTAGGTGCAAAATGAAATGTACTTATTGCAATAGCACAACGGACACGTACTACAAAAAATCGGTTAGGGTCCTATAAAAAATCAGACATGGGCAGGCAGGATTGTCTTAGTGCAAGGGAGCAACACCGGGTAAATCTGCTGGATCCAATATTGATGATCAGGATGAAATATGAGATTTTGAACTCTCTAACCGAACATTAAAAAAGGCCATGTTTATTGCCCTTCTCTATAAAAATGTATAGGTTTATATCCTTTATTATAACAATTAGGTAAATTGAAAGCCGTATAACATTAAAACCTATTTATTTAAACTTTAGCTATCTTGCTCAAATTTTAATTCAATTTCTAGTTTATAAAGTCTAGCCAAAATACCTTTAGGATTCAAAATTGACAATCTCAGTAATGCTGTGTCCAAACTTCAGTTAAAAAAGTTTACTTGGACATTTTCTACACTAATATATTCATTGACAAGTAAGATTCTTTACATTCTGTTAAAAGAGTTGAGGTGCTTTCTCACTGGGAGCATTTGTCTGTATTGTAACGTTACACAGTCTAGCATTACGTCATTCTGGGAGGAGAACCGAGCATTACAGCGCACACTGTAATGTTAAGAATTCGGGCATTAAGCACTATGAGTAGTTTCTGACCTGTGAATCTTACAATCTCAGGTTGCATCTGTCTACCTACAATCTAATAAGCATATTATACTAAAATGGTATATGATACTAACCAATTACTCTATGGGTGTAAAGATATTATTGGGAGACAAGTTAAACGAGCGGTTGATAGTACATAATTGTGTTTATTACGACCATAATCAATACAGAGAACATTTATTACTTAGAAGGTAACTTACAGCTACTAGAGTCGACTTTACAGAAGTGCTTGCATGTGGTTTATGTGAAATAATAGAATGTCTACAACACCAGCTGCACATAAGTACATGAATTATTCATAGATCGCCCCCAGCGGGTGTAAGAATATTATTATGTGAAATGGAATCTACAACTATTAAGTCTATTGCTATTAATGTGGTATGCTCTGGAAAGTTTACGGCTGTTAAATATTGTGGTACAATCGCAAAAGGTATTAATGAAATCTTACTAAGCAATACTAGTTGCTTGATCCATCTTAAACTACAATGCCAGAGATTAAAATTACACCAATTATATTACACCAATGAAGAATAATATATACTTATGAACTAGAATTAATAATATTTTGGTAGCTTTTACCACTCCCAAATATTAAACCATACATATGTCAAAAGCAAGATTAAGTAAAAGATCGCCAGGTCTCTAATAAAAAAAGATGAAGCAAACTTGATTTGAATCTTCTAAAAACTTATTCGAAACCAAGACCCGAAAAAATAAAAAATAATTTATATGTGCTCTTTTTACGTTTTTACAATAAATAATAAGATTTTTTTTAGTCCATTCTTGTAAATAAAAACGCGCGTCAACAGTTCAGTTAATTATATTGAATTAAAGTCAAATAGAAATAAGTTTATCTTTGCCATAACTTACTACCTTTTTATTTGTTACACTAGAAAATCGTTTCCTTATAAGATAGATCTATCATACATACATAAATACATATATAGTCTGTATGGGATAGATAGAAAACTCGCTCAAATTATTATTATTTTATTATCTCCGAAAAAATCTACAAGAGTACCTAAATTCACATCAATACGGTTCGCTTATTTTATACGTAGGTACTGTATCGAAATAATAGTAAATGTTACTTTGTCAAGTAAAAGCGATGAAGATGATTACTCCGACCAATAAATCTAGTTTCACTACAGTTATAATATAATAGGCAATAGTAGAAGGAATTGGCTGACTTCCCGGACGTTACAATTTGCCGGATATCAATACCAATAAAATGCAGATACGACATCAATAGAAATCCCCTTCTAACTATGTTTCAAAAAACTTTAAGCGAAATACATGCCTAACCACAAACAAGAAGAACTACAATTGGTAATTGAATAAGCGAGCTTCTAGTTATCTTAAGAATGCTACAAAAGGCATACCGCGATTTTAAATAAGTATTCGGTGCCATTTTATAATGTATTAATACAATAAGTATAAGCACATAGAGTACATGTAGACATTTATTGTGTATGTGTTACATCAACTATTAGATAACTCGCTTACTTAGGCGACAATTACTCTCCTAACAATTTACTTCAGTATCATAGATTACTTAACTGAAATGGGTAATTAGAACTCGGTAATAACTATTAAGCCAAGCTACTATTGCAAAGCTGAATAAAATGGCTTCTAAAATCTACTCGCTATTATCTTCTTTCTTTGTTACGTCGGGGTTCTCCTGTTTTTCCGGTTTATTATTCTTCCTGAAATAGTACAAACGAATTTGAAAAATAACATATTTTACTAACGAATGAATATGAATTTAAAAATGAGTGAACCAGTATTATAGAACAAAGCAATGATTACCTGCCGTTCAGAAATCGACCGGCGGACACATAACGCACAGGGTCGAAGTCATCCGAGGTCGCTGCCCGTTGGCGAGCAATGGCGCGCATGTGCTCCCGAAAAGCAACGCGCATCGATGAGTTGTCGATCGATATCGACCGGTCGTTCACAGCTTCGCGCACGCTTTCTGATTTCACAAATTATAGTTATTATTAGCTCGTAAAGCAAAAGAAATAAAAAATGAAATAAAAATGTGAAGTGTTTAAGAATGCATTTAAATGTAATTTTTATAAGACTAGTCAAAGCTTACTGAATCTTTTGAAAAAAATAAAGGAATTTTAACTAATTTGTACTGATTGATTGACAGGTGTAACAAAAACATAACAAATTTGAATTGGTGCGGCTGACACTTACGCGGAGGTCACGGGACTTCCCGTTCGCGATGGTTGGAGTGAGCGGCACCGACAAGAGCGTCTGGGCTCTTATATTCGAAGGTGAAGATGGAATTGAAAAGTGAGTTGAAATTAAACTATTTTAAACGGATTTTGTCGTGATTTCTTAATTATTTTACCCTCCTGATATCTCGATACGTGACTGATATCCTCCTGATAGTCGTGACTATGATTCCTATTAACAGCGTTTACATCGAGCGCGCCCGTCCTTAACTTTAGTTAATTCAAAGCAATTTGACTCACACAGAAGCAAGTGTAAATGTGTGCATAGACCTTGCGCGTCCTGTCGCGCTATAGTCAAACTAACCCATTTTGATCCTTATTGTTTTATAGCAAATATTTATTTTAAATTGAGCGCACACGGATGAGAAAACATAAAATAAATGTTGTAGTGAATAATATATTTCAAATAAAAAATTCCGTGATTATACTAAATTATTTTAAAATGTATGAATTACAAAATATCACATATTATAAGTTTCTTTTGTATCAAAATTAAACGTGCAATAAAAAGTGGATATAAATATATTAACATATAAAGACAAAATTGTAATAAATTTGTCTAGGTTTATCAAAACACAATGAAGTGTAAGCGCAAGCATGTACAAAATCATAAACATCATCTTTCTTGCAATATAACTGTTTGCTAATTAGCATTGTCTGAGGTTTTATAAATGTTAAGCTTCAAAACTTTATTTGTCAAGAAAAATGATATTTAAATGAAAGGTAAGTTATCCTAATATAAATATGAATTTCTAAAAGTTATATACAACATGTAACAAAACCCATGTCAGATTCAATAAAGGCGTATTCGTGGTAGTTCATGAACCGTCTCGCATAGGCGGCTTCTTTGACACCAAACTGTAGGTAGTAAGTACGTGACCTTTGAGGAGCGGTCAGTTGTTCAGCTGTTGCCTTGGATCAGTTTTTATTTGAATTTAAATATTTTGACTGGGAAAAAAATATATTCTCCAATCCATTAAATGGCTACGTATATGTGTTCGCAGTACGATACCGAATAATACCCTCAGGGATCGGACAGGGTTTTTGTTACACGCTGTATATAAATATTAAATTTCTTGTTGGTAATAACCATATTTGTAAGATATGCAGTTGATGGCAAAAAACAGGATTAAAACAGCTTTTGATTCCAAAAGCGCATGCGTAAACGCTGTTAAGCTATTTAAACGGAAGGAGTGTAAAATAATCAATAAATCACGATTAAATCCGTTTAAAATAGTATTTCAAATGAATCATATAGGCGTAATAATTTGCAAAGTGAATTGTTCATGTAAATTCAGAGGGGTTAAGAGAAGCGATACATACCGTTCATGAAAGCATCGAGAGTAGTCGGCGGTCGAGCCTGACGCACACAGCGGCGTTTGCGTGACGGCATGCCTGAGAGATAGGCGTCGCTGTAGGGCTCGGGCACCTCATCACGCTGCACCTGCTGGTCACCGCTGAACACCGGCACCCACTCCTCGCCCCAGTGCTGCACCAGCGCCAGCGGGGGTACCTAAGGTAGGTACCAACCATATCCAGCATTACCATCACAATTGAAAAATAAAAAAATTATGTGTTTATAGCATGTTCATAACTGTACAAAAGAAAAGTGTTACTTACGACACGCAGGTTCTGATCGCTCTGGCTATGTGTAGGACTAGCCGGCTCGCTATTCTCTTTCTTGCTGCTTGACAGAAAAATACAAAATATTAATGTTTGATGGATACTTTATCGCACAACAGGGGTAAGAAAAATATAGTGGACTTACACTACTTGGCCGGTTGAAGAGACCGGCGAACCCGGAGCAGTGCTCGAGTTCACGTTCTGAGCTCGTGGTGGCGGCGGCGAGGCCACGGTGGAGGTGGAGGCATGCACGAAGCTGCGGCGCGTGACGGAGGCTGTCTCCGAGGCCGGCCGCGAGGCCGAGCTCGCGGTACGAGCTGGCATACCCACCAAGCTGAGCAGAGACGGCGTGCCGCGGCCGCCCAGACTCAGCGACCCAGTACCCTCGGCGAGTCGACGCCGAACTAGGCTTGACGAGGACCTCTCCATAGGAACCAATTCATCGTCGTCGTGATCACGCGCATGCGGCGGCTGAAATAACATCATTAATTCATTTAATATTAATTTTATTTAACATCTTAATGCAACTTTTTAGTAGTTTTAGTTTATTACCGAGCGTGAAGTATATCCCGCCCTTCGAACAAGATATGGCTGCACGTTACCAAAGTGGCTGGTCAAATTAGGTATCACGGCATTCAGGACCTCGTTGGACAGGACAGTTACCATTTGTTGAATGGATTCATCGAAATAGCGTATTCGGATTTCCTGTTAACAAAAATTATAACATTCATTCACCAAGAAAATATTACGTTATCACCTAAATTTAAACGAACAAGATATCACAAAATCTTACCATGAACATCCTGTACAGGATGCGCAAGCCATTAACTCCATTAACGCAGAGTTGAGCGATCAATGCGCAGATATCAGTGAACAGTCGTGAAAACAGTGTGTAGAATCGAATGGTGTAAGCTTCTCCGATGCTATCGGTCATTACAGAGGCGACCAGCGTGGGCAGACGTGCGCGGACTAGCGAGCGGATAGAGCTGAACGGATCTAAGTCTTCAACCATCGGGGTGATGGCAGGCTGGAGAACATAACATTATTTTTAAATACATTTTATCATTAAAAACCCTAATAATAATAATATTTAAACTCTTTATTTCAATGATAAATAATGCAAATTGCTTAATTTGCTTTCATTAACGTACCATTCTATTGATGAAGTCTCTAAATTCTCCAACGAAGAAAGTAGCCACGTCACAAAAGGTGCTGTCGCCATCTACGGCACCCGAGCGGGTGAGCACATTCTGGATGTAATTACGCATTAAAATACGCAGCTGGTCGAACTCAGAGGGTACGAGCGTTGTCTCCCCAGTCTGGGGCTGCAGCGGTTCGGGCATGAACAAGTTACGTGCCTATAAAGTAAATAAAGAATTAGAATGGTGAAAATACAGGTGACGCACTACAACAGCAAATCTTGACTAATACTTACAACAGTCACCAAGAAGGCATTGATCCAAGACTCCTGAGAAGGAGCGCTGCTAAGCAGGCGAATTATGATCGCCATGTGTTCCTAAAGCAAGAAATACATTAGTAAAACAAAAAGTAAAATATTTCCAATTAAGTATTTTTTTATTTATTTATAAAAAGGAAAACCAACAGCTACACAAAATGTGAAAAATCAATAAGTATAGAAAACATAAAGCCAATTACAGGTTTCCACGGATTGTAGCAGCTATCCGTGGAAACCTGTAATTGGCTTTATGTACAGCATGAGTTAGGCATTTTATTAGGTAAGTTTGGTAAATCTGGAAGAGTGTAATAATGTGAGTATTGCACTCACATCAGAGATGTGCGAGTTGCGTTGCTGCAGGAACTCGATGTTTTGGGCGGCGGCCCTCTCGGCACGCGAGCGCTCTTGAGCGGCTATCTGTTGCAGGTGCTGCTCCCTAGTGACACGAAAAACAAATAAAAAAGGAACATTCACATCTTACGAATTAATTAATAACATTTTTTTACAAGGGATGCATTGCGTACCTGCGGCGCTGGAGGCGACGGCGAGCATGGTGGCTCTCGCACTGCAGGAATCTATCGTAGATCAAGTTAGTGATAGGTACTGCCTGGGCACGGGTAGTAGTAGTAGCGCGGCGCAAGTGCAAATTTGCTGTTAACATAAAAATAAACTCAACGTTTAGGTGGAAGTTCGTATTTTACTTTTAACGTAGGTTGGTTTCAGACTAGCGTTTTATTTTGCGCGAATACGTATACGGTTGTGTTAGGCTTTTAGGATATGTTCTCGATCGCGCTTTTGTTACCCATACACATGTATGCACGCTACCAAAAACGAGATAACACACCTGTATAAAACGCTATTCTGTAACCATCCAGGGGGTTATCATCTAAGTCCAAACAAAACATAACGTGGCATAACGCAGATAACAGTTCAACTACCCCGGGTCGCTAATCTTTTCTTTGTTTTAGGAGCCGGGTAGTGTTGGTATATACGTTTTCAACCAGATTTTTTTACTTAAAATTATTTCAAGTTGAAGGAGTAATCGCCTCTCTTAACACTACACACGTCACAGGAGTTAACTGTTTGAACTTAGTAAATAAGCCCCCTGGAGTAATTACGTGTAACGTACGTTGCACGTTCGGCTGAGCGGGGTCGTGAGCGGCGGCGGGCTGCGCGGCGGCCGGCTGCGGGGGCGCGCTCGCTCCGCCCGACATCGGCACCTGGACCTGCTGCACCTGTCCTTGCCCTTGAGGAATATGCAAGGTCACACCTTCTACCCCCGGCACGAGTCCCTGCCGGATCACTGACGACACGATGTTTTGCAGAAAATCAGCGCTCGGCGGACCGCCCCACGGCATCGGTGCAATGTACACTAGTGAGATGGATAAATAGTTTGACTTTAGATATATATTGCGAACATTTATATTTTCTCAATTCCTAGACGTTAAACCGCAAATATAAAAAAAAATATAATAGAATAAATACAAATTATATAGATAAAAATGGGGTTTTCAAGATATACATAATATAAGGTAATAAAAGATAAATTAAAACGTGAATCCTAAGATTCGTGTGGGGATTACCTCCACCACCTTCGTTGGAGGGCTGCTGTGGGCCGGTAGGCACGCCCGCGGCATTGTTATTATTGCCGGTTACAATGCTCCCGACGCCGAGAGCGCCACCATGCGGTATCTCCTCCATACTCATCACGACTTCTACACCACCAAGACCGCCAGACTGGCTCAAACCTCTAAATAAATTCTCAAAATCTACGACAAATACATAAACATTATTTCAATATAGTATAATACAATCGACTATTTAACTAATAATACAATATAATTTTCAAACAAACTAAAGACAAACAAATACAAAGTATGATATGTAGTATTAATGAATTAAGCAAACAAAAATATACAACAAAACAAGGGAAATATTACATTATCAAAGATTGAGCCACTGGCATCTATCTACATAAACAATCTATATCAGATTAGAGGCAGGTACACCCATATTGAGTCCCGAACTGAAGTCACCTTTATTTAGGACGAGTGCCGTATATACAAGTCTTACCGAGAAGCACCTGGCGCCTGTTGGCCTGGCCGGCTTGGTTAGCGCCCTGGCCTTGCTGGCCCAGATCCTGTGGGTTGTTCAACAAAGCCGCACCACTTGTCAACCCGTTAATCAGAGCATTCTCTAAGGGGAACGCTATGGGGACCCTGGTCTCTATCTCTACTTGATACGTGATGGGATCTGGCTGTATATTTATATTGACAGTCGGTTGGGTCGTGTTCCTACCGGCATGGGCGGTGGCCTGGATTCCTTGACTGTTTTGTTCAGCTGCCTGCGCAGAAGTTTGAGTAGCTGGAGCGCAACCATTTCCGCAACCATAGGCATTGTTCCCGATGTTCACTTGCAGTGGCTGCTGCTGAGGCATTTGTTGCTGCGGCATCTGTGGCTGCAGCAGCGGCTGCTGTAGCAGTGGTTGTTGCACCATCTGAGGCTGTAGCAGTGGTTGTTGTGCCATCTGTGGCGGTAGCAGTGGTTGCTGAGGCTGCTGATGCTGTACCATCTGCGGCTGAAGCAGGGGCGGCTGCGGCTGGATAAAAGACTGCTGAGGCTGGAGCAGAGGCTGCTGCGGTTGCTGCGGCTGGAGCAGCGGTGGCTGTTGCTGGAGCAGCGGTGGCTGTTGCTGCAGTAGCGGTTGCTGTTGAAGCAGCGGTTGTTGCGGCATCGGCTGTTGTAGCAGAAAATGCTGCGGTTGCTGTTGCTGCAGCAGAAAATGCTGTGGCAGCTGTTGTGGCTGCTGCTGTGGAAGCGGCTGCTGCTGTGGCTGCGGCGGTTGTTGGTGCCCCGGCTGCTGGGGCTGCGAGGGTGGCGGCGGCGGTGGCGGTTGCGGCGGTTGCTGCGCAGGCTGTTGTTGAGCCGTTTGCCCTGGGCGGCGGTTTGCTTGAACCACATTGATATGTGCCTACAAACAACACAATAATTATTCTAAACCGTAAAGATTATCGGGGACACTCGACTTTTTTGGACTAATAAACACTATGAACGCTACTAATTTAACTTCAGTTTAATTATTATATTAATAGTACTCTTACCTGCATAGGAATCGGATGGCGCACAATATTGGCTTCAGAAGTAAGGCGCGGATTACGCTGGCCGACTTGAAAGTTGATATCGCTGGCGGCATGGTAAGCATGCGCGAAGCTATGCATTATATCAGCCACCATGTCCACGGTGCGCTGTGCTCGTGATCGCTCCGCTTCGTTGAACTGCGGTTGCTAAATCAGTTTAATAAGATAATCATTGGTCAGCTTATCATTCCAACCCGCCAAATCACGTGACCTCAAGCCAAAATTTTATTATGAATGTACTAATTATTTGACAACCCTCCGTTCTTCTGAAATAGTTTGAAGCCACGCCACATGGCAGGGTCGTAAATGACTTGACTACTTACCTCAGGATTATTAGCTGATCGCAGCATCGAGATGTAATCCGCACGGAAGGGTGCAAATGACTCTTGAAGGGCCTCCAGTTCCTCAAGCAGTTGGCTAAGGTCACGGGGCCGGGAGTGACGGGCACGAAGAGCTCTTATGGCCCGGTAGCTCCTATGTCAAAATACACCACAAATATTAATTTACTTATGCCATTCACCTTAACTTTTTTTTCCTACTGCGACGAAGCCCGGAACGAGGGTTACGTGTTTGACCTGTAGGTATGTATGTCATTTTCTATGTGTGCTAGTAACTACTCAACGTGTTAGCCGATTTTGATTTATTCATTATATACGTTTTGAAAGCGCGAGCGTATCTGGATACATAAAATTCTTATAAAAATGGCTAATTTTAAGCACAGTGTGCTGGCTAGAAAATACTGTAATGATATCAAAATTAAATACCTTGAAAAGGCAAGTACAAAAGTTTATGCGATATAGATAAAACTCAATATTGCACAGGGGCGTGCAATCCATACATGCAAATAAGCTCTGCATACCCTTGATTTAGTCTCATAAATACATACGTACACATGCCCCTCTAAATTAAAAATAGCTTTAATAAAAAACAGTAAAACCTTGCTCGCCGGCTACGCCATCTATTACTTTATTTATGTAACTAACTCGTCAGAGCGGCGAACACCGCGCAGGCAGCGCTCGCACTCCCGTGGCTCGTGAGCAAATATTGTACTACGCATTGTCTCCGATCTCGTGTGGTACACAGCAAAAGTGTGACTGTGTGCTACATCGTACAAGTATGTGCGTGTATTCGGCATTCGTTTTCACTGTTGACATGCCTCGCCTCTTACTCGCCTGGTTGGTAACCCGACCAAATTGAGAACTCGTAAAATCACCGCTAACTTGTAGTTTATTAGGGTCGATCTTTTTTAGTCGGTTTGACCAAATTACCGACTATTATTATTATTATTTTTTTATTAGTTCCTATTTCATAACGTATTATTACTTATTAATTTATTTACTATATGCAAAGTTTGTTTACCTGTCTGACTGAAGTGATTGACTGTCGATTATTTAGTAAGTACATGCTCATAATAACATGTGAGTATGCAACTGGCGAAGTGTGTGAAAATGAATTCAAATCGTCCGCGTTTTCGACGTTATTTTTTCAGTTAAAATGATTGCAAAAGGAAGTTTTGTGCCCGGGCTGGATTGAACTCAAGCAAAATAAAATAGGTACCACTCGTGTTTTCATAAAAAAAATATATGATAACTATTAATGGCTAAGAGGTTGTGTTTGACCGCATAGAAGCAACATCGAAAACACCGCGATCTAAAATAATTAAAACGCAATTTTCCCATATTTGTCAATAGATGGCGTTGTGCATTGACAAACGATTTCTGAATGGCGGAGTTAAGATTTTCCTTGGAAGATTTTACGAGGAGTCTTAGGATTTATTACAAATTAATTCAAATTGAGTATTATTAGAATTGTTATCCTCATTACTACTATTCAGATTTCACTTTTTAACGGATGATCGACGTAGTTTTTTTTAAGGTACCAAACAAGTAGAAGGATTCCGCAATCATGGTGAATCCAACTTGTCGTTAAATAAAGGCAAAATTTTATTTGTGCTTACCCTGACTGTAACCTCTGTGCACGCCACTGATATTGCAGGCGTAAGGCGCTATTTAAAAAAAATATATATACATATTATTGCTTCAATTACTACAACATGGGTATCAAATCGATTTAGGATAGCGTGGGGGCCGAGAATTAGCATTTTATACGGCTGTTCATTTTCAAATAAACAAATTATTAATTTAAATTATTACCACATCCCAAAACGATTTTTTAAATCGTGATAAAACATGTCACTTAAATGTATAAATAAAATCACATTTCATACGTATCGTTCAAGTCAATTTAGAAAGAAAACGTTAAGGCCTCAAATAAATTGTTGACCGATGTTATAAATAATAGAACGTTTAGAGGCATTATTGACTAAGTCCAATCAGTTAACGTGCTGTTAAGTGTTTCGAGAGACGTTATCTCTTGCAACTTACTATACTATAAGGTAAAAAACTGTTAAATGATCTAAAACGTATGTAATATCACAATCCGGTGACTCGCAAAACATTTAAAAAATTTGGCGACTAGTAGGGTAGTTGAACTAGAATTTGCGTCAGGCCACATCACGTTTTGTTTAGACTTAGTGAATAGAGCCCCTGTTAACGAACAACGTGCCTACGATTCTACGACCCTAATAGTGCATGCGTCCTTCAGAAAGTCGGGAAGAAATTGTATCAGAATCCGAATCGGCTCGATTATCGTTCTTAAAAAGTCTGTCGACAGTAGGCAGGGGATAGCAAGGGATTTAAAGTTTAACCAATGGAAATTTAAACGTATCGATATAAAAATAAGACATAAATTGCTTTCGGAAGGGAGTTAATTGTTGCCACGGCATTATTTTAAGGATTAGCAATTTATGTATTTTTTTCTACGATATGGCAAGGGATTATTAATATTTTTCTTTTTTAATCCCTTTTTAATTTTAATTGCCATGCCGTCCCGGTTTGCGTTGGCAATTAATCGTTATCCGTCCAAGTTAATGACGGGTTTAGCTAACACTTCTTAAAAAAATCAAAATGATCCCATTCTGAAATGCTGTCTTTTACAGCGTGGTCACCTAACTGTAAATTAACACATTCATACATATTGTATGAATGGAGCTGAAATCTTAGCATTGTAAATCCTGTATGAAAACGATTCTGGGTTATCTCAGATATCATTTATGTGTGCATAAGAATGAGATGTTTACGCAAAGTCAAATTGGAATGGATGAATCGAAATGAAGGTATACCTCTGCGATACTGTACAGTATACGATTACCTTGATCCAAGCCTGAATTTATTTAAGAACTTAACAATTGATCACAATAAGTTGTTGGTATAATCTTACCACTGTGATATTTACCTTGCTTTCCTACTTTGTAATGTCTTTGTACTTCCTTTAAAGCGAATCTTATTTATGAGCTACACTACACTGTATTACACTGAAGTCGTCACTGAATATTTCAATTAAATAGTCGTTTGTTTAAAGTATTTTTATGTTCGACAAGTGGTACTCAGTAGCCGATTTTCAATTATTATATTTAGAATTTATTTTAAAAATACAGTGTGTTACCGAAGGAGTATATCTATCCTAAAGGAGTTTGGAAGACATTTCGTATACAGTCGGATTACAACATTTCAAATTGTAATGAGTTATTTAAATCATTGATATCCAATTATCTGCCTTTATTAGACAGGAACTATCAAAACCTGACCTTTTAAGCGATGTTTCTTAACATTATCTCATTAATATTTGAAAGATGCAAGCCAATAGCAATCTTCTAACAATATACATTAAAAATAATAAATTACATGTTAATGTTAAATAAAATAATTATATAAACCCACCTGCGGCGTGCATTCTGTATACGCCCAGCCTCAGTTGATTCGTCAGCCATTTCATCACCAGCCGGTTCGGGCTGCATTAGAAACATAGTAAACGTTTATGATCCAAACAATACAACAAACAACTACATAAATAAAATAATAACAAAATACTACATCATGTACAATGTGTTCCTTTTCAAATAAATACACTGTCCTTTGTAATATTGCACAACCACTTAAAAAAAAACAAAAAATCAAACAACAGTCACGTTTTTTCTGAACATGTTTAATAAGCCTTATATATATAATAGACGTGTAAACCGTAAGCATATCTAGCCCATATTTCAAAAAAAAATAAAAAAAAGAACAATGCAGAATCATTATAACATACTACAAGTAACAACTAAGTTTCAGAACCTTACTAATGACATTTAGAGGTGTTTTAACAACAACAATAACATTTATAACTCTATGACATGACGGAGGGTGCCAAAAGTAATACAAACATTTAAATACGTTCAGTATTAAACGATGGGTCTAATAATACATGAATCAAGCCGCTGCTCCACTGCAGCCCACGGAGAGGCTACGCACGTGTTCTGTGTACTCAAGCTTAGCTTTTATGAAAATGGTAGTGCTAACATACACATACACTGCACCTTGCGCGCTACGTATGCAACAACAAACGCTAACAAACACATGAACGCATGCAGCTACAGTAGCGTGGACATCGTGCACAGCGTGCGCCGAGGTGGAATAGCGCCTTAAGGCCGTTATACTGAGACATGAACTAAACTATTATCCAGTTTAAGATGCGGAAAACTGTTTCCATGTTACAATGAAAAAAAGGTGCAACAGTCGGTTTTAAATTACTTATTACTCCAGATTTTCTTAACACAGCCAGGAGAAGGAGTAAATAAAATAGTCTGATTGGTCGATTTGTAGTAGTTATTAGTCAGATGAATACGGAGAACGAATTATTTGTAAATATGAATAAATAATTTATACGTTAGCCGTTACAGAGGCGGATTATCCTTAAGGCAATGTCGGCACGTGCCCACTGTACATAGGGGCGCGAGAATATAAAAAGGCGCGCGGGATAAAATTACACAAAGAAAAAAAACACATTTTCGAATTATAACTGTTTCGTTATTTGTGCCTATGTGTGTTTCCAACTGCATTCTGCAGTTACGTTCCACCGCGCTAACGTGATTGGGTAACAAAGATCCATCCCTCGAAACTTTCGTATTTTTAATATGGCTCGCCGATCATGTGCAAAACCTCTGAGACGATCATCTACCTATTAAATATACCAATAGATGTAAAAAAACGTCGAGTATCGTTGACGTATAATCTTCTAAGAAAGATCTTTTCATGCGCATACTGATTCCCTACCGTCACGTCATAGTTCGCTTAAATACTCCTCACAGTATAAAGTGTACACAACGCATCATTTTCATGCTACATAAAACTTTACCTCATCATTTGCCGCACCAGACGCAGCTTCGTAATCCATCGGCTCTACAGGAGCTGCACTGGTAGCTGGTGTACTCCTATTTTCCTACAGTAGGCACATTGACAACATAAAAAACTAATAAAAACCAAAATTTACAAGTTTTATGTACAAATTTTTAAGCAACTGAAATGCTTTGCAGATACTATTAGCTATTATTATATGAGGTTAGTAAAACGTATGTTGAAAACGGAACATTGCTAAGTTAGACTAATTACCCACTTATGTGAAGTACCAGAAGTAGAGGAGCTTTAGTTTGGCGCAGGTTAATACCGTGGGTACTCGAGAATATTACTGTTTTCACGTTACTCGTTAGTGTAAGTCCAGATTACGTAACTTGTTGTATAAATTATGTTTTAAACACGTTCACAATATTCAGCAGTGCAACATAAAACAAGACTGCTGGTTAAATCGTACACAGTAATAAAGAATATTAAAAAACGTTTTGTTATAGTCTGGATCCACCTTTATAATATACACTATCATAAATATATTGCAGTACAGTACCGTTAAGGACGGATTTATTTGGCGAAACATGAGTGTCTCTCAGGACAGGATCATTAATTATGACTATTATAAAATTCGGCGCACAAACTACACTAAAGCGTAGAATTATAATAAGATATAATTATCTATCATTTATTATAATCCGCAAAACAATCGTATCTTATAGGTTAATAAGCTATATGATCGAAGGTAATTAAAGCAAAAATGCATATCCAAACAAAACGTCACAGATGCAAATGGTCTATGTATCAAAAAGTTTAAATTAGCAAATAGTGGGTCTAATTCTCATAATGCTTGGACACTTGAGTACGAAAACTTTAGTGTCGATATAATTTTAAGACTACAGTTTCTTTGGTAACAAGCTTGGATCACGACGGGACCAGTTCGCGACTGTCATACAATATACACCAATATTAACAAAATAAATTAGGCGATTAACACACGGCACCGCGCACCGCCGCGGTTGGCGGTGAAGCGGATCTCATGTCGCATTGATCTCTATTAAATCCGTCGAAGCCTAACACACGAACACCGCCTGACCGCGCGTTCGAGCGGTGCTCTCACCGCTCGAACCGCGCGAATTTCGCCCCATTTGGTCGCTATTTAGTGTTCTGCTTCGTAAAAATGGATGAACCCAATATCTTCTTTTTACGCCATAAAAGCCAGATTATTGCCACAACTTCAGCGTCCATTCTTGCCAGTGTCTGTGATCAAACTGGTCAAATCCGCGTTAAATCCAACCGCGCGGACAGGCGCGTAAACCGCCTTACCGCGCGGGGTACCGCTACGAAATCCGCTTTACCGCCACCGCCTTCCGCGGCGGCGCGCGGTGCCGTGTGTTAATCGCCTAACGCCTATGGCTATGAATGTACTCAAAAATAGTAGACGATTAGCTTATTTGACGTTCATTATTTTAATAGTTGGACGTTTTGCTACATACACGATCTGCTGTTTTGCTTAGTTGGGCATTTTTCTATGGACCCATTGATCATAAAGCAATAATATTTGCATGATAATCACTCTCTACATGCATATAAGTAGCCGGTTGCATACGTCATGCGTAAATATGATAGAATTACAGTAGTAAACCGTTTTATAAAAAGTTTTTTATATAAAATTACTATTTTGCAGTTGTTATTTGTTATTATGTTAAACGAATCCTGCACTAGGATACATTTCCGGTCTCTATAGGGGTTCACAAATAGTATAATTCAACTCCACACAAAGTACATCCGTTTCAGTTCGTTTGATGCCGATTTTTACTAATCTCCAACAATTTCTATCAAAAATCATATGACCATATAGTATATTGTTGTCTCTTTTAATAAGTCAACGTATGCAAATAACTGTAAGACTCAAAAGATTGTTTTCTCTATTGCTTTAGTGAGCAAATATAATCTAAAAAGTAAAGAAACTAATGGCGACTTCTTCACTGTTAACCTAGATACAATATAGAATACGAAACCGCCACTGGCCAAGAAGCTATTTCAGGCTTTATTTTTTATTCATATACCCGTTGTAAAGCATGTTGAAATTTCCCACAGAAATCAATACATGGTTGTGTGCACTCCTTATTAGAAAGGAAAACAGTATGTCTGCAGAAAAATGAACACATACGGCGAATACTGCAACCATTACTTGTAAAATATCTACTTATCAACTCTCGAATATTTTATTAAGAATAATATTTTTATTGAATATATCATTGTATGCCTTACCTGCCCGTCGATATGGGCTCTTAGAGCGGCCAGCGAGGCTTTTATTTCAGCGATCATACGACGAATGAACTCAAGCCGACCGGTGGTCGGTGACATAGCCATCGCCTGCTGTTGCTCCAGGATAAAGTCCGGGGGGCCTGCTAACTCCTTCAAAGAAAACATAATATTCGATTAGGGACACAGAAGAAACGAATTAAAAATATACTTTTATAAGTTAAACAATCTTTAGAAGTAGCTACTTTTAGTAAAAAATCATATGGCTCGTTTACGATTAAATATTATGAAATCGGTTAAAAATACCTATGATTTGGTATCTATGTGGACTAGACAAGTAGGTACTTCATAATTATAAAGGGCGTAGAACAATATTTTACCATTAATCTGCGAATCTGCTGTTGCATGTTAACATTAGGAGCAGCGGGAGGTCCCTCGGGGGACTGGGTTGTGCTGTTTGATGTCGGTGCACTGGGCCTTTCGAGACTCGGCGGTGCACGTTGCACTAGATGGACCACCTTCCCATGGACGTCTGTTATAAGCAACACATTTTACAGAATAAGAATCGAACATCTTTCTTTATACACATAGGTAACCAAGTATTCCAAGTATCTGGAACCATTGCTATGATACGTCATTGATACAATTTATTCATATAATACAAGAAGTACTCAGTTACTATTGCGACATTCTACGGCTGATAACTCAGGTCAAGACTTACTAAGAGAACACAACTTAGGTTGTGAAAAAACTCACGGGTAGAAAAATCTCTACCATGCATCCGATTTTCCGCACCTCGTACTGAAAAATCGTTTTTACATCAGATTAAACATGAAATGTTACTCAAGGCTGACCTTTATAAACCTTGTTTTGAGAAAGAAGAACTTACTTCATTTTTTTATAGCTAAGACTAACCATCGACTGAGAAAAATAATTGATTAGGGAGTTTTATACAATAAACCTATAAGTTCGTAAACGATACTAGCGCATTAACGAAAATGTCTTGGTTGCCTGGCTGTTCAATAACCGGATTCGTATACACATGGTTGTAGGTTCGAACCCGGGCAAGTACCAATGTGACTTTTTCAAAGTTATATATACTTTCTTAATTATTCTAAGGCACCATTAACAAAGTTGAAGAAAAACATCGTGAGGAACTTGGGATTCCAAAAATTGGAATCTGATATCGCCAACCCGCAATAAGCAAGAATGGTGTTCAATGTTCATTCCTTCTCTATATGGGAAGACGCCTGTGCCCAGCAGTGGGAAATTTATTATCACATTTACATTACATAATTTGAGAAAAATAATCTATTAATCCAATGGGGCTACGTTGTGATAAAATAAATATGTGTTTAAAAAAAACGGTACGTGCAGATAGCACTTGCATCGGAGTATAAAACAAAATATTTTCTTCCCGTGATTAACTCTCATTAACAGTTCGAGATGCGGAAAAATCTGATGCAAAGTGGGATGGGGCGGGACACGTCAGCCGTATGCATGATGACCGTTGGGCGAAGGTCTCTATACAATGGGAACCAACAGATGGACGGCGCCGCCGTCGGGTTTGTAGGTCTTGACCGGTTTAAAGTTATTTCAATCTGTAAAATATCGATTGTGGAAAAATTCTATAAAATACTTGCAAATGATGAGTCACGTTGTAGGAGTAGTTTTATTATAAACGCAATTTTACTGAATAAGCGATTTAACTTATTTATTTTTATATTCAGCTTCGTAGGATTGGAGTATCTCAACAAAATGTCGATGTCCTTTCGTGGGATCCAAGCTTACCACATACCAAATTTCATAAAAATCTGTTGAAAGGTTTAGCAGTGGAAGTGTCACAGGCAGACATAAAGAAAGGCAGAGTTACGATCGCTGTTAATTATTTCGTCATAAACAAATCATCTGTTACAAATACTTTTTATGAAGTGAGTCTTTATCTTTATCCGCCTCAGAAGCTTATCGTACTAATACCTAAGTGTACACCATGTATATTAAAAACGAACACGTGTCAAAATCTAAATACGAAAGGATATGGTAGTCTTTGGTATAACTTAACCGAGTATTACCCAAAATGAAACTATAATGAGCAATGTTCCTTAAGCTTTCACTAGTCAGTAGGTAAGCAGATCCAATTCCATCCAGAAGTCATAAGAAAATAACTCAATTTTGTCGGGAGCTGTGTTAGGATTTTTTAGGGTCAATCATAATTTTATTCCTAACCCTAAGAGCGGTTTCGCACTACGTCCAATCCGAATCTGATATTCTGATCCGATCCCGTGATAGTTTGGTCCATAGTAACCTTAGAACTATTTCAAAGTGTGGTTCGTAGTATTGTAGTATCTATGGTAATTTACGCACTAGATCATATCATCGCAGATCACAGATCTAGTGTGTAAAATACCATAGATAGGTACTACAAAACTACGAATCATACTTTCACGGGTTCGGATCGGTGCGAAAGTACTGTCTGTGTGTTACGAAACAAGCCTAAACTACTGAACCGAATTTAATGTTGTTACAGAGATAGTCTAGAGCCTGAGAAAGGATATACGCTTCTTTTTGCCGCGATAACCAACGCCTACGCGGGTGGACTCGCGAGCTAAAACTAGTACAAAATAATCATTGTTTAAGGTTCTGCATCATATCCCTTGTGAAGACAAATCCAACTAACCCAATAACGATGGGGATTATGCCGTTTCGTTGAGTTCCTATCACCACCTTCCGACTTATCTTCAGGCCAGTGTCAAAGTACACATCAAAAAAGGTTTGAGATCACTAGCATATTATGCTGATACACTTATTTAATTGAACTTTACCGAGATAAAATCTTTAGTGCGTTAAATAAAATAACCGTTTTAAATTAAAAATAAAACACACAGGCAGACAGAAACACAGAGACAGGCGCATTATCATCGACCAATACAAATTGGTGTCCATGGTTTCAATTCTAATTATAAATTGTAACTATAAATTTCAATCCTATCAATAGTAACTGCTTTATACTTGTCTGCTGTCATGAAGCTTCGATACAGGATCAAAGGCCTTTTAGCTCCAATGATAATTAAAACCCCAAAAGGACACCGATTTTCCGCCTTGCTGAATTGTTCCAGTGGCAGTTCTTTAACTTTTACGCTCTCCGTGTCTTTTCCAGACACGAAGCTAAATTACCAATCCCGTAGTACCTCTGCAACGTGGTCACATCACAGGGTTGGGATATAGGAACTCTGCGTGCTATTTCTCTCATAGTGTATCCTTTTTCCTTTAAAGTTACTATTCTTGCTCGTGAAACTTTTGGTAATACTCTTGTCATGTTTTCTATCACAAATTTCCGCAAAAAATTACTTTAAATCCGTTAAAATTGACCAAATCAGATTTCTGAATGAGCATACGCTAGGACTGAAAGCCTTGTTATATGGATAAACCATTGAACTGTTTTAATGTTTCATTCTTATTTTATATACCTATTTAAATAAATAATCTAAAAAGACGAAGAAATCATAATATAAACTACCGTAACTAAAAACATTTCGATTTTTCAAAGATCGTCAACTTTTTTTTATGTGTGTATTGTCATCATCGCTAACTCACAAGTTATGTCGTCTTTATCGAATATAATCAAACATACATTGCAAGACAAATAAAAAATTGCAAACTTTATACTAATTGTTACTTATTCTGAACCAGACAAATATTCAATAAACATTTTGTAATTTAAATACCCAATTAGGGACGAGCTACTAATAGCTACTTAATCTCTAAGCCAATCTCGGATTAGACAAAATTAATAACAACGTAATGATTTCGGAGAATATCCAAATATTTTCGAAAACATCTTGTTTTTTTGTAATTAAGGAGATTAAAAAAAAAGATCTATCTATAGAATAGAAATGAACTCATTTTTAATTCCACCTGGAGAGAAAGTAACTAAATATGGAGATGGCAAATTATCCTTAAAGGCAGAGAAGAAAACATTTTTTTTATTTTGTTTGTTTTTGCATTGAATCTCTTGTGATTCCTTTATGGCAAAAATCAACAAGTTCAATTAAACTAATAAAATATACTTTATAAACATAGTTAATTACATTGCAATTAAGTCCACGAAATGTAACGTAACAAAACCAGTGGATCTCGATAAAGAAAGTCCACTTTGGACATATGTCCTGGATAACACGTACATACTTTTTTGATATCGGGATGGATAATTTTCTAGAAACTTCTTGCGACATCTTCAAACGTGATGAACATTCGAGATGAAAATATAAAAGTAGTTTCAGGTAAAAAGCTAATTGATGAAGATTTATATATAAAATTTAGTTTTAATTCTCTGTACAAACCGAAGCGAATCAGAATAACGACGCGACGCCTTATTCCCTAATCAATAAATCTAATTTATATTAAAATCACAATCAAACTCCACCGCATAATGACATCCACGAGTATTTTATAACAACGAAATTTTCACAGATAAGACCTCGGCCAGTTAATTTCGTGGTAAGGAAATTCTAGCTCTATCATTCCAAATTATACTTAGATGGGCTAAAGTAGTAGTAGTAGAGTAAGAGTTAATTGACACTAGACTGAAGTCGAACTGCATCAAAGCGTCGCGTCGTTTACCTGACGATCTCCAAATTAGTCGGGAATGAATAATTTTAAATGCTTTTTAAATGATCTTACTAGTTTGTTGGATAAAAATTATATAATTATAATTTTCTTCATAACAACGTGCTTCGAGATGATGTTATGCAGCCCACGTAGATTCACAACTTCAAAACAACTTGATAAGTACAACCAAACCGCGAAGTTTCAACTATTTTAAAATAGAATGATTTGATGTTTTAAAAATTATCAAAGTAACGTCGATTTATTTTGAAATTACTTTTATAATACGAGCTTTCATTTTCCTATTCCATTTCCATTCACTAAACAACACGTGATAATGGAAATATTTGTACATCAAGTAAGTACTTTTTTTTCTCTAAATCGAAATATACCAAATCATAATTTTTAAAACCTCAAAAACAATTAATTACGTACCATATTCCGACAGCCGTTTCTCGTCCTGCAATACTCTGCCGCAAAATATGAGTCGCTGTAGGTTTATCTCTATTCCCATCTGCTCCCTCACCTTTTCTTTAAGTTGCTGCACCGTGATCTACAAAGATCAAAAAACAAATATAAGACTTAGAAAAAAAACTTCATGTTAATACAAAGAAATTTTAAAACAATGTAGGTATGTGAGAAAATTCCGCCAGGCATTGCTGTAAGATACTTGAACGCACTAACTGCTATTTATTATGTTAAAATCGCAAATAATTATTTTGAATTATAACTCGTACAATATTCTAACTACTTAAATGAATTTAACATCATTTATTACCGCCATAAAATATCTAGATATCCTTCGCTAGCGTCGCGAAGCCGAAAACCGCGAAAGGCCGCGTGTAAAAATGCGACAGCAAAAAAAAAAAACAATAACAAACAATTGATATTTAATAAAACAAACACTACCTATTTGAGGAAAAATTAATCGAAATAGAATTTTAAACCTACCACTAAAAACCGAAGCAGCAGATACACATAAATTTTCCGCTCAACGACTACTTACATGGAGAGATGCATCGATACAAATTCAGATAGACGGGACGAGGGGGTCAGAACACGGCCGCGGCACCTGTATCGACCAGTAGCACCCGGCGGGGGAAAGCTCTAGCAATATACAATTTATGCATACAGATTTATAATTAGACTGTCTGGCTGGGGATTAAAATTGCGTATGGGGGCATACGCTCATCAGCTAACTTTACCTGTCCCTATCTATCAAATACTGTCGAAATAATTATTATCTTGTATTGCACCCCCATTGTTCAGTATTTGATCTTCATAATTTTAGAGATATACAGCACTGGCATTTTGCAACAGGTATCTCATTTTATATTGAAGATATAAATTTAATATTTAAATAGAATTGACTTAAATTAAAGTTATTTAATAAAAGACAAAAAAAAAAAAACCCAAATATTAAAATTTTATAATAACGTCAATCTAATAAATATCACAATCGATATGATATAAAGTTTGTTTATAACTTACAGTAAGCCCACGACAAATATGCTACTTAAACCTCAACACTTTTAACATGGCACTTAGTAAAAAAAACTGTTCTTATAAAGATGTCTGATTAGGTATGTCTTGTTATGTCGACCAGCCATTATTAACAACAAACCTCTCTATCAGGTATCAAGTATCAAAATGTATGTTTATTTTGAAATTTATGATTGGTTGTTGCTTCATCTCTCCCCCCTCGGGACCACCAATGAGAGCGGCGCTGTTAGCGAGGGTGGCACCCGCACCCATCCCAACCCAGGGTGTTTACACGGGAGAAATCACCCCATGTCTATAATTCCCTTCAAGTTGCTCATTAAATTTACCTTAATTGGCGTATTAGAAGAATGTTGTGTAATAAAGGTAAAGGTATAAGAGTAATAAATTGACGCTCGTAGACAGAAAGGCCACCCGTGCAATTAATATAAATCAAAATGTAATATTTCTATATAAAGTTAAACGTACAATGGGAACAATCACTAATTAAATATTATCTTTTACTTTAAACTCCCTTATTAAATTCTACGATAACAATAAGATAACTATGCTTTGAAGCTTAATTTAATTTAGAAAGCCCAGCCTTTATTAATCAACTCCCTTTGGCCATCTTATCATAAAATTGCAAGTAGCAAGTGTCTTTTGAAAGACAAAACAAAATTAAATACGGCTTACATTGCTACCCCAGCCTTGTCACGGATCATGGCAAAAGGGATATGCAAATTAACTGTGGAACTCTCTTAAAAGCGGATGCTGTAATAGCAAATATGACTCTGAAGGACAAGTACAAAAGTCTGTGTCATAAGTGAAGGAAACGAAGTTTGAACCATAGTTTTGGTTACTTGGTACCGGACATCAGAGAAAGAATTAATACTTTACGTAAGAATGAATGCGAACACTGGACCGCGATATTGTTACCTCAAAATATGTATTTTTAGATTTATAACTTATTTTGAAAACTTATTGAAAAACAAGAACTTTTAACGTAACGTAAAAGTTTGTTTAAGAAATACTACGAATCACGTCCGACATAAATTAAAACAAAAAAACTTTTAGAGATTGTGGTTAAAATAAAAAAAGGCCGCCTCAGCAATTTCATTTTGATATTATGTTCTTGGCCAATGTGACCAGAAATGATATTTTTAGACGCCTAGTGGTCAATATTTAGAATCATGAAACATGGGTAAAGGTGGAAACACAATACGTTATTATATTATCATTAACACTTGGTAAACGGAAGCATATTAGGTTTATAACGAATAAAATCATGTGCAGTTACTGCTGTCTGCTCCTTAATTAATTATAGAAACTGTTTGTAACTAATTGGTGTAACTTGAGGAGGCTAGTTTAAAGTATCCCTTCCAATTGTTAGCATCAGTTCGCCCCGAGTCATTCTACATTATCCATAGAATTTTTCCAGCGGCACTAAGGGTGGATTTAAACTTAACCATTATTTTCCGTAATGCGCTTATACTTTGAATAAATATTGAATTTTTGCCATAAGACAAATTAGTCCAGAGTGCGATAAATCAATAAACCGAGAATGCCGAAAACTACATGATCAATATCCTTTTTATAGATTTATATTTTTAGGTTCTTATTAGGCCTGTCCCAAGTTGCCGACTTGCGATCTACACTACTTTTTCCGATACGTGGTCTCCACTCAAGGACTCGTCTGCTCCAACGGCCATCAGTCCTTCGACAGACATGACCAGCCCACTGCCACTTCAGCTTACTAACACTGCATGCTATGTCAGTCACACCGGTTCTTCTCCGGATAATCTTATTTCTAATCCTATCCTTCAAAGTCAGTCCATAGCACGCTGAGCGACTTTGAGTTTGTGGACTAGGCCTACTATCAGGGTCCTGGTTTCGGCGCCGTAGGTCATGAAAGGCAGGACGTATTGGATGAAGACTTTCGTTTTCGACTTCTCTCTCTCTAACTAACTCTGCGGTATAGGCGACGAGAAGACCTGAGGTAGTTCACCAAAAGCTCAAACAGATCCTGTGGCTGATTTCTTTCTCGAAGTTGCGTCTACTAAACTGGATAGTTTGTCCTAGGTAGACATACTCCTGCTCCACCTCGAGAAACCCCTTCAACGAATATCGGTCTAGGCAATGTGACCAGAAATGATATTTTAGACGCCTAGTGTAAAGGTGTAAAGGTGGAAACACAATACGTTATTATATTATCATTAACACTTGGTAAACGGAAGCAAACGGAAGCATATTAGGTTTATAACGAATAAAATCGTGTGCAGTTACTGCTGTCTGCTCCTTAATTAATTATAGAAACTGTTTGTAACTAATTGGTGTAACTTGAGGAGGCTAGTTTAAAGTATCCCTTCCAATTGTTAGCATCAGTTCGCCCCGAGTCATTCTACATTATCCATAGAATTTTTCCAGCGGCACTAAGGGTGGATTTAAACTTAACCATTATTTTCCGTAATGCGCTTATACTTTGAATAAATATTGAATTTTTGCCATAAGACAAATTAGTCCAGAGTGCGATAAATCAATAAACCGAGAATGCCGAAAACTACATGATCAATATCCTTTTTATAGATTTATATTTTTAGGTTCTTATTAGGCCTGTCCCAAGTTGCCGACTTGCGATCTACACTACTTTTTCCGATACGTGGTCTCCACTCAAGGACTCGTCTGCTCCAACGGCCATCAGTCCTTCGACAGACATGACCAGCCCACTGCCACTTCAGCTTACTAACACTGCATGCTATGTCAGTCACACCGGTTCTTCTCCGGATAATCTTATTTCTAATCCTATCCTTCAAAGTCAGTCCATAGCACGCTGAGCGACTTTGAGTTTGTGGACTAGGCCTACTATCAGGGTCCTGGTTTCGGCGCCGTAGGTCATGAAAGGCAGGACGTATTGGATGAAGACTTTCGTTTTCGACTTCTCTCTCTCTAACTAACTCTGCGGTATAGGCGACGAGAAGACCTGAGGTAGTTCACCAAAAGCTCAAACAGATCCTGTGGCTGATTTCTTTCTCGAAGTTGCGTCTACTAAACTGGATAGTTTGTCCTAGGTAGACATACTCCTGCTCCACCTCGAGAAACCCCTTCAACGAATATCGGTCTAGGCACGACCTGAATGTTAAATATGACCTTGGTTTTATCTAAATTCATGCCAAGACCGACACGTCGAGAAGCTCTGTTTAGGCTAAACAGTATTTGGCCCAATTGTTCCAGCGACTCTGCAAACACAACGATGTCTTCGGCAAAGCGCAGATGAATGTGCTCGCCGTTTATATTAATGCCCTGTCCTGTCCATCCATGTTATGAAGACGTCCTCTAATGCTTTGGTAAACAGTTTCAGGGATATCACATGCTCCTGTGTTACCCCTCTGAGAAATGGTATCGGCTTTTTCTAATGGTTGTGGATTTGGACAGTCATTAAAGCAGCGATATAAAGGCATCTCAAATTCTCAACATAGCGTTCGTCGATTCGACATAGCGGGAGAGCATCCAGAACCACCAATGACTATGATGGAGTCGAAGTCTTTTTCGTAGTCCACAAAAACTATTCACAGCGGCTGAAGTTACTCTCCGGTATACAATGTACAATCTGCCGTGCAGTATATAAGTGTTCTACGGTACTGTAGCCTTTTCGAAACCCAGCTTTGTCCGGTGGTTGGAATTCTTAGTCTTTTGGCGAGACGATTCGTGATAACCCTAGATTTACGTAAATTAATAGTCATGGGTGTTAGTTTTTTATTTAAATCTTATATAGATAACAGGTGTCAAGTGGTGGTACTCAATGGCTGTAGATTAGCCCCGGTTATAATACCTTCGGGCATTCCACAAGGATCGCTATTAGGCCCACTACTGTTCACTATATTTATAAACGATATAGGCTCTTGTTTTAGTCATTCTAAGGTAATTCTCTATGCCGATGACATGAAAATCCTGTCCTGTTTTAGCATCCAAGACTGTATGGGTCTTCAGCGTGATCTCGATAACTTACAAAACTACTGTACATCTAATAAATTGGAACTTAATGTCGCCAAATGCTTTGTAAATAAATTCACACGTAAATCAAATCCTATTTACTTTAACTACATATTAAATAATACCGTCTTGCAACGTACTTCAGCTGTTAAGGACTTAGGTGTCATTTTTGACTCTAAACTGTTCTTTGACACTCATGTTGAAAATGTCATAAATAAAGCTAACAAGAGTCTTGGTTTTATATTGAGATATTCATCAGATTTTCGTAATGTTAAAACCTTAAAAATACTTTATTGTTCTTATGTCCGCAGCCATTTAGAGTATGCTTCGCAGATTTGGAACCCAAATTACCTATCGTACCTACATTGATAGAATTGAGCGCATTCAAAAACCGTTTTCTACGATTTCTGCAATTCAAAACTCGCAAATATATATCCGGTTATGAGTTACGATGTAAGAAGTTCCACATGTTACCTCTTTATGAACGAAGACGTATAGCTGACATTATGATCTTTCTAAAATAGCGAATAGTAAGGTCCTAATTTATTAGGTAAATTAGGATTAATAGCGCACCCTTCAACATTACGTAAACCTAATCTCCTTTATGTCCCCCGCGTTAAGAGTACTTATAGGCAAAATTATAATTTTCTTGTAAGAGCTAGCAGATCCTATAATGACTTGTCTCGACTGCATGATTTGGATCTATTTCATACCAGTGTTACTCGAATTAGATCTATCTTAAGTAAGAGTTTCTTCGATTAACATTTAAGTGTCGATGTTTTTTTATATTATTTAATTACTTAGTTATGTACTGAATTTTATACTTTGCGTACTTATGTTTCTGTTCGTCAACCGACTACTGCTTCTTTTAATTGGCCTTCATTGTTTGTACTCTTTTGAATTATGTTTTTGTTTAGCTGTAAGTTTTCTGTATAAATTAAAATAAAATAACCCTCGGAAACAACTTGTAAACATAGCTCAGGAGCGGAATGGGTCAGTTATTCTTCAAACAGTTCTGTCGACTTTTAAAACCACCGCACTCCCCACTCTACGGCTTCGGCGTAGTGCCGTGGTTGGCTCCGGTGTAATGCCGTGGTAGATGACGAAATTAAAAAGGCCTTCGTGTTCCTTCAGAACTGGACTACCGCCCGCTTCTAAAAGTTCTGTCGTAATTCCGTAATCACCCGGAGCTTCGTTGTTTTTTAGATTCTATTTTTTGTTATTTTATTCTTTTAGTTTATATCATTGATATTTAAGAAAACCTAGATAGTAGATACCCAGTACTAAAAAAAAGGCACAGCCAAAACGGTTTTCAAATACATCTAGGTCGCGACAGTTTTGAAACGAATAATGAATACTAACGCAAGAAGTTGTTTTTGCACAGCAGCATACAAAACAATAAAAATATACGATTGAACTTTTTGAAATGAGAAATTTTTTCGTCATCTTTTGAGGATGGATTTGAGACACTGACTGTGCATCTTTGTTCATCACTGGTTTATATGCAAATATAATAAAAATAGAAGCTGTCGCATTGCAATAAGACTTAAACTCGCTAAACATAAGCCTATATTACAACAACAGTAGAGCATTCATTATAAATATTTAATGGTTAGTGTTTGTTATTTAGATAAAATGTAAGAAATTAAGTACTAAGTAATATTTGAAAGTTCAGCCAATAGGATCTATTTACAATTCGAAGCACGAATAAAATAGGCTAATATGTTTTATGTCCTACACCATGTAGTAATAAATTCCAATATATTACATAAAAACTATCAACTACCATTCCCTACAACAGCAGTTCTAAAGCTTTTACACACTCTACGATTTCACAGGATTGTGCTATGTTTTACTAGTATTTGTGAGATTTATCCTAAAGTAATCATACCCTTCGCATGTAACAAAATTTTTCATTTTTAAACTAGACAGCCTGAGCGCTAGCTGTTTATCTGGTTCACCGAATTTTTTTGCGAAACCTTATGGTCTTCTAGGCTGAGCAATGGAGAAACTGCTACGTTAGCAATTATCCCTACGAGCACGCTCTGCAGGGTTCGAATCTAGACTTATTCGTTGCTAACAGTCTTAACCTAAAACTGTTAATAATTAGGTAAATATTTTAATTGCTAGATTGACCAACTCAAGAAGTTTAGTTGTCGTGATAGCAGAGAGTATATCTTTGGCGTTTAATTTTGGATATAATTGAAGGTTGGTATAATGCGGTCGCTACTATTAGCGGGTTTCTATGGATTTCGGCGGTGTCGAGAAACCAGCATTTTTTGAACCTATAATCAGGTACGTAAATAGACTCTCCTGGAATATACCATAGGTCCCCAATCGAAAAAACTTCGCTGATGTATAATAGTAGCCCTAGCCACCTTTTTTTATATTAAAAGTTTAGAACAGTTAACATCTATTATTACAATATATTTGTAATATTCAATTGGTAATATTTTAATAAATTACATTCATATCATGGAAACACAGACCAGATACAAAAAGCTTTTCTTCATAATTATATTCAGCTATATGAATTTTTTGCTATCTGAATGTCTTTTGAAACTAATGTTGTATACACTCAATGTTGTGTGTATAAATCATATTTAATACATTGTGTGTAAATCGCTTAGCATGATCAACTGTATGTCGCGTTGCAATACAAATACAATAAAAATACAAAATAAGTGTATGAACAGGTCAAAACAAAATTTCAAATTCAACCAGTCTTATGCCTGATTGTTCAGCATAAGGAAACTATGACAAACTGGAAACGGCCAATAGGAGAGACTAGAAAAAATACATAATGCCTAAAACAGTTATATAGGGTGGCCAAGCCTCCAATCGTCATAAATTATGCTGTTTTCAATAAAACTATATCCAAAACAATAGTACGCTCAGTGACTAGAATCTTGATTACAATAATTATTGAGTTTTTTTTAAGCAGCAACTAATAGGTATTAGTAGTTTATGTGTTGGAGTATATTTCATTGTTCTCTTGATTATAATCCGTCTAAAGACATGTAAGAGAGCTTTCTTAATAAAAAAAAGGTCATTTCAAACAAAAGATGAAATACCTAATACATTTCTAATCTGTACTATTCTATTACAATACTCATATGAATCCAAATAGTTCCTTACTTTCCAAATTATCTATCCAAATAGCTCCTTTTATTATCTTGCCATGATCTGACTAACCTGATAAGAAATGTAGGTACAAAGTCAGGAGTTGTCTGTTTTAAAGTCTAGATAATTCATGAGTTGTGTCAGTAAAAATTGTTAGTCAGTAATTTTTTTTTTGGCTTGTCAAGTAATAACTTTAAAAGAATGATATTATTATAATGGCCTTAAGAAGAAAGAACCAGATAATTTTAAGCAAGCCTGTGCCATCTGGCGGCAGGAATGCTTTGAATATCTCATGCAGCTCAACCATTTTTGAGTGTGCTCCATAACCTGACACTAAAATACTGCTAATGACACCACAATATTGTGACAGCCAACAACTCACTCAGATTGCCTGACTAAAAAGACTAAAGTAAAATGTACCTATAGAATAATAAATGAAAAAGGTGAGTTAATGGCACACCTGTGTTCCACTTACAATACATAGGACACAACAACAAACAAGCGAAGAAAATGAAAAATAAAAACTGTATTACAATTTTTTCATATTTTATATGTCAGTATAAAGGACTTGATGCTACTTATTTTAAAGCAAGCAGAATGTAATGCACCTGATGAAGTAGTAATAGTTCAAAATTTAAGGGATCTACATTTAATTGTCATCTTAAATAATATTCCACAAGTGATTATAAATTAATGGAAACTTGACAATCATTTAGTCTCAACTGACCATATAAATTCAACCTACATATAAAATACACAACTTTGAGTGCATGTGTGCTTAATTTGATATATAACTAAACATACAATAGATAAATGCAAGAACCACTAAACACTTAAATACCTACTAGCGCAAGTACTACCTAGGTAAACATATATAGCTATATTATTGATTACCTCGCCTGAAATTGCATTGGCTATGAGTTAGTATAACATAACGATATACAGCGAAAGACAGAGTACATCATGATTTTCATTGTTAGCAGAGCATCGATCGCCGCAAAATCTATTTAAATACAAGCTAATAGCTTCTATCGCATTACAAATTAAGGTGGGCGAAGTAAAACTCCATCCCTAAAGTACAATTTTAATAGTTTTGATATTGTCTTACCTCATCTTCAACTGAGAAGTAATGGTTGTTGGAATCCAATGTTTTTATCGTAAACTCAATCATTTTTTACACGAAAACATGAACGCCCTTACAAGGCAGATAATTTGACGCGTGCCTAAAAACAACAAAAACCACGTTTAAAGATGCTTTTTATAGTCCACTTAACCACTGAAAATACGACATTGAATTTATTTAAACTACTCACGCCTACCACAATTAATTTTTCACGTAAATTGCTGACGATTTAAAATAATTTTTAATCGGATCGGAGGTATGCATTTGATGCCTGATGGTGACAGCAATCAAAAAGAAAGTGTTGCCAGTTAACATCCATAATTATAGAAATGTGATAACTTTATAGGAATGTTGTTAGTTTATAAAAAAAAACCGAGTAAGAACAATATTATACTAATCAGACATCTACAAATGCTTACATAAAAACATCAATAAAAACCCCGATAGTATTTTCTTATATTGGAACACTACACTCATAAATCAATACCTGCGCAAATCAATAGAAACGGCAGATTAAGCTGCGCAATCCATAAGGGCACGTTAATTGTTAATGATATGTACCTAGGTACTTAATTTAGAGGTAATACTTGGCACTTGATATTTATTTTTTAACGGTATAATTACGTCATAAAAACTATAAAAGTAAAGAAAAAATATGTACTTCTGGTAGATAAATTAATTAATTCCCATAAAAGTTAACCTTTCACTTTTAAATTCTGATCGAACAGAAATTTGTTCATAACACAAAAATATCACAATATTTAACTATTTGGAAAACAATAATTTAAATTCGTCCAATTTGTCCAACCATGTTTTTATTTCATCGGTTCAAGTCATCCATATATTTAGGAACAAGTCACCCAGCAGGTTCGCCACAAGCAATATTTACCGAGCTGTTTTGTTTTTCTGAACTAGTTATTTTTAGATATCCCTAAAACCGAATAAATTATCATACCTATCAGACAAAGATTTGTCCAGGGTAGAAGTGGGACCCACAACCTCCGGTTCAACTGTCAGTGCAAATATTCTATCTAAAAACTAACATTATTTTAGTAAATAGTAAAATTACATAGCGCTAAATTGCTTTTCTTTTTGCGTACAGAATCTTTAACAGGTACCGATTATTGTAAAAAAATATCTTGAAGGGGTGACACAAGCTCAAATAAATACGCAAACTTATGGCTCGACGATCTCAATCGCGCGCATAAAGTAAAGTAATAGATCGGGTGTGTGTCACCGTAAGTCAATAAATAATAAGTAATCAGATCATTATAATGCAAAGGCATTAAAAATTTAAAACCAAAAACATTATTTTCTGATGCCTGAGAAATCCCAGTAACCAAATAATGTTATATAATTCCTCTCACTATTTCTACATCTGCTTTGCATTGATTCCATATTCGATAATCCGTTAGACTTGTACTATCTCCTGAAAAACTTTGAAAGAATATAGGTTTATATTTTATCTACCGTATAACGTTTAGGTATCTCGACTCCCGCATACGATCTAATTAAAGTTTGATTTCAGTTAAATAAAACTTGAAGCTTCATAATTATATTAAAAAAGGAGAATAATATTTAACGCTTCGCTTCTTCTATTTAAGTATTTGTATTTAACTTTGTGCTTGTCGCTTAAAACTTTGTCCATATAAAATAGTCTTTAAAATAAGCGGCCAAGTGCGAGTCGGCTTCGCCCAAGAAGGGTTACGTAGCAGCAAGTAACATAATATAAAATTTATTGTAAGTAGTTCGTTGTGTTGATTGAATGAAAGGTAAATTGTGGTTCACGATTTATAACGTATTAAAAAAAACGACTTACTAAATCTAGTTCAAACCAATTTTCGGTATAAGTTTATATGGTTTATACATCATAATTTTTATTCTCTTATTTTAGAAGTTACGGATATTGGAAGAGCCTCTCGCGCAAACTATTCAGTTTAGAAAAAAAATATATTAGAAACCTGAATATCATTTTTGAAGACCTATCCATAAATACCCCAGATGTATTAGTTCGATGAAAAACAAAATTGAGTTTCAGTTCGAAGTATGGGCAACCGCAAAGATTTATTGTTTTTTTTCTAGTTTTGTGTAAAAATCTTAATGCGGCTTACAGAATACCTACATCAACTTACCAAGTTTCAACAGCATAGTTCTTATAGTGTCGGAAAAATGTATAGTGACGGACAGACAGACCGACATTACGAATTTGTAGGGGGTCCGTTTTTTGTCATTTGGTAGTTTCAGTTCGAAGTATGGGCAACCGCAAAGATTTATTGTTTTTTTTCTAGTTTTGTGTAAAAATCTTAATGCGGCTTACAGAATACCTACATCAACTTACCAAGTTTCAACAGCATAGTTCTTATAGTGTCGGAAAAATGTATAGTGACGGACAGACAGACCGACATTACGAATTTGTAGGGGTTCCGTTTTTTGTCATTTGGTACGGAACCCTAACAAGTGCGCTCACGCTTCCCACCCACTTGATTCTAGCTTGCTACATATTAGTAACTAGCTGTTCCCAGAAACTCCGCCTGCAATACCTGATTTTTTATTGGTGAAAGACTTTTTGAAATCGGCACAGTAGTTTTTGAGTTTATTCATTACAAACATACACACATTCAAAAATACATATCTTTCCTCTTTATAAAATTAGTGTAGATCTGTGCTTGATTTGATACATCGCTTGTGTCATTTGTGTGCGATGCTGGGCCTGTGTACAGCAGAGTAGATACATTTAATACATTTTATATAAAGGGCAGGCCTGTCCACCCGGCATTTTATAAATATAAGTTAGTGCTCCTGGTATACTTTTAATGTGTTTTATAGATAAGCTATAATTACACGAATATACGTGTATAAATAATTATGATACAACTATCTTTTAATAGGTAATTAAAAGAACGAAAAACGCTTAAGTTTTTTTTAATTACAAGATTGTAGAATAATTGGTTTCTCTAAAATATATCTTGCTGTTGTTTCATTACACTTGAGTCATAGCCCATCATCTTAGAGCCTGCTGAGCTGTACCATAAGTAGACACCATAACACAAATAATCGAAACCATAGGCCTGATTAAAAATAATTATTAAAAAGATAATAATAGTAGACCCACCATTTATTGCACCGTAACAAGTCTCCCATATAGATCTAGTGTTACATACTTCACTCCTAATTTAGAACAAAGTGCTGTCTGTCATCTCATATTGCACAAACTGACTGGCCTAACTTTTTATTTTTGGATCCTTTTCCCACAGCTGGGCAATCTTCCCCAATTTGCTCCAGACCCTTTGGTGTTGAACAAATTGGCCTAACTTTAGCTGGGATATAAATAAAACTCTGTTTAGTATGATAAAAAAATATTTATTTTAATTGAAATAATTGATGTCTATAACTAATTATTATTTTAACATTTATCTGTCTCTATCTTAATTTAAAAAAAAAAATCAGCTATTGCCTTAAAATGTATTCTTCAAAGAATTAGTTTTTTTGGCTGGGCCTCCGTAGTTGCCATTCCTAAAAAATCCTCACCTCTGTCCTCTGAAACAGTACAGATAAAATACATTTTTGTTCTATACAAGATTTTTTATAATGTATTTTGATATTGATGGAATTTTGACACAGGTGTTATAATTTTTCAGCTTCAACTTAATTAACTATTAGTAGAACACTAGACCCCAAAGCCCAAAATAGTGTTTCTCCACTATTATGACGTTGCATTTCTCCACCACATCTCAAGTTTTCATTTCACATTCTCACTTTTGAAGGAGCAAATATAATTTGTTTGCATTACTGCATTTTATTAGGTGTATTTTGTGTAGTAGACCACTAAAGATAGATAAAATTTGGTTCAGCTTCTGTACATAGAGAGAATTAAGAATATTTTTTTGTTGCAATAATCTAAATGTGGAACCGCAGGTTAAAACTACTGCAATATATCACTAGCCCATGGGTCCATATTTTGCAAGTCATATTGCATGCCATTCTTTTAGATAAAGAAGGTATTGCGTATATTTCCAGGTCCACTATCTTCTAGCGATGTCACCTACATTGGACCAGTTAACTCTGGTTCATTTTCTCTGCTCTGTTCTGCTTGGTTTATCTGAAATAATTAATTTGGCATGTTACAAATACGTGTATTTTATTCGCTTGAAATCTGTAGAATAAACAAAAAACAACATTGAACACGATACTAATATACTTTGTGTATCACTAATCTTGATGTGATTTTAGGTCTTACAAGAAGACCACCGTGATTGTAATTGCTACGTTTGGAACTAAGTATGATTTTATTTGTCCACGGAGTTAGTTATTTACTCAGTAGAACTCAGGCCGGCTCAGGCACGCCCATTTTCACTTTGTTTTTTTTTTCACCACACTGATTATTGCGAGTATAAATACACGAGGTATTTCCATGTTTCCTACTTTTGGTAAAGCAAAGCATGAAAAGACACTTTTCAAACTTGTTTTTGGGCAATTTTGGGAAAGTTTCTCTCGAACACAACAAACTTATTTTTGTTTCAGACAGCCGGTCAACCTGTCAATCCTGTCATACTCGTAACGTAACTATGCAGTAGAATAGCCATACCTACAAGAAATGTGTGTCTACACAACGGGCCCTCAATATGGCCGCCATAGTAGGTTGTAATGAGGAGAATGGTTGACGAGATCGTAAATTATCGGCCATTTGCCGTTGAAATATGCCTATATATCTAAAATAAAAACCATTACTTATGTTTATTAATAAATAGTGTAATAATAAATGTAGTGTTTTCAAGGTGTCGCCGGCTATGAGGTCCCGGGTTCGATTCCATAAACCAAATGCTTTAGCTCCTTACTTTGGATCCGAAGCAATGTATGTGGTGTTGTCCAAATTTATTTAATTTTTATCTGTCAAAGTAATATAATCCTATTAAATCGTATTAAATATATTACTGACACTATAGCCCCATTCTAGATTGCAAAAACTATCTAAAATCTATTAGGAACTTAATTGAATATCCTAAAATTTTAAATGTTAAATAATTACAAACTTAACTATATTTACATACAGATCTAAAACGAAACTTTATTAAACAAAACGAAATTAAATTTTGCAGATCATTGCCGATTACCTCCGCGATCGCCAGCAGTTTGTAAGGTTAGGGTCATCAACAACTCACGCCAAAGTGGGTATCATACCCACTTCGGCGTGAGTTAGGTTCCATTTTTTTATTTCTCATTATGATTAATGATCTACCATCAGTCCCTACATTTACCAAGTGCCTTCTTTAAGTAGACTATCATAAATTATACGCTAGTGTTGAAGCTGACTGAGGCGATCTAAAAGGATGTTGATGCGGTAAACGAGAGAGAAAAAAAATCATCTTCATGTATTAAATCAATGGCTCGCATAGGTATCTAGATTATCTAGGTCTGCTACTATAAAAAACTTGGAAGTCTAATTCGAACAAAAGCTTACATTCCATGACCATACTACAATCGCAAAAGAGAGTTAAGTTAGGTTAGTTTAGTCGCAAAATTGTCTCCGGCTGACGCAGGTGCTAACCAGCCATTGTTGCTTCGGCCAATTCCTGTGTCGAACAGGCCGGCAAGAGACGCCCGGTGGTGTCACCACTGCGGTAACAGCCGCGACAGTGTCAACAACTATGTATACGACACGGCGCTACATACGCTGGCCGAGTGTCCAGTGTGGGCTACGCAGCGCTAGTCGGTGTGATCGCGCTCTCGCTTCCGGTCTTGATTTCGTCCATGGTAGGGAGTGAGAGGTCCTGGGACGCCACCGCCTCATTTTGCGAAGTTACTTTGGTACTTTCCTGGGTTCGAACCTGCAACCATGTGCATGTAAATAATAATATAATACTTACTCCCACAGAGAGAAAAACAGTAATTCAAACTAGTCAAAATAATTAAGAGGTAGGGCTCTTAATTTGCAGTGCAGTGCGGTATCATTAAAGGCCTTCAGTCAGGACTTTCAGGACAAGACCTTCAATGACACTGCACTGCAAAAACTGAGATACCACGTTATATGGTAAAGATATTTTATTTGTTCATATTGGCACAATTGCCTGTAAAAATGAACAACCACTTTTTGTCTACAAGTGCCAGTATTTATAACACAGTATTGAATTAATAATTGTATACTAGCTGTTCCCCGCGACTCGACGAGTTACCTAATTTTTTAGTAAAACATAATTATATCCTATGTTACTAAGGTATGAAACTTTCTAAAGGTGAAAGAATTTTTGAAATCGGCACAGTAGTTTTTGAGTTTATTCATTACAAACACACAAAAATACAAATCTTTCTTCTTTGTAATATTAGTGAAGACTAGCTGTATCCCGCGACTCCACCAGTGTAAGTGTCGGTTATCGCGGCAAAAAGTAGCATAAAGCCGCGTTTCCACTAGGCAACATTTGGCGCGCGACACGTGATGCTCAACATGCACGGCAACGCTGCACAACAGCGCGCGACTTTGCCAGCTGGCGCGCAACATAACGCGCGGCTTGTTGTTTGTTTTAGAGCATCGTTAGTTGAAGCTATGCGTAGACAAACAACGTTGTTCAACAAAAGTTCCGCGCTGACTTTCAACATGTTGGGCAACTTGTTGTGCAACATGTTGCGCGTCAATTGTTGCCTAGTGGAAACGCGGCTTAAGTTCTTTCTCAGACTATCTCCGTACCGAAATTCATTAAAATTAGGAGGGACTGACTGAGTTCCTTTCGCATTTATAATAATACTAGCTGTTCCCCGCGACTCCGCCCGCGGTACCTAATTTTTAAGTAAAAAATAATAATATAGCCTATGTTACTCAGGGTGAATATAGCTTTCTAACGGTGAAATAATTTTTGAAATCGGCACAGTAGTACAGTTTTTGAGTTTATTCATTAGGTACAAACATACAAAAATACAACGATACAAATCTTTCCTCTTTGTAATATTAGTGTAGATAAGTAAGGTTGGCTGACGATTTTAAAGTTATACAAATATTATGATTTAAAGAAAAATAAACTTGGTGGGCGTTTATCGCTGAGATTAGAGTGGGAGTTAGCAGACTAGACAGAAACAGATCGATATATTCACCCTCATTATGATGGTGGTTTGGATCTAAGCTATAATCAATAATAATAATATGTTATGTATATGAAAAAACAGGAGATACCATCATGTAAATAGACTGGATTTATAATTTTATTTAGTTAAAATTTTAGGAAGACTGTTTTTTTTTCGGATTTATAATCATTTTATTAGAGATCGGATTATAATGAAATTGTACAAATATAATTTATATAACTTGATTTTGTTAAGTAAGAGGTAACAGATCCCTCCTACATGTGCTGATGGTGACCAACGGGGTGGTTTTAGTGAGGTAAAAATCCCACACTGCTCAGCCTTAATCCCCATAAGGCCGGGCGCCTTTTGAAGGTTTCCCCCCGAAAACAAAAAAAAAAAAGGTACATAAATACGTTTCAATTTCTTTAAGTATAAGTATATGTAAGTACATGTTTTCTAGTCTTGACTTTCATATCTAATTATTTTGCTGTTACGTGAAACTTAGTAACATAATAAAGTAATTAATATTTTTTTTAAATTTGTCTTGTGATGGATGTATTTTGAGTGCCTTTATGTGGTTTTGAGCATATATGTGTTAATATCTAATTTAATAAAGTATCTTGAGCAATTTGTATGATTGATTTCATTTTTGTACCCTATTATCCTTAATTCCCGTGCTGGATACCCATGGCATATGGGTATGATCTCATAGTTTAAGGGACAAATCCGTCATAGCATATTTAATTTGCTAAGAGATTTACACATGTGAATTTATTATGAGAACTCTTAGCTCTTTAAACCCATAGGTAGGGATGAGTTGGTACTTAAAAGCTGCCGGAGCTCAGAGCTGCGGTGGGAATGCAGAAGTGATCTCCCGGCTCTGGCTAAGGCAATGATGGGACCGGGGTGTTTTTAGTCGGTGTAAGTCTGACATATCTTTGCGGCGCGCGGCGTGCTCTCGGCATAGGTCGAAGGTATAAGCTTTTCACTCTGACAAACAAAAAAAGCTACTAAAGAGCTCACTATTGTGACCGGCGATGATAAAATCCGCGCCGCGCCCCCTCATACTTCTCCACTGCTGTTTAACAGGAAATGCAGGTGTAATTGCTTCTACACAAACGCTCTCGCTGAACTTAGAGCTGTTGTTTTTTCTGTAAAGTTAAACTAGTAGTATGCCCTAATTGTTTTTTTGCAGTTATTATTTTATTTTCCAGGGGCGGCGGACTATTCTGTATGTTTGCAATTGTAAAATCGACAAAGAATCACGCAAACCTACTTTGACGAAAATCGTTTGAAAGTGTAAAAAAAACGCTAGTGTCGAATTATTTTTATTTGAATGTTTGTAAGAAAATAAGTGTAGGTATGTACTTCTACAGCTATGCTTTGCAATCTTCGATGCTTCTTAGAAATACAAGAACAAGAATTATTACAGTTCGTACCTACTTAATTATCAACATCTAGATTTCTATGTAGATACTAATATTATAAAGGGGTTAATTAAGTTTTTGCGTTTATATGTTTGTTTGTAGGAAGTAATCTCTAGTACTACAGAATTGCTTTTAAAAATTCTTTCACTAGCAGAAAGCGCATTATTCCTGTATATTTGGTTCTGAATAATAATATTTTCTTATGTGAAAAAGGGTTGAAGCGTGTGTCTCTGTTGATGATTTAATATGGTTGAAAGTTATTTAAAACGGATACGATACGAAAATAATCCTTATCAAATCAAAAACATTGTTACCTTGAGCATTTCATGACAAGAAATATAACATGATTAATGCTTAAATGCTCAGTACTAAAACATCATAATTATGATATGTTTGAGGCCCAGAAAAGTGGGCACGGGACAGGGAGTTTGTCATATATCTTGGGGTTTCTTTACAAAGATACGTTCCACATCCAGCCGCTGTATGTTCCTCTCATGTTGTGGACATGTCTATTTGAACATTGTTGTCCTCGATATTCTTTTATCACTGACTCTCTGAACCTGACTAACAATAGAACAGTTTAATGGAAATTTTCGAAGTAGGTGTTCCTTCCTCTTCATTTTGTAGTGAAGCATCTGACTTTTTTTTTCTTCTATTCCTTCATTAATTCCAATTTGCTGAAGAATTTTATGATCCTCAAATTGACTTTGTTTCCTATCTGAAAATTCTGACTCAGCTGCGGCTGAAGTGAAGGTCACAGAGTTTTCCAAAATAGGCACCACAATTAAAATAGCCGTCCACGAAGGTCAGTATTTCGATAAAGAAGGAAGTACCTAATTACCTATTACCTGCATGCGTTGATTGATTTTATTATCTCCGAGTGACTGATCGGCTGTTTTAAGTGCAGCGCCATCGTACATCACACCACGTTTCCAGCTTGGTTTGTCTGTGTTTTCATCCGCACTATGTCCCTGTTAAATGCAGAATCACCGGCATGTCCTACAGTTTTATTCATTGATACTTATGCACAGTGAGAGAACAGCTTGGCATGCGGATAACTCCGGATAAGATTAAATATTCAGAAAAATATGTTAGCTTCAAAACTGACAACACCTATTTTAGCCGCTACTTTAGTTCCATACGGTGTTTCTGATTTCTGAGAAGGAAGAGAAGAATGTGTTGGGGCGAATTGAGAATCTTTTCCATCATCTTTATCATAGGCTCAATAGAATCAGTAGAGATGACAAACTCATAGATGTCCATACGGAATGTACAAATTTGTTCAAAGAGTATTATGAAATTTTAACATCTTTAAAGGCGAAAAGTATAGACCCACTCATTACTACCATTCCAAATTCTGACCCGCAAGTTACGCCTGAGAAAATTAATATTTCAGTCACTTGTGAAGGAAATATTAAGAATTCCGAGCTAGCCAAACTAAAATATGATGGCAAGTCTTGTGTGCGTGCTTTTATTCAGCGAGTTAACGAATTTAGTGTAGCTCGTAATATTACAAACGCAAAGTTATTATCATTTGCTACAGAAATTTTTGTGGACGATGCACTTCATTGGTTTAGAAGCGTGAAACAGCAGGTGTCTTCTTGGGATGAACTCGTCGTTCTTCTACAACAGGATTTCGACAAAGCGGATTACGATTACCTATTACTATCTGAGATTCGATCTAGGACTCAGGGGGCCAAGGAAAACATAACCGTCTACTTATCTATTATTTCAGGAATGTTTTCACGCTTGTCGAGGTCTTTAGTAGAGGAGGACAAACTAGAAATAATTTTACATAACATTAGACCGTGTTATGCGAGCACTCTGGCCTCTGCATCTCAAATCACATCGATTGACCAGTTAAGAAGTCTTTGTAGGAATTATGAAAACGTGCAATCACGCATGGCACAGTTTCGAGAACCTTCCGCTGCTACTTCTGACATGTTAGCACCTGAGTTCGCATACAAACAAAGAACTGATATAGCCAACAAACCAAATCATAATATTAACACTAAGATAGGGAACAATAAAACAAATTTAGATAATAATAAGCAAAACTTTAATAATAATAATGTTAATGAAAAATATTTACATGCCTTAAATACTAATGATTCAGTCCCTGGTGCAAAATTGCCATATTGTCCTAGATGCCGTAATAATTCGCATACCCTCAGGGATTGTCAAAATAAAGAGATTATGTGTTTTAAGTGTGGTCACAAAGGTGTCAAGAAACCAGATTGCCCAAATTGTAACAAAGCTCAATTACCAAAAAACTGAGTATGCAGAATTGTCTCGACTCATCCTCGATAGAAGGTCGCTTTAATAAAGAGGATTGGGACAATTGGTTGAAAACAATTAAATTGTTCTTCAATAGTTACAAAATTTCTTCAATTCTGCATACTAAGCCTTTGGGTGATTTGCGACCATACGTAAATATTAAAATTAACGACATTACAGTGTCTGGCCTCCTGGATTCCGGGGCAGCTATTACAATATTAGGAAATAATTCTCATAACACGTTACTCAGTCGCGGTCTTAAGCTATGTACTGATGATACACCTTCGGTAGTAGCTGCGGGTGGTCAGAAACTTAAGAGTATTGGCTATATAAATGTTCCAGTGCATTTACAGGACCAATTTCATATAATTAAATCTTATGTAGTTCCAGAAGTTCAATCATCGCTTATTCTAGGTATTGACTTTTGGCGCGCCTTTCAACTGTGTCCGAAATATTTGGGTTCTGTAGATTTGTCAAAGAATTCATTAGTAGATTTGAATAGTAATAATAATCAAACTTTTATACAGTCTTATGATAGCTTAGATGAGCCTCAACGCTCTATTGCTGATAATGTTGTTGAGCAATTTAGGGACATTTCATTTGAGACTAAAGGCTTGGGCCGTACGCACCTTTTAACCCATCGCATCGATACTGGCGATTCTCCTCCTGTTCGGCAAAGATATTATAGGCTTTCCCCTGAGAAGCAGAGAATCCTTGTCGAACAGGTGGATGAAATGTTAAAACTAGATGTGGTGGAGTATTGTGAAAGCGCCTGGCAATCCCCGGTACTCCTCGTTACTAAGAAGAATGGCCAGCCTCGTTTTTGTCTGGATAGCAGGAAGTTGAATTCAGTCACAAAGCGAGATGCCTATAACTTGCCATACATTGCCGAGATTTTGGATAATCTGCGCGACGCCCGTTTTCTAACTAGTCTGGATTTATCCAAAGCCTTCTGGCAAATTCCGATTGCAGAGGAGGACAGGGATAAGACGGCTTTCTACGTCCCAGGTCGAGGAACTCTTAGATTTAAGACCACTGCCTTTGGCTTGACTAACGCTCCCGCTACGCAACAGCGTCTTGTAGATAAGCTTCTAGGTAACGTAGATCATCGTATTTTTGCTTATTTAGATGATATTATTATTGTTAGCAATACTTTTGAGGAGCATGTGTCCCTCCTACTTCACGCTTTAGACAAATTACGTAAAGCAGGCCTTACTGTGAACTTGGAAAAGTGTGAGTTTTTTCGAAGTCAACTTAAGTATTTAGGTTACGTAGTTGATGCGAATGGGCTGCGAACAGATCCAGATAAGGTTGAAGCCATTCTGAACTACCCAACTCCTAGTAATCGCAAAGAGTTAAAGCGCTTTCTAGGCACAGCTACTTGGTATCGTAGGTTCGTTACCAACTTTAGTACAATTGCAGGGCCACTTAACAAATTGACTTCGAATAAAAAGAACACTCCACCCTTCAGGTGGACTGATGAGGCAGAAGCCGCATTTAAAAAACTAAAGGAATGCTTAGTTTCTGCGCCTGTTCTTTCTTGCCCCGATTACAATCTGCCTTTTGAGGTGCATACGGATGCCAGTAACTATGGGATAGGCGGTATGCTCACCCAATCTATAAACGGAAAGGAGCACCCCATAGCTTACATGAGCAAATCATTAACGGCGGCAGAAAAGAACTATAGCATAACGGAGCGAGAGACGCTGGCAGTTCTTGTAGTATTGGAGCATTGGCGATGCTATTTGGAAAATGGGAAAAATTTCACTGTTTACACAGACCATAGTGCATTAAAGTGGTTTCTTTCATTAAATAATCCTACGGGAAGGCTTGCACGTTGGGGTGTGCGTTTGTCTTCATTTAATTTTGATATAAAGCACCGTCGCGGTGTCGACAACGTCATTCCCGATGCGTTGTCTAGAGCTGTTCCTGTTTCTTCTATGGTCACTTCCAACTCATTCGCGACTTCTAGTGATGCTTGGTATACCAACATTTATAATAACTGTGTCATGAAACCTGAAAATTTTCCCAATTACCAAATTAAAGATGGCACTCTCTTCCGCCTTAGTAAGAATAAGTGCTTGCTTACTAGTGAATTTTCTTGGAAGGAAGTCGTTCCATCTGAGTTCAGGGAAAAGGTTATTGCGGATAACCATAACGAACCAACTGCAGGTCATTTGGGCATTTTCAAGACCTATAGGCGCGTTGCACTTAGTTATTACTGGCCGGGTATGCATCGAGATGTAGCAAAATACGTTGGTTCTTGTAGCACTTGTTTACAGTATAAAACTCAAAACCACGCCATTCTTGGTGAAATGGGACGCCCAAAACAATGTTCTCGCCCTTACCAAATGATCTCTGTCGACTTAATGGGACCTCTTCCTGTCACACGGAAACAGAATAGCTATATTCTTGTAGTAACCTGTTGCTTTTCCAAATTTTGTCATATTTTCCCAATAAAAAAAGCTACTTCTCAAATTATTATTAAAATTTTGGAAGATCACATTTTCCTAGTTCACGGTGTTCCCCAAAGTATTTTCCTGGATAATGGTACTCAATTTATTAGCGGCCATACTCAGGATTTGTTTAAGAAATATAAAATACCGAACGTTTTTTTTTCACCAAAGTATACCCCCCAAGTTAATACCGTAGAGCGGTACAATAAAACGATAATTACTTGTATTTCAACTTTCGTGGATGGTGATCATCGAACATGGGACTTATTTATTCCAAAAGTACAATTTGCAATAAATAATTCGGTTAACGAAGCTACCGGTTTTACACCTTCTTTTCTAGTTTTTGGACGAGAAATAGTTTTATGTGGTTCGCATTATACAGATACAGACTTGGGTGATGAGGTTTTGTTTCTTCCTCGCGATGTATATGCGGAGAACCTTGGAGGCCTAAGTTCTATCTTTGACCAAGTCCAAAAATCTTTGTATCACGCCCACGTAAAAAATACGTCATATTATAATTTAAGACGTAAAGCTTTTGAGTTTAATATCGGTGATATCGTATACAAACGTGCTTACGTCCTAAGCGATAAGGATAAGCACTTTAGCAAGAAACTAGCTCCCAAATACATTAAGTGCCGGGTCATTCAAAAGCTGTCGCCACTTGTGTATGTTTTAGAAGATATGTCCGGTAGAAATTTAGGTTCTTGGCATATTAAGGATTTGAAAATTTCTACCTACAAATGAATTCGATATTCGTTACGTTTCCCCTTACACTATTAAACGATTTTAAGACCTGTTACCAAAGTCAGTGACGGATATTAGTCACTAGATTTTTTTTATGTTAAGGGCACGATGCATAATTTTTAATATTGTGTGTTGTATTATATGATAGGTTTTGAGTGATGAGGCATGATTGAAATGAAAGTATGAGTAAAAGGATATTGTAACGAGTTTATAATGCGGATTTTATTCTTAAAATAAAATCCTTATGAGGGACCGGGGGTAATGTAACGGAACGTTACATGAATAATCATGTTTTGTTTAAGAATTCTACAAATTATAAATTGAACAACATACATCTTCTATCACCGTGGTATATTTACAGACTTATATTCTAACTTAAGCATTAATTAAACAAAACAAATTCTTACAACTAAACAAAACTTAATACTAAAGATAAAATTAAAAAAATAAAAAGAAACGTCAAAATGAATGAACAGTTCTTTGTTTGTGAGCGGTTAGGAGCGCGCCGAATGAACCGACCGAACCAAGGAATGATTTCGATTGAGGTGAATGCAGCGGCACGAGCGCGGTGCCGCGTCGAGTGAGCCGGTCGCTTCTAGGCTGATGCGAGCGTGTCACCTTTGACCACTTTCCGTCCTGTCGAGCGTCCTAGCAGACACGGCCGTTTAAATTCAAATTTCTTCGAAACAAGAAAAAGTGTTAAAGTTTTATTAAATATAATTTTTTGTTGTGAATCCCGAATTAGGGTTTTTTCCCCTGAGCGAAAGACGCCAGCAACAACCTCGCGTCCGGCTGCCTGCGTGTCGAGGTCTCCGAACGACGCTCTTCCTCCGGCGTACAACCTTAGGCGTATGTCCGCGCCGTTTTCATCGTCGGACATCATCGTACAACCCGAACTTCGGCCCACTTCCATCTCCGGCCAGTGGTGGATTTCGCCACAACTACAGGGGAGTGCCTATCCCTGCAGAAGTGACTACAGACATTGTATAACCCACGACCCACAAATTTTTGTGTGCCTCCGGCTTGTGTTTTTTTTTTTTTTATATACATTTGTAAAGGTACACATCCGTTTTTTTTTTTAATCACCAACCTAGGTGGGAACAAACGGGTGGAGGTTACACTGGCTTTCTTCACTTGATATGCCTTGACATTCCTATTAGGGTTTGTATCGTGACTACATATTTATAGTCTGTAACATCATTTTAAATATAGATTTTTTTTTATTGCGTCTTTTTATGTTCCTAGCGTTGCTGACGCACTTATTTAGGTATCCTACTTGTACATCACATATTCATTGTAAATCTGTTTTTTTAAAGAGTAACCTCTGGAGTTTCTTGCCGGTTCTTCTCCATAGGAATTACACTTTGGAACCGCGAACCTAGAGTCATTTAGTTTTAAAGTTAAAGTTTCTAAAGCGCCTATTTTAGATTTACAAGAAATAAAAACATTTTGATTTTGAATTGGCAAAATGAAAGGACTGCTTTGAATTCGTCGTTTATAAAATGTAGTCGATCAAAACTGATGCCAAATGCTTGTTATCTAGTGCAGACATGACGCAGAGGAGCAACGAAAAGCCTTTCTAAAAAGTACGACCAGTCTTTGAGTTTTGAGATTTGGCAAGCTGATCCACTGCACAGTTGAAATCAAATGAAACCCAAAAAAATATTAGAACAGATGCGAATTAATTAATTTAAAAACGCAAGTCTGTCACTAATAAAACAGCATACAAATTAATAGGCCTGACTTAAAGTATCGAACATAGAAATTCGTTTTATATAAGGTATTGAATAAAAGGGCTTTTATTAAAAACCACTATAATAAAGAGACCAAGCTGAAAATAGATTTACGCATGCGCAATCGGCAATTCGTCTTCGACAAAGGACGTTTGCTAATCGAAACTTGCGCGCATGTTGCGCGGGTCAAAGGTCATAATGGTACCCGCGCATGTCATGTAGGACGGATGGCTATATTGACCACTTTTCACTTATCACCTTGTTTGAATTTATCTCACAACCTTGGGCGGTTGGATTTATGACCTTTTGTTTTTGTGTTGATAAAGAAAATTGTTTGTAGCGTATGTCCTTTGCAGGTTGATATGATTTGGAAATAAGATGGTGGTGTAGATTACTAATTGGCAATATATTTTGTTATTATTATTAAGAAATCGTCATTGATCCAAATGGTCCCAAGCGTGACAACTGTACACTAGGTGTCGAGTTCAAATCCCGAGTCGGACCAAACGGGTTTTCTTTTTTTTCTGCTGCGAGCTTAGAGTTAGGAAATTGGGGATGTTTATTCCCCCTTGCCTCGCAAAGCATATTAAACCGTTAAGTCATCACGTAAGTCTAAGTATACCCATTGAAAATGGGTTGTGCAATGTGCAGATCAGATGGGTAGCTAATGTATAACCTAGGTTGAGATGAGGATCGGAATAAAAGTTTACTGGGGGTATTTTGTGGACGAATTAAATTTCTTATGTTGAATATGCAAATGTCTGGAACAAGCGTTTGCGAGATCCACAAATGCTTATTCAAAGTCTGGGTGTTACTTGTGCATGTGTTTGTAAAAACCCCCCGAGATCTAAGATAACTTAACAGGTACGTATACCTGGCTTCAAGAGCGTGACCATACATGCAAATAAGCTCTGCATACCTTGTAGTCCCATAAATACACACATCCCTAAATGATATAAATAAAATCATATTATTCTAGTGTTGCCGGTTGCGTCAGGTAGGTAATGTAGTTACAACAAGCTGAAACAGGCAATTTTTTTATTTGTGCAATCTGTCTGAAATATCTGTACTGTAAATAAAGACAAATCAAACCAGTCCAAACACAATGAGATTGTTTTGATCATTGCAGAGATCCTGTGGCCACCTTCTGGCTCCATCATCAGTCCAAAGCAAAATGCTATGAGGAAGTTTGAGTGAAGTAATATGACGGAAAGATCGAGAAAGAAGGGTCATCGGTAGCGAAGTGAAAAATAAATATCAATCAATGACTTTAAATAATGATACGGGGCATTTATTGAAATCTTTCTTTTATAACTTTCTTTCTTTCTTTTCTTTTTCTTTTTTTTTTATAAAGATTATTAGTAATATGGGTCGCACATTACTATAGTAATCTCGTTAACCCCTCGTGCTAAGCTAATATGCTTGTGTTACGAGTGGGTTCACGTCGGTAGTGTAATGGGTGGGATTCGAACCCGCAACCACACGATCGCAAGTTCGAGCCATTAAGCTACCGCCGCTTCAAAGCATAAATAAAGAACATACATACATACTTTGACCTAGATATGTTCTAGTGTGTGACGTCGTATTGTATTACGATGATCTATTTTTTTATTATAACTAGGCACGGTAATTTTTATATGCACTTTTTAATAGCTCCATCCATAAAACTGGTCGCTAATTGTACAAAAATAACCTAGTTTGGTATCAAATTAAAGGGCTTGATGTGACTAAGCTAAATACATTTACATAACGTTGTCACAATAATCCTGCAAACGCGCGCTTAGCAATATAATTATCTGAGACAAACCCTGCTGAATGACCGCAGACGACTCGGTGCGGGCAGAGCGGGAGCGCGGCGATCGTGGTACAGATTCACAGTAAAAAAAAGTTTAAAAACATTGCTTGCGATATTTTGTTGACAGTATGACATTGTAATTTTTTTTGAGTAGATTATAAAAAAAAATAATCTGTAAATGTAATTTTAATAAAATGTAATAAATACAATTAAATAAAATGTTTTGTTATGTACTAATACAAATCATGAAAAAACTAAAACCTAAAAAAAATAAAAAAGGTAAACTTAATATGTTGTAATATGTTAATATGTTAATATATGTATATCTTAGATATACGAAAGAACATAGATATTATTATTGCTTTTTTTATTTATGTGTGCGTCCCTACACATAAATATAGTATATTCTTACCTTTCAAATTATTTTGATGAAATCTTCATTCATTGACTTATCGTATGTTGAATGTAAGTATACAAAAAATCTTGAAAATTAAGGTAAAATACTCGTGTTTGATATCAAATTAAAGGGCTTGATCTGAACAAGATAAATATATCTATGTCTTATTAACAATATGAAGGTAAGTATGCGCGCTTGCCTCGTCTGATCATGAAGATCGTCATTTTGTTTGGGATTTATGGGAATTGGATTTCACACATACATCCTTTATTTAGTTTTATTGTGTTTCGTTGATCTATTTTTTTTATTAACCACACCAGGTAAAAAAAAGGTGAATATCAATTTCATTCAAATAATCATTTTTATTATCCTACACTTTCATCACAAGTAGTAGTGTTCACACAAGTAGCTAAATAAATACTGACTAATCATACAGGATTAATTTTTATGGCGTGCGTATATTTGCGCTATTTTCCATTATAACTAGGCACCAGATAAAAAAAGGTAGAACTTAAGTTAAGTCAAATAATTATTTTTATTTTCCCACTTTTGTTAAAAGTTAACGATCCATAAATATGGTCGAAAATTGTGCTAAAATAACCTTGTTTGGTATCAAATTAAAGGGCTTGATGTGACTAAGCTGAATTCATTTACATAGCGTAGTGACAATGATCCTGCTAATGCGCGCTTAGCAAAATATCAGAGACAAAGATTGTTGAATGAACGCTGTGGGTGTGGGCGGTGCGGATAGCGCGGTCAGCGCGGGGCATGGTGCATGACATGTCACATTGTCACAGCAAAAAAATTGCTTTAAATTTTTTGTTTTTTTTTTACCAATTTACCTATGTCGACAATGTTTATTGTAAATTATATTAAAATGTCTCTATTTTGTTAAGTGACTGTCTGTTATAGAAGAGTCTATAATATAAAACTCATTCAAAATTGGAATTAAAAGGTTTGATATTATAAATAGTTAAATACATTTTATATCTTACACAAATATGACGGGAGGTATGCGTGCTGAGCTATTAACTCAGATAAAGTAGTCAATTATTCAATTTAAGTTATGTTTTAGCCATGCTTTGCTGTAGCTATCCGAGGAAACCCTGTAATAAAGTGGCTTTTTGTTTTCTACTCTTAATTCTTTTTTTTAATTTTGTGTATTTGTCGGTGTTCTTAATAATAATGAAAAAAATAAGATATATGCTTCGTCCGTACAAATAACTACAAATAACAATATTAAGATTAAGAATATCAAAATATACTAAGTATTATTTGTATTTATGTCTACGGATGGACGAACAGATCATAAAATACCCCCCAAAAATAAAAATTAAATACTTCCTTTAAAATGATAATGATTACTATTCTAGGTTAGCTTTTGAATTTGTGAAATGTGTACAAAGCTTTAATGTTGAATGTATACAAAAAAACTTAAATATTAAGATAAAATACTCGTGTTTAGTATCAAATGAAAGATCTTGATCTGAAAAAGATAAATACATCTATATCTTATACTAAATATTATGGTATACATGCGCGCTCGGTTTTTTTATCAATGCGTCGCGGCCATGACGTCTGAGCTAAAGATCGTCATTTTGGTTGGATTTTATTATTGTAGGAATATCATACATACTTACATCCCTTAATATCTTGTATAGTGTTCCTTTGAACTATTTTTTTTATAACTAGGCACCAGGTAAGATGAGGGTGACACTCAATTTAAAACCCTGCTTTGTTTAAAAGTAAATCATCCATGAAACTGATCGAAAATTGTGCGAATTTATTCTTGTTTGGTATCAAACTAATGGGCTTGATGTGACTAAGCTGAATACATTCATATAGCGTTGTGAAAATAATTCTGCAAATGCGCGCTCAGCAAAATATCCGTGACTTAGCTTGCGAAATTGCGATCATTTCGCAAGCTAGTCGGTAGTCGGTACGGGCTGTGCGACGAGTGCCGAGCGCAGCTCTCATCAACTCTCATGCCACACAAACATTGGTATCCATTTTTTGATTTCTAATCAAATCGACAATGTCACGTTGTTAATTTTTTTAAGTGTATAATAATCAAACATACTTAACTTATTGTTATGTGACTGTCTATAACACTCATTAAAAATACCTTTAAAAATATTTTTATAACATCTTCATTATATGACTTAGGCCAAGTTTTTTTATCCCTAGTTAACTCAACCAATGATTAAAATTAAATATGCTAAGTTATGCTAATGGTTTCAAATTTCAGTAAAATGCGTTTTGTTTGTCAATGAAGTAACTATTTAGTAATCTGTGGTCAATCTAAGAAATTTTTACTTATTTAATCATTTGTTAGAAAATAGAATAAAAATTATTGAATGAACATGTTCTACCGAATTTTGAAACCAGTAGTTAGGGTTTTTAACCATTGGTTGAGTTATCTAGGGATAAAAAACTGGGCCTTATAATTGTTAGTTATCGTAGATTTTGATTGTAAGTATACAAAATATCTTGAAAATTAAGGTAAAGTACTCGTGTTTGGTATCCAATTAAAGGGCTTGGTATGAATAAGTTAAATATATCTATATCTTGTAAAGAATATGAAGGTAAGTATGCGCGCTCGACTGTTAACAACGCGAGACGGCTTTGACGTCTGATCAGAAGATCGTCAATTTGTTTGGGGTTTATGGGAAATATCATAGATCCATTATTCAGTTTTCTTGTGTTACGTAGAACTATTATTTTATTACAACTAGGCATCAGGTAAGATAAAAGTGAAATTGAATTTAATCCAAATAATTATTCTTTTTATCCTAATTTTTTTTGTTTTAATTAATTTTCATATATAACTTGAGAGAAATGGTTTTAAAATACCCTTGTTTAGTATCAAATGAAAGGGCTTTGTTCGCAACGACCTACAAAGTGCCCTTGCAGTGAATAGATAGACACTGTTATATTAATAAAGACTATAGATTAAATTCTGATTAAATTCATGAGTGATGCCAGTGAAACAATAGAAAACGTTCGTGACAGCCTACAATGGGCCCATATACTGAATGAACAGTGTTAAAATAGATTGTAAGTTTAGTATTCACAATATAGGCCTTAAATTTACGTCAGGGAGGGAGCCATACAAAGTGCCTGTTCAAAAGATAGAGTCGCCATCTACGACTTGTCCCCAACACTAAATTGCAAAGACGTTTGTCAATAGATGTCACTGTCACACCTAATATAAAATTCTTTCTGGCACAGTCGGGTGAAAAAAGGGATTCTTCTTCTTCTTCTTCTTCTTCTTCTTCCTGCCTTTATCCCATTTATATGGGATCGGCGCAAATCGTATTTTCCTTCCATTCATCTCTATTACTCGTCATTGCGGCATCCACTCCTTTCTTTCTCATATCATCTTTCACACAATCCATCATCTCCTTTTCGATCTCCCTCTGCTTGAATAACCATCCAAAGTCATACTCATAACTTTTTTAAAATAGGAATTATTTACTTATGATATTGTAAATACTTTTAAGACGCTTAGTAACAAAAAAACCGAAGACTTTTGGGGTATATCTGTAAAACTAGTAAGTAACATTATTAACGTTGTTGCACCCTCCCTAGCTATCATTTTTAATAAGTGCGTGAATTTAGGTATCTTTCCAGATCTCATGAAATATAGTAAAGTTATACCATTATTTAAATCAGGTGATAAAAGTGAAATTTGTAATTTTAGACCTATATCGATCCTTCCCGCATTTAGTAAAATTTTTGAAAAACTGATATTGAAGCAACTTCTAAGTCATTTTAATTTAAACAAACTTTTACATAGCGAGCAATACGGTTTTACCAAAGGACGTTCAACTACAGACGCTGGTGTAGCTTTGCTTAGGCATGTTTATAGCGCCTGGGAGGACTCGCAGAACGCCATTGGGGTGTTTTGTGATCTTTCTAAGGCATTTGATTGCGTCCATCATGACACACTTATTCGCAAACTCCGTCATTATGGAATTAAAAGTATAGCACTAGATTTAATTAGTTCGTATTTAAGTGATAGACAACAATGTGTCCATGTTAACGGCGATAAGTCCACTGCTCTGCCTGTTAAGCTGGGTGTGCCCCAGGGGTCAATACTGGGTCCTTTTTTGTTCCTAGTCTATATCAACGACCTACCGTTTTTTTTAAAAGGTATATGTGAGGTAGTGTTGTTTGCAGACGACACTTCGTTAATTTTCAAGGTGAATAGGAATAGGAATGATTTCAATGAAATAAATAATGCACTCACCAAGGTAACGCATTGGTTTTCATCTAATAATTTAGTTTTGAATGCAAAAAAGACCAAATGCGTTAAATTTGCTATGCCAAACGTTAAAAATCTTGGTCCTAATATCATAATCAATAATGAAGTGTTAGATAGTGTAAACTCGACAAAGTTCCTGGGCATCACGATTGATAGTAAGCTTACATGGTCGGCACATGTCGCGTGCCTCGCGAGTAGGCTCAGCTCTGCTGCTTACGCCGTTAGGAAAGTTAGGCAGATCACTGATGTGGACACGGCTCGTCTTGTTTACTTTAGCTACTTCCACAGCATTATGTCCTATGGCATACTGTTGTGGGGTAAGGCGGCAGATATAGAAACCATTTTCATCTTACAAAAACGAGCTGTTAGATCCATATACCGGCTAGATTCTCGAGCTTCTCTTAGGGAGCGGTTTAAGGAGATAGGTATCCTTACTGTAGCGTCACAGTTTATTTTTGCGAACATATTATTTATACGTCAAAATATTCACTTGTACACCAAGAATAAGGATATACATAATATAAACACGCGAAATAGACATAAGTTATGCGTGACTTCACACAGGCTGCATAGGGTACACAACTCATTTGTGGGGCTTGGTATTCGGCTTTACAATAAACTTCCTGTTAGTTTACTAGAGTTGCCCTTTAACTCATTTAAATCCACAATTAAAAGTAAGCTGTGTGAAAAGGCCTATTATACAATTAACGACTATTTAAACGATAAACATAGTTGGCATTCGCGATAGACACAAGACGGTTCCATGTGGAATGTTAATTTGTATTAATTGTATTAATTATGTTTTGCTTTATAACCATGTTTTTATTTTATTTGATAGGCATACACTTTGTATGTAACAACGTTTGTTACCTTTTTTTGTTTTATATTTAATACGATTATGCGTATCTATATATAATTTATATCCAAATTATTACTTTTTCCTTTTACATCTTGGAATGTATAATTATATTAATTATAAAATTTAATTTCGTAAACATGTAATGGGATTGTGCACTTAATCAGTGTTTGAGGTTTCTCATTCAGCGTCATATACTTATTTTTTTTTTTTTCTTAACTACCGGCAACAGTTTCGTCATGCTCCCTTAGTCGTCACTGCCTGTGGTGGCGTCTTGGGTCGGGTCACCTCCTTCTCTCAAATATGGCGAGGGAGGTGATGGCTGACCCTTGCGTCATACTCGTGAACGGGTGCTGCTTGCGGTGACTGGTCGTTCTGTTGACCTTGGTTTCTGTAGTTTACTTTACCTAAATTTTTTATTTCAGAGAGATACTTATCAACCTCAAGCAGTTGATTACTTGGCATGTTCCCTAAATTATTTATATTTTTTATATTGTAAAGACAGCGTGCTGCTGGGGAGTTTGTTGCGCCGTTTCTTCTCCCCGGCTAGAGCACTTAGGAAGCGGTGGGGTGGGCGAATCAGGGTGCTGTCTGTGTTGATGACATTCAAAAAGTGCTACATGGTAGCCTAATTTGAATAAATGATTTTGAATTTTGAATTTTACCATAAAAAAATCTTTGATGTCAGGAAAACAAAAGGTATGGAATGATAGTTATTATACCGGCTCATAAATTTCCAGTGCCCGAAGTAGGCCTCACCCCTTTTAGAGAAGGAACCATCGCGCTTGTTCACTTGGGCCCGTCTTACGGTTTGGCGATTTTAGAACCCATTTTTTGATTCCCGTGTCCCTCAGGTGTGTTCCATAAGACGATGGTGTCTTAAAATGTAACTAGAATTCTACGTGACGACAACTATGGTATAGACTAAATTTTAATACATAACGCAAGATTTTTGTTTTGTTTCCCATTCTTTTATTGACTTCTAACTTTTGCTCGCGGTTCCGTGATTTTAGCTTAATTCTAATTTCTAGCTTATAGCCAGTAGCCTCAATAAGTGGGTTATTTAACAGTGAAATATTTTTTCAAATCGGACCGGTTCCTGAGATTTGTGCGTTCAAACAAAAAAACCAACTCTTCAGCTATTTATAGTATAGATTGGTGGTAAGATAAAGATACATTTATTTGGTATTCAATTACCTTTAACAAAACATAATTCTAACAATGCCTTCGGTTGCCTATCTTTAGAACTGATGATACCACTGTTAACAAAGATAACTATCACCTGGCAATTAAATAACACGATGATACAACAACGAGTAATACAACTTAGTAACAAGAATTATAGATATCTCATTCGATTTCTGATATTTATTCCATTCCTTTAATATTTCTCTGCTAAGAACACATTACACATACATACGTTATCTTAACAATCGCTGCACGATCAGTCCATTTTAACTTATGCTTATATTATACATGATTTATTTCATTTAAAAGGAGAGCAGGTATTCAACGAGGTAATCAGGTGCATAAAACTGATCAACTTTTCCCGAGGAACATAGGACGAAATCTTAAAATTGATTGATGAAATTTTCATCATAAATGACAGGTCACGTGACTCATGTTTGTATGAAAAGTTGATTTTCAATTTTAAGATTTCGACCCAAGTTCCTTAGGAAAAGTCATTCAGTTGTATTCACCTGATTACATTGTTGAATAAACGCACTCCATAAAAAATAATCCTGTATATTACGAGGTGATTTCGTAGAACTAGTTACTAGACCTACCTATGCAGTACAGGAAACGTATTTTGGATAAATTTACGATGAGGCTATGTGCGAGACCTTAGTAACGTGTGCTTTTATCTAAATAAGTAAATTGCTTTGAGCTACTTGCGTTACGCAAGTTATTTGGTTGTTTTTGCACCCAACTTTGACGTCCTGCCGGCGCGCGGCGGTTGCACGCGTCACTTTTTACGATGATTTCTCTGATAATATTGACGAACATTGTGTAATAAATATTTGAATACTTTAGGAATTCTTCTAGTTAGGTACTAATAAGGATTTTTTTATCCTATTTTTTAGTTTTACTTTTGTTAGTTTAGTATTAGGTGTGTGATTTTTCACAGCATCTATGGACTGTAGATCTAAACGTATGGTTTGAATTTCAATTCGATACCTCCACGCGTTCCCGAAATAAAGGATCTTGACAGACAGACGGACGATGAAAGGTGAGGGAAAAAGGGAACCCTTAAAGGATCACCTTTAAGTGTAACTTTTTTTCCCATATGAGGTACGAAATCAAAAATAATCTATTTAGTGCAAATCTGCATCTAGAATTTTGGATGTGACATCATGTGTACTTCATTCGCGACAGTACAGGACCTAGCACCTAGCACATACGAAAAACAACAAATATACCCAGAAGTATATTATATCTTTTCAAAATAGGTTTAAACATTCTACGCTTCACCATAAAGGCGAACTGTTATGATCGTTATGATTTACTCATAGTCCGGAATACTGGGCAGTGAAAGGGACGGATGAAAGACGATTACATGCAAATAAAATGAGAATCCTTAGGAGTCTGAATTGAAACTGTTAGACGAAGTAAGCAATGAGTATATTAGAGGAAGTTAGGCAGTAGCACTAGAGCAGTGATAGAAAAGTTTAAAGGTCTATCAAATTCTGACAACCAGTCTTACTATGGGATACTGTATTACCCAGTAAAATAGGTTGTGGAGTTCAGATAGGCAGTCGCTCCATGTAAAATAAAGTATTCAGCTAAATCTGGAAAGACTGCAAGCCGACCCCTAGATGGCTTGGGAAAAGGCTAGGCAGAAGTCTATCATGATATGGGCAGGCAATGCGAAGAGGGATGAAAGACATATTACAAAAAAGATGAAAGAGGATGGACATACTGGGAGAGAAAGACTGAAAAAGAGATGGATGGACTGTGTGAAAGATGATAGTGAGGAAAAACAAGTGACTACTGAAATGACGTATAGTGAAGATAAATGGAAGAAAACGCACATTGCGCCCCCTAATAATTATTGTTCTGAACAGCGCAGGTAGAAGTAAGAAGAAAAAAAAGTATTCGATTCTAAAAATGTCTAAACTTACGCTAATGTTGATACAAAATATAGTTTCAGGATTATTTGTTGGTTTGTTTACCATAGAAATCTATAAGGAATACCATGGCCCTTGCTATCATTTTGTGACCCAAGTTGTACCTGCATTGTATTTTGGAGTTATACCTAATATTGAGACAACTAGGTCAATGTCAATGACTATAAAAAAAAAAACAAATATTTCATACTTGATATTATGTAACGCTTGAGTCAAAAAGGGAATAAGTGTGTATTGAGTTTATTGGACGAATTCACGTTTGATAAGCTACGGGAAAAAATGGTAGACAAGTATCACTTGCACTGAATAAACTGCTTTAAAAACGTTGTAAAATTACACATTCCTTTCGGTTTTAGATAAATAAATTTTATCGTATTATGAAATAATGAGTAACCCAAAGCAAGCTTGTATCTGATAAACATGTTTACGCAAACAAAGGAGAACGAACACGAACAACGCCCTTCTTTGACATCACAGCAATGAACAATGTTGTTTTTGTATCAACAACGGTTCAATAAAGTTTAAAATAAATAATAATAGGCCAAACAATGTGGCGTGCGAGATGTAGTATAGTAATTTCGGTTTTATCTTGCGTGTTGTTTAAAAGATTCAAGTTCAATCATTGATAAGATCTATAACTTTCCGATGGTATTTTTTACAAATTTGCGCGGTTCCTGAGCTGAGTGCGCACGGCGCTGGACCGGCCGCGAGGTGGCGCGTGTGGTTGATTAGGAACGAATGCAAACTCCGACGTATTTATTAAGCAGAGCAGACGGTGACGTTCGTTCATTGGCCGCTAACGAAGATAAGTGTTCACTGTTCGCCTCGCTCGCGCTTAGTTCAGAATCGTATCGCAGCTAACTGTCCCCACGACTCAGTCAGTAGTGGTCCAACCGCTCGAAAAAACAGACAGGAACTGCTATACCTTTATCGTAAGTATAATTTTAACTTGTATAAAACGTAAGCGATGCAAACAATAATTGTGTTCATAGTTACTTCTAAAGGTTACTGAATATATACATATGAGTGTGTTCGCTGTTCTACCTTCTCAACTTAAAGTAATTTTGATTGATTTAAATAATTTATTAGCACGCGGATTTTGGTCTGCTGTTGAGTCCCAATATGTACTTCAAAGTCATTGGTTTAGCTTCCAACTTTTGTATTGTCAGCAAAGTTTAAAACCCGACGAAAAATTAAGTAAACATTTGCAACAACCGGTTTCATTCCCTTCCTTTTTTTGTTTCGTACACCCTTTTAAAATATTCATGTACGGTGTGTTACTAACTTATAATGTCATGGCACCGTCTATAATTTATCGTTTAATTCGAGTCTAATTCGATTCTTATTCATTTTCCCTAGCTACAAGATGGTTTTGGAAATCAAGTCTGTCCTAGTTGTGGATGGCGTTGGTGCGAATTGCACGGAGATCCTCAATTCTCACGGTATAAGTGTCATCAACAAAGCGAAAATCTCCAAAGATGAACTTCTCCAAGAAATTCCGGTAAGCGATACCCAATATAACAATCGATGACATTTGTGTCTCTTAGCATTTTATCAATCTAGATACTTACTTTTATCTTTACTTTTCATAAGACTCGGACGTTACACTTTGTATACGATAAGACAGATAATATTAAGCAATGGTCCAATATTTGACAATGATTATTATTAAATCAATCAAGAGCGTTTTAAATGTGTCGGGATAAAAATTTCCGAAGTTTCCATAGTCACAAATGCCGGCGCCGGCGCAATGATAAATACAATAGGACAACCGTTATATTGAGTCAATTGAGGAATTGCAAAATTGAACATTCACGCATTCTCATCGCACGTGCACTTACATAATATGAATGTACATGTACATGCCTACTTTAATGAAAATTACACACAATAAGCATTCAGCATATAACTGTTGCCAATTATCTAGTTGAATTCAGAAATATTATGATCGCTTAGCCAAGTTTATAAATTATTTTATAAATCCCATGTTGGCAGGTTTTCCTAAGCATAAGTGGGCTGGCTTAAACGTGTTTTGAGTTAATATCATCTTTAATTTAAACAGAAATACGACGCCCTTGTCGTTCGTTCAGCATCGCAAGTCACTAAGGAGGTTTTGGAAGCTGGCAAAAATTTAAAAGTCGTTGGCCGAGCAGGTGCTGGAGTCGACAATATCGATGTGCTCACTGCTGGCCAGCGAGGAGTTGGAGTCATCAAGTAAGTTAGCCAACGGCCGGTTTCTGAATTCAGAATTCCAATTTGTCAATCTCTCAAACTGCACTTAGGCTTCGTGATTCGTTACACGATAGGTTGATCACAGTTTGAAATACGTTCATAAACAGACAACAATTGATTGCTTAAACGTAAACATATTTTATTAGCCCGATTGGCAATCTCAATTGTTTTGCGATGATCATCTTTGATATTATTGCTTTAAGTATATTTTGCGTATTGAAGCCTGCTTAACTCATCGTTTGTGTTTTGTTCTTGCTGCTGTAGTGCCCCCGGTGCTAATGCCCTGAGCGCCTGCGAGCTGACGTGCAGTTTGATCTTGAATCTATCGAGGCATGTGGTGCCGGCTGCCACTGCCCTCCGCGCTGGACGTTGGGACCGCGCCCTCTACACTGGCACAGAACTTAATGGCAAGACGCTGGCCATCCTCGGCCTGGGCAGAGTCGGCAGAGAAGTAGCCATCCGCATGCACATGTTTGGGATGAAGGTAAACTTTTAATTCTCTAAAGCCCATCTCAGTTTCTCTAGCTGCCGCGAAATCGTCTGCAACGAACGCACTTTGAAGTTGACTTCTATGGTGTGTTTAGCCGTCAGTGTGATATTTTTGTAGAAAATAATGTCACTCTGACGGCAAATTACCAAATAGAAACAAACGTCGAGCTGTTGTCGTCATCACATCCTGTAGAAGGACAAAATGGACAAAGGTTTGAAAAAAGATATAAAGTGAAATAATTTTTACATATATTATGTACATACATTTTACAATTTATATTCAACATTCATTTGCGCTAACTTTTTCGTATTTTCTGCTGTTTCACAACTGCTATAATTGCTACATTTGTATATGTAGATAGATAGGCCCATAAGGTTTGTTCTCTCAATGCGAAAAACGACATTGTTTTATTCTGATTACTTAGAAACGCTAAGTTATGCCTTTAAGCGGATTTTTTTCTAATTAGCAATCTTAATTGAACACTAAGCTTTTTCTGATGAAACAATTACGATATATTTGTTTCCGTTTAACCTGTAGATAAGACGTGACTTATTTATTTCCAACCCACGCAATAATGTTACGTTACGCGAATTGTCTTGTTATCACCATTGCGTTTCATATTGTATAAATATTGCATTGGCGAAATAATGTTTTGTTTTTCGATTATTTTTAACTTTTGTTGACGTTTCCTTAGATTATTGGGTACGATCCGTTTGTCACCCCTGAGCAGTGCTTCAGTTTCAACGCCTCCAAATTGGAGTTGGAAGAAATCTGGCCCCTCGCTGATTACATCACTCTGCACACGCCCCTAATTGAGTCCACTAAAAGTAAGCAGATCAACTACTTATCAACTATCTTGTTTTATAAATACATATTCGTCTTCATGAAGGCTTGATTCGATACTACATATAGCACCTAATATTAAATTCTTATTCATGGGAAGTCCCTGATATTGAAAACAGGCTGACGAAATCATGATGACATTGACTTCTTTTATACTTACATACATTTTTTATATGGTTATAATCTTATGTTGGAACATTACCGTTTGTTTGATTTCACAGTGTATTTAGATTTACTGACAAATTAATTATTATCAAGTAGGTAAATTGTTAAGAACAAGTGCCGAACGATAATTACCTATTCTATTGTAATCAGTTTGAATATTTATTTACACAATCGTGTACTGTAAATTAAGGTGTTGCAGAGGTCACTATTATACTCACGTATGATTAGTCTGATGTTGAAGTGTATCCGAGATCCGTTTTTAGGACTGATGACGATGTCAAACCTGGAATTTGGAAAGCTTTTTATCAACAATTTATCATCTATACGCTAAAGGATAGATGACAAATTGTAGACCACATTGTGGAAACACAATTATGATATAATAAAAAAAATATTTTTTTAAGAGTTTTGTTCAATTTTGTAAGACGTTATTTAATAAAATATTATAAAGAGGAACGATTTGTATTTTTGTGTGTATGTTTGTAGGTGAATAAACTCAAAAACTACTGTGCCGTTTTCATAATTTCTTGCACCATTAGAAAACTTACTGCGTAACATAGGCAAAAAAATTTGGTACCGCGGGCGGAGTCGCGGAGAACAGCTAGTTACATATATGTTTTAATAATAGTTTTAACTTTATTTCACAGATTTCATCAACGCCAATGTTATTAAGAAATGTAAGAAGGGGGTCAAGATAGTGAATGTAGGACGCGGAGGTCTAATTCAGGAACGCGACCTCCTTGATGCGTTGAACTCCGGACAGGTACGATTACTACAAAACACATACTAAAAGTATTCTAGTTAGTACAACTTGGCACTATTCGGTTATGTAGAACTATCAACTCGAGAACTAAAAGAAGTATTGCAAGTGCTAAAGAGAATAAACTCTATGCATAACTCATACTACTCAATCTTGACTATGTCGAGGGTATAAGTATCTAGTTCCCAGAAACTGAAAGTGCCCACAATAAAAAACATCAGTACTTAATAAAATAAAATAACGGGAAAAAAATAGTATGAACTGAAAACATCACCTACATACACTTGTCTTTTTGGGCGGCAGTCCGTGTAATAATATTTATGTTTTCATAAAATATGTACGTAAAAACTTTTAAATTTCAGGTTGGTGGTGCTGCTTTAGACGTGTTCGAACAAGAGCCACCCACAGATCCCTTGACCCTGGAGATCATTCAACACAAGGCTGTAATTGCCACGCCTCACCTAGGTAACGTATAGCCACTATGCCCTAGACCGTCATCATCATTTTAGTCCAGAAATGTCCAGAATTATCATAGCTGAGAATAGGCTTCCATATTTTTTCTAAAATTTTCGGCTGTTACCTCGTTCTTCACCCATGTGTGAACTATTTAATTTACTAAGTCATCAACCTGACGTGCTCTCGGTCGCCCGTCGTTAATTTTATCTAGACTGATATGTCCCACTGCATGGCAAAGGCTTTTCTGATCTTCTTCCAACTAGCTCTGTCCAGGACTGTGGTGAAACAATTTTTATAAAAGGAGTCCAGCTGACCCCGTCTTCTCCGTATAAGCCAACCGCGTTGTCTCTCGTCCGTCGTTTAGAACATGCTAAATGTTAAGCGTGATTAGTAAAAATATCATGCATTGTCAGTCAGTTTAACAAATGCACGGCGTTACATTTGGTTACTTTGTTTACTTATGCATAGTTCTTGTCGACTGACGTTAAAGTTTATATAACGTGTAATCAATTTTAATCTCCGGCGATAAAAGTTTTTATAAATTTAACCGTGCCAGTGGAACAACTAATTCTTCCAAATAGATGGGCCAATTTTCATGCGGCTTCCTTGCTGTAATGGTATCGTAATCAGGGTAGTTATTAGATAGGTTTATGAGCTTTAATTATTGAGGACTGTTTGGTCGGACGTTTAAATAAATTTGCTTTTGTCTATAATTTATCTGTTTTGCAAAATCTCAGAATTCACGGATATAACTCAAGTTTTTTCATCATTATTCATGCAATGATGTATGTTTTCAGGTGCTTCTACAAAGGAGGCTCAAGTTCGCGTTGGCCAGGAGATCGCGGAACAGATAGTTAACCTGGTCAAGCCTGGCACATACAACACCCCTCTCGCGGAGGTCACCCGAGTTCTCAACAAGAAGACGTGTTAAAAAATTAAAGTCACCTTCATTCATTTTAGTTTCTACCTATCATAGAATAATAATATTTTTATATTCCACTCAGAACATCACTTTGTTTAAGCTACTAGATTTATTTTGTATTGCACACTAAGGTATAAGTTTTTTCTATGCACTTATTTGTTATTATTAAGCTTGTATTAAATAAAGTGGCATTTAATATCCATCAATCTATAGTAACTTCTTGAAGATTATGACCGAGATAAATAAACAATACTTGGTCATAATTTTTTGATTCTAAGGCTTTTAGTTTCACAGACCAGCCCCCCTACCCAACTGATATTTCTACAAGCCTTAACTATTATACAAGAAATCGCTTAATTGACATTAAATGTATGGAAGTGAATGACTTATCGATAACAAATGTAATTTCCATACATTTAATGTCATTTAAGCAATTTCTATCATCGTTAACGTTTGTAGTAATTGTAGTCACTAATGTTACGTTTAATGTCACTTGGCTAGGGGGGCAGTTCCCCTAGCCAAGTAATATTTCTACAAGTGTTAAAATTGATCGAAACGCTCCAATGTCCATACATTGGAGCGTTTCGATCAATGTTAGCACTTGTAGTGTCAAGTCTAAGTCACGTGACTTGTCGAAACGAAATGTCTTCTAAGCAATCTATCATCGCTAACGATTGTAGACATGTCACTTGGCTAGGGGGGCTGCTATGCTTGTGCACAAGGATGTTTAAGTATTTGGGCTTACTAATGTACTTACTACAGTCCATTGAGATAAGACTCCCTACAAGATAGATGTAGAATATTTAATCAAAAGCATTTTAAGCATTACCTGCTCCCAAGTGCCATCGCAATGAGACTGAATCGATTACTGTCATGTGAAATCCATTAGGAAACTGTAGATTCCCTTCATGCCTTACGTATATTAAGATTCTTAATAATTATGCTATGTTTAATACAGTTTATCGGAATGCTTATTGATATATTATGCTAAAAATAAAAGAATAAAAATCTAAATTTTAAAATTATTTTATTTAAAAATTACTTACACGTATAATTTACAAAAGTATAAAAAATATTCTAATCCATCTAATATGATGAATTTGGAAACAGAACTGATCTTTCTAGCGTGAGGTGGCCGCCAGTGGTCCTGGTCTAGAAAACAGTCTAAAATTGACAAAGGTCAGAAGATTGTAGTCAAGATAATTTTCCTAATGAAACCATCCAAATTGTTTTACAATATCACTGTGTCCCGCCAAAATGTGATCAAGGTTGTTTCTAGGCCAAGTCGCTGCGGATCTATTTCAAATTCTTTTTATTACATATTATTTAAAGGAAGGGGCTTAAGGAGTGGGAAGGTGGTGAGTGGAGGTTTTAGTTGCCGCCTCGCCTAAACGTCCTGCCGGATCGGGAGGGGGGCGCGACGTCACTCTGTGCCTGCTCCTCTTCTGGTTCTTGGACTGACCTTGTCGCGGCTGGAACAGTTATACGTACTATATAACTATACTTTTATATCCATAACAAATATTTCTATTTGACGGGGCAATTGTCTACGTTAAAATAATGTATGCCAAAATTTCAAAAATGATTCGAGTCGAACAGAACTTTAAATTCGCCGGGACGGGAACTTGAACTTGGGGATGCATCAAACCCGCGGTCCCTATTTTTTCCCTAAGAAATATAGCCTAAGAAGAGCAGATTAATTTTTGAATTTGTTCTTTGCAAACGTACTATTAAAGAAATCTTTCCTCTGTGTTATATTAGTATAGATAGCACACAATTTATGTGGATCGGATGCATTTTATTTCGAAAATTGCACTTTTTAACTTGAAAGATATGCTTTATCGTAATTACTCATTCTTAAGAATTAGGAGAAGCCTATGTCCAGCTGTGGACCGCGATAGGCAGAGTTGAATGAATGTTGCGTTCGAGGCATGATCCAGCTTCTCCCTTGGATCAGTTGTTTGCCATCAATATAGTCTGACCTAATTAAAACCGACGTAATTCAATAACACTCTACAATCAACATTGAAAGTACTCGTACTAATGGTTCAAAACCAAGGTCATTAAACACGACCAAGTTGAATTAACCTTTACGAGGTTAAAAGTACTTATATTGTCTTCCGGGTGGTTTTTTACTTAAACCGAAGTTAGGACAGATTGTTTTATACTATAGGCATTGTTACCAATTTTTTGTACTTACGTCTGCCGAATCTTCCTCTGCTAGGCTTAGGCTGCGCTGGTGCTTCATCATTTGCTACCTCCCGGGTCACAGGAGAATTGTTGAAACGTTTTTTGCTCTTAGTATCTGTGATTAGAAAACTCGGTCATCACTCATCACTTACGACGGATAGCTTTCTCTTGTACGCTTAACGGCCGAAATCAATATTCTATCTATCAATCAATTTGGCTACTAAAGATATCTATTTGACATAAGCTCCATACAAAATATGTCAAAATTCTATCTCCAGTAGCCAAATTCATCGATAGATAGAATATTGATTTTGGCCGTAAGACAACAATAAAGCGGCTATAGGCGGACATAAATCTTATTTTAAATAAAACTCCAAAAAAATACTGGTGCAGAAATTGTATAGAAAAAGGTGCCATAGAAAATATGTGTTTTTTATGAGCTTATCATATCAGCCACAAGACGTCCATTCCTGAGCACAGGCCTCCCCAGTGATTTCCAGATAGTCCACTCGGAAGCGACTTGAATCCAGCGGCTCCCTGTGCTTATCACTCAGTGTTCTTATAGTAAAAATCGAGCTTTATCGTTAAAAATTTATATAATTTGGAAAATGCTACTAACTGTAAGAGATTTTGGTGGGGTCAAGAGAGTCCTGCGCTGGCGACGATGTCGTTGTTGTTGGACCATTCAATTTAGCTGCAAACACAAAGTGGGGTTAACTTTGAACCTATAAAGAGCCCATGTTCATATACCTACCAAGTTTATGTTCCGATGTTAATACTTTTCATAAAAGAAAGTCACATTAAATGAGGTGGACTGTCTGAATGATCTAAAAGAACTTTGCTCTGCTCTTCTGCAGTGCAAAATTACAGGCAGCTATAACGACGTATAGAGTAAGCATTCGTTCATCATTCTTCAAAGTTTCAAAGGTTAATGATCACCTTCGGCAGCCTGCGCCCTCTTCTTCTTGAGGATCTCGAGCAGTTCCGTGTTACTCCTGAAGGGCCTGACGCCACTGCCGACCAGCTTCTTGCCCTCAGTGGTGGAGGTGGGGGCTTCGGTTGAAGGTTCCAGTGCCTCGCCCTCAGCAACGTAGTCCCCTTCTTCTTCATACTCAACATCATCCTGAAATTAAATAAAAACACGTTAGTTACATTTACACTTTACACGTAGAATAATTTATGAAAACTCTATACCGTGCCTCTTTTCGTCCTTATCCTTATGTTGACTTTCAAATTGTTGCACAAAACATGAGATTTTGTTGACAACAAGTATTTAATTAAATTAAGGCAAACTAGTTTTGTCACGTCTGTATTTAAATCAGGTTGAGATCAGATTACGTCCAGTTAAATCTGTTGTCACTGTTATTAATTAATTTGCATGCAGTATAGACAAAAAGAGCAAAAAATGTCTTCTCTATCTTGCATAAAAAAATGTCGGGCAAAGTGCCGTTGTAATGAATAATTCAAGACATATTGTCCTTGACCTTTGCACCACTAGTCCTGGTACAAACTACTAGCTGCTTACATGAATATTTTTTACAATCGGCCAAACAATAAAACCGGACTAATAAAACATTCCATTTAAAATGTATGCAAGTAGTCATGTATTTTTCGTAAGCGACCAAAGGACTTTTGCGTTGACTTTAAGCATTTCCTTGGAAAAACCAGTTCGATCACATGCCGGGTGGTAGCCGAAACTTGCAGGTAGAAATTCCTCAAAGGAAAGGGAGGTCTCACAAAGGCCATACGCGAAGGTGACCCGATCATCGGACGCTCGACCCACTCGCCTTGAACTAGATGGACCTGCAACGACATCCTTTGCGAAACTTCGATGTATCTGACAACGGTGCATCGCAAGTGACGTCATCCGCCAATTTAATTTTTAGATGAGACATTGCGCTATTTGTGTACTCGTAATAAGTCCAGTTTACTTTGTTTAATGTATTCTAAGGAGTTTTTGTGAGGCGATTAATTAAAACAGCTGACTAGCTGACTTACTACCTATATGTTGTTCAAGTTTATGATAATTTAATCATGCCCGAGGCCAAATCGCACCATTATTATTTTGTATTCCCTTCACACGATACGCAACAAGTATTCGTCTAAAGTGAAATAAAACGAGTTTTATACTTCAGGAGGAGAGTTTTATAATCACATAACATTGCATTGAATTGCAAAATTATTGACACTAGTGCAAGAATTTTAATATCAATTTGCTACGCTTTCGAATTCATCATTTAGCAGTGATAGGTTGAATGTGCGTGAAATCGCATAATGTATAACCTTTTAGCGACTCGGGTCGCGCGTCTCGTGACACACAATAATGTAACATAAATGTTGTTGAGTCAACGTATACATATTTACACAATTATCTGACTGAGATTGATTACAGAACAGCAAGCAAGTAGACTTTCTAACATTGTCGTCAGATTATCTATTCTAACTGCGAATTCTTTCAATAGCCGGTGAGGTGTGCAATATGGTTATTGTATATGTTTATTTGTAGGTGTGTGGCTGACTTGTGTAACCGCAACTTGCCCGACAAAGTAACCACGGTTTGGAAGGTAATCAAATAACATTTTACCCACAATCGTCATTCTTTAGGATTGCAAGTTACAATAGTCAGGTCGGCATTGAGGAAACAAGCCTTTATAGACGTATAAGTTCAGATCGTGGGTTTGAAAGAAAAGGTTATTTACAGTTTGTGTATCATCAGCGATTGATCGAACGAGCTGCGTGAGCTAAGTCAACTATTACGCACCTGTGGAGGGGGTGTGGTGGTTGTTGTAGTCTGTTTCCCTTTAGCCAGAGGGCCTCGCTTCAGCAGGCCCCGCGCAGGCGCAGGCGGCCGCTCCTCGTCCTGCGCCCGCGCAGAAACAGCCAAGCACGCTACCAAGATAAATCTGGAAAACAAAAAATTGTTACTGTTAGGCTAAGTTCCTCAAGTAACGAAGAAAACTAAAGTAAGCAGGATTCTATACTAAATTAAAGACTAAGCTTATATTTTAGTCTTAAACAACGAATCGCAAAGAAAATCTGATCCAGAAAATAATCTTGATCATGCTAGCAATCAGTTAACTATTGAGGTGATCTGAATTGTATGTCACTGCGTATCTAATGCTGCGACCCATAGTTACTTTAATATTCATGTTTCAACATTCATGTTGATAGACCACATTTTTTCTACAAGGGGGTGTTATGGTAACACAAATCAGGTCTGTAACACATTTGTGTAACAAACCTGTTCGTTACATATGAGCACAGTTTTATTTCTCTTAGAAAACGTAGGCGAATTATTTGCATCAATGGCGATGGTATAATCATTTCGTAATAGCGATCCATCTCGATCACTTGTTCTGTGAATTTTCCTTCTCAACGATCATCTAGCTATGAGTACAATGTACATCTTTCTTTTATCTGGGTGTACAGTATATGCAATCAATACCTGTTTGTGGCTAGTATCAATGAAGCTGAAAGTGTAAGCGAATCGAATCAGCGAGATGTAACTATCGAGTAACACGAAAACACTTCATAGCTCACGAGTCACGATATACTATTATTTTTCAAAATCGCTACATAAGACGAAGTTCTCTCCCGTTTTTGATTCTGTGTCTGTCTTAACGGGATAAGCTTAAAAACTACCAGATTTTCATATTAGATTTTTCACCATCCAGACTATTATTTTTCAAATTCTCCAACTAAGTCCTCCCACACTTCTGGTTCTGTCTGTATGAACGTGAGAAACTCAAAAACAACCGAACAGATTTTCATATGGTTATCACCATTGGATAAAGTGCTTCAAGAGGAAAGTTTCCCATCCGAAGCCGAAGCAGGACCGCTTATTTATAACTTACAAGCGAACTAGCTCCTCATCAATTTTGATAAGTCGGTTATGCAACATAAACGTTTCACATTTCATTATATTCTTACAACATTACTTATGTCCCTTCCAAGTTACAGCCTTGTCTGTCTAAATTAATACAACCCTGACTTTGTTGTTATCTAGTTCACAAAGATATTATTTACTAAAATTCAAACCAGATCTGTTGGACAACTCGGCAGAACCTATTAATTTTCAAACATTTAACTTGATACTTAATATTCCGTTAGCATTTTAGACGCAATCGCAACCAATTTGAATTTTATAAGATAATAAATATCCATCCATTTTTTTATTGCATCTTTGAACCACTGAAGCAGTTGTTGTACATAATACAATCATTTAGATACAAAAATATGCAAAGCTTCTGAACTTTAATAAATTTAGAACATTTTATTATTCATCTAATCTGGCAATGACTGGCCAGCCGGTCTAGTGATTAGTGTCCCTGACTGCTAAGCCGGAGGTCGTGGATTCGATACCCACCTAGGACAAATCTTTGTGTGATGAGCACGATTATTTGTTCTATGTCTGGGTGCTATTCACCCATGTTTATCACTTGTCTGGTTGCCATAGTACATGCTCTGCTAGTTTGGGATCAGATGGCCATGTGTGATCTGTCCCAAGATATTGTTAATACATACATAAACCATGAAGCATGCCATGTCAGTGTCGAGACTATTCTGCATAGTTATTTAACTACCAACATCTAAAATGTCAGGGATATTCTATAATAGAAGCTTGCATTCCTACCTGATACACCTAATAATGTGCCTACAATCTACATGCTTAATATTCTCAATTTATTACATGCAAATACGAATTATTCCACGAATTATTAATGTCATGTGTGTCAATTTGTTCTGTCCTTGTAAAATCAATTAAGACTTCGAAAACTACAAGATCGTGCAACTCGATGCATATGTTAATTTGTAGTAACCTAAGTATTTCTTTTTAAACCAATTTTGTATATGACTTGTTTTAAAGTGTTATTGTAGCTTACTTATATATTTTTACATAATCGCAATAGGTCACAGTGTAATAATACTCTAATTTTTGGGGGTAACGTCCTATCTAACAGACTTCGCATGGGCAGCACAGTCACACATGTGTACACAAAACCTTCCTCTTGAAAAACTCACTAGAGTGGTGAAAACTGCATTAGAACCGTTACGTACTTTAAAAGGGGGTTATTCTCTAAGTCCAAACAAAAGAACTTGGCACGACGCAGAATTTAGATAAAGAATTAGTGTTAGTATATACGTTAAAGGCCATTTATCGGATTTTTCACTTAAGTTGAAGAGATAAATCCACCGCTTTGACTTAGTGAATAAGACCCAAGATGTAAGAGTACAACTGGAGCGACTTTGATTTACATGAAGCCATTGTCTATGATCGAACATCGGTCATCATAAACAGTTCATTTGTTTCGTAAGTTAAAAGAACATAGTAGAATTAAAATGGATTATTCAGTATTAAAAAACTAGTCAATTCAAACAAGCTTAACAGGTTAACGAATGAGTGTTTTGTATGGACCTACGACTGCATAGATACATAGTTCAATGGCGTTAAATGTCAATCACGAAGTATGGCGTGCCGACGCTGGGTGAATGTCGAGTCACGCGACGACATCGACATGGCAAGCACCTCCGGGTCGGCTCGCGCTGAGCAGAGCAGAGCGCAGCCTCGGAGACTCCATGTGCTCGCATCGCCCGCCAAAGGTCAACACGTCGCACTACTACGTTATAGATTGTTGTATAACAGGTCCCACACAGGGTCGGGTCAGGTGGATTGAGCGTCTATTCCATATCCGCTTCCGATAACTGCTTCCCTTTGCTTTCTCTATTTTATATAATTCACAGATGAATAGCGCCCACCAGCACGCATTGTCCAATCTAATATATGCACCATCACGAAAGTCATGAATATGATCTGCAGCGTAGTAGGTATCGCGAATGATTTTTACAAATATCATTGCACATCGATGAACGTGCCGTCGCATTTTGTGAAAGGTAACCTAGTGTACGCTTATATTAGTCATTTGTGAGTAGAAATTATGTTGTGATTGCAGTTCAAGTCACGTCGGAAAAAGTGCAGCTTTCTATACTAGGTAATGTAATTTACTATGTCGCACATGTGCACACTTGGGCGCACCGAATGTGTAAATTTAACCTCATATCACGTCAAGGTCAGTCGGCCAGAAATCAGAAGTGGTAAAAAGTAGGTTGACCTCGCAGTGCAATGCGGTAGGCTGCGCTGCTCCACCCCAAGCCTCGCTCGACAGTTCGACACTGCCTACTTCCCACCCGGCCGTGACGAAGTTACGCATTTTGAACAGGAATTCATTATGGTACCTGTATGGTTTGACCGACATATTAATTTCTTCACTATTCCCACGAAATAAATTAATAACGGAATCACAATGACGCTCCAAAATGATAATTGGATAAAAATACAGATTGCACGAAATGTAGATCTATTCGGGTATGATAACACTTGAGAAACAAAGACAGCTTTTGTAAACGAATTTTCTCATTGTTATGACATTATAGTCTTCATGACTTGAGTAATATGTGTAATTATAAAAGTCACTAGTTTTCGATAGTAGGTAGTGGATTCAAGCGAGTTTTATGCTAGTAGTAAAGCACTGTATGCTGGAAAACTAACATTTTATAGGCAAATGTCAATCGTCTGGTTAAGCAACTTTGTTTTATTACCAAATGTCTTATGTTCGCAGTAGGTATACTGGGTATAACCGGTGTTGAGTAAGTGCTAGGTATTTTTGAGCGCATCTGCATCTAGTAAAACCTTTGTTTAACAGATGTACCTAAGTACCTATGCGCGTTTTATATCATACAAGCACATTTACTCGCAAAATCATCAAGTATTATTTCCGTGGGATGTTTAATAATGCACCGCAATTATGGTTGCGTCGCATCCACCTACGATACCATTGTCAAAGCAAACATAAGTTACGAAATAAAGTATTGTGACTAAGTGTCCAAAATCAATCGGGTGGAAAACAACATCAAAACCGATACGATACGGAATTTTAATACAATATTTAATCTATATTAATTGAGGCCAGCCAGTGGAAGTGGTTGCATTCATTATAAATACCGACATTGCAAAATGTAGAAACACCAATTCTTAAACCTTGCTTAAATTATCCAAACATAATATTTTCCGTTAAGTGATTCAGAGTCTATTTAGGATTTTTAATAACAAAACGTTACAAAATAAAATTTGAATTGCGGACTCGTGAAAGTTTGTGATACAATGAATTCTAAAAGTAACACACTTGTCTTGTTGCAATGCGTTCTTAATAGAGATTTTCGAAATGTTATGAATACGTTACCCGTCGACAGAGGTATGTAAATCTTCACGATAGTAATTTGTTTTTACAAAGGATCCAAGTGGTCGGTACTTATAATTTGTTTCACATACACGTAATATGTAAAGTAAGATCAATATATTATTCTAAGTTCAGTCAGTCCTGTTTGTGAACTTACTTTATAACTGACGCACGTGCAAGCAAAGTGATATGTTAAGTTTTTACGACAATTTAATGCAGAACAAGATATTTTGTGAATTCTTAATCCTAACATGGAATTTGTACTACAGCCAAACGAACGCTGAAAGATGCATCCAATGAGCAAACTTTTATAAGATGATACGACACTTCTATTACTCCTCACCCGTAACTTGAATGGTATCCAAATTATCCTAATTTTTGCGTTACGTTCAGTATTCTTTCGAAAGAAAGCAATTAATAAATTAAAATGAATCCCCGAAATAAAATGTTGCCTTGTCATTTGTAAATCTTTATTATATTCGACTGTAAAATCAATCAATGATGGAGAATTAATTGCCTTGCCATTACACCACCGGCCGGTGTGATGGCACATAATGCAAGTGGGACAGCGACAGTCCAATTAGTGTAGACAGCACACAAGTAAACATCGCGCTGGTGGTTCATGTGTGGGCTAGACATGTGCACGTATATAGACGCGGAGATGTTTTACATAACAGTGATAGCGCCGACTTGCTAATGCCGCGGCTTCGGGAGACTAGGCACGGCTGGGCCTGCCACATCCTACATTACGTTACATTGCCTAATCGTAGGTCGCGGGTCCAACTTTCAACATGGGACCGACTCATTCATACAACCGGTTCGTGACGGTCGATTAATTTGAAAAATTAATTGGTTTGTTAGGCCGGGTCAGCACGCTGTTTATTTAATGAGGTTTATAAGTCAACAAATTATGAAATTATAATTTCGACCCTCTTGATACGATCTTATGATCAATCTCAGCTAGCAATTGTTTTAATAAAAATAATATAGCATGAACGGTTGACGGAGTAGCAGTAGGCGGCATTCATTTTAATGTCCGCAGGCTGTCACTTGCAGTGAGTACAAGGGTGCGTTGGTATTACGTTTGACCATTGAGAATGATATTAGAAAGGCAACACACGCCGTAAACATTCCTAAGCTCACATTGTATTTATGATTACGTTTTTATGTTTCGTCATAGGTTATACACCAATGTTCGACACTTGAACATTATTTTTTAAGAACACAATATAAATTACATGCATTATATAGCATTAAAATTAAATGAAAAAGCACAGACTTCTACAAACTTTTTCACGATAGGTAAATCGCCATGTGAAATTTCTCACTAATCTATTTAATCTTGTCAACCCCTACTATTTTTTAATCAAATAAAAAGAACCCCTTAGACATTAAACTGAAAATAGAAATTCAGAAAGTTTTTAAATTGAGCTATTTGGAAGACATCGCAAAAGCACACGCACAGCAATCGAAGCTTAACATTTAAACAATATCCTAAACCAAAGTTGAATGGAATTTCAGGAATATCTTTAGGGGCGATAATTTTACGTAAAATAATTAAAGTGACTTACAGAGGTAGGATCTTCATGTTTGTGTGGTAGAGCTGGTGATGTCGCAAGAAGCACTAGAGTCGGTCCTTTCTCCGCGGCACGGCTTTGTGCAGGTCCACAATCGACGGAGGCCACGCTTGATCTGCCGTTCAAACACGAACACCTCCGGTACACTCCAAGTCGGTGTCGCTGCAGTGGTCCGTCCGCCCGCCGCACCGCCGCGCGCCCCGGCACCACTAGCCTGATTTATATTCGAGTGGCGCACGCGCAACCACATGCCAAACATTGTCTACATTGCTACTTTAACACTATTGTTGCCTCTTAAACCGAGTAAATCCTGTTGTGACGTCGATCCCCCAAAACGTGCAATGCTTGCTAAAAACTTTTTCGGAACTTGTTCTAACGGTGCTTCAGACATGGCTCCGTCGTACATGAATAATAAAACATCGTTATTGACCTTTTTACTCTACTTCCTGCATAGCGCAACGTGAACTTTTCCATTTAAGATAGGTCACCTGAATTTATAATTATTTGGTCAAATGCAAGATGCTACACTCACGTATTTTATTGCATAAGATAAGTAGATAGTGACTGAACGTATTGTAATATACAGGCTCACACCCAAATGATAATGTAAATAATTTAAGGTTTGCAAACGTCTCAACGTTATCCACTTTCATTAGGTCATAGGTGAGAATGATTCTTCGTAATTTTATTAGGTAACAGACGAGAGCTGATTGGTCACTCGTGTGATAAAATAATCCAAACGCTTTCTTAATTTTAAACATTTTGGTTTTGTTTGGGTACATAAAATTCTTTTGATAAATTGTGGAACAATTGTGGATCGATATCAAAAAGTCTTAGTTTAATCGATACTTACCTCTGAGGTTGTCCCATAAAAAATCGATTTAATAGTTCGGACTTTGGTTTTCTGGTCAGAACAAAATAACGTACTTAGTACCTATTTGTGCAATATAGAATCCGTATTTTTACATTTGTTAAATGCGTAAATATTTATTACGATGTCTAAAGCAAACGTCAACGTCTTATGTCTGTTGCAATGTACCCAGCTACCGAAAATCCCTCTCCGACTCAACACTGGATGTGTGTAGCTGCACTGACTATGCCCAATCCCGTCGATCTCGAACGGTATCTCGTCATAGGTACACACGTCGTAGGACAACTCGCGAGATCGAGATACCGCGAGATCGGGATTGCATTCCCTAGATAGATCGTGCAAATCTCAGGATCATTCGTCAGGAAGGTCCGATTTGAAAAAGTAATTATTACATAGCATTAGAAAATGCCTCCTTTAATTTACCAGATTATACAGAGCAGTGTGAACAGAATCCTGAAAACAGTGGCAAAGGATAATTTATTCTCCTAGAGACGATTTTGCGACTGATGCATGCATGGTGGTGATAATGCATGCATGGTGCATGGCATACTGATCAATTCAAAATATATTATCTTTACTGGTCGTCGACCTGTCTCTCACAAACTGTCTCATTTGATTGATTAGTGATGTATGCTTTTTCTAAATTATGTACATACATACTTACACCTAGGCTTGAGAGTTTTACTAACAAAATGGCTACATTTTAGATTAGTAGACCTAAATAAAGACATTAATAATAACATCGAGGAAAGCTTCTTTTTGCTGCAATAACGAAGGTCCCCGCGGGCGAAGCCGAAAATAAAAGCTAGTAACATAAATAATATGCAGCAGAACTGTCCTTGGCACCATGCAGCGCTCGCATGGGTCGCTAGTAGTAAATACAGTAGGCGACGTAATTTGTGTCCGCCAAATTGTTTTTGATTATTAAAAAAACATTGATTAAAACAAGACAGACACTTCCGCATTTCTTAACGCATTGGTTGAATATTTTAATGCCTTTGCGTATGCGTGTTATTTAAGAGTGTTTTACATACTATGTCTAGACTTTATCCATTCATTTTCGAAGACAGGATAAAATTTCAAGGCTGATGCTAGAAAAATAATTGTCAAAATATATATAGAGATTTATGATTCTCTCTCGAATAGATGTTTAAAATGAATTATACGTACTTAAGAACATAATCATCATGTGAAATTTTATTGCGGGATATTAAATGTATTGGTGTATAAATATAAAAATTGCAACATCGTGGACGTGTGCATAGCATTGAATAACGTTGAATATTCAAGTATATTGTACAAATATAATATTGATTTCTTGGTTTTAAATGTGAGAATATTTGACCTTTCACATCTTATCAGCTAAATAAGGACTAGTGTCACGCTCCTAGGTTCTCTAGTCACCTTTAGATTAATTGAGAGGTACCAAACTTTGTTCTCAAAATTAAAAGTTAAAACTCGAAAATAAAGTTAATGTTACTATTATTTTTGAGTTCAAAAGTTCGTTAGTTCAAATGATTATTCACGTATCTGTTTAGTTGCAGACAATGCAAATGTCAACAAAGTTTACTTGACCTCTTTTTGGCAGTCCGCGAATGCATGCAATGTATTTAATTATAAATGACATCTGTTTTTATATACTCAATCATTAGCTTCAGCAAGAAAAAAATAAAAAAATACGTATGGCACCCGGGGAATGCCGCGGTAAAACTATTGCATGTGTGTGGAATTTTTAGATATGATAGATACCTATACTTCCTCAAAAACAGCTGCTTACGTATTCGTCCGATTTAGCAGCTCTTCTCGATCCGTGCGAGCTTCGTACAGGTACAGTCCTACCATACACGTTAAGCGAACGCTCGGCCGAGCTACATGGTAGGCGGAGCAGGGGCAGTACTGCGATACCATAGGGATTATAAGGGTTAGATTTTCCTAAGCTGAATAACCAAATGTCTAATTTTACTACTATACTTACCTATTAAAATTATAAATCCAAATTATGGATGGTTTGATTTTTGTCACTTTGTTTGTACGGGATGGACTCCCGATTCATTGGATTCCGACTCAAATTTAATTAAAATCGGTTAAGTAGTTCACTTAACCGATTTTAATTAAATTTGCACACCGTGTGCAGTTTGTTCCAACTTGAAAGATAGAACAGCATAGGTACATCACAATTATATTAAAAAAATTGAGGCTGCGGCCGGAGCTGCGGGAAACAGTTAGTTTTTTATAAACTATTCAGAGTTCATTTAATTACATTTTATTCACATACACAAAGAACATCCAGACTTGGAACCGATAATCTTTTGAGGATCACGCTAATGCTTCTTCACTATACGGATTCGAACCACGTGCGCACAATAGTAATCGTGGTAATAACCACTTGACTATCCGTGCAATCACATATACTTTTTAGCTATTATTATATTTAAAAGTAAGCTGTTATGTCTTAGAATCCCAATTTGTCCCAAGTTTGGCCAAAATAGGTTTTTTCCGGACGGACAGAAAGACAGAGCTATTTTCACATTTGTGGAATGTATGAAGTATGGATTATCTATTAACATTTTTTCTGGTTGAAATGACAAAAGTGTTTAAGAATATCAATTTCTGTTTGTAGGTGAATATATTTTATTTAGTTAGACACGTTTATTGCAAACACGTGGGCGAAGTCGCGGGCAAAAGTATTGTTCATATAAAATTGCCCCAGGTGAGTTATAGTTATTAAATTGAATATTATACTTACTTACTCAATAAATAACATTCACTATTGCAATTTAATTAGCATATTCTTCGAAACGGAGTCAACCCTATCTACCTATTGCTGAAATTGCTGAGATGCCTCAGACACAATTATGTAATAATTCAGATCATTAATATGTGTAATTGAAATTAAATAGTCCCTTTTTTATAAATGTGGACAACATCACATACATAAATACTAATGCAAAGTAAGTAGCTAAAGCACTTATGTACCACAAACACCTTAACCCGAGACAATGTTGTTTTTTCTACATTGCACCATCCGGGGATCGAACCCGGGACCTCAGAGCTAGCGACACCTTGAAACAGGTGTCTATGCCACTCTACCACGGAGGTCGTCATTCGGCCTGTAAACACGCAATAATTGCCAAACAATACAGGCATAATGATAAAATATATTTCATTTAGATCCACAAGGCCATCACAACAGGTTCAGTGAAGACATAAGTACTTGACTGCACGTATAGGTGAGTGGCATAGGTCACCACGGAAATCACAACTGAACGTGACATGCTGCGGGCTTGATCGTCGTATGGAACAAGCATTCATGTGAGACATAATAATATAGATAATGCTTGTTCCGACTCGTTATGGAGTTTCTTGCCGGTTCTTCTCCATAGGAATGACATTTTGGAACCGCGCAATTAGAGACATTTTACGTTTCGAATGAAAAGGCCTACTTGAAATAAAAATATTTTGATTTTGAGTCTGGGTTTTCAAAGTGCATACAGAATTAGGTTTGAATGTTTATAAAACGCACCGCGAACGCAATTAAGCGAGAATCGTTTTGTATATTACTAGTTGTGAAAACAATCAGGGACAAATTGTATAGACGTAAATACTAACTGCACCTATAAAAGTTGTAAAATTTTTATAAGTACTCACTTATCAGAAAACAGACTATTCATTCCTCTTACATATTATTATGAAAGGGATTTAACGCTGTTCATTTCGAATTTGGCAGTTTATTGAAAGTATTTTTGTAGATATTTTAGGAACGTAATCGAAAGCGCAGGTAAATATTTGACTAAGTGTTGCAAATTGTTCTTATCCGCATTTATTTAAAATGAACAAACACTGTTTCGAAACTTCAAATTGTGGAATCCTTTGCGCATCAATTAAGTAATTAGATTAGTAAAAGCTTAGCGTGTGTTATGACTACCTACTTAATAGTTTTTAACATTTGTATTGATGTCAATGTGGTAATCTGAATGCCAAAATTAGGAGGGATTCCACTGTACTGGTGGAATACACAGGTGAATGGTATTAATACTATACGTAGCAAGTGGTGGACTATGAGGCAAGTAAAGATGACTCGGGAGAACACAGGTGGACTGGAACCAGTGAAGAATACTTGCATAGCTAATCATACAAAGTAATGGGGCATTTTCCAAGCTTTTGCACCATAAGTTTATAATAGCTACGTGTAGTAACTAGTATTTATTTTAATTTTGGTACGTTTAGGTAATGAAGATCATATTTTAGTCCTTAAGATTGTCCATATCGAATGATGCCATAAAAGTTTAGGTAGTATCTACAAATTTTTCGTATTTCATCCCGTTCGATTCCCGGGAGTAGAAAGTGATATTAGAGTAAAAACTTTTTCTCCGTGTGGCAAAAAAATTCTCGCTGTTTGTGATTTAGTCATCGATAGTTTATTTTATGAAATGGCATCAACGTTTGAGTCATCGAGTAGTGTTTCGAAATAAAATAAAAATCGACTTTTTTAATTTTTGATAAGGACTATTGTCTACTGCAGTTAGCCTGAGCGCAGGCTTTGACTGCTTCACGATTCACCGGAATTTTTGGCGAAACCCTAGGGGCCAGAGCCAGAGCAATAAAAAAACTAAAATGGAAAATGAACTTTTCTTACAAAGTGACAGGTCAAGTGACTTGTGTTTGTATGAGATGAGATCATTTTCAATTTTAAGATTTCGACCTATGTTAATTATATTGGGAAAAGTTGTTCAGCTTTATGCACCTGATTACCTCATTGAATTTAGGCACTCCTTAAAAATAATCCTGTATATTAGCAACTTTCACTAATGATTGCCTGCGGAGTTCGGCGTTCGTTCCTCGACTTAGTACGTTGCTAACAGCTTGAGAGGGCTAGGTCCTCAGATTAGAGACTGGTTATTCATCTAAGGCTAGGTCTCAGTTTCTATTATTTTCAACCTTTTATTTTTTATTGCTAGTTTGGCCGGCTCAAAGACATTGTACTCTACTATACATTACAATGTCTTTGGGCCGGCTCGGGTCGGCTTGTCTTGCTTCTTGTTTAATCTGTATCTGCAGTGCTCTGTCAGTGACTGTCAGTTTCGTAAATTCGTTATCTGTGACTGGAATAATTTATTCAGATTGCGATTTTTTACAGTCTGTCGTCCGTACACTTGTTGAGCAATATTTTATTTTTTTATTGATATCTATTGATTTAATCTATTTTAAAACGTATATTTGATATGAGACCTTAGTTTATAAAAAAACAGTTCCAACTGTACTAAAATAATAACGTTTATCAAAATGATTCCTTTTATATTATTTATATTTTTTACAACTTTTACTTACGGCGATGAAAGTGTAAAATATGCCGCTATTTTATTTAGACATGGTGATAGAACTCCTGTTGATCCTTACCCGACAGATCCTTGGAAAAACGAATCATTGTGGCCTGTGAAATTTGGAGAGCTTACCAATATTGGCAAGAGTCAGCATTATGCCCTTGGAAAGTGGCTTAGACAAAGATATTCGGTAAGGTGACACCATATCTGATACATAACAAAATGTAGGTAGTAAACACATAAGATCACCTCTAAGCTCAAGCGACCAAAGTGAATACAAGTGTTCACTTGGTCTCTGGTTAATTCTTTACTCACCATTTACTTTAAAAATAATATTCTCTAATACTTATTGTCTAGATTTTGAAGCAGTAATGCTGAAGAATACAATCAGCCAAGTAATATAATGATTTCATTGCGGAGTTAAAATATAACAGTTACAAATTATTATAATTATTGTTTGTGCATTTGACCCTTATTCATGTGTATAAATTTTTTTCAACTTAAAACTTTTTTTAGCATTTGCTGTCTGAGGAGTTTGATCCTGCACAGATTTATGTCAGATCCACTGATGTTGACCGCACACTTATGTCTGCTCAAGCAAACCTAGCGGGTAAGATTATTACTTAGTACCTATATTAAAATTATCTTAAGTAAATGCCATAATTTTCTTCATGTCATGAATGGTTGAATTTAATACTATTAATATTGAATGATAATATTCTGCCATCTTAAACATTATTGTACACCATGATCATTAGAAGAAATATCAACCTCTTAGATACCACAAAACTCCCTGTCAGTTTAGTTTAGCAGAAAACCTCAAAAAGTACCAAAAAAAGTTTTGTATAATGTAGGTACCTACTTTAAAATCTTGTTGACAAAATAAGAATTTATGAAGTACCCTCGATTCACTTACACGTGTAACTGTAGTGCTTTCTATCGGAGTACTAACATGGGGTCAAATACGTGTGAAAACAATATTACAGAATCATTGTTTTATTCGACATAATGAAATTTTAGTACACTAAAATGAAAGTATAGATTACTGTCATTTTAGTGTACTAAGTAAATAGTTTAAAAAGTTAGAAGTAAAGGAAGAAATTGTTTTAATAAAGTTGAAAAAACCTTAACTAACTTATTCCATTAAAATATTATTATAACAAAACAGAGTAGAGTAGAATTCTGCCTCATTTATAAGCCTGCATAAAAGCCCATCATAGCATATGCTGCAAGCTCTCTAAAACTAATTCCAAAGGAAATGTTACCAATACAATGTCAATTGTTAATCGTTGTCAAATTAAATAGTTACTTTAAGCCTGTGTTTAACTGTAAAGTGTAAACAATCACATAGAATGTGATTGTTTACACTTTACAGTTATTATAGAGTACATTGATAATAAAATTACAATATATCTATAGCTGTAATATACAAAGATAATCAACTGCAAGATAAAATAAGTCATTGTTAAGTCATGAGTACACAGTGTGTTATTGACCAAGTTGAAATGTGAGTTATTGAGTTTAAAAAATGATGGATTATGATTATACCATGTCCAGTGATTGATTTAAATGTTTTATGTAATTCTACTTATGTTTGCTTTACAGGAATGTACCCAACACATGGCAAGGCTATATGGAATTCAGACCTAATGTGGCAACCTATCCCAGTTCACACTGTACCAGAGAAAGACGATGAACTCCTCGCTATGAAAAAACCTTGTCGTGCTTATGACAAGGAGCTAGAAAGACTGATACACTCAAAACCATATAAAGATAGACTGAACAAATACCAACATTTAATGGAGTAAGTGACTTATTTGATATAAATTCAAATATTTTTATCTTTGTGACATTAATTTTTGCTTGCGGTTACGCTTCGATTATCGCAGATAATTATAGCCTATTAGCCTTCCTCAATAAGTGGGCTATCTAACACTGAAAGAATTTGTAAAATCGGCACTTGTAGTCAATTGTAGGACCTGAGATTAGCGCATTCAAAGAAACAAACAAACTCTTCAGCTTTAGTTAGTTTCTATAGATTGAAATTATTAAAATCAGTGAAGTATTTGTTTTGTCAACGGTAATAATATTTTATTCTTTCTGAGTTTGACCTTTAATGCCTGATTGCAGAATGCTATAACTGCAATAAACATCTCTAATCAGTTTGTTCTAAAAATAACATAGTGTTATGTACTATTAAATAGTAAAACATCAAGATTGTAGCAGTGTTATCTCATACTTAAATGTTGTTATTTAATACTTAAATTTTAAGTTTCAGTAGGATCCAGTATTATACTGAAATTTAAAATTGATTAAATATTATTATCGGTGACAAAACAAATACTTTAATGATTTTAATAATATATATACTTATATTATAAAGCTGAAGAGTTTGTTCGTTTCTTTGAAGGTGCTAATCTCAAGAAATAGTGTGCCGATTATATAATTTAATTATATTTTTTCAGTTATCTATCAGCATATACTGGTATGAAAGTTAAAGATTACTATGATATTGATGACATCTACAGCACTCTACATATTGAAACCCTGTATAATTTTACGTTACCGAATTGGACGCACTCTGTGTTTCCTGATAAAATGCGAGAACCAGCATGCTACAGGTAAAAATCTAAGTCTTACTTATTAAATAATTATAGCCAACATACAGTTAAACTAAAAGCTAACATAGCCACTTCAGGAAAGAATAAAACATTTGATATCAATTGAAAGAATGGCTCAACATACTAACCTAGGCATGCAAACCTACTGAAGGTTATTTAATTATAAAGAATAAAGTAAAAAACTATAAACCAATTACATAACAATAAAATAATAGAATAAGTAATCCAGAAATCTATAGGGGTACAAAAATGGTCATGGTCACCCGGGCCATTATTACGAATCTATAGACACCTTATTTATTAAATTTGTTCAGTAGTATAATCGCTAGTGTATAACGTACAGACATAGACTTTCGGCTTCGCCTTAGTCGGGATTTGTTTTTTGTAAGCATGCTTCATTGCCTTTTCAGTTTTACTACTCCAACTGGATCACCACTTCTTGCTCGATTGAAAGTGGGCCCACTCCTAAAACATATAGTGTCGCATATGTTGAAGTCCACATCTAAAGATAATGATTTAAATAATCACAAAGTGGTAATGTATAGTGGGCATGATTTAACCGTTGGAAGCGTGCTTAACGCTTTGGGCTTGTTTGATGGAAACTGTCCAGTTTACACATCCACCATACTCTTTGAACTAATAATAGGTAAGTATGATTCTTAGATTACCATTGAATTTCATAATTTACTTTTTAATCATTTGCAAAGATATAATTGTCAATAATTGAATGATTTTCAGATAATCAAACTGAACCAGCGGGACATTTTGTGAGAATTTTATACAGAAATTCTACAGAAATTGTGGAGCCGAACATTCTTGAAATACCATTTTGTGGCAAGGTCTGTCCTGTGGAAAGATTCAGAAAGCTTTATGATAATCTTCTTACTGTCAACTGGGAAGCAGAATGCAGTGAACAGGTATATTTATTATTTTAATAAAATACAGCGATTGATTTATGTCCATCCTTTAGAAGTTGAAATAAAATGTCTCAGTATTTGAGACAAAATGTCTAGAGTCTAGACACACTAAACATTTGGTCACCTGTCTGTGAAATGTTAATTACGGTGCAGTTGTACAAGAGAAGCATTTTTTTTTAATTTCTCTAAAATCTGATTCATGTTTTGATATTTTTCAGTCACTGAAAACCCAAGTTTCAACATAGGTATATAAATATTTATTTTTAGATAAATTTTGATTGTAACTTAGATGTATCACTGAGAATATTTCCTTTGAAGTAGAATTGATGTAGTATAGTGAAATATTATTTTTTTATGTTAATACGGACTTCAATGTGTTACTTATTTTGTTTTGTTTCATTACAGTTTCCTGCGTTACTTGGAGCTTCGTTTGTCATTGGACTTTGTCTCTTTGTTACTATTTACATTGCTCATAAAATACATTTTGCTCGAGTATATAAACAATACAGGTCAGTGGTAAATAAAAGAAAAATATCATTTTTATTTTATTAAATGCAATGGCGTCGCGTTAGCGTTGCGTTTTGCGGGTACAATAATTGACAAAATGAATTCCGACGAAGTAACATTACTGTATTGTACTGCAGTACTGTAAAAAAGTCGTTGCGCTGGCAATTCAATAATGCGACGCTGGCGTTACGTCAATCGGCGTTCGAGACTACGACGTTCAAAAAATGCTAGTTTAAGCTTCGTTTGAGTCATATTCCAATCGTACCTGCTGGATTCAGTTCCATTTAGCCAAGATACTGTATTCTACATGAAGCGACCACCTGTCTGCGCTCCACAACCAATTTTAGTGGGTAACATCGAATCTCGTGGCTATATGGGTTGCCTGAATTGTAATGATTTAACGACTACCAACGTATGGGCCAGAGCAGTCGGGATCAACGGCTTAACGCGTTATACGAGGCACGGTAGTCTCGTAATATTTACATACGGTCACCCATCTAAGGTCAAACCGTGGCGAGCGTAGCTAAAACAGTACGGCCGTCGACTCGTCGGCGTACACCTAGCCATGAGACCATTTACATTTAGAAACGAATAGAATAGCCTTCATATATTAATACATTGACTATTTTGTATGGGATACTAAGTTCAAACTTTGCAAAGCGTTTTTATTAATAAATACCTATAACTGATATTATTATATTTCAGAAAAAATGTAGTATACACAACAATCCAGAATCCAACGATGGCACCGGTTACAGCTTTCAATGTTTAGGTATCATGGTATGAAATTGCAACAGGTAGCAAAATATTTTAGGTTGATGAAGACCCAGAGTTCTCTTCGTACTTCTAATGTACTGGAAGGGTCTTGTACTGTATTAAAAACTACTTTGTCCCTCTCCCTCTCGTATATATTGCCTTCCTGTAAATTCTTCCTCCATTTTTCTCTACATTTGATACAATAATTATTATTTTTATCATGTCAGAACAATAAATTTGTAGATAGAGTTTTACAAATATAAGTCTTAATAATGTAGCTACTACTAGTAACTACAACTTTTGCAATATTATATTGTAGGATGGTAAAAAACTTATTTTTTTAACTATTTACTCGCATATACGTAACCTAGTTTTAAAATAATTTAAAATAATTCACAAAATGTGCTTCAAGTAAATGCCAGTGGTTCGCAACATTTACGAAATATAAATAATATCTATACCTAGATACCTATGTAGTATTTATTATAAATCAACAACAGTCCTAATGGTGTTGTAAAATTGATTGAAAAACGATCGTATGTTTTTTGTGATACTTGTTAATATCTAGAATACTTCTTGTTTCTAAAATACGTAAATATTAATAACTTCAATATGTTATAATTGATATGTTTACTTTAAATAAAAAATTATAATCGTCTAGAGAACCAAATTGTTAGCAGATTTTTCGACCAATATTTGTGAAAAAACAAACATCCGTTTAGGTACACAATCCTGCCTGTATGTAAAAGTTGTAAAATGTAGTTTGAACGTAATTTTATTTTAGTGTTTACTATTATGAAAGTATTCTGTAAAATTAATAAAAAGACCTGTTGCCTTATTATTAGAAAGAGCGAAAAGACTGAGTCTAAATTAGTATTCGACGATGGCTTCTTGCATTTCTAATAACACATATCCTTAGGTCGTCGAACTATTTATCTATGCCTATAATGACCATTACCACTTCTAAGTACAACATGTTGCACTGTTTCTAGCTCTTTATAGGTTTACATCTCTTTCAGTGAATTTTTTAATCATTAATAGATAGGTCACATATTGGACCTACCTACGTCGATAATGAATTGCTTATGGACAATATTATCTACGCATAAATACCAAATAATTAAAATATTAGAATTAATTATTGGTATCAATTATAATAGATCATATCTTCCTAGTTTGATGAATTTATAGCATAACAATATTTTCTGCTTGCTTGCTTGCTATTTGTTTAAGAGGCTAAAATGTGGAAATTCATAAAATGTTATTGTAGGTAAATGAGAAGGATATTTTATATAGAAGTGTTCGTTCTAAGAAACCATTTAAAATTATTTCATAAGTGGGAGATGGATGATATATATAAAGGGGTACCTACTCTCAAATACCCCAAGAAATCTGTTATTTTCGCATGTAGTTGAATCTGATGTCGTATGATCTAGGCCTGGAACACGCTCAAACTTTCAGTATAATTGTAAGCCGTGCTAAATCCGTCTAGTCATATAATTACACAATCCGTAACGTTTTATATTGAATGAGTAATTTTTAAAAATTGTTAGTGTTTTGGTAACTTTTTATGTATTTTTTTATATAGCAAATTATGTATGCGTTGCATAGAATAAATTTCGTATTACATATTGCCGGTGAGAGAAATATTAATTGCGTTTATGTACCTACCTAATAAAAATATTCATGTAATGATAAAAAAATTAGTAAAATGGTACCTACATATATATTGTGTTACATTTATGGTAAGACTGAAGACGGTAATTTTCGGTGTACCTACCTACCTGGTTAAACAGAACAATACAATTATTATACATAATTTTTTAGCGTTTTATTTATTTCCCTTTGACGACTCAACATCAATAGAATAGAATAAGAATAGAATAGATAGACTCTATATAATAGAATAAATAGACTCAACTTCTTCAACTTAGAACTCTTCACGTGAGCTTCTCAATTCGATGTGTATTGTGTTTGTTATTTTCCTTCATAGTACCTCATACCTTCCTTTTCGATGTCGAATATCTAGGGTGACATCTCACACTTGGACATCTGATCTCAACCTTGGCAGCAGGCAGAGCCGTACTACTTAGATGATAATCTGAGCCGTACTACGACAACCAGACAACTGATAATCATACATAAATATTTCTAAATACATACATAACTTATATAAATTTCACCCAGAAATAAAATAATGTTCACGTGAGGTGATATTGGAACGTAAAACTGCCTATCAGTTAAAAGTAACTATCAAATCATTATTGCTCTACTCATGGTGTTTAGTGAATGATTACTGAAGTCGTGAAGACACACCTTAGGGCTGAGTCACACTGGAATGGCAGCGGCCTCGCGCGAACTCCAGACCCCGCGCGCCTGGTATCGTGTAGGAGCGCGCAGCCGCCCGAAGAGCCGCGAGCGGCCTCGCGTCACCGCTGGCACCGCGTGCCGAAACACTAACAAGACGCGCGACCGCTCGCGTCACTGCGGGCGGCCTCGCTACGTTTTCAACCTTTTCAAGCGATACTGGTCTTTAAGTAGTTAAAGTTTAAAATTATTTCATACTGAAAGTTCTCGCCGCGTTGCTGCCGGCCGCTGCCATTCCGGTGTGACTCGGCCCTTACAGTTAAACTTGCTACCTAATGAAACTTCGCTGACACACTTGTCGAAAATTACAGCGAAATAAAATTGAGTTAAAAACTATAACCCGACTACGTATAAAAGGAGTCTCAAAAGGACGAAAGAAGTTCAATAAAACTCCAGAAATCCATAAAATAATAAAAGTGCATAAAAATGGTCAGGCCAGAACGCGTTTTGATTAAAAAAAACTGGGCCTCTCGCGTTTTTTCATTAATTCGTATTTCGTAGACTATCAAATAGTCAAATAAGTTGGAAAGTTAATTAGGACAATTAGGTATTTCATTTGTTAGAATAAAAGTTTATAAAAAAACTTGTTTCACCGAAGTTTGAAAGCATTACTTATGATATTTACCTAACTATTGTTTGATAACTAAGGATACAAAACTAGGCATTAGAACCACTTTTTTATTCAATAAATTATAAATTACATGTTTTTATTAGTTAACTATTAATGAAACAATAAAATTAGGGGCATAGTCAGTAGGTAATTCTTTTCATTCATTTTATGAAACATGTTTTAAAATTGATCTATTATAAAATTGGAGAAGTGAATAGTGAAGAGCCAAACGTCCTTATTACGTAGGTATAATCGTAATACGTACAGCTGTCCATATCCCATACACTAAAAGAACGACAACGATAGTGTAGGGTACTTCAAATGCCTAATTTTCCTTTTTCCTTTCCGAAATCTTTCTTTTTAAATCACAGTTAGTCATAACATAACGTGTTTATGTCTATCACTGCAAATTCTCCGTGATGTATAAAGTAAAAACTTTATAAGATCATCGTTATTATTCTAGAGGTACACACAACAGTAGACTGTAGTTTGCACGAAAGTAGTAGACTGTTTGTGGTAGAACGCTACAAAATATAGAAGCATTGATTTATTGGATGTGTATCCGAACACAACTAGGAATTTGTCATCTGTGGACTAAATACCTACTTGTCAAATGAAAATGAATGAAGTGCTTCGATCGAGCTGAAGAATAAATACACAACCTATTCATTAAAATTTCGTAAAAATAGATATTTATTTATTGCTATAGTAATTTTCATAGACAGTTAAGTTTTTTTCTGTGATGGGACTATTTATTTGATGAACTAAGTGCAGTGCGTGTTATTGATGTGTTTACGGTTTGTTTCACAGTTATTTGGTCACGTCTCCTTAGTTTTTCCCTCTCTGTGTACCCTTGCGTAGTCTTGGATAAATAATTTCAAACGGTAGTTTGGATATTAGATAATCATACGGTTGTGGTGATAATGATTGTTTTTCGTCTGTTAGGGTGACGAAAATAGCACTCACCTGTGCTTTCAGATAGGAGCTAACGTCGTAAGTCATCAAAATAATTAAAATTTAAACAGTATTATTAGATACCGATTGAAAATAGGAGAAATAAGATTTTACTTTCAGGTGAGTTGAATTTACTAAACTAGATTAAAAAATCTTAACAGCCTTAATTAGTTTAAGGATACTAATTTGCGACATAGATTAAACAAGCCCACCTTGTAATTGACAAAACTTAATTACCAAAATTAATTAGATTAAATTTAGTACAAATGTATTTATGTTTAAGCTATAAATACGCAATCCTTACTACTATATATGCCTATCTAATATAACTGCATTACTCATATTGCTCTCCTGAAGTTGTAAACTTTTTCATGTATTAGAATTATTACACTAACAAACTTTGTCAAGTAAATTACTCATATACTTACATAATAATTAAATTTATTTTACATATAGTACCTATCTATTATATTATATTCTTGTAGGTAGAAATGTACTTAAATCTTTAAAAGTCTATTTTGTTATGTTTACATGGTCTGATGTCCAGTTGTTTTTAACATAGGGTAAGAGACCGAAAAAAAACTATTTTGTTTAGTATTCTACTCCTACCCAATTATTAAATTACTGTCTGTGTCATCCATCAGATCAACATTGTATACACTTAATTACATTATCAGGGGATAAATAAAACTCAATTATCATATTATATATATGATGATATTATAATACTTTGATTTATCATACATTTAAATATTGCCTAGTAAATTGACATGGCAATTTGTCATATAGTTACATTTGCAGGTAGATGTAAAACTAACAAAAAAGTGAAATTAAAAGCAGGTATTAGATTTTGTTCATTCTGATTAAATGTGTGGTTTAGTAATAATTAATTAACAGAATTTTAGACTGTTCAAAGTGCATTTTAAAAAAGTACCTAAAAGTTTTTGGTTTGTAAAAGTAATGAAGAAGTTTATTTGGAATAGTATCATTATGGTAGGTACCCATTGAATTAGTATATTTATACTGTAGAATAATTAAGACAAGCGTGGTAGTGACAGAGTTATTGAAGGGAAATAAAAAAATAAAATTTATATTAAAACTAAAACATGGTTTCGGTGCTAGAATTAAGAAGGTATGGTATAAAGCTTCTAAGATTAGTATATAATATTAGTTGAAGACTAAACTTTGTCTTCTGCAAGTCTAGAAGTGTAAATATTGTTTAAAACTACCTACCCACCATGCTAATAGTGTCCAACTGAATTAAATCAGAGATTAGTAATTGTTGTGGCATAAATTCACTGTCTTTGATTGCGAATTTAATTCTCTCTTATTGTAAGAATTTAAGCTTTATGATATTTGCTATGAAATATAAATGGAATTGGAATAATGACACTATATTTTTATATCCATCATGTAGAGGGGCTTTTGGCTAAACCGAGACTCCATGCCTCAGAAAGCACATTAAACCATTGGTCCTGACTGTCATACAGTGATCTTTGACAGTTGTTAAGTCATTACAATTCTGACAACCAGGCTTATTATGGGATACTGTGTTGCCCAGTAAAATGAGTTGTGGAGGCCAGATAGGCAGTCAATCCATGTCAAATACAGTACATATTAAGCTAAATCCAGTAAGCCTGGAAGCCAACCCAACAAAGCTTGGGAAAAGGCTAAGTCAGATGATGATATCCATCATGTAGGTCTAATATTATTCATTCCATTATTGAAAAATATCAGATTCGTATTTTTCCTTATTTTATTTATTTAAAACTTTTGATGTTGTTGTTACATTGATGTGAATGTGATTGATGTGAATGTTTATGTTACATTGATTTGCAAAGAGGTTTTGTACAAAATATGTCATAGCAATCGTCTTTCTATTTTTTTCTTCTTTCTTATATAAAACTAGCTGTTTCCCCACAGCTCCGCCTGCTGTCTCAATTTTTTTATATATAATTGAGATGTGAGCTATCCTATCTTTCAAGTTGGATCTAATTGCACATGAAGTTAAAAACTGAATTGTTTCATGTAAAATGCATTTCTACACACAAAAAGTAGATCTTATGGGAATAGAATATACTTTATTATCTTAATACTAGCTGCCTGGACAGACTTCGTTCTGTCAAAAGTAAATTAATTTAAGGTAATTCCCGAGTTTATTAACAGTTTTTTTTTACTAATTATTTATGTTTTACACCTTTTAAACCTTTCCTGGACCTCCACGAACATTTCAAGATCAAAATCAGCTTAATCCGTTCAGCCATTTTCATGCTATGTCGTGACAACGGAAAACGGGTTTCATTTTTATATATACAGGGTGTCCCAAAACTCAACGATAATCTGAGACCGGATGAAAGGCCAAGTTATACCAGTTCTGGGAAAAATAAAAAAAAAATTCCATATCACTCAGTTCAGCGATAAAATACATTTATAAAAAAAAGTTGAATTTCGACACCTTTGGTCGCATTTTCAAGTCCTGTGGTCACCAATGTCGCATTTTCGCTGTGATTTTTTTAATTTCGTAATCTTCATTAACGATGCTATTAATCTCAACTACAAATTAATGCAAAAACATTGTTAATTTAATAAAATGAGTTAAGTTTTAGTGAGTCATGGTTCACAAAAATATTGTTAGTTAACTTTGACACTTAATTTTGAAGAAAATATGTACTACACTACCCTTGGCAAGTTATTTCAAAAGATGGCGCATTTAATCAAGATTTAAAAATGGTGCAACACTTGCCACTTTTCTTGCCATAAAAAATTGTATTTCTTATTTATTTCAAATTGAGCGTATTTCAAAAATAATTATTGATACTTTTTTGTATTAACAGATCGGGGTCTCGAGTGTGTGTAATGAACAAAAGTGATAGAATGAGATAGATAGTGACGCTGACAGTCTGTCTCACTCTAGAGTGAGACAGATTGACATTCGACTTTTAGGATGAGCGAGACGGATAGTGACGCTTGAGGGGGCTCGTCCGTTCACAACATTTAGTACGCATCGTTTCTTCGTCTACTACGCATCTCTCGTATTCGTGTAACTATCGTACTAACGACTTTGGCTTGTGTTACTTTGGACTTGATACTGCATTCGTACTGACGACAACAATTTCATTCAAAACTATACCGTCGTAGTCTCTTTGTGGTCTTCCACCGGACGTACGAATACTGGGCAATCGTCCTTCCGAGTATGACGCATGCACATTTTGAAATACACGATAATCTGGGTGACGCTGCACATTTGGGTATCTCTCGCGATACAATCTGGCTGCGGCAGAGGCATTACAACGGCATTTACCGTAGATAAGATGCATATTTGCATATTCTTCTGCTGTGTATAGATCTGTTGTTGATCTGATGTTGTTCACACACTATTTTCACAGCACAAATTCCGGAAAAGCAAAGCCAATGTCGTCAGTACGAATGCAGTATCAAGTCCAAAGTAACACAAGCCAAAGTCGTTAGTACATAGTTACACGAATACGAGAGATGCGTAGTAGACGAAGAAACGATGCGTACTAAATGTTGTGAACGGACGAGCCCCCTCAAGCGTCACTATCCGTCTCGCTCATCCTAAAAGTCGAATGTCAATCTGTCTCACTCTAGAGTGAGACAGACTGTCAGCGTCACTATCTATCTCATTCTATCACTTTTGTTCATTACACACACTCGAGACCCCGATCTGTTAATACAAAAAAGTATCAATAATTATTTTTGAAATACGCTCAATTTGAAATAAATAAGAAATACAATTTTTTATGGCAAGAAAAGTGGCAAGTGTTGCACCATTTTTAAATCTTGATTAAATGCGCCATCTTTTGAAATAACTTGCCAAGGGTAGTGTAGTACATATTTTCTTCAAAATTAAGTGTCAAAGTTAACTAACAATATTTTTGTGAACCATGACTCACTAAAACTTAACTCATTTTATTAAATTAACAATGTTTTTGCATTAATTTGTAGTTGAGATTAATAGCATCGTTAATGAAGATTACGAAATTAAAAAAATCACAGCGAAAATGCGACATTGGTGACCACAGGACTTGAAAATGCGACCAAAGGTGTCGAAATTCAACTTTTTTTTATAAATGTATTTTATCGCTGAACTGAGTGATATGGAATTTTTTTTTTATTTTTCCCAGAACTGGTATAACTTGGCCTTTCATCCGGTCTCAGATTATCGTTGAGTTTTGGGACACCCTGTATAGATAATTTATCATGTCATTAATGTTTGCAAAATTTTTGTAGATTGGTTCCCTGATAACAACTCAAATAGTCATAGACAATAGCATCTGATAGAATTTTTCTAACTGTGCCTGATATTTTTTTATATTACATTCATTATCATAACAAACATTATTGCTTATGATTTCCTTGAAGAAAGGTGCACTGGTTTTTAAAAAAGGAAAGAGTTTAATTGACACCCAAAATAATTCATTTAGGATTAATGATGGATTTCTTAGTATGTCTGTGTCACATTGTTTTATTCTATTTTTCCAGTGTCAGCAAGTAGATTCTCGATCGTAAATAGTAAAATATAACTACAAGTATTATAATCGTAGCTGTGAAGACCCATGTGACGTCAAGTCGTGTGGGCATCACATGCGATTAGCCGGATCTATACTGTGCGACCTCGCGAAGCGTCTGTTATCGTTTGCGCGAAGCATCGAGTTTTAATTTGCCTCGCCTTGGCTTTGTTACGATAACTGGGTTTGAAGGCGAGGCAGGTTCATAATTTGCGATAACTTGCGAAAAGATCTATTTAATTGCGATTAAGAAATAACTCAAGTATCTCACTTTAGCTCTGAATAAATAGTGATTTTAAATTAATTTCTGTAATTTAATCTGGAATAGAAAAATTCTACGTCGACTTTCCGTAAGAGCAGAATGTAATAAATTCCATTAACTATGTCAATCAAGTGCTAAATATACTTAAATTTTTAATTCAAATCGCTCTAATTGTCTCGTGATTAAAGTAAAATATGTCCATTTAAATAATAAGTTGTTGTACCAAATCTACTTATAGTAGTGTACCTTGAGAGCAATATTGACGTACCTATTAAAATTGTACTAGGTACTTAATGAGTTTGATTAGATATCATTTTGTTGTTTAATCTGATTTAGAAAAGGCTTGACTTGGTGTATGACTCGGCATTATGTTTACCAAATTAACAACCTATGATAACAAGTTTACGCAAACATTGGCGCATATTGTCGCGGCTGCACTTGCCACTTATTAAATGTACGTCATCAAGCATAATTACGTAATTAAAGGTAACATACCGCATAAATGAATTATCTAATTACTTGTATCAGTTTATAATGATTTCATCTTTAGTCTTAGTTCCTAGATAGCACGAGTAAATAAAATAAAAGCCAACAACGACGACACGGCGACAGTGAATTTTCTAAAAACCATTTTTGTGGTTTTTTGCGACTAGATACGCTGGAAATTATTATAAATATAGCAAAATTAGCAAACTATAAACTGGTGTAGGTAGGCAATGATTTTCTTGACGGTCACGAAACGAGGTTTCCGGTGACTGGGACCAGAATCACCTCGGACCGCGGTCCCAGTTGCCGGATCAATTAAATATTAATGTTTTTCTTCCGGCGACTGGGACCACACATATATAACAATTAATAAATCAATTGTTCAAGGACAGTAAAGTAAAATTAAAATGTGTGAATTCATGTCAGGTAGCCGCTGTCTAAAATTGATCATTTTAGTTTTGGTCAAATTTATCGTTCGTGCATATTACTACTAAATCTACTAACACTTTTTTATTTGACTGTACTTTTTATTGCCTTCTTTATTTGATTTATTAATTCTTATATGAGTGGTCCCAGTCGCCGGAATAAAAACAGACATTAATATTGAATGGATCCGGCAACTGGGACCGGTCCGAGTTGATTGCGGTCCCAGTTGCTGGAAACCTCACGAAACCCCGAGCCAAATAGATGGGGACGTTGTTTCTGGATGCGGGGAGCGATAGGTCGATCACTTCGTATGTAACTAATGTATTAATGTATCTATCAGGAGAGCTAAGCAAGGATACTTGAGAAGGGACTTCAGTCAGCCTTGCCTACTCAAAGATCACAAATATGTGCCTTTTGCATTTGAACTTGTAACATTATGTTTTGCGGAAAACTATCTTTCTGTTTCGTATCACAAGTTCGAATCTCATTTACTTGGGTGCTAAACACAAATATAAACGTTTCTGTTGTAGGTAGGTACCTAGTGTATCGATAGTTGTTAATTTTGTTTACGAACTCCACGTACTACCTACGTCTATATATAGAATAGTAATGTGTATTGCTAAGATTTGGCAGTGGCTTACGCTTTAAGCGCCATTCATTTCAATTGAATTGTTTTGGGTAGTGACATTTATAAGAATGTAAAGTGTGTAGGTAGGTAGGTAGGTACCTGGGTAGCTGATCTTTATTTTATTTAGTCATAGGTATTCTAGAATTCAACAATGATATTAAAAATTGAACCTGTCACTTTGTATGAAAATTTAATTTTCAATTTTAAGATATCGACCCACTTTCCTTGGGGAAAAGTTGTACAGTTTTATGCACCTGATTACCTCGTTGAATATACGCACTCCATAAAAAATAATCCTGTATGGGGCTTCAAACTAATTTAAGTTTCGTATTCGGCCATTAATGGTTAACTTTGCTACCATGACGTTGATTTTGTCAACTGATGTCAGCTATGGTCAAAACTCTCATAGTGGTCGAGTTTGGATGGTATTTAGGTCAATGCCATTGAAACAAAGGTACCTACCTATCTAATTGTGGGCATCACTTCAAAAGACAAACACATGTCGAGCGTGTAGGCACCTATTTAGGCACATAAAAACTATTATTTAAACATTGATGGTCTTAAATTTCCATAATTTGCACGCGTAAGTGTGTAGGCCATTATTTATTAAAAAACTATGTACACACAAACAAAGAAGGAACATAATTACAAAACAATAAACAGCTAAAACAATAATATTATCATCATTCGAATAGAATTATTTTCCTCGTTTGCGTATAACTATTTTTCTAAAGCGGCCGTCTTTATTCTACTAGGTACCTACCTAGGTACTATTACTACTATTCCAAAGCTATGACGTGGTCGGCTTCCAATCCTTCCAGTTTCAGCTGAATTCCGTATTTTACATGGGGCAACTCCCTATATGACCTCTACAACCATATCCATTTATATCCATGTCCACAACCCATTTTACTTGGTAGCACAATATCCCTTACAGACTGGTTTTCGGAATTGTAATGATTTAAAGATTTTTAAAGATCAAAGTATGACAGTCAGGTTACGGGTTTTCTAACGGCAGAATCTCGGTATGCTAACAAATTGTCGACCATCCATGGGTCAACCGTGTCGAGCCTTCATTATCGGTCAAACCGTGCGGCTTGCACTTAGCTTCAAACCCATTTTTTTCAATCAGATATGCGATGCTGCGATCCCCCAGACAATTACACATTCAACTAAAAACATGCTAAGAGTAACATTATTATTTTGTCACAGTCATATTGATTGACAATCCAGAATACCTACTCGTATTTTGAAAAAAGGGTCTAACGGTACGAATACACCAAATCCGCCATCGGCCGATGTATGCTCGGCCGTCATCGGCCGACCACGGCCGATCAAATCAAACGTAAGTAAATGGAAGAGAGCGCATACACTGCACTACCGGCGTCGTCCGATGACGCCCGAAAACGGACGATAACTGACGAGTCCGAACGTGTTTGGATTTTTTGACAGTTTGCACAGTTCAGACTTCATAAGTTCCACCGACAACGGCCGTTATCGTCTGCAGTGTATTCAGTTGAACGTCCCAGTTACTCGTCCGAGTAGTTCTGTTCGGCATCGGCCGACAAAATCGGTTTTAGTGTATTCGTACCGTAACACTACAAACGTAAAGAAAATAAAAACGTATTCAAGCAAAATTTTCCCACGTTAATTACATACATCATAAAAAAATGAAAATTTAAAATGAATGATGTCTCTAATCATGTTGAACATGTATGTTGTACTTAGTCACGTCAGCTATTAGTTCAAATACTTTATCTAGTACTGTTATACTGTTAGAATAAGCGCTGTTTACCTCGTGATACTATATACGACCGTACAAGTATCATAAGTTGTTTAATGATAGCTCGTGTCTTTATGTAATTAAGTCATTAATTTCAAAGGGCAATGGGTTTTGGACAACTAACTAGGAGTTGTTAAATTTAAGAATAGAATATTCTTGATTGTACCTACCATTAGAGTAATGCGTACTCCATTAAAATGATACTACTACTTTCAAAAGCTTTAAAACACATCGTTAAAGAAACTCCAAAATTATTTTTGTTAATCCGTCAATTATTTACTTGCTAATAACCTGATCATGAAATTTTCGTCACCTGTGAACATAAAGACAAATATTATACGTTGGTATTAGTATAGAACTCTACAGCCAAGGTCTTGCCCTTATCGTGATCTGCGGCATCAAATCATAATGCAAAATAATATCTAGTTGTTAAGTAAATAGGTTGTCCTCACGGTCAACTTCGATATAGGTACTATACAATACATGATTAACTAAATACTTAAGTACCACAAATCTTTATAAAACAACGATTAAGTACTTCTTTTGTTGTCCTCTTTAATTTTTAAAGATTGACAACACCGGTTATGTTCATTCATGTTATTTTAACATACTATGTAGCTATCTACAAGACCATTGATGAAGTAAGCGGTTTTTCTTTAAAAAAATATGTGCAGAAAAGTGGATGACAAACTTGGTGCCGGCCAAGTTGCAAAAAAAATATTGTTGGATTTCATCTGAGGTTGAGTGTTTTTTTAAAGGTTTACTCATCATGTTTGAGATAATTAATAATTATGTTATTATGTTGTACTAAATTACAGTCTCGAAGTTCTCGAACTAAAGTCACAGCCGAAACTTAATTATTATTAAGATATACGTATTATTTATACCTTATTTTTTCGTCAACATCATCCGTATAGTACAAAAAATAAATAGGACCAAACTTCGATGCGAAACTTTTTGAAATGACTGAATTTGTGTGGTAATATTTGAGGACGTTTTTATTTGAGACACTTACGATGCATATTGTATTATCTTTTGTTCTACTGCTACCGACAGTAAACACCTTTTGTTTACGGTCGGTACGCAACATGGTTCTTTTTTCCTAATTGTTAGTCTATCCAGTGGTTTTATTGTCTTTGATTCAGTGAGTAGAGCTTGATTATATTACCACTAGCCGAAAAAATCCAGGGAATAGTAACCTCACGTGAATCCATGTTATCAATTCGATGATAATATCTGTATAATATCTAGTTTCGTATTTGACCTTATTTTAGGAATCTTATTGCTTCTCTTATACCTAATTACCTACAGGCAACATTGCAGTTTAAAATTAAACAGATTGTGTTGTAATAGTCTTAATTTGAGATCATTTCAATACAATCTTGTTTGAGATTCACAAACTTCAGGGAATATTAGACCATTTCCTCTCTACAGACTTTTTATCTAATTGATGCTGCTACATTTGGCATGCCTAAATGATTTGGTTTTAGACTTTGTTATTTTCATTTTATTTTGCCGGACTAAAATACACCTGTGTTTCAGTAAGTGTACTATAAATCTTTATAGTTTTTAAACTTTCCTCTTAAAGCAGTGTCTATTAAAAAAACCGCATCAAAATCCGTTACGTAGTTTTAAGGATCTAAGCATACTGAGGGACAGACAGCGGGAAGCGACTTTGTTTTGTACTATGTAGTAAAGATTTCAGTTAGAAGTAATACTTTTCCAGCTTTAGTAGGTATTGTTGTCTCTTGAAATGATGTTATCTCTCTGAAATGATACAAATGCTTTTTCAAATATGACGGACACACTCGTAATAGTATGTAATTCAACGGTGATAAATATCGAGTTAAAACAACTTACACATACAACACAACACACGTTGGCTGCATAGGTATATGTTTCATTCTAAATTCTAATATTAGATAGGAGTTATTAGTAATTTTTGTAAAAAAGGGGGGTAGTATTATTGAACTACATAAAAAGTTATTACAAAATAAAGCTTTTATCTTGTTTCAATACTTACTATTGAATAAGAACATAATTATTATGATACTGGTACACACCTAGAACTGTAAGACAAGGTTTAATCCTAGTACCTATGTTCAAGTTCTTTTTGTAATAAGAAATGTTGATAACTATTTTCACAAATACGTGTGCGTGATGCAAGATGGAATGCATTTTATACTTTATTATAAACTTAGATTTCTTTCTTCTACGATTTGTTATTAATAGTCAAGCACGTAAGCAAATGATAGTAGCAGACTTGTGTAATCTTGTTCCACCTTTTCTATAATGTTTTTTTTATTTTCGAGGTTCGAGGACGTATAAAAAATATTTTGATTAAATGATAAATTGTCTTCAAACGCACTAATGCTAGAACTGATGCTATACTTACTAGGTCTCACGACAGTAAGAAATGGCTCGATCAATGATATTTACAGCTACAAACCATTATAATAACATAAATTTTAATGACATGTCGAAGGCTCGGCCAACGTTTTTATTTTTTCACAATTGACAACTTTTTAACCGGATGCTATCTCCATTATCCTGAAGTTCTATTAATTGCATCAAAATATCTTTAGTCGTGATATCCGACTAAACAAGCCAGTTGTATGATTCGCAGTTGTATAGAATCCCGAAAATTAGAATGTGTGGTTAACTATTTTGTTACTATTGTTGTTCGGAATTTAACTCACCATTTCGTTGCATCAAGAAAGCTTTACTTCTCTAAGGGCTGATTTCTCCATCGCCAGATAACTGTTATTCAAGGAATAAAATTTACGTTAGACTGTTTTTGCATGAAACAACTGTCAAATTTTTAAAAGTCAAAGTTATATGACGATGGAAAAATCAGCCCTAATACTATTACTAACCAATTTTACCGGCTGTAGAACGCTAGCCAGTAGCCAGCTAGTTTCATGCCGATAATTGAATTAATTAGCGTTCACAAAATATAATAGTATTCAAATAAAATATTTATTTTTTAATACTAAACACCTACTTTGTAAATAACTTTATTTTGCTTGATTCTTATTGTAAGGATAAAATTCTTGCTTCGCGATGTTTGTTCCCAAACTCCTCTAAAACGGCTGGACAGATTTGTTTTAAATTTTGTGTGCATATCGGGTAGGTCTGGAATCGGCAACATCTATTTTTCATGCCCTTAAGTGACAGGGGTGGGGTGGCGCTCTCCAGATTTTATTAATATGGCAGATCAACGTTTGCCGGGTCAGCTAGTATATTATTCTATTCTATCTATTCAACTTGAGTCTCGCAAACAGTTGTCATGCACTTTGTAACTTTGTCCTTGCAGACCCGCATTAGCATTGATCGTTCATTAATCTGAACATGGTATAACTACTAACATTAATACAATCGTCGAGAATTGTGTCTTACGTTATTAAAGTTAAGCATGTAGTTGTTTCTAGCTTGATTACATTTCTATTTTCGCCCAAGGATTATCTTAATGGAGCCTTGTAATCACAGTAAGACTTTTTAGTGACGGATTATAGTTTTTAGGAAGTTTTGGGTTGGTTGCCATCTATATTTAATTACACTAATTGTTATTAATTCGTTATTATATTGCACAAACTCAGAATGCTGCAAAATGTCGCCTTACCAATGGTATTTTTTATTTCAAATTTCATTATTGTTTTGAAAGTACAAAATCTTATTTTTTGAATGAATAATATTCGTTAGTGTAAGGTTTCGTATTATACTATTCAACCAACTTTTGTCTTTCTATCCGCATCGAAGATCTCAATTATGACGAGCAATCGCATTGTTACAAAGAACGTTGAAGTACTTGAGGGGTACTTGTGGGCCTATTATTATTCGGTACACGGTCATTCATCGTGCTTCTATTAAGACTGAACGTCGGGATGTCATGTGATGACTTTTTGTCGCGATCTCGTCTAATTACTATATGGATACTTCGGTCCTATTTTATAGCTAGTGTTTGTGTACTTTGTTCTTTGATTGATGTTATCACATTGTACGGTGAGTTGTCATTAAAATAGAGCATCTATTTGAATTTTAGTTTTAAATTATTTTTTAACATGTATATTCTACAAGGAAGTTTTGTCGTTTTCTAGAGTTGTAGTAATATTATGTGCTCGTAGCCTCGTACTGGCGAAGCACTAGAATACTTAAGGGCTAACAGGTGCATTTATATTTCATGAAAGGCCCAAAACTTTTAAATATTCTAATATTCGAACACATAGACCTCACACAGCCGTCTTCTGTGCGTAATTAGTCAATATTACGGAACCTAAAAATCCGCTTTCTTAAAATAGTAATTCATTAGCACTAGCAATGAAGTTATTACAAAATAACATACGCAAACGATAGATGTAACAAGCACCTACTTCAAACGGGCTTAGTAACACTTAGGATAAAAATTATCACTTCGAGAGCTCAGTTTCAAATAGTATTATGTACTTGATGTGGAAATAAACTTATGCTGTTTTAAATGATCTCATCGATTTGCTATTCCATTGTGCTTACTTGAATAGAGATTTTACAAATCATGATCTTCGTCAGTCATAAACTCGCGACGCGCATTGTTGTGACAAATTTTGATAAGATAACAGAATGAAGTGGCACTGCGATTAAATTAACCCTGGATGTGCCATGAAAAGTTTGTACAAGAATCTTACAGCCAATTGAAAAATAGGGCGAACTAGGTCTCTTCGTGAGCAAGACTTAGGTACCATAAAGCTACTTCTACTCTATTTATTAAGTACATTTAACTTAAGTACACAATACACTCATTTAAAACAGGAAAAAAAATATTTGCTACTTATCCAAGACTAGGCAAATAAAGTAAATAAATATTACTTATTTACTTCATTTAAAATAAAAATTGTCAATTAACCTACCAACAAAGAGCGTGACCATATTAACAATGCGTTATTTCAGATTCGTAAAATGTTCGCTGAAATTAGTTTGGAATCATATAACGACACCATGCCCTATGTTCGGTGACGGAAGCCACGAAACTTGTTACGATATTACTTAATTTATGGACAGTAAATTGTGCTATCATGTGACTTTATTTGATTCAAGTGTTTAAGTAAGTAAGTGCCTTAAATAATTTGCCGCTTTAAATAATATTGCGAGTTTGGCCAACCAATAAAGGCACATGCTGTTCAATGGATACCGAAAAAAAATCGATCTCGAATGTAAAAGTTAAGAAGAGCGGTCGTAAAAATGAAAAGAAGAAAAAAGATAAAGCTGGAGGCACTGACGTCTTGTTGGAAGAAGTCTGCCAGCAAATGAGTAAATTGGCAGAAGAAGATGGCGGCGGCAGTGTCTCTACTAGCTCCACCGATAGTGAAGACTTGGTAAATGCTATTAACTACAACACCATCACATCATTAGCAGCTTTAAAGGATATAATCCAAGGCGACAGTAATGACACTCCTGAAACGGATACTTTCTTCCAGCACTACTTTATGAATCATTGCAATAATCTTTCAAGTCGTAATTCTAATTCGCCTTTCCCGTTTCCGGAGCGCCGGAGACTATCACAATGCCGCGAAGAAGATGAAGACGACGAAAAAAAAGACAGTGACATTCTTGCTACTACTATCTGGAAAGAAATTAGCTCAGAAGTTATACCTGAAGTTCGTCCAGACAATGCCACAAAACACATCAATTCAAACGAAACAGAAGCTGATCAGAATGCAAATGTTTTGAGTGATATGTCATCGGGTGATAGCCATGTTATAGCTGATGGGCAGGACCCGCCTAAAAGGACTGTGATGGGTGCGCGGCATAAGTTTTTGGTGACAACAATGGAACCACCGACTGCTGCGCCACCAATGGTTGAACGAGCATTACGATCACATATGCATAATGCTCATACCGTTCATTTTGGGACCAAAGGCGCTGAAGAACAGCGGCCGAATGTACGTTCGATATTTGCAGGACAGAATCTCCACCATGATAAACATTATTTTGATAGTAGTTTAATCGAAATTAGATCTACCGTTGATGGAGTACCCGCTAGTTCTGAGGACATCTGGGTAAAGAGGACAGAAGACAAAGCTAAAGTTAGTCAATTTTACTGTATATTTTATTACTTTTAACAAGACTCATTGTTCTTATACTTTATTGTTTCTACGTTATCGTTCTTCTTTTCCTAATACAGGTCGTGCCATCTAAAGAAGAACCTTCTAGTGTCAAACCGGAGGTTTTAAAAGTCACAGAAGATACGCCTAAAGTGACGGGAAAAAGTATTGAACAAGTCAGAGCACGATCAGGCACCTGGGGTGCAGCTCCTGTAAGCAAACCAAAAGAACCTGCCAAAGTTCCAAAGGGGAAGGATAAAGATGTCCGACGTGACAGCGACGACAGGCGACAAAAACGAGGTGAGTAATGGTTATGATGCGATGCGACACATCTCAGGCTTCACACCGTGTTTAATACGTCCCTTGTTAGCTGACATTTACTTTTGTTATTTCAAGCATCTGTTAGAGCGGAATCCAACACGCGACTAGAATTTAAATCATAACTTTTAGGTACTTATTTACCGTTATCAACAGATTCCTAACCTACCCAGTATTATACTCAATTTGACAATACACGCATAATCCGAAACTTGTTATTCACAGTTAGTAAATATAGATTTATTTGTAGAGAGTGTTGTGGATCCCGAAATGCTTGCCAGAGTGCGCCTATTTGAATCGTACGCCCAAACTGGCTTCTAGCCAACCCGCCGCGCGCCGGTCGTAAGGGTCGGTGTTGCCACAACATTCTTACGAGATCAACATTTTATTGTTTGCGGCTATTTATCAGATCATAACTTACGGTCATATTGAAAGAAAATATCAGGTTCGTAAGAAAACTGTTGAGCTATCATCACTAGTGTATGCACTAACGTTGCCGTGTTTTTATCAAAATTAAATATTTACTTAATGTGTTTGATATGCGAGAGAATTTTGTAGGCATATATGTTTAGAAAAAAAAGGGTATTTTGAACTTAGTAACTTTGATAGTACCCGATTTTGAGTCAGTATCTGAAATGTGCACGGCTATAAGAACAACGACGTTTTCTAAAGTGCAACCCCTGAAGAATAATAAATCATGGGAATTTATGAGTACTCAACACAATAAAAAAGTAAAAACGGTTCGGGAAAATTACTTTGTTAATTTTTACAGTATTTGACATTACATAATTTTACGCACACCACTCAATTGGTTGAAGTGAAAAATTAAAACTAATGGTACATTACAAAAATAATGGAAAACTGCATTGCATTTCGCAGATTCAACAAAATGAATCTGTTACACTTACATATAAAATAGTCTACGCTGGCCTTGAGTTAGTTGTGGTCATAGTAAAGGTAGTGTACATTATCATTCTGTTTGACTACGCGCGATAAAATCATGTTTTACTTAATTTTAGATATGATTTTTTTCTGCGTTATTTTTTTTAGTGCGATAGTTTTTAATATAATGAAGAAGACCTAAAATAATGTTCTATGTGTTTGTACTTGTAGTGACGGATTTAAATTAATCTGTAGAACGTTCTAAATGTAGTAGTCTCACGGAATATGCCACACCACAGCGCCCGCGATACATTATGCATAACGTCTCTATGCCCACTTAAATACGTTGGCTCCATTGCGGCTCTCGCATTAATTTGTATTGTTTATCCACCTTAATCGCAGCGTCATTCCGAATCAAATATGTTTTATATAATTTTAATGGTTTGTCAATACTTTAAAAACATAAAGTTGCAAGAAATCTAAATCTATACTAATATGATCATGAGGAAAAATTTGATTGTTTGTTTACTGGCCTGTTTGCATTGACAGGCTCTTGAATTAAGAAAATCTTTCACTGTTAGTAAGCTACACTATTGGGTGACATAGGCTATATTTATTAAAAACAAAAGAAATAAGACCGCGGGCGGTGCTGCGGGAAACAGCTAGTAGGTATTCATATTTTGATGATACTTTCTATATTGTCTTTGTTTCGTATGATTACCTATTTGATCATATGTATTATCTAAAATTTATCCGGAGTCCCTTAAATTATTAAATGGCAATTTATTACTAAGACCGAGAGAGTGAGTGAATGGGTCAAGGTTATCGCAGTTTAGTCAATATTTAGTTCACATGTTACATTAGAAAATGCAAAAGGGCACGTGTTTTGCCACGCATTGGTTATTTCCAATGTTTTTCATTTATTGGCCTCGATAAGATGTATGAAATTCACCATCTGAGGCCATTTCAATAAACTATGGATAAATCCTTCGGAAACTTTAAATGTCCATGATATACATATATTGTAATACGTCGTTCGATACGCAAACGGGCATGTTGTAAGTTTTATAGGTCTGTCTGTATTGTCTAAACGAATTAACTTATTTTACCTAGCTGAATGATACTTCCTAGATATTATTTAAAAAGCTCTGTTGACGATAACAATGTCTACTACAATAGGGGTGCGGACAATTTTTTTTCAACTTATCGGAAGTTGAAAAAAAATTGTCCTTAGTGAAAAATAATATTAATAAAGATATTTTTGGTTTTGGCATAACTCAGAGTATAGTTATAGAACCCCTTGTCGCCTAATCTTTTTTGTGGTCTGAGAGCGGGTAGTGTTAGCATATGTTTTAGCCCATTAATGACTTTTTACTTAAAGTAGAGACAAGGACTGTCTTAAACGAACATGCAATAGCACGTTAATTGCTAGGACTTAGTGCATAAGGCCCCAGAACTGTAACGCGCCTTATCTTGGTCAAATTTTATTATTTTGAACAAAGAAAATATGTATACTACCGCGGTAGTCCTATTTTCACCATATCAGGATCAGGATTGGATGATGGCATCCCAGGCACTCAAATTTTAAGGAAATATGTTTAAAAAAAATATAATTTAAATAATGCATTTCATGGCAATTTGTATATTTTCAGAGCAACGTCTTGATGCAGCGATCACGCGTAGTACTCAGTCCGTTGGAGAGCGTAAACGACGAGGATCCAATGATGACGGTCAAGCGCATCCGATGTACCAGCAGACCATACATGGTAAATTTAATATTATTAATATGACACCACTTGGGGAAGATCTTTACCTACCTAGTAGTGCTCATAAAGATATTGCAGTTAAAGGTTACGAAGACAAAAATGGATGTAGGAAAATAGGAAAACTTTTAAAAGGAAATTGCGTAGATATTGAATTGGTGTCCACTAGAGAGTAAGTAAAGGGTGATAAGAGTATTTATGCATAAAATATTTAAGTTCCTTAGATAAAATGCAGTTCGCCCAAGGAATTAACATGGTTATCCCGTATTTAGACAGGGCATTAGAGTGGACAGGCTTAGTCCACTTGACATTTGATTCGAGGTCTGAACTGAAGTGCTAAATAGTCGAAAAAGTGAAAGCGTAAAAATATTCTTCGTGCGATCGGCCACATGTTTCTGGTCCGACAGTAACTTTTAACATTTGGGCTTGCGCTTGGGATATGAGGTGAATGTAATATAACAGATAAGTGTTAAATTACATTTGTTTTTTTTTCGCTAGGAACCTCCGGAGTGAGTAGTAGACCAGCACTGTTTGACATTCTAAAGTCAAGGACTCCACGTGGGGAAGTCAAGAAACAACCTTCCATAATACAGCAGGTCATGGCTGCAGTTCAGGTAAGGTCCTATATGAATATTATATCAGCATAATTAGACTTAGCAGATAAATCTCCTGAAAATTTGTAGAAGTTTTTCGTGATAGTGATCCCCAGACCATGCTATCCCATAGCTAGGCATAGGCTTTTGCTTCATTCGTTTTATTTTTTCCGGCCCTCTGCCAGTCTCCCAGATTCGACCCGAAACTTTTCTACCGGCCCATCTAGCTACCAGACGACTGACGCTTCTTTTGCCTTGCCTTGGCCATCATTCTGCCATAGCCCTACGTGGAGTAGGGCTGCCGTCTCTACCACTGGCCAAGGTGCCCTGACTAGCTCCATTTCCTCCTCGTTATTGTGGTACTGACATCACGAACTTAGGTTCGGTTATCCACCCTACGATTACCGCCGAATATCCACACTACGATCTCGATCTTGAAGATGCCGAGCATATCCTTTTGGGTTCTGTGGCTCTCTGTGCTTCAGTAATTTTATTGTCAGCCTCATAAGTGAGGCTTCGGGCTTGGCACCATATTATTATGTCATACTGGGCAGAATACATTAGATAAAAAACATGAGCTTTTAGGCACTGGAATTCGACGTGATCACATTGTATCGTCCTGCTTCTCGAATGTGGTTTCTGGTTATTTTAACTTCAATTTTTTTAGCCAATCATTTGGTACGTTACGCCAAATTCGACAGTGCTTAAAAAGTCGTCAGCCGAGCCAAGGATAGGTTTATAATAATACACAGGCAAAAAAGTGATTAGTAGTATTAGAAACGAATATCGATAAGCTAATGTCGACAACAGACATCGATTAAAAAAAAAATTTAGGCATAATGTAGGTCGCTAAATTAGTTGAAGTTATAGAAAGAAAAACCAAGCGTTTTGAAGCTTCGAATTTGTGCGGTCAGGATTCTGTCAATTCCATTTTTCTTTGGTTTATCACCGTAAAACGTACTTACCATTTGTTACTAAAAGATTTCGTCAATTATTAGAGACGATTTTCCTCGTAACGTGCCGTTACAAGTGGTATCCTAATTCATTGTTATTTTTTTACAATTTCAGAACATTACCAAATCTAACACTTCTACCAAAGATACACCTAAATCGGAGTCGCCTAAAGCCCCAGTGCCGGAGCCTGCAGTGACCACTCCTGTTTTGAACTCAAAAGATGGGTCAGCACACCCTCATCCTGGTAGTGACACGAGGGTAAGCTATTCATTCAGTATTTGCCAATGGTCTGGCAAATCGCGTTGATACTTGTGTACGCTGTTGTTGGATCACTATGTAATATTAGCTTAAATATTTTATAAACACTTGCATCGAAATAGTCGTGGTCAAATTTAAGGTCAATCGATCACCTACATTTTTAAAATTACAGATGTTGAAGAGGATTGTCCATTACCTGTGGGCGACTCATTATATCTTTACTAATATTATAAAGCTAAAGAGTTTGTTTATTTGTTTGTTTGAACGCGCTAATCTCAGGAACTATTGATCCAATTTGAAAAATCTTTTCACTGTGAGATAGGCCACTTATTAAGGAAGGCTATAGGCTGAAATACTGTCAGGGTAAAACAATTCATGTATTTTGTGACAAGCTCCTGATTTTGGAATAGGCTGCGAAACCGCACCGCGTGGAGTCTGTGATGTAAATGATAAAATACTGTGGATGTAAGTTTGTATAGGTTTTCCCAAACAAACTTCGTCGATCGAGTTTAAAAATGAAGGCGAGTCGATTGTTTTGTAAATAGTTTTTTTTTCTTTGGTAATTAATGACTTGTTCGTAGTATTCTCTGTTATTTTCTCTTAGGATTTTTCTTCATATTAATATGTGTATTTTTTTCTGTTTTCGACAGTATTACCATACAATAACTGCTTCACCGTCCCGTCGTCCCAGTGCCATGGCCAAAGTCATGGAGTTGTTCCGCGGACGCGCCTCCGTGCCTGGACAAAGCTTGCCAATAGAAAGTGCCGAAAAAAGAAAAGCAGTGAGTACAAAATTACTATACATATATTAGAGGTAAGATATACGAACTTGAGTAAAAGGCGCCACTGCGACGCACGCGGTGTACGATTTTCAGGCCACGTTAGCCACATGTCTACCCTTGTGGTGCTTCATGCGTCATGTCTGTGGGTACAGTGAATGTTATCACTTATCACTACTATTTTTATCCAACGCGAAGCTTGATCTAATAAGCGTGCCTAGCTACTCCGTGGCCCGCAGTGTAGCAGCGCCTTAATTGTTTTTTCTATATACTCGCGAAAGAATATCAAGCCACTTCGCTTTTTTGTGTTCATGAGTCTAAATATTATTCATCATTTGGGTACTATTTGACTACAGTACTATAGAAACATTGAATACTATTGAACTAGATGACTCCCCTTAAAAAATATTTCGTTATACATATTTATGACTGGCCTGTTAGTGTAGTGGTTAGTGACCCTGACTGCTAGGCCGGAGGTCGTGGATTTGATTCCCATCCAGGACAAATCTTTGTGTGATGAGCATGATCATATGTTCTGTTTCTGGGTGTAATTTATCTATATTATGTATATTTAAAATATATAAGTATGTTTATCAGTTGTCTGATCACCATAATATAGGCTCTGCCTAGTTGGGGATCAGATGACCGTGTGTGTGGTTACCTGAAATATTTATTATTTATTATACAATATATATATAAGCCATCGCCATCATCAACATCAACCTCACCGTGCCGTAGTATGTCACTGGTGCGCTTTATCAAACATATAGCTCTCGGACGCTTGATCTGTGTTTCATATCAATCTATGGTTCTTCATTTAAATAATATAATGATTTTTAATAATTAAAACTTATTCATGGAAATTTATCCTAGTTCATGAAAGTATATATGCTAACTGAACTGAGTCGACTCGCACTTGGCCGATTTATAGTGTAATTCTGATAGTTTAACGAGATCGCATACATAGTCACGATATGCGCCGTAAGCCCCGCATTTTCGAATGATTTATTTATAATTATAAGAAAATTAAATTCTTTAAACCGAATTTGGTGTGTGCGGATGTGCCAGATGGTGGATATTGCGGTGGGTGTCGTAATTTTGAATTAAGAATGCTGATGAATGACGTCATTAAACGTGGTGCGGTTCGGCTGACATTCGCACGTCTAGAATAGCTTAGATAAAAAAACATCGTTGGATATAATGAAAAGCGTCAGATTAAGGTAAGGAGGTTTTATTACACACTGAAGGTGGTCACCTATTTCAATACTGAAGAATTGAAGGACACTTAACGAAGTTGTAGACTTTTTTGTTTTTTCCTTATAAAACCTATGGCCTATATTTCCATCGGTGCAGAGAAATTATACACCATTATTCTTATTGATTTAAACCGCATTCATGCGTCACAATAACTAGTAAATTAAATACAAATAGAATGAATCCTGGTTAAACTGTCACCTGTCACCTCACGTCACCTGATGTCACTGTCACACATTTCTCCTTCCATAGTTTGACATCTGAGTAATACTCTAAAGATTGGTTTTGCCGACTTGATTAACAATTAGTTAGGTGAAAGCGCGGGAAACCTCAAATTTGGCGGTCGTGATTTTTGGTGGCAATTTTTAAAATTTTATTATTTATTGGTCTGGATTATCCTATAGTAATTATTTAGCCTTAGTCTTTATTTATTTATAGTAGTTAAGTGATTTCTTCATTATTTGGTAAGTTTTTATTCGTTTTTTCTTATAATGGACCCGCCGGAGGACCCCGGTGGGACCCATATAGATATAGGTCATTATGTTACTATTTCTAACAACGATACTAGCGTTGATACTGATGGGTCTGTCACCCTTAATTCCTCTAAGAGAAAACGTGTTTCCACTCGTACATCGATATGCAAACATTGTAACAAAAAAAGACGCAAAAATGGCGGCAAAAGGCAATCTGATTGCAACTGTGTTGATGATATGGAGACATCAGTAGTCGTTTCTCAGTCACCAAACCAAAATGTTTTAGATCAAAGCAATGTGTCTCCCCAGTCGGTACCAATTGGTCAGTCGGTCTCGGTAGCTAGGTTAATGTATAATGTGTCGGATGCGGCACCTTATAATGTACATGTTCAACGTGAACAAATATCAAGCAGTGATAACGTTTATTTAAATCCAATTTCTTTCGGCCGTTTTTTAAAAAGAAATTCCTTCAATAATATCGTAAAAGGAAGTTTAAAAAAAATAGGGCGAAATAGAATAGTTTTGTCTTTTTCTGATTATAAAGATGCAAATACATTTTTAGCGAGTAATGTTCTATCGAGAGAAAAGTATAAAGCTTTTATACCATCTTTTTCTGTAACTCGTATGGGTGTCGTCCGAGGCATTCCTTCAGAATGGTCGGACGAGGATATTAAAGAAAATATATCTGTGCCAATTGGTTGTGGCGATATATTAAAAATCAGGAGGATTAAAAGGAAAGTAGTAAATGACGGAAAGACGGAATTTAAAAATACTGAAACAGTTATTTTAACTTTTGATGGCCAAGTTTTGCCAAAACGAGTATTTATGTGCTACACTTCCTTGTCTGTGAATCTGTATATATACCCCACAATCCAGTGTTACAACTGCTGCAGATATGGTCATGTTAAAAACATGTGTCGATCTAAGCCTAGATGCTTTAAATGTGGTCAGGGTCACTCTGGAGAGAGCTGCACAGTCTCAGAAGAGGGTTTGTCATGCTGTCTCTGCAATGGCTTTCATGAAGCCACCAGTAAGAAATGCTTAGAATTTGATAGACAAAAAAACATTAAAGAATCCATGGCTAAATCCTGTATTTCCTATGCAGAAGCTTCCAAGTTACATCCTTCCATTTCTAGAATCTCATATGCTGACGCCTTACTTTCTTCTCCTAAAGTTTCAAGCCATATTAGTGCTTTTGTTCCACAGGATTATTCTACATCTAAACAAAATAAAACATCATATAAAAAAACCGTTTATATTAAACCTCACTCTCCATCCTCCCCTTCTAAAGGTTATGATCAGCAGTTCCACCAAAGTCTCGCAAGAGATAGTAGAATTCCTGATCCAAAAGATGGCTGTGCGCTCCCTCCTAAGGATTCTTTATCTTCTTTATCTATTAATGATTTAATAATTGCTTTGATTAATTCTCTGTCACAATCTAATCTGATTTCACCGTCCATCGCAGGCCCTGTATACAATGCAGTTTATAAATATTCAAATAATAATAATGGACAGTCTAGCCAAGGTATTCCAATGGAATTGCCGAAGTGCAATATCTAAAAAATCTGATATATTATATCTTGTAAATAAATTTAAACCTTTTATTTTTGCTCTTCAAGAGACTTGGCTTAAACCAGGATCTTTGTTTAAGATTCCTGGGTATGCCTGTCTTAGAGAAGATCGGTCTGATGGGTATGGTGGAGTAGCACTACTTATCAGACATCCTCACTCATATTCATTAGTTTCAATTCCATCACATCATCATGATTTTTCCATCATTGCAGCAGTTGTAAATAACATATGTTTTGTGTCTGTATATATACCTCGTCCATCAAACTTAATCTTTAAAGAAATTGTAAATATTTTTTCTATTCTTCCTAAACCATTTATAGTTTTAGGTGACTTTAACTCTCAGCATCAATCCTGGGGTAGTTCAATATCCAATAGTTTTGGTGGTGACATATTGGATATTATAGACAGTTATGATCTTTGTATTTTAAACACAGGTTCTCCAACTCGACGTACTGCTCCAAATGAAGGCATTAGTGCTCCTGATTTATCTATATGCTCCTCTAAATTAGCGTCCTCTTTGTTTTGGGAAGTGTTATCCTCCACTTATGGCAGCGATCATTTCCCTATAGTCATAACATTTCCATTCCCTAATAAACATTCACCCAAGTGTGCTCCCCGGTTGAAGTATAATTTAACAAATGCAAACTGGCATACGTTTAGGGAACAATTAGACAATGCACTCGCGTTTCTACCTGAAATTAGAACTGGTAATGAAAGATATTGTGCCGAAGCTCTGTCTAAAGCCATTATGGCACAAACTGCTGATAACATTTTTCCTATTAAAAATACTGCAAAACATAAAATTCCATCTCCACCATGGTGGGATAAAGAATGCACAGATTCAATAAAGAGGAGAAAAGATACAGAAAAAAAATATTTATTAAATTCTACCGTAGAAAATTTTAACACATTGAGTACGGTTATTACTGAAACTCGGAAATTATTTAAAAAAAAGAAATTTGAAAGTTGGAGATCTTTTTGTTTGACTATATCTCCTAATGTTCAACCCTCTATAGTCTGGCGTAATATTAGGAGATTTAGATCAGTATTTACCGATTCTAATAGTACGTTCCTTCCTTCGCACTTAAATAATCAGTTTTTAGATAATTTAGCTCCTTCGTATGTTCCGGAAGAATTCAATAGATATTCCGTCCCTCCTTCAATAGTAAATCATCTTTCTGATCTCAATAAACCATTTACTTTTGCTGAACTCAAAGGTGTAGTATCTCATACTAAAGACTCCGCTCCGGGTGCAGATGGTATTCCATATTCTTTTATTTCTAATCTTAGTGATCTGTCTCTTAATTATTTTTTAAAACTAGTAAATTCTATTATGATTTCTGGGAACGTTCCTATTTCTTGGAAATCACAATTAGTCATTCCTATCTTAAAACCAAACAAAAACCCATCAAGTAGCACGTCATACCGTCCAATTGCTCTTTCATCTGTTTTACTAAAAATTTCGGAGCATTTGGTTAAAAATAGACTAGAATGGTATTTAGAGAACCGGAAATTATTAAGTGAGAGCCAATATGGTTTTAGGCGAGGCAAAAGTACCTTAGATAGTCTTAGCATATTTGTCACTGACATTAGGTTAGCTTTTTCAGAAAATCTTAATATCGTATCAGCATTTCTGGATATAACTTCGGCTTATGACAATGTTGTTATATCCACCTTAAAAAATAAACTCCAACAATTAGATGTTCCCATTCTACTTTCCAACTTCATATTAAACATTTTGTCTGAGCGCAGCATTAATCTTTCACTGGTGAACTCTTCATGTGAATCTAGACTCATATGGAAAGGTCTCCCACAAGGATCAGTTCTCAGTCCCTTGTTATATAACATCTACACTCATGACCTTGAATCGTTTTTAGGTAATGAAATCAAAGTGCTTCAATATGCCGACGATCTGCTCCTTTACTGCCCTCACCGCTCTGTTGCTTCAGCATGCACTACATTGTCTTCTTCTCTTAGTCTTCTTAAAAAATGGCTTAATTGTAATGGCCTCGCATTATCTGCTTCTAAAAGCTCAATTGTCTTATTTTCTAGAATGCGCCTCCCTCCCCCCATTTTTATATATTATGATGGTATTCCAATCCCGGTAAATTCCAGCGTTAAATTCTTAGGTGTTGTTTTAGATAGTAAACTTTCGGGAATACCTCATTGTGAGTATATTGCTGCAAAATGCGAAAAAAGATTAAATATATTAAGATGTTTGTCAGGCGTATGGTGGGGTGCCCATCCCTTCTCTTTAAAACTCTTATATAATGCCTTAGTAAGAAGTGTTCTAGATTATGGGTCATTCCTGTTAGAACCAGGAAATAAAGTTGCATTAAAGAAATTAGATGTCATTCAATCAAAAGCATTAAGAATAATATCAGGAGCAATGAAATCAAGTCCTATTAACGCCTTACAGGTTGAATGTGTAGATCCACCTCTCCCCCTCAGACGCCAGTATCTTTCTGACAAATTCTTATTCCGTTCTTTTCAATTCCTTAATCATCCATTACGTGTTAATCTTCAAATCCTAACATACTCTGTTAGGATCAACTCTTCCAGTTATTGGGCTCACAAATCTCCTCCTTGTCTTGTTCAAAGTTACAAAAAGTTTATTGCTTTACAGGCACCAACCTACTGCTTAAATTCATTCCCTCTCTTTACCAGTAGCTATGAGTCATTGATACTTTCTCCTGATATCGTATTTAATTTAGGTATAGATAAAACAGATCATTTTGCTAATTTTTCATTTAATTATATTAAGGACAATAATTGGAGCGATTGTCATCATATATATACTGATGCTTCTAAACATTCCACTTCAGGAATTGTTGGAGTTGGAATTTATCATTCGCAATATAATATAGTTCAGAAAGTCAAACTTCCTCCTGAGTCATCAGTATTTACTGGTGAATGTTATGGGATATTTAAAGCCGTAGAATATGTATTTACAATGAAATTGAAAAAATCTGTTATTTTTTCTGACGCGTTAAGTGCATTACAAGCGGTTAACAAAAATCCATTTAAATGTAAGCCAATCTATCCTATCATTTTATTTATAAGGAATCTTCTCTACGAGTGTTCTCAATTAAAATTAATAATTTCTTTTGCGTGGATTCCTGGCCATAGGAACATTCATGGTAATGTTATAGCCGACCGACTGGCTAATGAGGCTGTTGACTGTGGGGACATTTTTCCTTTTGTTAATTTTAGCCATGATCTTGTGAATCTGCCTATGAAATTTCTTTGGGAGACCTGGGAGGATTCATGGGCAGATAGTAGCAGTAACAAAGGGAAATACTACAAATTAATTCAGACTTATATTCCAAAAAAACCCTGGTACTACAAATTTAATGTCGGAAAGGTTGCTTCAAGTTGCCTTATTCGAATGAGGTTGGGACATACGTCCACCCCAGCGCACCTTGCTCGACTTCAAATTGTAAATAGTGATCTTTGTGAATGTGGCGAAGATGTGGGAGATTTGAACCACATTTTCTTTTCTTGCTGTATTTATAATCGTGATTCCTTTCTTGCTTCACTACTTTCCATTAATATTCCTTTTCCTTCATCTATTCCTGTTTTGTTAGCTTCGAATGATATTTTAATATATAAGTATTTGTCTTTATTTATAACTTTAAAAATCTGCTGTCAATAAGAATAATAGTCGGAGAAGGTTCGATTTCTGACGGAGGTTAACAATTTTCCTTCATTCTATTTGAATTTAATTTACTAATTATACACCAAGAATTTTCTGACAACTTCGGCATATAACAAAATCTGTGCTTACGGTGCATGTGGTGTTAGCAATGCTGATAAATATGAAGTCTGTTTCCACAAAGCTCGCGATTATCCTCTTTTCGCATCGTGGTCTCCGCTACTAAAACAATGGGGGCTTATGGGGGCTATCGCGTATCAAAAATCCACTGGGGTTGCTAGTGTCGGATAAAGTTTATCTGTCATTATCTACCAATGAGAGACCAGCTACTGGCCGGCAATTGGTCGAAATTGTCAGACAGACCTTAAGCGACAGTAGCGACCCTAGCGGATTCTTGACACGCGATAGCCCCCATTACATTCGGCTAGGCAAATGCGGTGCATAGTCGATGCGGAGGCTCGTACTGCGTTCAGTTTTTTTTTTAATAAGCACAACGTTCTCCTGTAATTTTTATTTAATTATACTTTTGTGAATACCTTATGGTGTTGTTAAAGGAAATCGTGGCATCAGCTTAATACCTACAATACGCATTTTGATTTAGTGTTTCCCTCAATTTCTTGCTCCAAACCTAGGAATTTTAAGAACAATGTAATTTAACGTCTCTTAAATAAATTAAGGGGTACTTCCAAGGTGATTAAGAAGTGTAAGGTCATCTATTTATACATAATCATAATCTGTATGATATATTTATGTTATACATAATCTGTATAATACCCGAGGTTAAGTCAATATATATATATTTTTCAGTTTGTTATAGTTTAATTTGTGTTCGTTTTTGACGTATAACTGGACGTTGGAAATGATGCCATGGTAAGGGTGATAAAAAGTTGGTAATAGGTTTACAGTAGAAGTTCTTCTAACCTATATTTTTTAATTAATTGCTTTGTTGGTACATGTTTCATCTTCATGTTCATTTTAATTTGGGGTCGGCACAGTATGTTTTCTTCTTCCATATTTAATTTGTTCGTAGACAAACATTTAAAATTATCGATTTGTAATATTGTGGCAAATAAAACATTTTCTTTTACGATATTTATTTATTAGATAATAAAATTTATGTAAATAATAAATTAATTAAAATTTATAATAATATTAATATATTTATTAAAATAATTTATTTGTTGATTATTAAAATTATGCCAGATCGAATTTTACATTGTCTTCTATAATTACAACAAACCTTTTTTACCTGAAGTATAAATTATATGCATATTCGTTTATTCATTCATTATTTTAGATTTTCTCTGTATGTGTCGCACGCGCTGTGAACATGTTTTTCGCTTACGACGAGACATGGTAACCAGCAGGTAATTTTACAAGTTTGCAAGATACAGTTGTAAATTTTAACAGAGGTCTAATACATATATTTTGCAAGTTTTTCGGTTTTAGTACATACTTACTTACAATATATATGTTCACACTATCTCTGGAGGTTCAATAAGGGCTTATATGGAAGGTATTTCGAGATCTTTACATGTATCATCATGTTCAGTAGCCAATTTTATAGTTCCGTCATGTCCGCATAACCCCACAGGATACTTTACATTAATCACGACAACTGTTTCAGTACTTCTTATGACTCAACAGACTTCAGTTCTTAGTTCAGCTTAATGTCTTTTGTAAACCAAAAAGGGAATCTTCGTTGACATTGTACTGGAAATTTCTTACAAGTTTCGATCCGATTTAATCGATAACCAGATAAAATTCAAGAGTTCAAGAGGGCCTGTGCCCAGCGGGACTTTTATAGGCTGATATTATTATTTATATTACCAATAAAGAAAAAGCCTTCAAGTCCGCATCTTTTGATCGCAGTTCGCGTGATATCCAACTGTAGAGATGCCCACGCAAATTGCTCTAAGATTTGATTTTTCCGTGATAAAGTAACTGTAACAAATACTAGAATTAAACCAGAAGGCTCAGTGTGTTCAATTTAAAGTTTATTATAGCGTTTTTAAATTTAATTCTTTTTATTTGTAAGTTCAACGTCGATATTGACTTTTGTAACGTAAAACATAAAAAAAATTGAGACTTCTAAAAACAAAAGTAAATTGCTGCTTCCAGGTATTGTAGTTTTTCAATTAAAATCAGTACTTATCATTTCTTCTGTACCCAGTTCACAACTAAGAGAATGAGGAAAAACACATAGCGCATAAGTTTACAGATTTATGCCGCAAACATTCATTGAGCCATTTAAAACGATTATCTTCCAACTGATTTGATTACATCATATTCTAGTCCTTTGTATGTTGGCTCGTGAGCTCAATGTTTACTAGCATCCGTAGCGAAGTACACATTAGTAATGATATGCTCTGCAGACATGTGGCACGTTTTGCTAGGGTCTTGAACACCGCGTACTCGGCCAGTTTGAACAGGCGCGGCAGCAGAAACACATCTGCGCGATAATTAATGTAAATTAACATTCGAGGACCAAACAGGAGAGTGCCGTGAGATGACCGACAATGACACGTAATACTCAAAACTTGGACTCAATTGCATGATCACGATTCTGTTGATCAATGGTATCACGCCTAAGTTGACAATCGCAACATCTTAGCATGAACTGGTAAGGGTAGGCTGCGTGTTCAGTTACTGTACAGCGGTCCTGCGGGTGCGGGTACATCGTGCCATAAATTTCCCGGTTCCGCAGCGGACATTAACTTTAACATGAAGGGATATCGGTCGCTTATAAACTAAGGCGTTGCATAACAATAACGTCTCGTGACGGCGACGTTATCTCTCAGTACTTATGGAGATGCCTTCGCGGTCTAACCTACTCAGTTGTACTAAAATGTGTAAACTACATTTACGATCGTTCTAAACAGAAATGTTCATATCAGTGTAAGTGTTTGTGATAGTGAATGGGGCGATATGGCCAATTATTTTAGGTGGAAAAAGGGCAAACGTGACGAAGATGTATTTTATTCAGAAAAACCGCGTAGTCGATCTTTGGACACTCGGTCTTTAGAATTGAGTGGTATCAGACTTGTTGCTCAGTATCATCAGCAGCAGCAGCACCAGGTAAACATAAAGACTTTTATAATTTTGATACAGCTTTGCGATGTATGTTTTGTAAACTATATTCAATTTGAATACAAATTTTGCTATTTTGATGCCTTTTTTTTAATACTATGTTTATATTTGGCCTTCATTTTGATAATGATAAAGGTTATTTACCTATAATTATGATAAATGTTTTGATAAAATGAAGAAATTATAAAAACCAACGATAAACACTTTACTATTATTATTGTTTGATCAGGACAATAAATTCCGCATAATAAAATAAAAACAAATTTTAACTGCATTGCATATTGTCTACATAATGCTGAAATTTATGTTTTTCAGTATAAGATATATATATTGTATAGGATACCTACTCATAAATATAAACTCTGTGCTTATTTTTCGTATTTTATCATCTAGTAACTCCCGAGTCCAAATGCTTTTGATTGAACCTTAAGCTGGTATTAATTTACTATTAAATAAAAAACCACATTGAATTATTATAACAATGTATTCAATCACATAACCGCATGAATGATCTCTGGAATCATGTTATCATTTTATAATTATTTTCTATTATAATTACTATTATAAATTCGAGTAACAAATTATGTCCTGTCTCTTTGTTACGTATTCACTGAACCACAAACCTGATTCTGTAGAAATTATTCTCCAAATTATGTAGTGTTAACCGGTGCCTGCGGAGGCGAAGTTGCTCTTGAAAACTAATGTAATATATATTGTTCGTAACTGAAAGCAACGGAATCGGCTCATTTTAAATTGAATGTGTCGATAAACAACGACAGGACGTAACCAATCTGGAGAGATATTATTCTTCGTCGGTACTTAATGTAACGCTAAGTGCAATCAGTTCTGGCAGCGATAATAATATTATTTGCGATTTACAGAAAGATAATTATTTTAGTACTAAAGAAATGATGAAAGATAAATTTTCTTTTTGGAGTCATGTGCAACTGATTGTTTTGTATGAAGCTCCCAAAATGACACGCGACAAATGGGAGTGACCTCGTTTTTGAAACGGGAATGTAACCTATCGATCCCAAGCTCTTAACAATAAATTTAGCATAAACACGTCAAAGATAGATATTAAGAATTATACACTCCATTGTCGATAGTGGAAAATTTTAACAGCCGTAACAATTACAGGAATATAAAGAGTCTGAACGACTTCCTCAGAGTTGTCAGCTGTTTGACTGTTTTTTTTTTAGAAAAGTGCATTTTAAATAAAACGGCTAAAGGTAGGCGAGAGGATAAGATAAAAAAAATTATGTGATTCTCTTCTATTTATATCTCTTATATTAATTATGCATATTCTGTATTCCTAACGTGATAAGTATCGCATTGGCAAATCGAACAAGCAAGTGTGTTAAGTTGCGCAAATGCATTCTACACTAAGAAAATTATTTAAAGTTGATTTCTAGAACTTATGTTAGTCTGCAAAAGAAAATAAATTATGAACTTTGAGCCCTTTTACAGTTTCGTTTTACGACTGACATAAATATTGCATATTATTGTGGACTAGCTGATTCCCGCGGCTTCAGCCGCGTGGATGTCGGTGAGCTATACAAAAACATGACAAATAATATATCTACTAAAACCTTCCTTGACAGACTAAGCATCTAACACATTCTAAGATTAAAATGTAATTTACATGAATCACACATATTATCATTATAAGACAATATCTCCGCAGCGTTTGTCAGTCTATCTGTCTTTTCGCGATTAACTCAAAAACCATAGCCCCGATTTTGGTGCTGTTTTCACCAATGAAAGAGTCATTGGTGAAAACAGCATAGTAGATTACGTTTTAATCTTTAGAATGTGTTAGGTGCTTAGTCTGTCGTGTCGCATTTCGTTAACCATTAAAATTTGTTTTTACCTAAGTTGAAAAACCTTCACCGTTCGATGGCACGACGTAGATGTGATAAAGCACTTGGCCGGAAAATGCTTGACATTATCTCTTGTCCTCGTTATCATGATTGACGATCAATTTGCCTGTAATAACCTGAGCTGCCTCTTGTTCTATAAATGCGCAGTCGAAGACGTCGTGACGGATAATCTGCTCTTGTACTTTGAAATTTTCGATATTGCCAGGCATCACTTATACGTCAGAAAAGACGAAACAAACAGGTACTTTTACAAAATGTATAAAATCAATAAGGATAGAAAACATAAAGCCAATTACAGGTTTCCACGGATAGCTACAGTACCTACAGCATAAGTTAGACATAACAAAAATTACATAATTGAGAAAAATAATTTGAATACTGAACGAATTAAAATAATTAAAAAAAAAAAAAGTAGCTGCTTACTTAGCTTTTAGTATTGAACTGGTCAAATAAAAACTACAGAAATTGTAGTTATTATATTTTTGCGTATCTATCGTATTTTATTCGACGGGCCTGTTGGTCTAGTTATTACTGACCCTGACTGCTAAGCCGGAGGTCTCAGGACAAATCTTTGTGTGATGAGCACGATCATTTTTGTTCTATGTCTGGGTGTAATTAATCTATAGTATGTATGTATTTATAAATATATGAGTATGTTTATAAGTTGTCTGGTTGCCACAGTACAGGCTCTGCGTAGTTTGGGACCAGATGACCGTGTGTGTGATGTCCCAGGATATAATTATTATTGCTATTGAACTATAGTTAAATATTTATTTATCGAAACATAAAAGTACTTAGGTTATCAATATTAAAAGAGTCTCCTGGAGTTTATTACCCTGTTATCGTCATTACGAATCAACAGTTTTATATCTCTGCGAGTATTTCAAGTGTTGTCGCGTTTTGTGTCGTGCCTAATATTAGACAAGCAATAAGGCTACAATAATTTATCAGTTGTTGTTGACATTATAAAATCGTCACATAGAGATTTATACTTATCTATTATTTCTGACTGTCACACTTAGGTAGGTATATTTATTAGTTATGAAAAACTAAATTTGTATTCTAAAACTACTTATGTTATTATTAATATATATCTATACTAATATTATAAAGCTGAAGAGTTCGTTTGTTTGTTTGAACGCGCTAAACTGAGGAACTACTGGTCCGATTTGAAAAATCTATCACTGTCAGATAGCCCACTTATTGAGGAAGGCTATTGGCTATAATTTGTCACGATAAACGTCGCCCACGCGGGCGGAGCTGCGGACAAAAGCTAGTTGTTAATATAATTAAACGCAAGTACTTTTTATTTATCAGCTTGTCTTAAAAACATCTAAGTAAAGATATTCTCATAAGAATAATACAGAAAAGTTTAAATTGAAATTAGACACTAGTATAGTATTACCGTGATACAAAGTTCTGTACTGGCAAATGTCAATGAAGTCACCTGTATTTATGCTGATAATAGCACGTGTCGTTGTTTTTAGTGTTTAACCTTCTGTTTAACGTATGTACGTTATCACTGGACAGTGAATAGGCCACATTCGACAAATTATAAATTATAATGTCGATAATATTATAAAGGCGAAAGTTTGTGAGTGTGTATGTCTGTGTCTGTAAACTCTTCACGCTCAAACGGCTGGAACAATTTGGATAAATTTTGGTATGAAAGTAGCTGCCACTCCTGACCTGATGGTGAACTTCGTAATAAGTATAATGATAGAATTGGCGTAATAAGTATTGTTTTGTTTATACTCAAATACTGGTAGTCGATGGCTGACCACTAACAAGGAAGAGTGGAGGATTCCACCCCCCAAGTATGAGATTTCGTTTAAAGTTTTGAAATATTATCGGTAGGTATAGTAATCTATTGTAGTCAATGTGTTCAATAACCTGAACCTAAACTTACCGATCCTCAATTATCCCGAAACATTTAGTGATCTGATAATACGCGAGTAGCACCGTGGGGCACCGCAAGTAAATCATTTTTTTTTTTTGAACGTAACTGGTCATACTCTCAGCTGTTTAGAAAGTGTCAAACTTGCGTCGAAGAAGATGAAAAGGTTGTGAACTTCTGCGAAGGAGTTATTATTATTACTTCTGCTAAATTGTTTTAAGTTTCTTATGTCAAGTTAAAGAAGTTCGCCTTGCTTACGTAAAAAGACGAATAGCGGTCTACAGGCATTCATCAAGATAATGAACTCGTACTTTCTTGACCTCTTCACCTTCTACCGCGTTGAACTAACCAACCTTCTAATATTACAATCGCTATTTTGAGCGCGAGCCTTTCGGATATGCACGGTAAATTAAAACCAACACTGTCGTTTTCAGTAATTACGATCTTCAACTTTCTCACTGCAGTTTATTACTTTTTATTTAAAAATACCTACATTAATGGTTCTTAGATAAACAATATTGACATAAATATTGCTACGTTAGAGATTTATTTCAGAAAATTTATAAATTTCAGGTTTTTTATCGAAGTTTTAAGGTCGATTCATACTATAACGGAGTCGAAGTGATACGGTTATAACACCCTTAATTAAACAGCGTAAAGCTCATATTAATTTATTCCAAAATAAACAAAAGATGCGCGAATTCAAGCGAATTCGCGCGCATTCTACTCGTTCTTACGCGTTTTCTCTTGTTTAGTCGCATAAGTAATTATGAGCATTACGTTGGTGGATATTAATGATTGGCTATACTATTTTTAGACTGACAGTTCGATGCGCTTCGATTCTTTTGTAGTATGATAAATGACCCTTAGAATAACAAAGTTAATCGTCTTTTTTAAAGTTCAATCCAGTTCGATTGCTTTAGATAAAATAATAAATAAATATCATCCTTTTTTTCTTTGTTGTTATGTCTAGCTATTATAGATGTGGAGCCTGTTACACGTAATACTAAACTGGTGATGATGACGGTCATAATGAGGATACAGACGTGTCTCTAGAATCATGTAATACTGAACTGAGTCAAACATCCCGTCTTTATTTTTTCTTTTTCATAATTTGTGTTCTTTTATTATTTTTCATTGATGGACATTTTGGCTTCGAACAGGCTGCGTTTTTTATAAGTAATGCTTTTAAAATAAAAACTGGCGGATCGTGAAGCTGGTTTTATGCGATGGACGTCTAAGCGCCATTTTAAATACTGATTTAGAACCCAGAATTATGAAACAATAAACCCAAATGGAAATTATGGAAATCATTTTTAGCACTAGGTAGTACAAGTGCATTATAAATTATGAATATTATAACTATAGAAGTGAAAACTGTTTTATTACGATTTCTTACCGGGCCAATTTAAATATTCCACTAAACTGTTTCTATCAAAAAATCCAAAGAAATTTTGTAAAAAAAAGGGTAAATATTTTTATTATCAACTAGCTTCTGCCCGCAACTTCGTACGCGGATCCTGTTGCTTATGCCAGCGACAACAGGGTCGTCGAAATAAAAGATCTGAAACGTCTGATGTCAAATTCTCAGAACCCGGGGACGGGAAAACAACGTGATGCGCGAGACGATTCGAGAACCTCCAGATCTTTCATTTTTGTAAGATAGCAGGAAATGCCCATCAGAACTTTTGCTCACGATCAGCGGTCAGTCGCGCATCATATTCTTCACTGGTCTCTAGGGACCTGGATGTAGATACGTAAATACGATGAGAATGCAGGCGTGCTTCGCGATCCGAAGAGGTTTCCACGGAGCGAGTTGCAGCCTGATCTTTTCGAACAGCATCAAGTCTCTCTTGACGCTTTTCGGTAGATTCTTGGGATCTTATGATCCTCAATCCTTTTTATTATTTAGCCTATTTAGCTCCTTTGGAACATTGGGAAAGATTTGACCTCTTTCATCATGGTTATAGTTTTATTGTGAAGATACCTGATCAATTAAAATCTAAGTGACTGCAAAGTAAATTAAACGCTCAAATAACATAAGCCCAAAGGCATATATTATATTCGATAAAAAAAAATTGGGAGTTTTGGCCAGTAGAGTCGAATTATAAATGATATACCATCGTCATCCAAAATCAGTCCGAAAGGTTATGTTATTTTATAATTATACAGTGAAATTAGTGATAGCTTTGATTTCCAAGTCAGATGTTTCAAATCTTCGATTTTTATAAGTCAACAGGAAATGCCCATCAGACCGAACCACTTTTGCTAAGACGTCATTCCTATATGTGTTATGGTGTAGCCGGGCTCTTGGAGTTCGACAACAGGTGCCAGATCTTCAATTTTTATACGTCAACAGAGAGTGCTCATCAGGCTGAACAACTCTGCTGAGACGTCATTTCTATATGTGTTATGGTGTAGCCGGGCTCTTGGAGTTCGACAACAGGTGTTCCAGATCTTCAATTTTTATACGTCAACAGAGAGTGCTCATCAGGCTGAACAACTCTTGCTAAGACGTCATTCCTATATGTGTTATGGTGTAGCCGGGCTCTTGGAGTTCCACAATAGGTGTTCCAGATCTTCAATTTTTATACGTCAACAGAGAGTGCTCATCAGGCTGAACAACTCTGCTGAGACGTCATTCCTATATGTGTTATGGTGTAGCCGGGCTCTTGGAGTTCCACAACAGGTGTTCCAGATCTTCAATTTTTATACGTCAACAGTGAGTGCTCATCAGGCTGAACAACTCTTGCTAAGACGTCATTCCTATATGTGTTATGGTGTACCCGGGCTCTTGGAGTTCCACATTAGGTGTTCCAGATCTTCAAATTTATTCTCTCAGTAGAAAATGCTCATCACGTGGAACAATTTTTGCTATGGTACCATTTTTGTATCTCTTATAGTTTAGCTGGTCTGTTGCGGTTCTGCATCAGGTGTTCAAATTTCCAAGATAAATTATAGCCTATATGTTGCCCAGACTTAATACCTATACAACAAAAAAAAAATCATTCAAATCCGTCCAGTAGTTCCGAAGATTAGCGTGTACAAACAAACAGACAAACAGACAAACAGACATACAGACATACAGACAAACAGACAAACAGACAGAATTTTTTTTTTGGATTCGTGCTCTATAACTGTTTGTAAACCCCCCTCAATTATTATTTTTTTAATATATTCAATGTACAGACACAGTTTTTTTACTGTTTTATTATATGTATAGATAATAATTTCGCCATTTTTTTATGTGTACATCTAACTTATCCGAAAATTATAATTTTTATAAGGTTATTTTACGAAAAGTTTTGTTTTTTAATTTGATTGCAGTATTTACATTTTGCCCGCGTTTTATCCCCGATATAGACATACAGGTTTCACATAGAACATAGTCAACAAGTAAGACCTACATTGTACTAATGAATCACGACTATTTACTTGCATAATGTCTTAAATACATACATTATGTTAATTGTATTCAAATATGTTGGTTATACGTGCCAAGTAAATAATACTCATTTAATAAACATTATCAAAGTTATCAATACGAAAACAAAACGTGTTGTGAATGTAAAATAAAATGTTATCAGTCCACCCTATATTATAGGTTGAATACGATATATTAATATTAATGAATAATGAATTATAAATAAAATATACCGTACTATGAATAAAATGAATTAAGATGAAATGTAATAAAATGTTCATATTTTGTTATGACAAAGACAATTAGTTTTGTCGTTAAGCTGGTAAGTACATAGTACCTTGATCACATGTTTTTGATTTTTCACGTACTTGACCGATTTGATCATTAAAATAGATTAGATTGAAAGCAATGTTTAAATACTGAATTATTGGGACGACTGGATACGCAGGGATACGTATAGGCAGCAAGAATGAATAGCAGCGTAAATCGTATTCGCATCATGCATTAGCCATAAAAGGTTCAATAAAATGGGCTTGTGGCTATTAACAAAAGCACATTGTGTTACTAACTGCACATTTCCGACTCATTACTAAAATTTAAACTGTGGCGCACTGGCTCTGATTATTTAACACGCTTTTATTAGGTCGACCTGTATGTATGTAACTATGTAGTCAAATCTAAGAAAACTAATTTAACCACCTTTTAAAGATCGTAGCGTTATGAAAATTGGCAGTTGTATGTGATTTTGATGACAATACAATAATATGGTACTGTCGAGCTGATCTGATGATGGAGCCGGAAGATATGAACTGGAACTTCATGAAGGATGATCGTATCATAGCCGTGTTTGGACTTGTTAGAAAGGTCTTGTAATGAACTTTGACCAAGATTAAGTAAAGCGTGTTTTTTTGTGTTTTTTAAACTATTAATTTATATGTAAATTGACCTGTCATTATCTATTATACATAGCGTTCTGCCACAATCAGACAGGTCACTCAAAACTAATCAAAGATAGAATGACTTTATGAATGACGTTACACATAAAAGTTATTTTTAAATAGACAGTAGATCTATAAATTAATATCACGATACCTATTTAGTACCTACAACTATGATGTTAATGACTATTTATGTACCTGGTTTAAAAAAAATAAGGAAAAGAATGAAGCATAATTTGTATAACTTTTATTTAATTCCTTTATCTTATTTTTAGATATATTTAAGTTTAGATAAATTTTATAAAATTGTTTTGCCGTGCTCTACAGGGTCCATAATAGTACGTTTATACCGTCTTATAAAACTTATGGGGTGCAATAAAATATTGAGTATTGAGACTTGCAACGTAAAAATGTTTTGTCTACTGTTCTCATAGAGTATAACGGTAATAATTGGTCTGTCGATTATTTTGAGTTCCGTACTGCAGGGCTAGCATGCGCGCCACGATAAAATAATTCTGTCTTGGCATTTCATCGAATCTACTCGTCAAAATATCTTCGTTCTAACGTTTTGTCTACGATTTTAACATGGCTGCTTTAAGCAATAGCTGGTTCTAAGGACGCGCGCAAGCTAGACATGTTAGGGCCAAAGACAAATCCTCATCATCTGGTGAAGTCAAAATTTCTATGGGTCAATAGGGAAGAAGATCTTATCAAATGAATTACATATGGTCATAAATGACAGCTTTGTGGTTACAACATAAATAAATACATATAATTATAATTGATAACTAAAGTCAGTTAAAAATCAATTTATACATATGCAACGTGGGGCACATAATACGACTATAAATTTATACATCGGCTATACTAATCTAAAGGAACGCATATTGAGGATAACAAAAAACCTAAAATAAAATATAAATATATATATACTAGCTTTTCCTCGCGACTTCGTCCGCGTGGAGTAATGACTTCCATCGGAATTTGGGTTTTTCACTTAGTAATCGCCTGTTCGATGGTCTATCGATTATATGTACTAAAACCCTTTCTTAATGCTCACTTGCTTCACTGGTGGAACCTACATACCAAGTTTTAAGTGAATCAATTGAGAAATAAACATTTTCAATTTACCACCCTTTTCTCCCCTTTGGGGGGGAATTTCCAAAAATCCTCTCTTAGTGGTAGCCTACTCCTCCCAACAAACACACATGCCAAATTTCAGCTCTTCACGATCAGTAGTTTCGGCTGTGCGCTGTCTGTCAGTCAGTCAGTCAGTCAGTAACGGAAGAGTTTTATATATATAGATTTTCTAAGAAACTAAATACGTAAGTAGCTTAAAAACTTTAATAAAATGGAATACCATTTTGTAGAAATTAAGTCAATAAACTTTTGATAAATAAGAGCGGCAAGACGTACGTACCTAGTTTTTGTATTGGGTATTTGATCCTGCGCTAAAGAACAGTAGTTAAAAAGAGAATGTGGCAAAATATGAAAATAAAAAAACAAATATTGTGACTACACTACTGGACCAAAGTAAATATTTTTTTGTATACAGACTAGGGTGATCATAATTTAGGCCGTGTTAAATTATTATACAGTGTGGGGCAAATATAGGGCAGAATTCACATTTTTTGACACATTATTGCCTAACACGGCTCATATATATCATAATAATGTGTTTTTCACTGGCGCACCCATATACATATACATTTTAGATTTTCATTTGAATTAGTACCTACTAATTCAAATGAAAATCTAGGTAGGTTACCATTAATGATATTTACCTAAATATCATTATGTATGGTAACCTACCTTTAATTTTCTTAGTAACATATACTCATTGTTTAATGTCGTTAGTTCTCGGCTCTTCCGTCCTTGTTGGTTAATTAACTCAACCAATATATATGCAGCACTACTACACTGCCGGCAGTCTCGGTATGGAGAACGATTTTGTTAGCGATATTCGTTAACTTATAAGGAACTCCTAAGTTGAGTTGGGCCGGTAAATCCATGTATCAAAGCTATTGATTGTTTGTATTAGTATCACAAACTTGGTCCTTCACTGCCTTTGCCAAGCGTAAACGCTGATCGAACGCTGAGTGAACAGTCTAACTAGCCGAATACTGAAACGCAAATTAATTTTAAGAGGTTCTTTAAATCTTTCTGTCGCTACTTCACACGTTAAAGTGATAGAGACAGCATGAGAGTTAATGGCGGCTTCAAAGTGATTTTCGTTTCAGTATTCAGCCATTAGTCACGTGACTTATCGATACGAATTGTCATAACCATACTTTTAATGTCATATGAGAGATTTCTACATCGTTAACGATTGTAGAAATGTCACTGGGCTACGGAGGCTGGGGTGGTTGTGACATGTATGTTGGGTACAACGATTAATGTCACTAACCACATACATAGGGGTTGAGACCGCAGGAAGCATTTGTATTGTGGCAAGCCTCGTTTGTAGATTTCCAAGCCTACGGATTATATCCGTTTCTGCATTGTTGTCAACCGTGTTTGAGAACGTAACGTTTTGCGATCTCGTCAGAGAATATATAATTGTTGTGCAATCACACAGATAATATGACGTATTTTTTAACGAATAAGTAAACTCAAAACTGCCCGGACCAGAAACTCAAAAATTCTTACACCATTAGAATGCCATTTACCCTTTCTTACCAGAAAGAAGGGGAAGTTAACAGCTAATTAATAATTACAAAAAGAAAGAACATTTCTTTTATAATTTTTAGCTTTTATTTTATGGTTATTTATTTTTATTATTCTCTGTTAATTAAGTCATACTATTAGAAGTAACAGCTATTACGTGATGCTGTTATTTCTATTTTATTTACGCCTTATTTATTTTCCATAATGTTTTCGATTATGTTCTATTTTTGGTTTTATAATTTGTTTATTTTTTGTTTCTTGCAGAGGGCGTTAGCTCACCAACAACAGTATGCTACAGGTAAGACGCTTTTATCATCATCATCTTTACACAGCGCTATTATCCTATCTTGATCATATATTAATTTGATTGCTACCAGTATTGAAGAATTATTTTCTAATATCCATAAAATTTGAGATGCTTGTAAAAAAAAACACAAAACGTTTCAATTCGGGTTCGGTAAACATTGACATTTGCAAGTTACGTTCTATGTAATATCTGAACATCCTACGGATATGATATGACGATATACATTTTGTCTTGACAACCGTATTACGACCGCTTCCTTTCGCCTCCTGAGAATGTATAGCTGTCTAACACTGTGAGATATAAGATACCATGCACGATGGAGGTAGAGAAATAGGAAGAAAATCCCCAAAGAGGTGCTTTTCCTCTTTAGTTAGACGCAACGATCATCAGATTAAACCTGAGGTCATATCGTCTCTCCTTGAAAATTTGGACTGGCTTTAATATAAATTTGAAAATGACCTTGCACATACAATAAAAATAGGATTAGGCGTAGAATTCCACTGACGCATAAGTCATATTGACAAAACAGGCATATTAGAATAATGTTTCTCAATTCGTTAGATTTTGATAGTGGCATTTTGAGAAAAGACAATTATTGACAAATTCTGAAAAAGTCTAAGCTTTCAATGTTCGATTTACATTGATTGCAATGAAATTTTGTCAAGACAAAGGCTTTTATGAAAATTGATTTTGCAAAGGTAGCGTTTTGTGTTATACGGTTTTCAGAATACGCTGCGAAATTTTGCGAAATTTCAATAGATATGTTTTTTTCAATTAATTTATTCTGTGCTTGTGGCAATGTCCGCCTAATGCGATAAAACATTCGTTCTTATTACTGAGTGTGGTGTGTGTACAGGTGAGAACTATACGTTTCCGGGCGTTTTGGCATTGTGCCGACCTGAAAATACAGAATAAAGATGTTGAATAAAGTTGGTTTTATGTCCTTCAGGTAGATTAATTAATAGTATTGTACCTATATTTTATGTTATGTCCACACAGAAATGACCAACTCACAGTGAATGGAAATATTGCATGACCGTCACCCCGTACTATAACTTTGGCACGGCGTGGTGTCACGTATATTGGTATTTTTTTTATTGTTTTGATACAAGAAAAATACGTGTCTAAAATCTTTTATTATCTACCTGTCGGGATTATATAGATTTTTTCTTTCCATCGGCAAATATTCCTATTAAGGTCAAGAAATTGTTAAATAAATCTTCTTTAAAATATTGGCGAGCTAGTTTCATAATTATTATTGTAAAAACAAAAATACTCTTAACATTACTTTTACGGTTGCAAAAACGGAATATTATCTTATCAGTAATCCCTCACATCAGCTTCTTGCAGATAAATATCATTGTGTAAGAGACTATTCAAACAATTATATTTGATGAAACAATGGTCATAAAATTGTTTACTCATCTAATTAAATTTGATTAAAAGTAGAGTACAGATACGCGTTCATGAATGATATTGAACTAGATTATGCTTGCGGCTTTGCCCGCTTGTGAGTCAGTTATCGTGGCAAAAAGTAGCCTGCCTCGATGAATGACTAACACTGAAAGAATTTTTAAAATCGGTCCAGTAGCTCCTGATGTTACCAAGTTCAACCAATCAAACTTTCTGCTTCATAATATGAGTGAGTGTAGGCGTAGAACCACTATAGAACTGAACCTGTAAAGAGACTCGTTTTCATTTTTCGCCGCTTACTCATAATCGAAAATATATGATCAAATGTTTTCTTTTTTCTCAAACTAATATTTTATTTGATAAAATTATTATTATGTAACCAATTATTTCAGATTTATTATCTCATTAATAGTGACTAGTTAGTCGCACCTTCGATGCTCCAGACATAAATAAAGGATGGGGTTAAGTAATAAGCAATCATGTATTTCAATACGTCACGAATGGTATAAACCTGTTACATTAATTCCCTTTTCTTTATTTATAAAAATTCGCATTTCAGTAACCATTCAAATTACAGGTATGCATGAGTCATTGACATATTTAATACTAGCTTTTGCTCGCGACTTCGTCCGCGTGTACCACCGTTTATTAAATTACCACCCTTTTCTCCCCTTTGGGGGGGAATTTCCAAAAATCCTCTCTTAATGGTAGCCTACTCCTCCCAACAAACACACATGCTAATTTTCAGCTCTTTACGATCAGTAGTTTCGGCTGTGCGTTGTCTGTCAGTCAGTCAGTAACGGAAGAGTTTTATATATATAGATTACAGACTTAGGAAAAAAATAACCAATTATCAAGTAAACAGTACAAGAAAAAAACAAACAATTTGAGCTATTAATATGGACGTACTTTGTACGTACCTTTCACATATAGGTATAGAGAACGTCTGTATGAAGCGAAATTCATAAAGAAAACTTCGATTAAGTAATTTTCTTACTCTGATCGTTCCTATTACGGTTACTTTAGTCTTGAAACGAATGGTACATAAAGTGTATGAAATACAACCAAATAATTGTTGCTTCCGCGTAGCAGCAATAGATCACGTAAACGACCGTGTGTATACGTTGTATTTGTACAAATATGTATAAAACGTATACATAAAACTTGTGTTCCTCAAACACGACTGAAGACAATTAAAATCAAGTATGTAAAATAAGGTAAATGAATATGGTAATAAATAGTCAGAAAGTAATTATATTATTACAATATGATTAGTTATTTGAATGTTACTTTGAAATTATTCAAGCAGTTTATTATAGTGGATAATGAATTGGGTATAAAAATCAGTATACAGGATTGAAGTACTCTAAATAATTATGGTAGTAAATGCTGAAAGGAAACATTAATCTATATATTTTAATACTCTAGGTCGACCTCGGAAACGAACTGGCCGAAATCAGAAAAATTAACACCCAATACTTTTATGGTCAATCATACGGATAAAATCTGTCTAACAAAAATATCAGTATCAGTACTGTCCCTCCAGCTCCAGGTGACATTAAAAAAACCATTCTGTTTAAGTAAAAAACAATAAGTGGCACTGACTAATGTTAGTTTGTGCGATTCAATATCAGTAACCTTGTACTATTGATACTTAGTAGGTAGTGTGTAAAATGCATTATTTATACACCGTCGGCTGTTTCGTAGCATGCTAATATTTGTAAACTTATAAATAGCTCCATTTTGTTTTTATACGACGAAACTTCGATCACGTAAAACATCACATAGAGTAAGATCCCAATGCCGTAAGACACAACTTATTTTCTAAAGCATATAACCTTCGGTTCTCAGTAGTCTCTTGTGTACTTTTTAATACCTGACTGTTTGTAAAGCTTGCCCGGTGACACGTGCGCAGGTACCAGGTGAGAAAGGTTACTAAAAATCAGGGTTACTTAACTTATTTTTATATGACTGATTTTTATATATGTTTTGTAGAATATTACTCTGAAGTCATATAAGAAAAATCAGACACTTTCCATGGGCCAAAACTTTTATCAGACACTTTAAAGCTCTAAGAAAAATAAATGAACTTAATTTATTTTTAAATGTCTGATATTTTGATATGTCATTAAGATAACTATTAAAATGTTATATTTAATCAGTCAGACAAATTGCAATGACCAAACATGCCCTAATCACAAACATTACTCAACCATAAGTATGAGCGCGAGAGCACTATACATGCGTTAATAATGTAACTACTTAAATAATATTAATGTTATTTCATCCACTAGTCATGACGAATTGACAGGTGCCAGGATTTCACGCATTGACTGGATGTGATTTTAATCCCGCCTTTTTTAAAAGAGGTAAACTAAGACCATTTAATATAATGAGGAAGAAACATGAATATCAGCGAGCTTTTATGCGATTCGCAGATCTAGAGTCTTTTACCGATGAAAACATACTACAAGATATTTTCAATCAAGTTCAATTTTTTGTTTAAAAAAGATTACTACATAGGATGTGGGTCGCACATTACTTGTAATCTCGTTAACCCCTCGTGCTAAGCTAAGATGCTTGTGTTACGAGTGGGTTCACGTCGGTAGTGTAATGGATGGGATTTGAACCCGCAACCACATGATCGCAAGGACGACGCCCTAGACATTAGGGTACCGCCGCTTGCAATATTTGCGATATTTATAATGTTTCTAATGTGTGCGACGTTGATGCTGCCCGGCTTCAGCTATTTTTAAATAAAGATACTGTCTGATATTAATGAAGTATTCAATTCAAAAAATTTAAAAAATTACGATGCACGCAATTTACCACCATGCAAAACTGAATTATTTCAACAATATCTCCGAGCTAATTATATTACCAGCATTTGGAATAATGCAAATGAAAAACGACCAACTACTTTAACTCCTGAAAACAATGGCTGGACGTTAGAAAATAACTAGTATCTTTTTTATGGGTTTGATGGTGACCAATTACCCGGATTCGTTAGTGAATCACTTCAAGAACCAGGTACCGTACTTAGATTTCTGGTTTACAATTTAGTATATCGGTCGTTCCGTTAATCGTTTATTTTTTGTTTTTACAGAACATGTTGCTAGCAACATGATGATGGTGAGGATTGATTACTATGATGATGATGAAGATGATTAAAAAACAATAAAAAAAATATTTAAAATAAAATAAATATTAATTGCTTTAAAACACAACTGCTCCGTAAAAAAATATTTTTCCTATACAACATGTTACAAAAACCCTGTCCGATCCCTGAGAGTATTATTCGGTATCGTACTTCGAACACATACGTAGTCATTAAATGGATTGGAGATGATTATTTTCCCCAGTGAAAATAAATAAATCAAAATAAAAACTGATCCAAGGCAACAGCAACACTGACCGCTCCTCAAAGTTCACGTCACTACCTACAGCTTTGTGTCAAAGATGCCGCATATGCGAGACGGTTCATGAACCCACGAATATCCTTTTATTGGATCTGACAGGGGTTTTGTTACATGTTGTATATGCATTGTTCTCTCGCGCTCATACTTATGGTTCAGTATTTTTTGTGATTAGGGGATGTTTGGTCATTGCAATTTGTCTGACTGATTAAATATAACATTTTAATAGTTATCTTAATGACATATCAAAATATCAGACATTTAAAAATAAATTAAGTTCATTTATTTTTCTTAGAACTTTAAAGTGTCTGATAAAAGTTTTGGCCCATGGAAAGTGTCTGACTTTTCTTATATGACTTCAGAGTAATATTCTACAAAACATATATAAAAATCATTCATATAAAAATAAGTTAAGTAACCCTGATTTTTAGTAACCTTTCTCACCTGGTACCTGCGCACGTGTCACCAGGCAAGCTTTACAAACAGTCAGGTATTAAAAAGTACACAAGAGACTACTGAGAACCGAAGGTTATATGCTTTAGAAAATAAGTTGTGTCTTACGGCACTGGGATCTTGGACTAACAGTGAACTAGTAAGTTTTTAAGTTTCGGTCATATGTTCATTTATATAAGCAGTTTTAACCAGCAGCAAGGATCTAACTGTGACTCAAAATGAAGTTGGTCGCTTTATTGGATTATAATGAGGTAGAACGAGCTACCTAAATTATCAACACGAGTAAGTAGGTCTGTTTACCCCTGACGGTGGTACCTGAAAAACTCGGTTATGTTTATAAACAACAAACCATGATGAAATCCGTTGAAAATAGAAGTGTTTCTTAAGCTTTTCGGCAGCAAAAAGGTTTTAGCGCTACCTTGTCTTTATCACCACAACCAGCACTATTCTCAGTGGGGTCCTCGTGTCAGTCACTATTTCAACTTTTATTCTTAAAATGTTCTTTCCTGTGTGTGTGACAATAAATAATATTTCATATGTTTCTAGAAAGTACATTATGTGAGATTTTCAACGTCAATATGACTCTTAACAGTATTTAACTCAATTAAGTCGAGCTGCTCATCGCTGTGCTCGTCAGAGCTCAATTAAATTTCTTGAAGATTTGTTATCCCGTAAAATCACAGACAGAACTGAAAATAAGTTGTTTAGTGATATTAAAATATGGATATATTGCCCAGTTCTATAGTATTATCTACTATTTATGTAACGAAGATTATTGTGATGCGATGCTTGTCTCTGAGTAATAATAATAATTATAAGTGATTTATACCCCCGATTAGGTAATACGATGCGAGATATTATCGAGAATCTGATTTGCGTGATCTTTGACCTTGAATAAGATTGTTTGTAGGCGTAATATCAATGTAGATTTATATCATCCGTAAATACCACTATAGTGCGGGTGTTTACAAAAATTTTGCTCATTCTAAATTTTTCCGCACATGAAACCTTACAAGACTTGAGTATCTGCTGTATTTGTCGGTCGTATATTAGTAATTTGTCGTAAAATGTACCCTACGACAAATACAGTTGGCAAAACATTTAATTGATAAATATTCATATTTGCACGGAAGTTATAATTAATTTTATTACGAGCTATGTACATTTTATTTGTAAATAGATTTGGATAATTTCGTACTAATTAAGGTAGATACGTGTTTTTTATATCATTTTTCTCCAAGGTCTCCAAATAGGTATAATATTAATACAGTACCTTTTTTCGTAGGTAATGTGTAGAAATGTCTATTAAAGGTAAAGACAACATTATCCTTTCATGACTCGTTAAGCAGACTCTGAAAGTAAAATATATATTCCGTTCTCTTATTGATTGAGTCAATAATTTTATTGATATGCTACGATTATTGATATAAACATTGCTCGCCACACCCACTCATGCTTGACCGAGTGACAATACTTTGGTACGAAGATTTTTGCAACTACCCTATCTCGAGTAATTATTACTAACTAGACGTAATATTTAGTCAATTGTTAATCAGCTATAAAATTAAGTTTAAACGAACTATTGTAATACTAACTCACTACGCTTATCTGCAAAATGTTTTTAATTATGAGTATTTGCTCTGTAAGTGATTTGTAAATTTTTTGATAAAATATATGTCTCTCAATAAACCATATATAAAAAGAAAAATATCCGGTATTTGTTTAGTAGAAATGTAAAATATTCTTAAATTCTTCTTCTGATCTGTGCTTCATTAAGTTACGGCATCGATTTCAGGCAATATAAGTGGTTATTTGTTTTCTTTACTTATTTTTACTGGAAAACTGCCACTGGAAGCGAGGTTTTTATTTATTGTAAAAAAAAAAGCGAGCTTTTACGACAGCAAAATATTGTACATCTTTTCAAACTTCCGTTTTTATTTATATTGAGGATAAGGTTCGCTGGAAATAAGGTTATGAAAATAAATATAGCCTTCCACCTTTCAAGAAGAGATATTTTGAAGTAAATGCCAATTATTTATAACCAATATTCTGCTACAGGAAAGACGGAATAAATGTACGTAATACCTGTTTAAGGAAATATTTCGTGTCCGCTTTTGTTTCCTTTAATATATTTTATAATAATTATAATTATTGTCCCCAAGAAAAAAATAATTTAGAGGTCAGAGTAACGGTGAGTTAGTGGCTAAATAACTGGATTTTTTTATCAAGGCTTTATTTAAGCTGGGTTCAAGCCCTTGCTATTAAAATTGTTTTTTTTTCAACATCACACGAGTGAAATGTCGAACAGTTTTCTAATAATTCGACATCACTGAAAACTAGTGACCGACCGAAACATGTTTTTTTGCCGAAACAGAAACCGAAACCGAAGGTTCGGTTTCATTGTAGTTTCGGCCGAAACCGAAACCGAACCTTTTATAAAAAAAAAAATTTGTCGAAAAAATGTTAGTAAGCCCGTTTTTTTCTAAAATTAATATCTCGCCAACCTATAATTACAAGTTTCTACTTTCAAAGATTTATTACAATGAAATTTCAGCACAGTTACAGAGGTTCTGTTTGAAAATTTAACTACCCTGTAAAGAAAAAAAAATACATTATTTGTAACACAAAGTTAGCGATTTTTTAATGGTCGTATAAAATAAAACAAATTTATTATTAAAATATGATGCTCATATATTATGTTTATTTATTTTCAGTTACTTACATTTTGACTGCACGGATAGCCGAGTGGTATAGGGCACCACGCTAATTACCACTGTGCGCGACGTGCTGCGGGTTAGATTCCCGCATGGGACAAGCATTTGTCTTCTTTTTAGCGTGTCGATCAATGGCAATATGATGATTATATTTTGTCAGACCAGTACTCGGCCACGCAGACAGCATTGTCGGTGGCGTTGTAAAGATCTTCGCGTGTGCTGGTGTTGGGACACGCTGGGCAGTTCAATAAGTGGGCCATGGTTTGAGGGAAAATGCCGCACTCACATTCTATCAAGCATTTGTGTGATCCACAGATACTTGTTCCAAGTCTGGGTGTTCTTTGTGCATGTGATTTGAATGTTTGTGAATCCCCCGCGACACAAGGATTAAATTGCTTAGTGCGGGCGTCGTTTTTATTAAAAAATATATATATATATATATACTCACAAATATCACAATCAGTTAGCCTCGAATGGCTAATTCAAATATAATTAGATAATCAAAATAATCAAATTGTTAATCATATAACCAAATCGTTAGCCGAGCGCGACCCGAAAGGGCGATGTTGTAAGTTTCGGCGCGGCCGAAAGGTTCGGCCGTTTTTGGCCGAAACCGAAACTCGGGCCGAAACTTGATTTTTTGGCCGAAACTGGCCGAAACCGAAACCGAAACCGAAATTTCGGTCGGACACTACTGAAAACGTAAATAAAATATCTTAATCTAACTTTATAATAATTTCCAATCACAGCATACCTAAAGCGTATTAAAAAATAATCAAGCTTGTGCCTTTTCTGTAAAATAGAAGAAGCTTACCTGTGTAGTTATCTATAGTTTTATCTGGGACTTGCCTCGAAAACCCCTTCGTTTTTCATATTTGTTTTCCGTATTAATACTCATTGATACTAGTTACAACGCAGTAATTAATGAATCGACGAATTAAAATATATGAATAAATAAACACTTGAACAATATTGGGGCGTATGTATTCAATAGACGGAGAGCGTGGAGAACAAAGGTACCAAAAACAAATTCAATATTCTGTCTGTGATCAAAATAAAACATTGAACTTCAGATGCATTATTATGATAGTACTTTTTATTGGGCTCCTTCTATTTTCTGTAGGTTATTCTCGATCGTTATAAGTTTATTTTCCATCGCTATTAAATTTGCAAAGCTGAACGTGGAAGTAATATTTTCTCTTCTGCTTCGACGGGCAAACACCCCTTTAACTTGATTTTGTCTATCGTGCAACCAACATAGCCCTACAAAATTGTGTTATACTTGGATGCTCATCGAGGTGGCAAGAGCACTTAGATATAATAAGTGCATATATAAGCTCGACTACTAACTTACTTTGAAAGGTAAAGCTTAGTAGGTTCCATTGTAAAGTGAACAAATGGAATGTGATTAATCACGAGATTCATTAGGGACGCGAGTGATGTTTGTTCATTGATTGCACTACGTGAGTATTTTTACAGCTCAACGTTAATGAATGCGTCAATATTTGGTACATTCTGAAATAAATGTACTAATTATAGCTTTTTGAATTGTTTTATTGACAAACTGACCATAAATTCAATGTCAAATTATGTGTACTGTACAAAACAGTACTTCAGTAGTCTTCTTTCTGATTTCATCGTGTTTATTGAGATGTGTACTAACTTTGTTTATTTTGTTGACAGCTAAGATTTGCATTTGAACAATGACGTTTTAATACAGATGATATTTAACAATACCCACTGCAAAACGTAAAACGGTAAAGATTTACTTTCCTGTCATTATGACATTTGGCACAAGTTGAACATAGAATTGGCGCGATGCAAACAGAAGGGTCACATTCAATTCAAAGTATCTTTCATCTTAAAAACTGAATCATAAAAAATAAAACTATTTGAAGCAACCTTTCATATATTCAATGTTTTTATCGTCAATTGCTAATTTGCGGGTCTTCTCGAAGTGTTTTTTTTTGCTGGGGCTATAAAATAATTACTCCATGTCTGATGAATAAACATTGCTGAAGTCAGTCAGCCAGTCTGCCTGTGATCTCTTAAAATCAAATAGATATAAGTACCTTTAATTTCAAAATTCTCAAAAAAAAATACGCACTTTCTGATATGAATTCGTAACTTAACTTCGAACCATAGATTTTACAGTTCTTGAAAACACATTTCGGCATTAATGATGCTGACAGTGAGAACGCCACCAATCTTTTTCTGTGACTATAATGATATTACACCAACTGCCCGAATTTTATTGCCACAGTTCTGACGACTAAAGCGATATCCACCTCATTTCCGTCTAAATATATAATTGCATTTGAACGTAAGAGGAAGGTATCGTAAAGTATCATGTAAATAATTACTAATCCTGCAAGTACAGGTTTGCTTTATACATGAATACTTATTGGTAATATCAACGATAGTTTACCTCCTCATATAATCTTTTGTTTTGTATGTGCGCGGCACTACGCATGTAGACGTTTTCCGCATGATATTATAAAGAATGCATTATGTATGAATTTAAATGTTTTCTCTGTTTGTTTTGTTTTACGTCTTACCTTATGGTTCAAACTTGTATCACTAATAGTCAAGCCCAAGGATCTAAAGATTTTACGAATTTTGCGTCGGTAACACTTAATACTTTTAGTATAATTCAATGTATCAATGGTCTGTAGCTTATTATCCGTTGCCCGCGATTAGCCCAAGGTGGTCATTGGTATCGGTTATTGCGGAAAAAAGTAGCCTTTGTCCTTTCTTGGGATGCAAACCTACCCCATACCAAGCTTGACCAATATCGGTTTAGCCGCTAAACAGGAAGTCGGAGTTAATTTTGCATTTATATTATCAGTATAGATAAATGTTACCCTGATAGTATTGATAGATATTTTTGTTTGTATTTGTTTCGCAATAATATTTGATAGGCAATAGGTACGAAGACTATAAAAGGCCCAAGTGACATAAGCGGTTAAACCAAGGCCAATTAGCATCCTGCGTATGACATACGTACTTCATGTAGGTAGGCACAATAACTTTAATTTGTTACTGAATGTCTGAACTAGCTGATGTATTAAATGAAAATAATAGAAAAGTTTATAGACATAAAGTTAAAATTTAGGCTGATTTGTTCGCTACTGATAATAATAAACGCTAATAAAGAAATTAATATCTGATAACAACAAATTTTCAAAAACGTGTTGGCGAAATTAAAGTCTAGAACTAGCTGTAGGTACAGGTCACCCACCACCTTTGATTATGTCAACGTTTTCAAGTTTTAGTTCCTTCTGAAAGCAAACCTTACCAACCAAATAAGACGAACTCTACAACGGTATATAATCGTTAAATCATCCATTACTAATAATAGTAAATCATCTGGTTAATTTTAATTGAATTTATGTTATTATAATAAGAGTACAAATTAGAATGCAACTTTAGTGGGTCGGTTGCGGTGGGCATACAGGTGTTTGATTTTGTTCATGGACTCATGGTCCACATGGTGTGTTGTGTATCGGGCGCGCGGAGTGGCGACGTGACTCTCGGCCGCCCGCGGTCGCGTGCTCGCCACGCGGTCCGGACTGTAGCACCGCCGCTGTGTGCCGTGCTGCTCGACACCGCGCCTGTTCTCTAATGCCCTCTCGTTCCCACTCTCTTTGGTAGCTATAGCTTATTCCACTAAGTTAGTGTTCCTACGTCCGTGGCGAGTGAGTGACGTGTCGCGCGCGGCGTACACACACGATAATAATAACGATACAATGAACTGTGAATATTTATTTACGATGCACATAAGCGGCACGTTGTGTTAAATCGCCCATGAACGGACGGTGCGGATGTGGTACTAGATTACTTCCCTTTGTTTGATCAGATCTCGGCGGAATCGGTGCTACGGCGTTGTGTTTACGTTTTTATGTTGTGGCACATGGTGTGCATTCTCGTACAACTGTTTGGCTGAATTAGCTGGCGCATTGCGACACATATCGTAAACAACATTGTTTGAATCACAGTGGAACAGGTCCGTCATAGCGTCTGGTCGAATTCGCGCCAAAATATATAAAAATATTTTTATTACAAATTCTGAAAGAACCAGACAAAAGTATTCATATAAAAATTTTATTCAATAATATCCGTAAAAAAGTTAGTGCAATATTTATTTAACAAGTGTATAAATAAATAGCCCTTAAAGTTAACGAGGTTTTCTAGTCTAGGAGTCATGAAAAATATTAAACTTAGTTATCACATCCTAGAAGCTGTCTAAAATTCAACAAATCTGTCTTTCAAGAGTCTGTCCTCATCGCCACTAACAAACAAGCCATTAATTTTGAAATAATTAAAATTTAGTTACTTAATTTAAGTTCCTTGCGATCTTTGTGTGTGACATTGATATAAAAATGTTTCAAAGAGTTAATATTTATCATCATACAACAACATTGGCTTTTTGTTCAAATCACGATTTAATAGTCTCTTAACTATCTATTAAACTAGGTACCTAATTAAAGAAATTACCTAGTTTAATAAAAAATATATAAGTTATAGAAAATTGTTATAAATTTATATTAAATGTGTTCGTAAGTAAGTCCAACACTTGCGATTACTTGGCATTGAGAATAGCTAGACTGATTGGACAATTTGTTATTAAATTGAAAACATCCATTAGAAATTATTATTATAGTTTAGCGGATTGAGTCAGCATCAATAAAAAATCCTACAAGATTTAGTTCAACAACATTTTAAAACAAACTAAGGTAGTTTAAAAATTGCATGGCACCCATTCAAAAAAATTAAAATCTATATCGAAAGTACTTAAAGGCCCAACACAAACATATTAAGAATTAAGACAACGACAATGTCTATCAGGTCAGCAGTTAATCAATTAGACTTTGCTCTAAAATAAAAGTGAAATAACTAAAATCTTAGAACTAGGTTCATTCTGATTGAGGTGTAGATTTAATATTTCAAACATTTGACTAATTCTGTTCTTTAAACGAATATCGAACTAGAATGCATTTATATGTAATGGTAAAAAGAATTAGCCTAATTCGCCTGTTAATATTTCATAGCAAGGCTTCTACATCCGTCGCTAATGCGTTGCCAATTTTGTAAGTTCTCTTAATTTGTTCCCCGGCGTGATTCCCCCTTTTTTTCTTATATTATTGGTGGTGATATTATTCAAGTTTTTTTTTATTCATTGGCAGTGTTAATGTTAGAGAACTAGCGGCAATCGATGACGTAGATTTTCGATGATTTTTACGATCCTAAAAATACGAAAACGAATGTGATCAATTTTAACGTTAATTAAAATATTTTTGTAGAACGAAATACGCACTATTTATAAACAAAGGTCTCCCTTTAGGTACATGACCCTTTTATTAAAAAAACACGTTTAAATTAACACTAATTGCTTGTAACATCATATTAAAGTTTGTATACGGTATTATTTATTTTATATGTATTTTATTTATATATTGTATACTGTAGCTAAATACATGGTTGTGAACACTTTGAAATACTGTCAATGAAAGTACTTATTTGTAATACTTTTAAGAGGTACATACAAATGCTGTTCGTACCTAGTTGCTCTGTTTAAACAAGTTGAATGTGACTATTGCATATTAATTAAAGTATAAATACATAATCATTAAGTTGTGATATATTGTAAGTTAATTAGGTATTTGGAACGGAAACTGTCTCACTCGTATTTGACGTTTAGCTGACTACTATTAACTTAGTTTCTGTTACGTAAATCTGCTGGGTAGGTGTATTTTTTGTTACATTAGCTAAAACAATGGCCGACTAAATTCCCACTTTGCAAAAAGCCAATGACATTGATAGAGCAATATAATATATATGCGTAGTATACACATGCACATACAAAAGTCGTAAATAGTATTGTTAAACTGCGAGAGAAGGTTTAGTAATATGTATTTTGTAATATTTCATGCATATTGTAAAAATCCTAAGATAAACGTTATCTCGATGCCAAACCAAACTTAGTTATCTTTGTTAGATAGCACTTCTTTTCATAGTGTTTTTATATCCTTGGCCTAGAAAACAACGAGCTGAGAATCTCAGTATTTCCTGGCAATGCAATTAATTATAAATACTTGTGGCCTTTTTTGGGGTCTTTCTACTGTTTCCTTATAAGTATGATATCGTATAATAGGTAAAGGCGCAGCTTGGAAGTAGTTTATAAGTTGCATTTTCTTCAATCGACTTTACATACTACGATTTATTATGATCATAGAAGTTGACCTCTTGAATGCCGTAAGTAGGTAGTTGCTTTTCTAGTTCTGAGACATTGAAAATGTAACATTTTCTCATAAGAAATGTAAATCTCAGAATAACTAAAGCTTGTAACCTTCTCAGATAATTGTATTTTATTTGTAAATTTTTTATAGTCACGCTGGCTCAAATGGATAACTGGCGGCCGTTGTGTGATTGGGTCATTGAGCCACCTAAAGTGGGTTGAGCAACACTATACCTACCTAACTGATTCATTCGAAGCGTCAGACGTGACAGAATAGGTTAAGACAGATTCCTAGATAAAGTGGTTGTGACATAAGTAAAAATTTATGTTCTTTGGGAGTTTTAAAAGTTGAATATTAAAATTGAAGATAATTTCATAAATTAATTTCTAAATTCTTTTACATGATACGACCAACGTATAAACAAATTATGTTGGATGATAAAATTGTTTCTTGACAAGGACAAAAACGAGCTACCTACATATTCAAATTTTATTTTAAACTAGTTCTTCGATGAACCCTATGAACTCAGTTTAACTGGTTTTGCAAGTTGTGTAGAAATATTATTTCAAAATTTTTACATATCTTTAATAGCACATGTTATTTGTATGGCATCATACAAAAATGATTAAAAAAAATTGGATGTGGTGTATTCGTTCCGTATGAAGGTGACCCCAGCACCTACGCATGCGTCCTGTCCCAAACGTTTATGTCCGCTATATCCCCAAGGCCATTCACAGTTCCCGCTTTGCAACACGATTCTCACAAATATAGGGCGTCGCGACCTTGAATATCGTAAAACCAGTTTTGGTTCCCCTCTTTAGCCTACTAGTCTCGCATGTATTCGATTTTCTTCTGCCTATTTAATCTTAAATGATTAAAACAAAATAGCCTTGAATATAGATTTCATAAAACGGGATCTTTGTCTTTAAGAAGCGTACGTCTTGTCAGCTGTACTAATAAACAAAATTTTTAATAAACAGTATCTACTAATTTGAATAAGATTTATTTTTAATGCCGAGATCTAATCAATATTATTTTGTTAAAAGAAGATGAAAATGTTAAAAAACAATTATTAGTCAGTATTTAAAATGCACGGAATAACGCATTTTTTTCACAAACATCGGGAAACTACTCCTCCATTAGAAAAGGAAGACAGTGGTGACAGCTGGTATTCAACATTAAGTTCAACAGAAGCACGTAATGTACCACAGAATGATGGTACCCCAGGAAGACCAATTCCCATCAACCCTAGAGGTTCGAGCACACAACGGAGCTTGCGAGCTAGTTCAGGAAGTCCTTATGAGTTTGCATCTAGTCCCCGCGACCGCTACCCAAACTTTGCAAGTTATATTCGCGATGTTATGGAAAGAGGTTCTCCTTCACAACATTATTATACTCATCAGCCAGACTACAGGCGGCAGCGAAGCGAAGGAGAACGCCATGAAATTACCGTGAACACCTATCAACCCCCACGCCATGACTACCGAAATTTTGTCTCTCCACTCTATGGTGATGCCATGGATGATATCCAAGAACACGAATATAGCAAATGTGAGCGTTATGGAGAAATCTCCAGTTCGAAATTAAGTCATAGAAATCGTTTTGATAACAAAAGTTTTGCTCAAAAGTTAGCTGATAGTGTGTCTCACACCTTTAAGGATCATAACAAAGATCAAGGTAAAGATAGCTATGATGAAAAAAATGAAAGGCGAGGGTCAGGGTCAGGCGGTAGTGGACATCGGCACAGACACCACACGATACAAGAGTTGATTCGAACGTTTAGTAAAAAAGTGGGGCACTGGCGGCACGAGTCAGGGGAAGGTCGGCGAGGCTCTTGCGCTATTCCGGCCGCCAGTACCGATGAGGCTCGTGCTATGGACAGTGATGAGTTTCGTTCACGTTCTAAGTCGCTTGATGGTGGTCAGTTGCACAAAATTACAAAGAGACAAGTGCTTGAAGACTGTGGCGCTACGTATCAAATCTTCGACGAAATATTAAGAGAAGGTATAGTATACTTACGATTCCTCGTATTTTTTTCTTAAATAAATTGGATTTTAAAAACATTGTTTGAATGTTTAATGCACAAACAACGAAATATTTGAAACCGAGTTAGGTAATTTTATAGTTATACATTGAATTGAGAAATATTTGTAAGAATGTTCAATAATTGCCAAATGACAAAAGTTAGTGTCTTCTCAAAATTGGTCTATAGAGACGCACGAGTGGGTACAAAATAAATAATGCCTTCCACTTCGTTTCCTGCGTTAAGGTCAACTTTGTTTACTATACGTCATCAATATATTACCAATTTCTAGTGAAACGGTCATAGGATTTAGATATGTTTAGCGATTTTATTGTTATATTGTTCGCTCTGATTCGCATCAGATTGCACTTTCACAGCACAGTTTCTTGCGGTTTTATGTATGATGCCGCAGAACAAAACAAGAATGCAGTTACTTTGGAATTGATATAGCTTTATTCGGTTCGAGTTAAATTATATTATTTGAACATAAATATCCAGCTATCCTAAAAACTTTAACATTTATAATATTACTAGTATTTCTACTTAGTTCGTTCTACGTGGGTCAAATTGCAAGACGATTTTAATGCCTCATCAGTGATTCTTTATTCAAATACGCCAGTAAAATGTTTCACTGATTGCCGTTTTCTCTTTCCTATGAAATCTGGTTATTATTCCAACAACCGCTGGTTCGCTATGTGACACCAATATTTTATAAAACTTAGTAGGTACTTATGATTTAAGCTGTACTTGGCGATGACATTTTGTAGATAAAGATGTATTGTTACATTCTTCAGAATTGGGTAAAAAAAAGTGAAAGTAATGAAAAATGGAATTACATTATCTATTTTCTATTTTCACCCGCGTTAAAGCTTGCGCTGTAATAGAGAAAAACACCAAATCTCAAAGCTGTCTGCCCACTGCTTAGTTCGGAAACAATTTTCAATTTTCCCTCGGGAACTTCTAAAGTAATCGGGATAAAAGGTAGCCTTTGTTCTTTTCCATGTCAAAGGCTACATGCATGTCAAATTTCATCCTAATCCGTTCATCCGTTTTTGCGTGATTGAGTAACAAACAACCAAACATCCACACTTTCACATTAGTAGGATAATAAGTAGAACTTGCCAAGATTGTTAGATTAATTTTATGTAGGTACGTAATAGTATTAAAACAGTATTGAAAAACATCCTTATTTACTACTATTTTGACAATCAACATAATCGATATACCTAATCAACAAAATATTTCCATTAGATTGTAGACAAACGCGGCCAGCGATTTTCTATAAGTGTTTGCTAAATCTCCAACAATAAATTAACGAAGAGTAAGCATCTACTAAATGATTTGTTTGGGAGATTCAGTATCTTTATTACCAACCAAGTGATCTGCAGTTGGCGCAGATGCAACGCTGCGTTTATTTTAAAATGAGAGCACATTACGTGTCATCTGTGAATGACCGAATATAAAATACTTGTTTTCCTTAAAAGTGTTTTGCATATGAATTTAATATAAAAAAATTACGTTATCGTAGCGGTAGTAAGAACAAACTAGTGAACGGAAAAGTTTTAAAGATAAAGATAATTAATTACATTTATTTACTTTGGTATTCTAAGTAGAGGCACTAATTGAACGCTCTAGATTTTTAGATGGGATTTAATTTGCCCTTTTACAGCTCTCTTTTGTTTTCGCTATTAAAATGCATGCATACATACATATGCAGGTACACATATAAAATATCGTCAAACCATCCTTGAATGAAATAGGCGGGAACTAGATATAACCGATAATAATGCAGATAACACGATGCGAAATGTGCGCCGTGTTTTTATTGACTGTTGACAGCCGTGACTACCATGAAACAAAAAATAGAGATATTATATAATATTTCTCCGGTGTCAAGTGGTGTCTACTGAATATTTTTCTAGTAAATCTATTTTCATTGAAATATATTTCATTTACGAGCTAAAATATCGTATTCAAATAAAAAAATAACTTTTTCCCAGAACTAGATGTTCCTTGGGGAACGTCGTTCAGTTTTATGCACCTGATGACGTCGTAAAATATTTCTGATGATGTTTTTGCATCCTGAAAATATTTTCTCGTAATAAGCTACCTACTAAAAACTCCTTCGTTACTAAGTTGTGTTTCTTCGTTTTCTTCATAGCGTGTCGATGGCAATGACAATAAATTATATTTCATTAGAGCAGTACTTCTAACAGTTGTGTTCATAACTCAAGTAATTTAATTTAATTACAGACACTTTTTTGTAAAACTAAAAAACAATAGAAAAAATCTAAAATTGATGTACTAAGTAACTCAATTTCATCACAATGTAACTAAACGATATAATGACCTGATAATAGATATTCTTGTTAGGGGGTGTGCATTGCAGTATGACTGTCCTGTCACTTGTTGCATACTGCATACTGAATGAATAGGTACTTGTAGTGTAGACACTATTGTTCATTGGCATTGTAGGTTTATTGACGATAACCTTAACATTATGTGTCACGTATCCTAGTCTGTCTGGATTCTGTCTGCTATCGTCTTACACGAGATAGATACAAAGATTTGAATAGAAATCATCAATCGTCGCATTTGATTTACTGGTTTATTTATCTTAAATTATAAATATATTTTATGTGTTTTTCTAACCTAATCGATTTTTTATGATTCCATATATTTTTTCCTGACACGGATAGCAATGGAAATTTGTATTGGACTAAAATAATTCGTTGATATCAATAACATCTTAATTTTATAGAGAACTAGCTGGTGAATTATTTGCTTACAAATATCGAATCTCTAATTGAAGGACATGAATAAAGTAAGTATGTGATCCAATGATGGACGTGATCGTAAATAAATGAATTTTAAACTTCTGGGACTTGGCAAAATAAAATAATTGTTTCTTGTTTTAGGAGAATCAATTAAAATTTGTAAGCAACATTCGCTTGTCCGCTTTTTGTTATCTAGGTACATATTATATTATAATATTTTAAATATGATAGATTATAAAGATTGCGTTGTGATAAATCGCTATTAATAAAAATAGTCAACAATTATCTTGAGCAATTTATTTTGTTTAGTTATTACTTAACTAATTATACTTACTAAATTTTTTTCAAGTCAAACTTATATTGGACAAAATAGAACAATAACGTACGATACTTCTACAAATAAGTAAATGATAAAACAATCAGTGTTACTCAACATAAGACCTTTGATTTTATAACCATTGTTTTAAAATGTCTTTTCGGTCTTACGATATAATTATATTAAATTAGGGAAATTTAATTTAAATCAGTAATATCTTAGGCAAAACAATTCAACTGTAACCTACTTCGAAATCCGTAGCAATACATAAACTAATTTCTGAATCTGGGACTACATACGACACCCAATTTTTAAATAAAATACAAGTAAGATTTAATCCGATTCAGGGATACATAGAAAAGGTGATATTTGCTTAAAGAGATAGAACATATATTTACATAGAGTTGAGGTAGCAATGTAAGTACATTACGTCATTCTGCGAATTCTTGTTCCCTTGATAAAAGCAAAGGTCAAGAGATACTACGAAGAACCTATTTGAACGTCAACGGGAAGACAATTCAAATTGAATAATAATAGGTATACTATGTTAGACCCCAACGTTTCTAGACTGAGCTACATTACTAGTCTCAATTGGTTAAATAGGTATTCGCCGCCCTATATTATGTCATGTATATATTAAGATGTGTTTTATATGTGTCTATACTAATATAAAGCTGAAGAGTATGTTTTTTTATAAGTTTGTTTGACACGCTAACTTTAGAAAATACTGATGAAATTTGAAAATTGATTCCTGTGTTACGGCTTACATTACTAGTATTCTTGTTAACACCTCGTGGTAAGCTAAATTCTTGTGTTACGAGTAGGGTTCACGTCGTGAAATCATTTTTCATATCCGACTAGTAGTACATAGGATTAGTAAGTTTAAACATCAAACAAGATGTGACAATATAGGTTTTCTATCTCTGCTTTCTTTTCTCTCAAACAAACAAAATCTTCCGTTTTCAGCTATGTAATATTAGTCTTTAAAATATTTGTATATAAATAATAATAATAATAATATAAATTTTATTTATTTCTCCTCACATACAATAATTACATTTATAACTTATATATAAATAATAAGGAAGCCTCTTAGTCTAGGGTATGTGAGGAGCTGGTATCTGAGTTAGGCATAAAAAGCCTGTATTACAGATCACCAGGTCCCCACCCAATGGAAAGCAGGAGCATAAATATACTGGATTACTTTTTATGTTATAGTAACACTATTAAAAGCTGCCGTTAGGAGAATAAGTCTAGGTAGATACAAATTTTGAGATAACTAACTTAACTAAAAGCTGAATAAAAATATATATAACATGACACATTAGGTATTCATCAGTCATTTTATAAATCACCAGGGATTTCATACCATGATAAATTCGATTGTCTATAAACTAGCACCCAACACACACACAACTGCGCTAAATATGTGGAGTGTCAATGATACCAAGTATTTAACCGACTCCCAAAAGGAGGAGGTACTCAATTCGACTGTATGTTTTATTTTTGTTGTATTAGATTAGCCTTTTAGAAATCAGGTTTTTATATAAACTTCAATTTACTCATCGTTTATCAATTAATTATTTAGTCATTTGTCTGCTGACCGCACATCGGTCGACTATGAAAGGTTAGATACGGATTTATCTGACGTTTACGCCCACAATAATTATTGACCTATCCTGGTAATAAATGTTAAAGACTGAAGTAATATATCACTTACTTCGGTTCGTAACTAATAGTTCGTAGTTTAGAAGATTGATATTGCTTTAATTAGTTTAAGAAGTGGATAGAATAGAGACATTTAAACAATAATATAGAACAGTCATAATTTGATCTAAACTACTAATTCAAACAGAAAACACATGACAAAGTAGTTTTATTAAATGAAAACAGTTAACATTTAACATTTTATTTTGTACATTTTCACAGTTGACTTGAAATCACTGAGGCGTACTCATTCTGGACTGTTTATTTTCGTCCCTTCATGCATTTATTAATATAGTTACAGACGATACAGCAACATTTTTTAATTAATTTTGTAACTTGAAACATAACGAACGTGAATGCATTATTGTAAGCTCTTTCAGTGCATATATATATGTTAACGAAAACCTACAGGCGTACTTTGACTAATTAAAAAAAAAGTAATGAAATATAGTGCTCAGAGCTGATCGCACACATAGGCGCGCCGCCATCATTATTATTCATTAACCATCAAATAAAACTTACCTTAAGCTGACGCTGCGCTCAAAAAGATACGAGCAAAACGATACATCCAAAGTTTAATTTGAAATCATCAATACGTAGTATTTTAGCCAAATCCTTTTTAAGTGCCAAGTCATTTTATCAGAAGTGCCTTGAGGATAACAGGTGACTGTAGAATTTCGCTCCCGAACACTGTCTCCGTACGTTATTAAGGTTACAAAACTGTAACTACGTATTAAGTGATAGGGGACTTCGATAGATCGTTCTCCTCGCGAAGCCTATCACCTGTGTTTTCGAGGTCCATCGCGAGGCTGCCTCGCGAGGACAAGGTCTCGAGCCACTACGTCGACGATGCTGTGCGAGCCCATGCGCGCGGTATGGACGCGGCTTTTACCGTGTTCCATTAGGACCTAGCTACAAAGAGAGCTTACAGCATATTATAAAATCGTTCACACAATGCGAAATAGACTGCCATATAAGTTTTCACAAAACTTTTATGGTAGATTTTGTGAGCTTTTATATCAAGGAGTATTCTTGTTTATTTAAATCTTAACTACGTAGATGTGCATGCATTCACGATACGCTTCCCACGGTACAGTATTTATGCTGAAATTGTAACCGTATTCCGTACGTGTTAACGTTTATCAGATGAGTATTAAACCGACTCTAAATTCTTTAAATAGATAAGAGCTTTATAATAAACGAGGATTTTTCTTTTTTTTCAAGTCTGACCTGTGTGCTTAATACCATTACAGACTAGACATAATATGAGTTTTCTCTGAAAAAAGTTGACGTTCTGAGGCGTAACATCCAGTTTCAATAAGGTGATAAATTTGTCAGAAATATCAAAGACTCTGTCTATACTAATATTATAAAGCTGAAAAGTTTGTTTGTTTGTTTGGAAACTCAGAACTCAGGATCTACTGGTCCGATTCGAAGTTCCTTTTCCTGTTAGATACCGCACTTATTGAGGAAGGCTATAGGGTGGAGCTGCGAGCAAAAGCTAGTGTAATAATATTATCTTGGGACAGTTGTTGGTTGGTTAACTAAACTCATTTGATAACCGGCTTTTCAGATACCGGGCTTTAAGGATTCATTTTCTCAAAGCACTTTTAAGATAAATCAGCTTGATGCGCTTCCTCGCTCACTGTAAATTCCAAGAAAATACATATAAATCTGAATGCTTTCAAAGATGACTGATAGCGTTAAGCTTTTCATTATGAAATATTTCTACTTAATTATATTTATGCCATCTCTATGGAATTCAATTATTGATATAGTATAGCTTGCAACTGTAGCAAGCAGTATCTAGAAAGAGTAATCGATCGCTTTTCATTGAAAACTATATCAATATTGCATTTTCTTGTACAAAGAAAACAATAACCTTTTCAATTTTCTTACCTACTAAAATAAGATTTATCAGCTATGCTAATCTAATACAGAAATGTAGTAGGTACTTACGCAAAGATTAGCATGAAAATTACAATGTAAGGCATTTTTATCAGAATTGGGAATAATATTACTCACAATAGTGACTGTTTATACTTCACAGTATATAAGGAGTAGGTACCTATTCGATACAGGTTAAATGTAATGCACGGGGGTTAAAAGCTTTTCTTCCCTTTCCCACTCGATGGTTTTAATCTCCATAAAAATTTTGGTTGTAGCTTATTGGAAACTCACCAGTGAATATCAAAGAGAAAGCCTACTTCTTGTTACATTGGTACTTATATCAATCTTTTTAATTAAAATATGTTCGGTGAATGCAGATTTTTAACCTCATAATTTATAATGAATAATACATAACAATATTTCATTTGATGTTTAATATATTGAAATAGAATAATTTAAGAATCATTTGTTGAATATTTATGTAGATATATTACTTAGGTACATAGTACGTTTTTGTTTAGGTTATGTTATGTAACCACTGCTAGGCCTATCTATCCTTATTCATGAAATAAAGCTTAGTAATTGAAACTGAAACCTCATTACAAGGTACATAATTATGATATCAGAATTTACACGCTGTTTTTTAATATATTTTCTTACGAAAACTAACCCAAAAAGAAATAGATACTTTTTTACCGTCTACATTTCTCTGTACTGGTTTGTTTCATATACGAAATTCCATAGATTTTGATACAAGTCCCCGTAAAACACGAACAGGGCCAAAGATTTAACGTTCCTCATTGACTATGACGCAGGAAAGGGTGTTATAAGTCAAGGACGGTCTCCCAAACAGGATCACACGAAACAAAATGCGGTTAACGAATTTACAGGCCCATTTGTCTTAAATAATTTGGGTACAGCGGCATTAGTCAGTGTTAATTTTAAAATTCATTTTATCGTCTTATTTACACATGTGCGTGATAGACTGGTAGAGATTTTTGTTATATTATCTGTGTTTGATGGATGGCTACTAAAATCGGTCGGTGCTATATTAAAGTTATTTATAGAATGTACAGGATGTTGACGAAAAGGTATATAGGTTAAAGAGTGCAGATGAGGTTTGCGAATTTTTAGCTCAAAATGAGTAAAGAAACTATTTGATATTTCATTTTTCGCCTCAATTATTTTACAGTTATTTTACCAGACCACTGGAACGATGTTTCTTAACATTTCTTCGACGTAATAATTTATTGACTCTAGTCAAACCCTAGACTAATGCGGTGTCGTTTGTTATGTATTATTATACCTAACGAATAATTTATCTGGCAAATTGGATATAAAATATTTAATTTACATATTTTGAGTTGTTTGTCAACCTACTCTTTACCAGAGGTACTTTTTCCGCTTCCGTACCCCTTTTGGGTATAATAATTTCGGTAACACCCTGCGTGAAAGGTTAATGGCAGATTATTCTCGCCTGGAATAATGATTCATTCATGAATCATTTGTTTTGTATCTACTGATAGATATTTGAAATATTTTTATTACCTTTATCACTAAACATTAAAAATAGTCGTTAATCGATTTGTTCATTGTATTCAGCATTCCAAATATCATTGGCGCGCTGCAAGTTTGCACCGCCATTTACAAAATTACTTTGTTGTTTTGATTGGCCACATAAAATGAAAATAAAAAGTAATGTAATTTCTGAACTTGTAAGGAATATTTTCTCAAAGCTGTTTCTCGATATTGATTAATCACTTAAACACACCCAAAAAGTTCTTGTTTCCGTTTAACGGAGAATGTTTCAACACATTAAAACATCCTCCTATGTGTGTTTCCTATGTGTTCGTTGCTGAAATGACAATTACTAGAAATATAACAGTATTGCGCCGAAAACAAATAATTCGGAACAGATGATGATAGCTGAATACAAGTAAGAATTGTATGCCACACACATTTGATATAAGGTTTCTCACTTATGATATTTATTGAATATTAGCAAATATATTTACATCACTTAGAAATTATTTTATTAGGTTAAACATTGAAGCGCATTTCCCTTGAAAAAGAAATGCTATCTCTTTTTTAACCGACTTCGAAAAGGAGGAGGTTATATGTTCGGCGTGTCACTATTTTTTTTTTTTTATGTATGTTCACCGATTACTCTGTCAATTGTGAACCGATTTTTATAATTCTTTTTGTATTCGAAAGAGTATTCTCCCGAGGTGGTCCCATTGTCACCAAGTCAGGATCTGATGATGGGATCCCAGTTAAATCGAAGGCAACCCTTAAATTTTAAAGAAATGTCGAACGTGTTTCATTATTCTACTGAGCCTATTTAGGTATTTACGTCCAATAGTCATCACCTCAAGGCTTTTGGTAAATACTGAGCTGATAATGGAAGAAACCTTGAGTTTTAGGAGTTAAGGGTTGATTTTTTTTATATAATAAATATGTATTGACCCTGATTTACATTTTTTAACGTTTCTAAGGTGAGCTGTATTGTATTATTATAATAAATATTATGAACACAAAAAATGAAAAAATAAATAAACTTTTGAAAAAAAAGTTAAACCGACTTCAAAAACCAAAACAAAACCTAAAAAGCACAAAATAGTGTAAAATAAACTTAGAACTATCTAAAATATTTATACAAAACTAGAAGTGATCTGTTTGAAGTCGGTGCCTAACAACAATATAAGTACCAACAAAAAATAAATACCTACAAATACTAGTACAAATACGAGTATAATTATATAGTTTGGCACCAACTTCAAACAGATCACTTCTAGTTTTGTATAAATATTTTAGATAGTTCTAAGTTTATTTTACACTATTTTGTGCTTTTTAGGTTTTGTTTTGGTTTTTGAAGTCGGTTTAACTTTTTTTTCAAAAGTTTATTTATTAACATCATATTATTGGACCATTTCTTAAATTCATATACTACACCATTAACATATTTAAGTGTTGATTAAATTGACCTAAATTAGTGTGGTGTAGATACGTCTAAAGACAATTAGACCTAAAACGACTTAGTTAATGACACTTACATAATATGCAAAACAAGGTCCGCAACATTGAGATAAATTACTTGCTTGGGTTTGTATACTTTATTATCACGCTAATATTATAAAGGCGAAAGAAAGTGTGCGTGTGTGTGTGTTAATGTTTGTTACCACTACACGCAAACGACTGGAACAATTATATTATAGGAAAAATGGGTATGGAGATAGCTGTAGAAGTGAGCTGGTAAACTGCGGGGCGCAGAACCTGGTATAGTCACGAGCATAAATATGTATACAGATAGCGAAATTGTAAAACTTATTTAGCAAGTTTTTGTTGAAACTCAAAAATATAAACATGATTTTTGCAAAATTTTAAAACTTATTTAGCAAGTTTTTGTTGAAACTCAAAAATATAAACATGATTTTTGAGAACTGTTAAAGGTTGAATCTATGGTGAGTTCCTGTTAAATTATTGTTTTACAATTTCGCTATGTGTATACATATTTATGCTCGTGACTGTACAGTGTACACCTTGTATTTATTATTCTATTAAATAAAATATCGTTTCAAATACTTTGATGGAACAATTCAGAAACAATTTACCGCGAAAGCAAATTGAACTGGATTACAATTACTTAGTTTTACCTTGTATTTGACTGCTATGAACTTGAAGTTATACGACGAGTTTCCTTGAACATGAACAAGCACGTAATCCTTTGCGGTGCATTTATAGCTGACGTCAGTATTTCTCTATGTAGAACGAATTTTGCTCGATCACTAACAATATTTTTTTAGTAAAAAAAACTGAGATAGGATCGTTTCTTTGACTAGGTACTCACACACTAGAAAATACTACTTGGTACCCCAGATTAAAATAACAAACTTAATATTACCTTCACACTAACTGGTTGTAATTTTATGAAAAATCTTCTAGTAATAGTAGTGGAAAAATACAAGTATTTTTGCATTGTCAACAAACATTAAAGAATAATAACATACATATACATGTCCAGTTATTTCAAAATTCAATAGTTACTCCAGTTGCACCATTCATGGTAGGAATGTTATCAATTTATACGACTACGTTGGACATAATTTATCATAATTGACACCTGCTATGCAAGTGTCATATCGTTTAGGTCATTACTTTAAAATACGAATGAAATATTCGCGTTACATGTAAACTAGACCCTAAAACCTACCTATATTAACTTCAAAATACTTTTATTCGACTCTTGATTCGATTGAGGTATATCGCTAGAAATTGATACCAACAGTATTTGTTTAGTCTTAAGTAAAATAGAATAGAATACAGGATTATTTTAAAACGAGTGCGTTTATTCTGCGAGGTAATCAGGTGCATAAAACTGAACCACTTTTCCCAAGGAACATGGTCGAAATCTTAAAATGGAAAATAAAATTTTCATACAAAATAACGACAGGTCATGTGACTTTTGTTTGTATGAAAAGTTAATTTTTAATTTTAAGATTTCGACCTTTCGACAGGGTATAAATTCTGTGTGAAAGAAAATTATTTGTAAAACCTTTAGTGAGAGAAAGTGTCAATAAGGAACAATAATATCAGTAAACGGGTACCAATAACGGCTTTGTCTAACTGCGATGTCTTTCAGGCGACCTAATTATAGTTTTAAAATAGTTTTTTTATTATGTGTTCTTTTGTTCCTCAGGTGCGCACCTCCGCAAGGCTTCATCACAGGAGGCTGAGAAACGCAGGTCCTCGTTAGGCCATGTGCCGACGATCCGACATCGGGCATCTGATGCCTTCCTCGATCCCCATCATGCCGCCATATTGTTCCGCGATTCACGAGGGGTGAGTCAAAGATTTTTTCTTTTTCGTAAATCCTAGCAACTAATTAGTACTCTTATCTTTCCACTCGTCATCAGTAAACATGTAAAAGTTATTCTGTCACGAAATAAAATTACAAGACGTACTAGCAATTCCATCTCAGTTTAGGCCTGTATTATTTTTTTTGTGTTAATCATTTTTACGATTTTCTGTAAACCCTAGAGCCATTCTGCAGAGACCATGTAAAGCTACTCTGCACACAGAATTTTAAGATTTTATTGGTCTCAAGCCAATAATCCTCTATCTTGATCTAAAAAAAACCTGTCCAGGCATAACAATTGTTTTGTTTTGTTATATAATACCACCTGAACCTAATAACCTAAAAAAACATAAATGTGAGACCAAACACAAATAGCTATGTTATTACATACTCATGCCTCTTCAACATCAAACCTTAAGAGTTTCGCAGTCACGGATGCTGAATTTTTATTAGGTTTTGTATCTAAAAGCACTTTTGCGACGTGACTTATCTAAATATAAGAGAATTCCGCGTCTTAGTGCAACTTCATCCTTGTATAACAGTAACCTATAATACAGTACATTTGCACATGGCGCTTCTTACTTACAAATACTTTGAACAAGTTATCATTCGTATATCAAAAGAAGTATAAAAAAGGTGTAGATGAAATAAATATGGGAAATGCTTATTATAAATTCGTTCTCATGTGCTGATATTTGATCTTGTTTGGTCGTGTCATCATTCTAAAATACTCGTGTGTACTACTACCTCGTGTCAAAAATCTGCTAGGGTTGCTAATGTCGCATCACGTCAATTTCGACCAATCACAGGCCAGTAGATTGTCTCTCCTTGGTGAAGGACAGATAGACCTGATGCGTCATTGGATTATAGTATCATCTAAATGAGATATAGTATTCTCCCCGGTCGAGGCATAAAATGGTTCTTCTATCTAATGATTTGTTATACTCTCTTTAGTAATATCAAACAAGTTTAGTAAATTTTGTATCCACGTGAATTCTGTATTTGCTCTTAATGTGTTATATTCATCCCTTGAGATGTAGTACTTAGTTGCAAGCACTTCTAGTGAATGTACCAAATATTTATAAAACGAGGTACTAGAAGTGGGTCGCTTTTCATTGCATAGCGCAATTATAAGTTTGCAAACTGTTTTATTCTAGTGGTACTTGTAACAATTTAGTGGCTGTAAAAAATGAGGCAAGGTAAATGGTATCACTATTGACTAAAGTAAAAAAGAATTGTACTTTGGACAGATTCAAAAAAGAAAAACGTGACAATATCGCTAATTATGAATCGCTTTTAATAATCCTTGAGCAGAATCAAGGGTTTCATATAAATTTTATGAAACATTCTTACCAAAGAGTCGCAATTTGATTTCAAATGAAATTTTATATTGGATATTTCATCAACGAAGTCTCATAAAATACACTTTTTTAAATTATTCCTTGTAGCTAGGTAGTTACCGTAATCAATTTTTCTTTTATGCTTTTTACAAAATGATCTTTAATATTTTACACAGTTGCCCGTTGCGGACCCGTTCCTGGAAAAAGTCAGCCTTTCCGACTTGGGTAAGTGTACTTTTTAATTATTAATTGAAACGATTCTTATTTTTTTTTTATTATTTAATTTTATTCGATAGGGATAACACAAAGCACTATATTAAATATTAAAACAAGGTTATCAGCGTCAGTAAAATTAACAAATACACTACTCACAACGTTATCCACAGAAGAACTAGTAGTTGAACGTCAATCTTATAAGTATCATCAAGCTAATTATAGAGTTTCAATTATCCGGGTGTAGGTCTTTTTTTAAGGTGATAGTAAGTGTGATCATTTTTGAAATATTGCTTTGCTAACAAACATAATGTCTGACGAACAAAACTGTCTATTAAAAGTATCCACTAAGGGCTCCCACACAAAACTGCGATGCGATGCGATGCGAATTCGCATCGCAGGAACCTGCGATGCGAATTTCTGCGATACGATTTAGTGCGGCAAACCGTTTGGTAGGGCGACCATTCCTTCAAGTGTAGTCAGCCGTACTAGACGTGTTTTTAGGAAGCGTAAGATGGATCGCAAAAAGATTATTGCACTGCTGTTATTGTTAAATAGATATAAAAGAAAAATAAGATTCTGGGTTCATCCATTTATTACGATTATGAACTCTGATGGGAACTATTTTACTCAAAAGTACTATGCGTTGAGAACTGAAGAAGATAAATTTTTTGATTATTTTAGAATGAGCATATCTTCATTTGAAGAGAAAAAATCTATATCATATTCCGCCATTTTTTTATAAACAAAGAAGGCGGCGCAGGCACCGCGCGTCTTTCTCTAAAGCTGTCTCAGAGCGGACTAAAATGGCGTCACCAAGGATGACGTAATATCACAGGAATGTGCGATGCGAAGCAGATCGGAAATTCTTGCGGTGCGTTCGTGCGAATTCGCAGATATTTGCGATGCGATGCGAATTCGCGGTTTTGTGTGGGAGCCCTAAATAAGGCTAACAAACTAGAAATACTTAATCATAACAATAATAATTAAGGGCTCCCACACAAAACCGCGAATTCGCATCGCATCGCAAATATCTGCGAATTCGCACGAACGCACCGCAAGAATTTCCGATCTGCTTCGCATCGCACATTCCTGTGATATTACGTCATCCTTGGTGACGCCATTTTAGTCCGCTCTGAGACAGCTTTAGAGAAAGACGCGCGGTGCCTGCGCCGCCTTCTTTGTTTATAAAATAATGGCGGAATATGATATAGATTTTTTCTCTTCAAATGAAGATATGCTCATTCTAAAATAATCAAAAAATTTTTCTTCTTCAGTTCTCAACGCATAGTACTTTTGAGTAAAATAGTTGCCATCAGAGTTCATAATCGTAATAAATGGATGAACCCAGAATCTTCTTTTTCTTTTATATCTATTTAACAATAACAGCAGTGCAATAATCTTTTTGGGATCCATCTTACGCTTCCTAAAAACACGTCTAGTACGGCTGACTACACTTGAAGGAATGGTCGCCCTACCAAACGGTTTGCCGCACTAAATCGTATCGCAGAAATTCGCATCGCAAGTTCCTGCGATGCGAATTCGCATCGCATCGCATCGCAGTTTTGTGTGGGAGCCCTAATCTATGCAGCGGTGATTGGATGCCTGAATTAGTTCGGCATGATGATAAAATAAATGTATAACATCATCTACATACTACACTCATAATCAATCTAGTCATGTAAATCTATGTTCATTTTAATAATTCAAGTATTAGAAATAATAATGTAATGTGCAATATATTTTGTACCTTTAAAGTTAGTATGAGAAGCAAACAATCAGTGCTCCTTCTCCCCTCTCCCACATTCTATGCTGTGCCCGACAGGGTCCAAAATTGTGACTTATTACAACCCACTAACTAATGTAAAACTATGTATGTACATTTTGGAACGCAATAAAGATATTGAGTATTGAGTATTGAGTACCTGGCCTTATCCCTTAGCATGTTGGAGTCGGCTTTCAGTCTGACTGTATTTAGCGAAATCCGTTTCCGTATATGGAACGACTGCCTATCTGATCTCCACAATCCATTTTACTGGGTTATACAGTATCCCATAGTAAGACTGGTTTAAATTAATAATTAACGACTGTCAAAGATCACTGTATGACAGTCCAAGAACAGGTTCCAAAGGCTTAACGCGCTATCCGAGACACGTTTTTTTCTATTTAGCAATGGTCGCCCATCCCCGGACCAACCGTGGCGAGCGCGGTTTAACCTCGGTCAAACTGTACGGCTTACACGAGCCCTGCCCAAAATAACCGTATAACAATACTATAAGATTTTTATTAACAATAAACAATTTTTGTCCAATCAGTAATTACTTGCCTTATTCTTGACGTAAACGCAAAACCGCAGCATTCACCTTAAATAAACATTTAAAAACAGTTAAGTTTAAATGTTTACCTTTTAAGAGCTCTAGCTAAATACTCTAAAAGGAAACTTACTTCATTATCTTCTTGTCAACCTTTTCATAAATTCTATTATACCTTTCCTATTGTACTACTAGCATAGGATGTGATTTGATTAGATTTGTTATTAGATTTCCACATTGGGTAGCAGATTATTTGAAAATATATCCTTGTTGATATAGCCATCCAAATAGATTCAGAGATTATTATTAATATACTAGCTGTTTCCCGCAGCTCCGCCAGCGGTCTAAATTTTGTTTTATGTAATTGAGAATTTTCTTTATTATAAACCTCACGGAGCCCGAGACCTTTCCAACGAATGCAAAACCGTGTTAATCGGTTCGTGCGTTCTGGAGTTATAGCGTCAGGAAGGAAAACCCAACTTATTTTTATATAGTAGACTAGCTGGTTCCCGCAGCTCCGCCCGCGGTCAAAATTTTTTTTTATGTAATTGAGAATTTTCTTTACTATAAACCTCACAGAGCCCGAGACCTTTCCAACGAATGCAAAACCGTGGAAATCGGTTCGTGCGGTCTGGAGTTATAGCGTCAAGAAGGAAAACCCGACTTATTTTTATATAGTAGATAATATAGAAAAATGAATCCCTATTTCCCTTGGTCACGGCATAACGTATGAAGAGCTGGACCAATTTCGTTTATTTTTAATTCTTAATTAACGATCTACGCCCTACGGCCATAAAACCTTATTCATATAATTATATACTCTGGTTTTTGCATTTTAAAAACATGAACGAAGCAAATTTCAAATTTTAAATTGGAGCATAAAACTCAATTAAACCAGAAAGTCGAGATTGGGTTCAAGTGATCCTGTTAATGTGCGTCGAAATAAAACCGCCCTAAATCGCCAGTTAAACATAACGATGACTAATTTGATACCCTTATTCCATTTCAAATCTAAAGGTATTGAAAACAAGATTAGAGCTAACATCGTGGGTTGAATTTATTTAATTTCATTTCACAGGCATTTACACAGATAAAGTCATCACAGACAAAGTTCAAGAATAAGTTAAGTCTAAGAACTACATACCAAAGACACAAAAAAATGTTTCAACGCACATCGTACTGAAATATTGCTTCGCTATTGTACTGGCTGTTACACCCGTATGACACCGCTATTGTTCTCAAGTCCCGCGGTCTTTGAGTGATTAATAATACTTTTGATACGTCTTATAACTTATTAATTATCCTACGTTTTGGTGAGTCTTATTCTTATCTCTTATATATAAAAATCAATTGCTGTTCGTGAGTCTCGCTAAAACTCGAGAACGGCTCAACCGATTTAGCTGATTTTGATCTTGAAATGTTCGTGGAGGTCCAGGGAAGGTTTAAAAGGTGAAAAACATAAAAAATATGTATGAAAAAAAATCCTAAACTCGGGAATAACCTTAACTAATTTACTTTTGACAGAACGAAGTCTGTCCGGGCAGCTAGTCTATACTTATAATAAATCTGTAGAAGTGAAAATTCTGTACATTTAAAGTATTAAAAAAATAAATGGCGGGAGGTGTTACTAGATCGACACCGAACCCAAAAATGTAATTAAAAAAATTTTTGTCTGTCTGTCTGTCTGTCTGTCTGTCTGTCTGTCTGTCTGTCTGTCTGTTTGTTCAGGCATCACGCAAAAACTACCGGTTCGATTACGATGAAACTTGGTATAATTGTTCCTTAATATCCTGGGCACCACACTGGGTAGTTTTTATCCCGGAAAAGTATATACCTGATGCAGAACAGCAACAGACCAGCTAAACTATAAGAGATACAAAAATGGTACCATAGCAAAAATTGTTCCACGTGATGAGCATTTTCTGCTGAGAGAATAAATTTGAAGATCTGGAACACCTGATGTGGAACTCCAAGAGCCCAGCTACAGTATAACACATATAGGAATGACGTCTTAGCAAGAGTTGTTCAGCCTGATGAGCACTCTCTGTTGACGTATAAAAATTGAAGATCTGGAACACCTGTTGTGGAACTCCAAGAGCCCGGCTACACCATAACACATATAGGAATGGCGTCTTAGCAAGAGTTGTTCAGCCTGATGAGCACTCTCTGTTGACGTATAAAAATTGAAGATTTGGAACACCTTTTGTCGAACTCCAAGAGCCCGGCTACACCATAACACATAAAATATAGGAATGACGTCTTAGCAAAAGTTGTTCGGTCTGATGGGCATTTCCTGTTCACTTATAATAATCGAAGATTTTAAACATCTGACCTGGAAATCAAAGCTATCACTAATTACACTGTATAATTATAAAATAGCATAACCTTCACGCGGTGAAGGCGGTAACAGTTTAGGACTGATTTTCGATGACAATGGTATATCTATAAACAACATGTAACAAAACCCCTGTCAGATCCAATAATGGCGTATTCGTGGTACAGTTCATGAACCGTCTCGCATACGCGGCTTCTTTGACACAAAGCTATTATACAGGTAGTAAGCACATGAACTTTGAGGAGCGGTTAGTGTTGCTGTTGCCTTGGATCAGTTTTTATTTTGATTTAATTATTTTCAATTAGGAAAAAAAATAATCTCCAATCCATTTAATAGCTACGTATATGTGTTCGCAGTACGATACCGAATAATACCGAGTCTAAGGGATCGGACAGGGTTTTTGTTACATGTTGTTGTATAAATAAAAAGACAAGGCCTGACTGACTGACTGACTGACTCATCAACGCCCAGCCCAAACCCTTGAACCTGGATAGGTGAAATTTTGCACAGAGGTTTCCTATTTAATGTAGACAAGGAATAAGGAAGGATTTTTCGAAATTCAACCCCTAAGGGTGTTAAATAGGGGTTGGAAGTTTGTAGGTATATGAATTGTGTAGTTTTCATAGATAGCCACATTAAATTTCAAAGGATTATGAGTTAGAAATAAATAAGACGTATTTCCGAGATTTTAGAAATCTACCCTCTAAGGGGGTGCAATAGGAGTTTGAAGTTTTTTTACGATATTCGTCATTTTCAAAGAGAGATACATAAGATTTGGTATTCGGGTTTTTGGTAAGAAATAAATGAAAACATATTTGTGCGATTTTAGATAATACACCATAACACAATCCTGTTACTTACTTTGAATTCGGAGCAATGTATGTGACTCTTCTTCGTCTTTTCGTGTTAATGATTCTCAAGTTTTGTCTGACCAAAAATTTGCCACCATTTTAAAAGTTTATCCAAACTCAATGTATGTGATGTTTTCCACATTATCTTATTATTATCTTGACGCCATAATATTTTATGAATAATATAATTTATGCGCCTTACTTTGAAAATCACAGAATACATCCATCTATCCTTTACTACCTACTTACTACTCTTAACTTTACGCGCGAGCGAAGCCGCGGGCAACAGCTAGTCAGAAATAAGAATATATGTCTAAAAAAATATTACATGAAGAGATTTTTACTTTTCTACTTTCTGATTTCTAAACCATCAGTTGCGAAAAATAAATGTATGTGACAGTTTTGTACATTAAGATTACAAATATACAATTAAGTAGATACCTTATGATCTAGCACCTTTTATGTGTGACCAACTTTTTAACCATGAAATAAAAATTACCTTTTTGTTTTTTTGTGTAACCGGAGGTTATGAATGAATATATTCGCTGCAGTCTCAGTTTATCCTTAAAGCTGGAGTAGATACTACTACTATACCTCCGATATGTCTCGTATATTGGTTGCTTCCGAATTGCTTTTGACAGGCTATAAAGTACTATAAAAGCTATCGGGTATGGCCCATTCAGTATAGCGCTAATTGGCGTGGCTCCAAAGAAGTAGTCAAATGGAGGGACTACGACTATTCCATACACTATCACAAAAAAAATCCTTCACGTGTATTTTTGAGTCGAAATACGGATTGTCGTGCTTCATTGTTGTCGTATTATCCACGTCTCGGCGCGGAATGAACTCAAAATGAATGTGGGTTAACGCCGCACAGGAAGCGTGGCGCGATGGCACGGTGGGGTGGAAATAAGATTTTAACATTTGGAGTATTTTCATCCACGACCATAACTAATGGTTTGGTACTACGCATTTTGGCCGGCTAATTGAATGGTGAATTAAGACACCCTATATCTTTATAAATTTTAAATCTTCCAGAGCTAGCGTTCGGTAGTGCTCACAATTTCTTAACCATATAAAGAAACAAATGTTTGTTTATAAATGTGCTAACGTACTTTTATCTTATTAACAATAAATTGTCTTTAGCCATATAAAATTTAACGATTGTTTTGATGGCGATAAATTCATTTTTATCGTTAGCTCACCGGCTGCCTCGTTCACTCTGATTGTGTACTTGATCAGTGGTCACGTTTACGATTTTCATTGAACGTTTACTTTATGCTTGTATAAGTTTATTTACAACGTAGTGACATTGTGGTTTCGCAAAGCAAAACTTGTATTTCTTGAAACTAAAAATAAGTTTGAAATGCTTATTCATATGTACCGCAGGCACCGCAGACTGAAGTTTGTAAAAGGTATCTATATAATTTCTTAATTTATATTTCTAAAAATTAGATGCGTGACACGAGCGTATAAAAACTAAAATTTGCAATGGTGTCCTTGCCTTTAGTTACTCCTTAAAATCCATAAAATTAATAATCAACTTTGATTTGATTGAATACAACATTAGCCAGCTTCATTTCACACCGAAAAGGTATTTTTTTCTGACTCTCCTACCTGTTTGATGTTCCCAAAATGATTTACGCAGTAATCTGAATGTAAAATACATGTCTCTTGCTAACTTACGTCACAAAAAGTTTCTCGTTACTAGTATTTGTATTGATTATTTTCGGCTTACCGATGTTACATTACATAAGCTCTTCGGCTAAGCTCTTGAACGTACGTACAATCAAAGTACCGTAGTTGCTGTACAATATTTACTCATCTCAACACGGCCACGCACTCTATATAAATGTAGGTCAAACCTGTTGGCACGAAGCTAACATAAAAAGCATACCAAAATCCTTTTTTACGTACGAGTATCAGGCATCAGGGGGCCGCAAAACATACCTATATATTGTGATACACCAGGTGGAAGATAGTAAAACGGATATTTTTTTTCCGGAGTGACGAAGAAAATTGTAACATCGTGGCATAATTAGGAGTCACACATGCTGACTATTGGCATTTTCATTTGTAATCTATCATGGTTTTATATAGTAGGCATAGACAGTTCTACATTACTTTAAAGTCATGATGAAAAGAGAGCTACCCTCACACTAACGAAGCTGCGGGCATGTATAGCTGGTCTTTGACAACTCTGCAAAAGTCCAAACTTAGTGTTTGCTAGCAGGGAGTGCAGTGCAATCCGACCGAATAAGAACTATAGCTTTGCGCTTTAAAACACGCATCACAGATGTTGGATTAAAGACCGCTCGCGCCAGTTTGATACAGAACTAGGCCGAAAAAATCTGTCTAGACATTTTTAGGAAATATTGACCACAATGTGTACTGCACAGAAAGTTTACGACGATGGCGAAATGATTTTGCCAAACTATGATGACGATAATAAAGAAGGAAAGGGAATAAAATAAAGATCAACGAACGAATGGCACTTCCCGATACTGACTAGTATGCTCATATTTAGTTTTCTAAACATAGATAGTCGAGGATTGCTGACTAAAATGTCATGAGCCCATGAATGTCTTTATTTATTTTGAATTGATCTATATAAAAATTTATAATATATAACTTGGAATTATTATAACTTTCTTTCTTAAACTTCCCGTAGAATGTTATCAGATGGGAATAAAAATAATTAAGAGTGTATAGAAATTAAAATATGATCAAAGAGGCTTTATTTTAGTTACTGGTATTAATAAAATTACAAATAAATTTGTTCAAAAGTTTGGATTCGGAAATATTAGATAGTCCGAAACCATTCAATAAAATCAATCAAACAACTGCGTCATCATAGAGTTAAAAGTGGCCAGTGATGCATAATAGTCGCACTTCCTCGGACACAGCAGTAAGCGTGGGCTGGTAGGAGGCAATCGGCCAAGCGATGTGGCCGCGAGTCGGAGCGGCGCGGGTGCGGCAAGTGGTGTCAAGTTCGTCGCGTCTCCCGGCGGCGGTGTGCGGCGTGGCCGGCGCGGCAGGCGCGCGAGTATAATTAGCAGTGAGCCGTGGGAGGCGCGGCGGGCCGCACCGAGAGGCGGCGGGCAATGCGCCGTCCGGGCCCCGCGCATGCTGCGCTTACATTACTTTTCGGACAACCCTGCGCTAGCTGTCGACGACGAAGAAGAGACAGTCTACTCCATCGACCTCATCAAGGAGTTCGAGGCCGTCGGCCGTGCTTGGAAGTCATTCCTAGCTGACTGGCTCCTCAAAGGTGCCGGCTTGTTTATGTCACCCACGCTGCTCGAACGGTTCAGCGCAAAACTACCTGTTGATGTTTGCGTTTTGTTTTCGTTGTGCCCGTCAGGGTGCTGTGACGACGTGATGATTAGTTCGTTCTTCACCGGTGTCTTCAGAAAGTGCGTTGACATCGGGAAATACGTACACGTGTTCTATGAAAACCAATAGGGCTTTTTAATAGCTGCTAGGGCTCTCAGACGTTTTATCCTACAGGTAAAGTTGTGTGAAGAGTCTTGAGTTGTCAACACCGGTTTTTTCATTCATTCAGTATTTTCCTAGAGTGAACTGTGTTTAGTAATATGTTTCTAAGTAGTTTAATGATAATAGTTATAGTATGCCAGTAATCATTGATTTATTAGAATATAGTAACTTATTGAAACCAAGCCGATATATTTTTGAGAGTAACAAACAATTTTATTTCATACGTTTCAGCAATCTATTACTAGAATATTATAATACATTCCGTTACTATTAAAAACTAAACAAATTTCCTACTCGAGGTTTCAAATGACGTCATAACCTTAGCACCGCGTGCGCAACGCACCATCATTGAACGTAAATAAACAAATAAGTTCGCATCGAACGTTGAATCAGTTTTCTGTATAGCAACGGTTTTTTCTAGAATTTTTAAGAGGAAATGCGGTTGGACTTTTTATTACATAGAAATGCGTTCTTTCGTGGTTGACTAAAAAGCAATGACTTGATCACAAAAATATGAAGATATACTTATTTCATGTCCCTAAATTATTATTTTTGAAATCGAATCGAATTGAATATCTTTAAAAGCACGTGAATCCAAAAATGATAAACATTTGCTTATTTTGATCGCTATCAACAAAGAGGCATGGTTTACAAATTTCATAACAATAAATTGATGAAAATAGATAAACAAAAGGGAAATATTTATATATATTTTAGAAAATATTTTATAAATTTTCCAGTTATGGTGGAGGAACTAAACGAATACCAAACCTCTAAAAATTTGATAAGCGAATTGGGGAAAGTTGAATCAAAACGTGATCTGCAATTGTGTTTCTTAACATGGGTTATAGCAACCAGCCGTAGCGATAGCTTCTTCAAAATACCTATCCCACATTTTCAATTGTCTCTCCGCCTATATTTTCCCTTAACTTCTGATGTTATTTAACAGTATCATACAATCCCTTATGATTTAAAATCCACGCTAGGCACGCCGTTTTACGTATGGAGTTAGTTGTTGTTTCATTATTGGTGGCAACTGAGCCATAGGATACCGACTACCAGAATGACTAGAATACCAATATACCTAGGGAGTCTTATTTCCATTCGCCGCCATCCATTCCACAGTGCATTCGTCATTATTTTTTTTGTGACTCATGCGGTTCTGTATAGATTCAACGTTCAATGTTTTATCTCAACTATAGATACCTATATCTACATTGAATTCATGTTCCAATTAAATTGTCAGTGCGATACCTGTTACAAGTTTCACGTTTGAGACTGATAACCATAGACGATATGGTTCTTTTTCTGACTTCAGCTTGCATGCAGTAATTACAAGCAGAAAGATTTTATTCCCTTGTTAAAATTTGTTGTGTTTTGTTTGGAGTGAATTTGATATCCTCATACAAACGTGATTATAAACCATAATTTGATAAATATTGTTACAGTAGTTGGGTGATATAGTACAGTATTTTTTTTGTATTAGGTTATGTATTTAGGCAACATTTTTCTTAGGATTCAGAATGAGGAAAGAAAAAACAAATATTGTTCAACAAGGCACAAGTCGACATGGTAGATTATAGATCGAGAATCCCAGGTCTCCAAATCTTTATTGTGTTCTGAGATTTGATAAAGAGATTTTATGTGACATGAGGGTGACCGGGTAACGTTAGTAAATCTAGAAGCACGGTGGCGTGTCAAGCCAAGTTTAAGTAACATAACTGGCGAGCAGCACCGGTTTGTAATATTACACGAACCATTTGGAGCGACTTTTGACCCCTCATAACTCAAAAACTATTTCACATAAACGTGTCGAATTTGGTACGTTTTAAGTCATTTAACAGATTTTTTTACGTGTAGTAAGCCGAAAGAGTTTAAGCTTCTCTTAACCCTACACTTAACTCTCTGCTTTTTTTTACAACAAAAGTTCTGAAGAAAGAGCATAGAATTTGTATAATTATGCATATTTAAGTGGTTACTTAATATTTGCGGTAAAAGGCTTTGTGATACTAAAACATAAAACAAAGATATTGTAATAACATGTCATTGATACTGAACTTAAGGGTGTTGTCCAAACAATACCCCTGTACGTTCTCCTTCAATAAGTTATTGCGGTTTTGTTACTCGCAAACTTGCACCGATTGCTTATGTTAGGGTTAGCGTGAAAAGCTGTGATGACATGTCAAGGAATTAGGTTTGACTACAAACATTCGAACTGCCAGTTCGGTACTCCCATAGTAGTAGACGCGGTCTACTGACTGTTAATTAAGAAAAATAAGAATTCATACGACAGAAGCTTTCACTACTAGTGATAAACAAAATCTCAAGCACCATATCAATTTTGACAAATCTATCGAAAGTCGTGATAGTTACACTATAACTCAAGAATGGCTGAACCGATTTGTGTTGAAAATTGGTAGGGTGGTAGCTAAGAACCAGGAGAAGGACATAGGATTTTTATCCCGTTCCCGTCATTCTCGTGGGACGTGACATAAAACGTGGTATAACAAAACGCAACTGACATAGAATAACAAAACAACTCAGTCAAAATATAAGTCAGCGGTTCATTTGTTAAAAATGGTATAACAAAACGCAACTGACAGCTGAACATATCTATAAAAAAAAATTGACTGGTTGATGCATTTGTTTAAAGTTTTTAGTATTATCTAGCTGTGCCGATATTATCATTAATAACAATACCATGCCGCGACCAAGACCTCTAAGACGGAGGCTGAACAAAGTTCGCCGGGTCAGCTAGTTTAGTATAAAAAATCCAAGGCACTTAAAACGCACAACTTCATGAATTTAGTCATCGACATATCATGACTTATTTGATTGCATTGACAATTAACACTAATGATTGATGACACTGTTCAACATAGTTAAATAACTGATACCTAACTAGCCTCATAATGAGTTTTATAACTAACAAACAAAGTTTAATATGTGTTTGAATGTCGGTATTAATTTCCAACTTGCCTGTGTAAAGTAATTTTCATTCGTATACTCTGGTTTTTTACTTTTCTATTATGCTTTGTGAGTTTCTTTTATAGTAATTTTTCATTCAACTGCTCCAACCAAGTTTTTTTATTGAATACTATTTGCTTAATTACATATACACCACACCTGCGAAGTTGAGTTCATGTTTTAATGAAGTGCATTTACTACCTATAAATTATATAATATTTTATCTCCCATTTAAGAACATTTCCTTGCTTATAAATTTGAATTTTAGATGAATTGGTGTCATATGAAAAGAATATTGAATTCGGTTTTGACACGAGTTTTGAAATTAAAAAAAAATAGTATTCTCAAATAAGTAATTAATGTGTTTATATTGCAAAAATAATAGTCATTTATTTAAACGCCGTAATTTCAGAAGTAAAGTTCTTTTGGAGGTATCATACAAATACTGCTCGTATGATATCTCCCGAAAGAATATGACGCGCGACGTCCGTGATAAGATGGCGGGTCGAATTTGACTCGGTTGCGCACCACCCCAAATTTCCATACCTAAATAAGGGTGAAACGAGGGAAGGGACCCATTTTCCCGAATTAGAAACTAACAAGCGAACGCTGCGTTATGCTCTCAAAATTTGTTCAATTATCCTGTATAGTAATTTAATGTAATGTAGGTTACTTAATTAACATTGATTCCTTGTATTTACGAAATATATATGTAACACATGTCACACGTGACCTAAATTAGTTTATAGAAATAAAAAATATCTGAAATTCATTATTTCTTTGGTTGTTTGATGTGTGCCAAATTTATTATACAGTGGTATAGCTAAGCAAGTAAGCAGTTTTATTATCGTAGCTTTATTTGTCGGCCCGCCCAAGGGTCTACCACCCTCACACGTAAAGTACGAGACGCACTTAAATCGGCCGGGTTATGTTTGTAAGAGTTCCTGAGGCTGTAACCATTTTTAAAGCCGACATCATGGAAAAACCTCAGGTTTTGAAGATGTTTATGAATAGGTTTTCCAGTTAATATCAGGCGAAAGGCTAGCTCGTGCGCTCTCTAATAAAAACAAATTACATTGAATACCCTTTTCGAAGTAAACGTTACTTATAATAAGGTAACGTTGAACGCTTATTAATCGCGGTGACGTTCTAGGCCCCAAATAAAACGGCGGGACGAATTGGCTGCGAAAAATTCATGCACCATGCATCAAAAACTTCCATGAAATTGCAATAGACCATACAGAGTAGAAGAAGGGAGGCCTTTCACCCTGCATTAGGCGAATAATTAAAAACATCTACTACTACTAAATTTTTTATAAACTTGGAGTTGTTAACCTTCAGTTTTAATCGAATTCCTTTCACAAACAAACAATATGATTTACATAAATAAAAACTAAATAAAGTACATACACTTATCATCACTGTGTTAAAGTATACAATGTCGTAGCTGTGAGGAACGAACGAACATATATAATGTATGGTAGTGTACGGAGCTATAAATAGGCTTCAAAAATGACTCATTCCTTATTGTATCCGCGTTAGCGAACAATATGTATGGCGTCGATGTAAATACTAATATATAAAAAATGGTTATTTCAGAGGAAGATGAATCCCAGATATTTGTCAAGTTCTTCAAGTTTCACAAGTGCTACGACCTGATACCGACTTCTGCGAAGCTGGTGGTCTTCGATACTCAGTTGCTGGTGAAGAAGGCATTCCTCGCTCTCGTTTATAACGGTCAGTGTGTGAAAAAATGTTTGCGTACGTCCATGTACACTAGAGGCATTTATCATGATGGGTGCAAATGACAGGTTAGTTTAAACAAAAACATGACTTGTTTTTCCATACAAATAGCTATTTAGATTTTAAATGTATTTTGCTCATCGTAATAATGCCGCTTTGAGATGGTCGTCTTATCATTTTGTTCAATGTCAAATTTTATGTGTATATAACCATAGATTAAGTCAAATATAGATTGAAATTAGTTTTTGTAATAACGTGATACTTTACCTTGACCTACATAGACTGTGTATGCCACTAAACAATATTGTGTACATACTGTTAATTATAGCGAATGTATTTTATAAAGCGTTGCGAATTGTTTCTATTCTGATTGTACGAAGCGATTATAAAAGCGTTTAATATGCGAAGCGAGGTTATTAAGAAAATATAATAACTTGATTAAATAATATTTTTAATTTATTCATACAGCTATGGTGTTCACATTGTACGGCGGAACCCCATAAGAAACAATACGGCCGTGTTGCCATGGAAACCAAGGTGTTTATCGTTCCAGGTTACCTTAAGGAAGGCATTGAAATCGTAAAGCTTAAATAAACTATACACATGATTGTACGATTTTCTATGTTGTATAAGATACAAAATTTTAATTAAAAAAGATAGATAAATTAATACCTGGACTTACAAGTTGATTACGCCAAATACCTGTATCGTGAGTAATTAACTATTAGAGCCATTATTAGATGATAAGAACGTACGATAACAAGTATAATGACCTCTGCTTCATTGCTTCGAATACCGAAAACAATCTGATGGTTGCAGTCTCCACCGCGTGGTTGTATTGTTTCTTAAGGAGGTTATCTATAATAGTGTTAATTTTTAACTAAAACCTCGCCTAATTACTTCACTTTGTAACTTGTTTTACCAAGAATGACTGCAATGGCTATCTTAAAAAAAAATTGTTTCAATCTAATTGTCTGTATGTAGGATGTAATCGTACCGTAGGTTATGTAAAAGTAAAAAAAAAAAAATACAATACGATAAAGGTACTGAGATTCTGACTCTCAAAAGTAGAAGAAAACAGCATTTAGTTTATTGAAGTGTTTTTATTTAAGCTGAACGCAGACTTGACCACGCTCTACATGTCGCATTTTATTAGCCGAACGCCATTTTCCTAGTATAGGAGACCATTATGCTGAATGGGAATTTATTTGAGTGTCGTGGATATTTATTTATTTATTTATTTCTAGGAAAACATACAGCATAATCAATTACAGTAACCAAAATAAAATTAAATAACGCATAAAGCCAGTGAAGTTTTCACTAATACGTAATACATAGCTTTGTGGAGTGAACATACATAACTACCAACTATTATTTATAACTATCAATTAAATAAGAACAACATAAGTATATTGTTCTAATTCAACTGATAGGATGCAGTTTTATATTAATATTATTATATTTATGAAAATAAAATAGAAAGGGGGAAGAAATATTGGAAGAACTATAAAATGTTTTTAGTTTATGTCGATCCGCCAGTGGGCAAATGGAAATACTTCCTTTTTATTAGGTGTCGTAAAATTATTTCAATATCTTCATATTAGCAATTTTCACCAAGTAATTAACCTAGGTTTCATTAATCTGATGCGCTTGAGCATTGACAAAGACCGTTTATTTTTATTTGTTCGAATATTCTAGACGCGCGACTCTACATAGAAATCCTATATAATATACTGCTGGTAGGTACTCTAGAAGATTCAGGGTCCCTTTTATGTACATCTAACGTGCGTAAGTAAATAAAAATCACCTCTTGGGTTCCTCTACTATGAAAGTCAACAGCACCAAACATGCCGAATTTTATGACGACATTAAACACAGCGTTTCTTAATTCTAAACTGTGATACCTACAGAATTGCGTACAGGTGCACCGCACGCACCGAATCTTATACTAATTATTCAAAAATGCGCGTGCGGTGTGTACATGATACATGTCTAAGTTCAGCTAACTTGATTAGATAAAAACGTATTCATTTACTAAACGCAGTTAATTTTATAATTTGAGAAATTACAACGAGAATTAATTATATTACCTAGTCCATTTCAGGCATTTGTACTTGTCTAGTAACATCGCGGTTTCTATTATATTCCAGCGTACTGTTCGATAGAGGGTATAGCTTGTACCACGAAAGATGAGACTTGACACACCACATGGTTTGCGTTGCGCTTGCGCAGTATTCGATTTATAGGTCTGTTTAGCGCATTGAGGTTGGAGGGGGTAAGGGACCAATCGTCATCGGGGTAGCGTTAAGAGCGTGGGAGACGCGGTACCTGCGCAAGCTATTTGAAGCTATCCACCATTGACACTCGCTAAGTCTCATCTTTCGTGGCACTCATTATACAAACATGAATTAAGTTGCCCATTTTTGCCAGGGCTATCCTATAAATGCAAGTTTAAAAAAGTATATACTTGTATTGTAATCTTTTGTAACTACATTGATCTGTAGCAATATCTTATTTAAATGTATGTGGTTGCCAATATTTTGTTGTCGTCAGGTTAAAACCATGCCCTACCACAACAATCGCGGTGCCAAATGCGACAATGAACACTAACTTTATTATTCTTGAGTTTGTATTGTTTACTATAACAATGCATCGATGGTCGTTAATCTGGCAACATTTAGGTGTGATGTGATTAAGGATGGCCCACTTATATCGCATTATTTTATCTACAATCCTCGTACACATCCAAATGGCATGTGGTCGCAATATTTCTACACTAATACCGGTTCCGTACCCAAAGTTTTGTACTGAATAACCGAGTATAAACATGAATTGTTGACTTTTATTCTTAGGAACTTATGCTTGCATCAGGTGGAGATTGTAAATTTGGTTAAAAATATCTGATACAGTAAAGCGACGCTTTCAAATAAATTAGTTGTAAATATTTCCCTTTTTTCTGACAGCTGGCTCATTTTAATAGTTCTTAATATAAAATAGCATTAAATGTATTTACATCGACTTACTGGGATAGGTAATGCACCAATCAATACGTATTCCAACAGATTGCCTTTATCTACTAACTTTGGTAGCAGCATTGGTGGAAAATGCATCCAATGTATTCGAACAGATTAACCTGTTCCGCCAACATTGGTGGCATTGGTCACATACAACCATTACCAATAGCCAGTTTGCCCACAGGTGTCCGCGCCGCGCCCCTATGGGACTCTCAGCGGCAGATGGTGGTGGGTATGCTCACCATCACGGACTTCATCAAGATCCTGCAGATGTACTACACGAGCCCCAACGTTGCTATGGAAGAGCTTGAAGAGCACAGACTTGAGACTTGGCGTCGTAAGTTACCTTTTATTTAATCCTATATAAAAATCTCGTGTTACAATGTTTGTTAGACTGAGTGAAGGACTTCTTCCAAAACCGTTTTATACCCTTAGACGATCAGGGCGGCCGTTTCCAGGATGTCAAAACAACATTCTCGGAAATAGATTTAAATAATAATACAGTCCTATAAATTTACCACTGCTGGGCACAGACCGCTCATAATTATGGAGAAGGAACACGCATTTTTATTAAAGTTTAAATATCTTTTTGGACTACTTTGAAAATTAATACAAAGAAATATAATAAACTATCTGCCCGAACAGATTTCGTTCTGACAAATTGACGTGATCACTCGAAAAATGTTACATTTATTAATTAATTTTTTACTATTAATTAGGTAATCAATTCAATTTTTTTTCCTAGTATTAAAACCTTGTGTGAATACACAAAAAAATAAATTACCCATTCTTGAGACATGGGCTTACCAACTTTAATTTTTATTTATATAGATATAAACACATATATTCAGATTGTTGTATTTTTTTTGTATTACATATTAGCATTTATTTTATTCGTTTCGAGAGACTTGGTAATACAGATACTAAAATATAAATTAATGACATCTTGATATAGGATGTTGTAATACCTACCGCATTGACACAAGTAGATAAGTGAACAGATTAAAAACAATGGATACTTAAATTAAAATAATGTATAATTTTATTCAAAAATCTCTTTGTAACAATGGCTCAATTGCGTAACAAACGAGAATTTTATGAGTTTTTAATTTTCTTATTCACCACAACAGCCAATGCTATCAATAATGTTTCAAAGTCCAAGGTTGTCAGAGGTTTCACGTGACTTCTTGCAGTAGTTCTGGAACAATCATAGTATACCCCTGTTGAACAGATATCTTAATACCATAACGACCTGAATTTACTGGCTTGTTGGTCTAGTGGTTAGTGACCCTGACTGCTAGGCCGGAGCTGTTCTTTCTGGGTGCAATTTATCTATAATATTTATAGTTAGAAATATATAAGTATGTTCATCAGTTTTTTGGTCGCCATAGTACAGGCTCTGTCTAGTTTGGGATCAGATGACCGTGTGTGAGGTGTCCTGAATAAAACATTAATAAAAAAATCCTTATTTGCAACCTAATGAACAAGCATGATCAATTTTTGTGTTTTCTTTGATCATCATCATAAAACATTGTTTGCCTGTTAATTTTTTCACTTTTGCCCTGAAAAATATTTTTTAGAATTTATCAGTTTTCATCGAAGCGAGTACATATTTAATTATTTTACTTACATCTTGTTGTTACCATGATTTCAGAAGTCCTGAAAGGGTCAGTGATGCCGCTGGTGTCGATCGGGCCGGACTGCTCCCTGTTCGAGGCGATCCGGATGCTGATCACGAACCGCATCCATCGGCTGCCGGTCATCGACCCTGAGACCGGCAACGTCCTTTACATACTCACGCACAAACGTATACTGCGTTTCCTATTCTTATACGTAAGTACGATGTTGAATATTTGAAGTAAAACTTCTTTACGCATACTTGACAAAAGCGTTACGAAAAGTGTGACCAGGCGAGGCGAACGGAAGTTGAGAGGGAAATATTAGTTAGTAAAGATAGAGAGAGTTACGTCTCGTATATTACTGTAGAGGCAAGAAAGAGATGTGCGAGCACACATTTGCTTTCTCCCTTTCTCTCATAGGCAGCTACGCTTCGTACATCTAAGACACAGTGCTGGCCTCTGAGCTAAAGTTTTACTTCAATCGTGTGGTCTAAAGAACGCTTAGTATTAGTTATTTCACGGCTGCGTCCTTGTCTTTCATTCGTGTTCTATCTCGTTCCCACCGATACTTCCCAAAGTTGCTGTATTGCATGGAAAATAAAATACTTATCTGGATGTTTTTAATGATTAATTTACTGGCTTGAAAATTATCTACGAAAAAATAGTGTAAAAACAATAATATATTCGCTGTGCCCTGACACACTGTTTGTTAAGATATATCTTACGTTTTAGAATCATCGCAATACACATATTGATTCGTTATTTGATGAACATAAACTACACCCCAAACGTTATTATTCAGTTTGAAAGTAATTTTTCCTTTTTCAATGTTCAAATTTATGTTTTTTTTTGTTTTATTGATTTATTTAAATGAGCCTCTTTATTTATTTAACTTATTTTTCAACGTTATAATCTGCATACATTAGAAAGATCAAAGTCCAACTTTGATGGTTTTGAGAATATTAGTTTTTAAGATATTCGCATTTATTTTATTTTATTGCTGTTCAGGTGAATAATTTCATGTTTACATTCGAATTGCTAGAAACTATGAGGTTATTATTATCGCTTGTTAATCCCGTGTTTAACTGAATTTATTAAAAGTAGACTACACCAGCTAATTGAATATATTTAGTAAATATAATACATTGTGTTGAAATAAAGTTAAGCAATATGTATTTAAATCATATTACGGTAATATAGCGGTTTTTATTACGTTCTAATGTAACACTTTTATCCTATTACAATGGTAAATACTATTAATATACAGGATTAATTTAAAAGGAGTGCGTATATTCTACGAGGTAATCAGGTGCATAAAACTGTTAAACTTTTCCTAAGAACCATAACATAAAATTAAAATTGAAAATCAACTTCTCATTCAAACATTAAGTCACGTGACCTGTCACTTTGTATGAAAAGTTCATTTTTCATGGAAAATACGCACTCCTTTTAAAACAATCCTGTACACATTGCAGATGCAAATAATTTAAAATATATACAGACATTATTATCAAACAATTAAAAAATCTGTTATCTATCTGTCATCGTGGTTCAAGTACCGGCAATTTACAGTTCTACTCAAAATTTTTAGACCACATTCAAAATTCGTTAAAAATAATATTTATCTACAAAATTCATATTCTGTTTACATAGATAAATGAGTTGCCGAAACCGACGTACCTTCAATGCAAGTTGCGCGACCTGCGCATAGGCACACTCAACGATATAGAGACGGCCACGGAAGATACATCGATCATCGACGCGTTGCGCAAATTTGTCAATCGACGAGTTTCGGCGCTCCCGCTTGTCGACGCCGATGGACGTCTCAAGGACATTTACGCCAAGTTTGATGTCATCGTAAGTATTACAATTTTATTTTTGACGGGCCTGCTGGTCTTTTGGTTAGTGACCCTGACTGCTAAGCCGGGTGTTCGATTCCCATCCAGGACAAATCTTTGTGTGATGAGCACGATCATTTTTTCTATGTCTGGGTGTTTTTTTATCTATTATTTAGAAATATATAAGTATGTTTATCAGTTGTCTGGTTACCATAGTACAGGCTCGTCCTAGTTTGGGATGAGATGGCCATGTGTGAGCTGTTCCAAGATATTTATTTACTATTTAGGTATTTATATTGAGACGTGGGTGTACTCTTTTCCATACAAACGCTCTTGACTGTTGGGCTGTATTTTTATATGAATTAATATCAAGTATATAATTACAGTAGAACTTGATTTGTATGTAGGTTAAATTATGTCCCGATTTTGCACCCGTATTATTATGTAGTTATATGTGTGAGCTTTGCCTCAACGATGCATTATTACAATGCAATATATTCTAATCCAACGATATTTCTTGTTACTTAGAACTTGGCAGCTGAGAAGACATACAATAATCTGGACGTGTCTCTCAAGACAGCCAATGAGCACCGCAACGAATGGTTCGAGGGCGTCCAGAAGTGTACCCTGGATGAAACGCTGTTTGACGTGATGGAGAGGATAGTTAGAGCTGAGGTTGGTATACACTATAACTTGCTTCTGTATCGCCCATACAACGTGTAATTAGCCTACGCCCAAACCCGTACAAATCAACCAAGCACATATTTTACTTTATAATTAAATGCAATTTACATTTTAAATGAGTAGCTGCAAATAACATTCCTGGCGATCTGTTGCACCACAAACCAAAGTCTATAGCCACGTATCGATTAACTATCAAATCAATTGTAAATGTGTTACTTTAATATAATTATTTTACTCTAATCAGACTATCATTTCATGTACATACTAAGTCGTACGGCCCAATGGGGGCTATCGCGTATCAAAAATCCGCTAGGTTCGCTAGTGTCGCATAAGGTTTATCTGTCATTCTCCACCAATGAGAGACAAGCTACTGACCGGCAATTGGTCGAAATTCCCAGATAGCGACGTACGAACCTTAAGCGACGGTAGCGACCCTAGCGGATTTTCGACACGCGATATCTTATTATGGCTTTTGTTAATCTAATCACGTGCTAGGATAACCCAATTTTTTATTGTGGGTTGCTCATAGTACAAAAACACAAGTATAGGAATTACCGCCACATTTTATATTGCGATAGTCATTGTATTTAATATTTTTTATGCAATTTGAAAATATTCATTTGTTTTTTTGTATATAAAGAACGATTCCCGCACTAAGGAATTTAATCCTTGTTTGGACGGAGATATTATAAACATAGAATTTCTAATACACAAATAAAATGGATGCGTGTACGCGCGTGAGAAGTTATACTTCTTTGACATCATAAAAAAGTCAGAGAGGCTGATATTTAAAGAAGAAAACAGTATATATAACATTGCAAGGAGTTATCACAACCTTGTATATTTCATTGATAAATATCCTGTATGGAGAAGGATAGTAAATCGTACTTCAAAATAAAGAAATTTCGTCGTCATGGCAACTAGGTACTTACTTACAAATTTTGCCTTGGTTACAGCATAAACAAAAGGTATGAATATTCGTTCGGCGTTCGGCGCATCTTTAAATTTTCTTCTCATATTTTTTTCATAACGAGCCTAAAGAAGTAGTAACTTCAAAACACCTAGACTTGTAACAAATTTGTTGCTCACGCAAATGCTCGCTCACGACGGTAATTAGTGTGTGACGCATCACGCGGCTTCCTTACACTTTTAGTAAATAAATGTAAATAATAACTCTCTATACTAAATTTATATTAATGTTCCAGGTACATCGTCTGGTAGTGGTCGACGAGAATGATAAAGTGATTGGCATCATATCGCTCTCCGACCTGTTGATGTACCTTGTTCTGCGGCCGACGGGCGAGTGCGGCGCGGGTGGGACCAGCCTCCGCAACGAACACGCCTCCATCAAAGAGAAGGACGAGAACACGAGCCCTGAGGCCGAGGCCGAAGCCGAAGAACCCGAAGGCTATCAAGACGAAGCAGCCGCTCTACCACCCACCGACGGACATGAAACTCACCAAGAATAATTTACTAGTATCGTAATGTATCGTTTTCATAACTTGAACGTTGAAGTTTATTTATCAATTTGTTTAATGGCGGAAAAATAGTTGAATGTCCAGAGGTTACAACGATCGTTTATGGCCTCGTTTACGACAGATTTTTTCCATCAGCAAGAAATAACCGCGCTTTTCTACTGGTTGGCGTGAGCAACTTTTATTTATTACTTTATTTTACGGTACACTAACAGCTGAACCAATACAATATTAACTACAGTAAAAAAAGCCAATTATAAGTCTTCACGTTTAACTGATAATAAACAAGGACGGAAGAAGACCGACATTTTCTAGCCCGTGTCATACTTAATATTAGCGTGTTGCTAGATCAATTATATCTATCAATCAACTCCGCCTATCACGGTCCACTGTTGGACCTAGGCCTCTCCCATGTAGTGCCACAACACCCAATGATATACTGACTAAAATTATTAGAGTTTTTAGAGTTTGTTTAGATGTAACCGTCAATGTTATCGCGGCAACCAATGGTAAACTCGCGGTTTCCGTCGTGGAAAATATACAATCTTTTTTTTTAGTATACCTACACAAAACCTGAAACAGTTTACAGAATAATATCAAAGTTTTTTTCGATCTGTGTCGACCGCGTCCTACTTGGCAAGCTGTGTTATTACACAGCTGATCTGACACCGTACACGGCTTAGTGTAGGTAGATAACAGTTAGCAACAAAAGTCGATAACGTAATTAAATTTACAGAGCCTAAATTTAATAAAACACCAATAATTAACTAATAATGATGTATTATATCGTGTTAAGCCTTCGTTATGAGGCTATTTTGAATTCCATAAATTTGGTTGGTACTAAGAATGGTAGCAACTCAATTTGTAAAACTAATTGTGTTCATCAACTTTTGTTGCCGACCGTTCTTACTAAAAATAATGTTGTAAATTTTCATATATGTCGCTGATCACAGATCTAATTGTATATAAATACTTTCAATTAGACGTTTTTGTTCTATATGATACGATACAGTAAAATAATTCTTTACGGGGTTACATGCCGTCGATATTGAGTTCCAACAAGGGCAATGTGATTTCTTAATGAGTTTCTTAGTTAAGTAAGCTTGCGTATTGCGAGCGCGGTTTATTTAAGTCTGCATTTCATAATTAAACTGTGTAGCAGTAGCAACTAACCAGTGTTAAAGGCGGTATAGTTGACTGAGTTTGAAATGCCAATCGAGGCGTTATAGTTGACATGACAAAGGACTTTGATAATGCCGCTGTCGGCCATCTTGTTACGTTCATAAAACAATAAGATATATAATCGGTTCTCGCTACGTTTGGTATGATCGAACGTTTTGTTTTCGCTCAATTTATTGTAGAGGAAAATTAGAGCGTTCTACAAAAAATCGAGCAGAAATCGTATCACAATCCGAATTGGACCGATTATCTGTCTTGCAAAAAGCTAACGTGGGCGGAAAGGCTATAGATATACTTTGGGAACATGTTTAATTGTACAATCATCAAAAATTTATGTCATCTAAACATAATCAAATTCTATAAATTAACTAATATGGACATATACATAATAGCGCTAAGCCTTCGACATTTGGTTAATACATAGTAGCAGCTCATTTATGGAGTATAAATTGTTTAATATCTAATCATTCACATCGGTTTTAAACAACCTTCGATGCTGATTATACTTTAGTCGATTTCACTCAAACATAACATTATTCGTCGCAGTGAAAGGGTTAACGGGGTAAATTAAATGGTCTGGATAAATTAAAAGACTCATAATATTATCGTTAACTTTTACCTAATTTTTAGGTCGTACGTTTTCAACGTTTTTTGTCATGTCAATGTTCCGAAGTCCTATTTATTCTTAGCAACCGTATGTGATCGATCACTTTCATAAGATGGTTGTGATTTTTTAAACAGTTTTCATTCATTAAAATGAATTTTGATATGTTTTTTTTTTCAGTTCCACTTTTGATATGTCATTTACGTGTATATTCCATATTTGTTTGTATAATATTGTGTTTCACCATATTGTTTATTACTTTCTCCATATTGCCACTTCAGCGCAGTGCTGTAGGTTTTAGGGGATATACCTGCATACATGTGCTCGTATGGCGTTTCTCTGACTTTAGGGAAATATTTAATAACCATACTAAGATAGAAATAAGTTTTGTAATGTTATTTTGTGCATTCTCTCGGTACCTAGCGAAACTGTAAGTAATATAATTATCATCCTACGATATTATTAACGTTCATCAGAGGTAGGTAGGTACTCGTGATTCTCTGTGTTATTGTATATCCGGGCATAGATACATGGAATTTCTTGTAACCTCATCATATTAATCAAGTAGTTATTTAAACACATGTAACTTATATAATAATATCCATATTCAATTCGATGTTAAATGTTTACAATTAGCAGGTGTATTAATTCTCATTTCATTATTTAAATGTAATACATAGTTTGCAGAAAGTCCCCTTCCTTTAAACAAATGTGTCTGCCAAACTAACGCCTTTTTAGTATAAATACTTTATTGTTTGATAGTAATTATTCGAAACTTGGGTTGTCTAAACAAGCAATTATGTAATGAAACAGTTTTTTTACTACACAATTTGTTGAAAAACCTTTTGGTATATTTTTAGGCTATTAATCGTAAAACTATAATAAAATCTAAAAATAGGACTTAAATTGGCTGTTTATTAAATCAATTACGTAGGAAAGTATTTTAATGATTATAATATAATATTTTTGGAGAGCTAAATTTTATGTGTAGGATAAGTGGTTATATTTAAAGCTGTAGATTCGACTTATTACTAACAAACAAATTATTGTGTACCGATGCTTCCCGTAAGTATTATAAAATTGTGTTATTAATTTATGAGTAGAGTAACTTAAAGTAGTGATTCTATCTGTTATAAATGTATTATAGCCAAAGATACACTGGAGGGCTAAATATTTTATCAACGTGACGCGCATGCTCATAGCTACGTACTGTCAAGTCGCAACATGCCTTGCAACATGTATGTATGGGACATGATGCGGGCTTTCGCTCCAAGACCGAACGCACGTCTCAGGACATTCCAAATAGTTACTGAGACACAAGCCTCCTTAGACGAGGTACATTTCTACAATCGTTATCGCTGATCGAATCGCTCAATTGTATGAAAGCGATAAGTCTAAGTCACGTGACTTGGTCTGGAATGTCTTATATATTTAATGTCATTTAAGCGATTTCTAACATCGTTAACGCTTGTATAAATGTAATTCTTCTAAGGTGGCAGTTCCGTAAAATCTTGCGCCAATTGTCAACTAGTGTATCTCAAATTTTATATTCAGACAAAACATCTTATGAAAACATTAGGTATCTGAAGGTATTGAAGTTTTCTGGATAAATGTGGCGAATCACAATGTATATAATACGTAGTTCCAAATGAAATGAAACATTATCTTACTTGTTCGATGTTTGAGAGAAGTAAGCGCACATGATACGGCATTGTGAGGTTTAGAAATAAAACATTGATTCTGTCGCTGTGTTTGTTTTATTTATAACTAGCTTCTGCCCGCGGCTTCGTCTGCGTGGACTTCAGAATTGGGTCCAAAGAGAAATGATAAATGTGAAAGTAATGAAAAATGAAATAAAATTTTCACCCGTGTTTAGCTTGCATTGTACCTAATAGAGAAAAAATACCAAATTTCAAAGCTGTCTGCCCACAGCTTAGCTCGTAAACAATTTTCAATTTTCCCTCGGGAACTATATAAAAAGATAAAAGGTAGCGTATGTTTTTTTTTCATGTTAAAGGCAATGATATTATAAGTAAAAAGGTGTAGATAGGTTATAGGCGCTCAGCAAGCGACACGTTAAAATGTGGCTAACTAGCCACATTTTAACGTAAGGTAAAATGTCATTTCTGATTTATTTATGTCGCCAATTACATTTGTCTCTTTTTTGCTTGCGATAATCGAATCATGCCATCCTACCTTGACGTCTAATCGTAATGTAGTGTGCTTTGCAATATTCAGTTATTTATGTGTGAGTTAGGGTGCCGTTTTTGAAGATCGAATTTTGTGTAGGTAACCTATCTACACCTTTTTACTTATAATATCATTGGTTAAAGGCTACACGCATGCCAAATTTCATCCAAATCCGTTTAGCCGTTTTTGCGTAATTGAGTAACAAACATTCACACTTTCACATTTTATAATATTAGTAGGAACTACCGTCGGATGTTTTTTACTTGTTTTAATTATATTTTGCTTAGATCGACTACCTACCTGAAGGCTGAAGGAAGGATTAGAATTGTAATGACAAAAGAGGTGATCTTCGTTATCGGGTAATCCTTAAACCACCCCGATACCTTTCGATTGATCTTATTCCTTGAAACAATTATGTTCTACATTTTTTTGTTAAAATATTTTTTTTACATGGTTATCGCAATATTATGGTGGACGGCATTGCAAGGGATCAAAATTTTTATACCAATGGAATTTCAATCGTATTTTAGAAGGAATACGACATAATTGCTTTGTTTTAAAATAATGCCGTGGCATCCAAAGGGATTTTATTGTTGCCAATGCTTTATTCTATAACAGCAATTTATTTCGTACTTTATCTCAGTCTGCGTTAGCTTTTACAGTTTACCGGTATGATAGGCAGGGGCGGATTTGATACGTTTACGAACGATTACCCCCTCCCTCATGTGAAAAGCATGATTAATTAAATAAACTATAGGAAATACAAGTATGTATACTTTTTTGCGTGATGCGTTATGGACACATATTAAGTTTTTACTCGCAGGCGCATAGGCAACTACTTAAAAAACTACCAAATTTTGCCGATCTAGGCCCGGGCCAACTCGGCCTGCCCAGCTGAAATCTTGGAGTCCTGCCCAGCGAGGGAAGAGAAGCGCGACTTGGTCGCAGAAGTTGCATTCCCGGAAGCGACTCTCGGTTGTGATAACAGTCATGATTCTGAGTGCCTGGTTGTTTTTTTACGACCTTATTAATACGAAGGAGGCTGCCGAGCGAGAGCGGGAGGCACAAACTGTACACCCTTAGCGTCACTATTTAGTATATAGGGCGCTCAACGACTTCAGAGCAACTTAAGGTCGGGCCAGCAGGTGGTGCGAAAGGGAACTCATCAGCTGACAAACCAAGGGGGACACGAATTCAAATTTCTACGGGTTTTTCTGCTGTGTGAGGTTTTCGAGTAATGGATCAATAAAGCAATAAATAAAACGCCATTTCTTTTGTAACATTTTATTACGATTGGTTAATTAGGTACACTAAGTTTACATATCACAAAATGTTGTTTTCCGGAGCGAAGCAGCGAAGCGGTTACATTCATTGGTCCAATAACTTTCTTTGCATAACTATTTATTAACTCTTTGGTAAACTTGACACTTAGTAGAGCATTTTAGCAGTCTTTTCCTGGTATAGTTGGCCTATCGCATGTTAGAAGTTCAGTTGCTATTAGTGGTATTTGTCCGAATTCTACATGCACACATTGCTCACATATCTTAACTCCTTTTCCTTCTACAAAATTTCCTACCTCTTCAAGTCTCATATTTTGGTACTATTCAATACCGTAAGTCTTTAATTACAAGTGTTGTCTGTCTACACCCCGTGCATAATTATTAGATCGACCCCATTGACATTACCTATCTATCTTTCTATCATTCTGATGTCAAGCTCTGCAAATCCGATCGTGACTTTTCCATGATCTGCACGGGTGTCGGGGTTGTTACAGCCAATATTGGTGCTCGAATGAGTCATATGACTCTTTCGTCAGTTTCCTCCCCGTCTCTCGCGCATGTTTTACCATCCGCTACTTTACGTATCCCCCGTCCCTCGTAGACCATGGGAGCCTCACATGCGAACTTGCCAAGATACAATACAATGTTTATGGTGGTGAATACATCATACTAACCGGCGCTGCTGCGGTCCGGATTGGCGACAGCAGAAACAGTACTAATAATATAAAAATAATACTGAAAGTGTGCATTAATCTTTAACGACTACAGCTGGTTTCTACCGAAAACTGTTACTACTCCCTCAAAAAATAATGGACATCTCATGATACAATTCACACCTATTGTTCTTTAGAAACAGATATAACACGAAATACTTCTAAAAACTAAAGAAAAATGAGATCTCTGGAACCTTAAAACCCGCCGTAGTCGTTATAACAAACAAATAACTTATTTTAAACCACATAAATCAGTCCAATAAACTTAAGTAATAAATTAAGAGATCAATGTGTAGGCAAAATTAATTACAATAAACGTTATTCTAAAATAGGGATGTAAGCATTGCGAGATGTAGATACATTGATAATTTCTAGCTTATTAACCACGTTGTTACGGGCACCTATTTGAGAGGAGGTGACTTTGCATATCAAAGACTGATTAACATTGACTATACGTATGTTGGCTGTGTATAAGCTGGATATTGCCAAATGTATCTGACCTACGAAGCGGAAATACGTAGCTGAAGAGACGTGGTGTCAAATAAACTATTAATTCAGACTTAAGGAGACCGGCTTCGCTTTTGCTGATTGACATAAGATTAGTTTTATCATTATGGTCTTTTTCATTTTGGGTCTATCGTAAGGTGTAAAATGAAATCCTTCTAAAAATCCGTCTCTAGCTAATAATTCCGCAAGTAAAAATCCTTAATAGCAGTGCTTGGAAAACTCGGTTACATGTAGGAAACATCGATTCGGCACTTTAAAATACACCAGCTCGATCTCCACTCAAGGCTAAGGGAAACCATCCCTAATAACTAAAACATTGCCTTTAATCGGTTATTAACCAGCTCCACTGTCCCCGTGCCTTCAATGTAAACCTTTAAATGTATTTTAAAGCTTAGAGCAGCACTGTGCGGACTGTACCGTGACGAGCTACCGGAGAACCGATAGGTACTTCAGATGACTTGGTTTTTCAAGTCATCTGCGCATACTAGTACCCACATTCCACTTGGGAATTCTTCTTCTAGATAATGGCTAAGTCCATTATCCTATCCGGCAGTGCCTAGATTTTTGACTCGCTTTGGAACAGTGTTGCACAGTGTGCACTACGCTTAATTTAATACTTATCTAAATATATATGCTTAACAACACCATTTAATTAGGACTTATATTAATAATCCTTCGTAGTAACAATTAATAATAATAAGTAAGAATCCAATAAACTATCTATGTAAATAAATAAACTTAATTCTTAAATATTTTGAGCTTTTAATTTTCGTTAAACAAATTCAAAAGTGTCATGGATATTAGTGAACGGAGATGAAATGATCAAAATAAAAGCCGTGCTCTTGACTAAAAGTACGTTTTCCTTGTTTCAATTTGCACTCAATGGTTTATTTTTTAAGAAAAATTTGGCCTTCGATAATTTTTTTTCAGTAGATATTACAGTTTCGCTTCGTTCTTGAAGCTAGTTACGTCCTGGTGCTATGTGGACACGACAAAGGCCATAGATACAAGTACGTGAAATTCCTGGTAGTGACGTCAAGAACACAGCTTTTGTTGGTGATTCTATTGTTAAATGGAGCACATTGATAATAATAGTTATTGTAACACAGTGCGTGTGTGGCTGATGTAGGTACACATAATATAATATATTACTAGAGAGTTGAAATTATATCATCTTTATTTTGTTGCGGGACGTAGGTGTCGCAGTCCCTGTCAGAACACGCATTACATAGGTAGCTAATCCGAATGCAAAAAATAAATTGCAATACCTACAGATGTGCTATATGTTTATTTCTTTTGTTATTTTTATTTTCAGGCTTCCCACCCAAGTCCGATAATTGGTGACTGATTTATCTTAGGAGAAAAAGAGAATGTACCTACTGACTGCAATAATGCAACGAACATGTCCTTCAAAAAGATTTGGGTGGGCCAGCTCAAGCAGTTAATTGAAGTCCTGCGCCTTGTCTGCGATTACAAGTATTTTTAGGGACGCTTTGTGATGCGTGTTCGTAGTGAGCCCCTAAGGTTTGGTTGGTGTGCCCGTATCATATGAGCAAGTTGGGGTGTTCGCGACTTAAAGAGAGCCTTTATTGGTTCTCATCTTCATCACTCTGGCTTTACTAGTGGAATATAAACGGCGGCAGGTAGCGAGGAGCCGACCGTGATCCTGTCAAGTTCGGTTGTCTGTTCCAATATATATTATCTTACTTATAATTATAGAATTAAATAACCACAATCGAAATTAGGAGATCAAAATTAAGAGGAATTACAAATTTTAATTATTATCTTTAGCTGTTAGCGGACCGCTTTTAACAATTTTAATTACAAATCATTTCATTCCAAGATAAGTTATACCTCAACTTACTTGGAAAAGCCAACAACCACTAGTTATTTATCAACATCAACAATTTTTTTAATAATTAAGGCCTATCCGATTTACATAATTTTTTTTCATTCAAATAATATTGCCACGATTTTCTCGGTGACGAAAAACTCAATTTACGTAACAGAAGATAAAAAGAAACAAATGCATCCAGATATACTGTACTGACCCCGACTTCAACACACGCAGTGCGTTTTCTAGCGATGTTAATTTGCAGGACTTAGGTATACAGTTCCGAGGTGCTAGGTACTAGTGCAACAATTCTTGATGTTATACAATGTGTTACAAATAAAATGAAAACAAAACTAAATGAAAAAACACAACTAAGATTAAACGGATTTGGTTACATGTATAAATACGCAATAAGACATTAGATATATTATATTATTATTAAACTGAAGATTACTAATTTTACATTGGGTTACTTAAAATATCACATTTTAATAATAATAGAAACAATACATTTAAATATGTATCAGGTGCCAAAAGTAAAATATAAATTAGTAAAATTATCTGAAACTGACTAATTAATTACAACATAATTATATAAATAACATTAATAATATAATTATACTATCTACTACTTAGTTAGGTACTCATAGAGACCTTTGCAAGTAACTTTCCATAGCCTTAGATGTTGATTCGACTAAAAGTCAGGCAATGTTTGTATAGCAAGTTGTTATAAATCAATGGGAAGACCATAATCGTAGTGATATTTTATGAAATAAAATTTTAACGATAGAAAATTACGGAAAATAGATACAGAATTATAAATTGCGAAATGAGATGGTAAATACTAAGCCCGACGAAAGATTAGTATAAATATTCAACAACGTTTGAGCTGCATAAAATATGTCATAATAACAATAAACAGGAGAAAAGTACCTTTACAAAAATAAACAAGGTATCTTATGTCGTTTTAAAAACTTAAGGCCGATATATCGGTTACAAAATACGACTATTTTTAGATATTCACCAATAGTTATCAAAACTATAATTTTTATATTAGGTGAAATAATAAATTGAACTGGAGTACAAAATTACTTACTGATATGTTTGGGATCTTAGAACTTGAGATAAAATGATACAATTAGGGTTCGCGCGCCATTCTCTATAAACCAGAAGAATTTTTAGGACCGTTATGCGCCTACCATATTGTTAACTATAGGTACGTCATATATTCACACCATAGATCATGTTTGGTGTGTAAACGTAAGTAGGTATTCCTAATTTGGCTTGTAAAATGGGTGGGAATTATTCAAGATCACGAATACAGATGGAATATGCGCGGTTCTTAAGTTATAAGTAGATATATAAAAAACAGTGTATATATATATGACACTACTAGAATAGGGTAATAGAATACACGTATAAAGAGAAAATATGTGGGTTTTGTTTACTAAATATGTCTACAGTAAATTGCCAAGAAATATAATAATTGGTTTTATTATACATAATTATACTAGGTACCCAAACTTGAAGCTGTATGTTAACATTAAACAAAACACACACAAAAAGTAATAACGAAACAGAGTTATTGTCCTTGGTAATGTCGACAACCCGCTATGGGAATATAAGAGAGGCCAATATTTGCGACACAATACTCGAGACAATGTCTATGCAAATTGTAGTCCGTATTACTGGATGTTTTTGGTCATTTGCCAAGGGATGATTGGGTTTTAATCACTCTCCTATATGGTCTTACCGGGTTGCCGACGCATAACCAATAGCTCGGTTCAAATTAATCCTGTTTCTAATGCACTGTTAATAGAGTATGATTTTGAAAACAAACTAACAGAGCGATATCTAAAAAAATCCATGAAAAAGGCAGTCGTCTGATCCAGTCGTTTGAAGTTCCTAGTCCGCCCACGTGTCGTAGGTCGAGTCCGGGTAGGCCCACGGGGGCCGGCTGATCGAGCTCGTGTGAGTCGTGGTCCGATTGGTACGCGTGTTGTAACTGAAACACCATTATCTTACATTAAAATCATACAAGCTTTTGTTTTAATTGAGTATTATGCTCAAATATCTTCGATGCTGAACAGTCGTAATTATATCCGAACATCTCATTAATTTACGAGGCAAGAAGGCAGTAGTAAACGTAATCGATGATTCTGTCTTTTTCACAATCTATGCCAAAATTAATACTTATTTATTTTTGAATTAGATCTGCCGATTGCCCAAAATAGGTTACGTTCGTGTTTCGTAGAATCAAGGCTATTATAAGTTAAAACATATTTGTACACATAACGTAAATTTTCTTTGAGAGTTACACATAAGAATTGATGACCGTCTAAATCCAGCAAACTGGATTATTATTTATATTTATTGATCAAAAAGGTACTTAAAAGTTTTATAACGACTTTTATAACAAATGTAATAAAAATCGTAGATCTGTGCATTCAATCATAATGTGTGCTTTACATTGAAAGTTAGTATCTAACATTCTCTGCTAAAATGCATACCCAATATAGTGCTTAGCATTCGTGTTTGAGTACTAAAATTTTCCAAAATAATGAAATGAGAATTAAGTACGTACTCACTTTGATAGCTTAAAGCTATATTTATGATTATAACTATGATTTAAAGAGTTAAATATTAAGCAAGTCTAGTCAAGTAGCTTCCAATATTACTTCTGTTCAGTCCCTCTACTTACCGTGTTTCCGCCTGGCGGTAAGGTTGGGTGGTTTGGTACGGGCCGCGGCTTGTCGATTGAACTGGTTCTAAGTCTGATTCATGCCAAGATAGTATAGGAGGTGGATACCTGAAAAAGCGGTGTAATTTGGTAGAGCAGGTGCAAAGATGTTAAATGAAAATTGTAAAAATTTATTTAAAAAAATATTAGATGGATAGAAGTATATCCATAAGTATATCATAGACTACACGGTTAGCGTAGTGGTAAAGGTCACTACGCTAATTACCACGAGCTGCGGGTTCGATCCCCGCATGAGACAAGCATTTGTGTGATCCACAAATGCCTGTTCCAAGTCTGGGTGTTCTTTGTGCATGTGATTTGAATGTTTGTGAAACTCCAGCGACACAAGGATCAAATTCCTTAGAGCGGGCGTCGTTTTTTTTAATAAATAAAAAATCGATACAAAATGAGGTGCTTCTTGGCTTTAATTTGACTATTACAGCATTCCGTTTACGGTCTCATACGGTAAAAGTAAATACCTACACGTTTTATTTGTGGTCGCATTTACTTACGTATTGTTCTGCGGTACACTGTAATAAATTACTACGACTGCATAACCGGAACTAATAAACCATTTTCCTAAACATGCAAAAAACTATTACCGTATATCGGTTTTATAATCATCGTGCCTAATTATCTCACCTACTCTAAATAATTTAGGTTTAAAGGCAAGGAAGGGGCTTTAATAATTTTCTTTTGTACTTACTCCATGTTGCCGTATAGTCCGTCGTTTCTATCGCCTTCGAAGATGTTGCGGTCGCCGGTGGTCGCTGGCTGTGGGGATGGCGGTGGGATCGTGGTGCGGCTCAAGGGGTTGGGTGGCGGAGGAGTCTCGGGTGGTGGCACGGGCGGGTCCGTCTCTAAGGTCGAGTTCTTGATGCCGTATTTGAAGTACATGACCAATCCTGTAATACAATATTGTACAGTTCCGTGTACCTGTTTCTGTCATAAGTTGTGATGTGATCAGAATTGGATGTTTGACAAGTGCATTATACACCTTGTTCACGTACACGTTTGAAATAACTTACCGAGAATCATCCATATAGTGAAGCGGACTAGAGTCAGTATAGACAGGTTCAAGATCAGGTAAATGTTGACGATGATAGCGATGGCCGGGACGAAGGGTAGTCCAGGGGTCGTGTAGATAAGAGCGACTCTGAAATTTTTTTAGGATCTGATAAATATCATTGATCGAAACTGATGTGTCGTGTAATCGTGTGTCAAAAATCCGCTAGAGTCGCTAGTAGCTACCCACTGAATGTTTAAAGTAAGTACATAATATGGGATTGACGTTTTTAAGGATATCAAGCGACAAATTCTTACCGGTTTTGTGGTTTGCGAGAGATCATCAGCAGGATGGCGAAAATCGCGATCAGTAACAAGCACATAGTAACCGTCGTGAAGGTGCAGGTGCCAGGGTAGCCGTAGGCCGCAAACAGGTCGAACACGATGATCAGAATGTACATCACGCCGGTCGCCTTGATCACAAACATACCTAAAACAAGCATAACCAATAAATGGTAAAAAAAATAATATGAAGATCCGGATATATGGATCGTTCTCATTGAATTTATTAGGTGCGGCTCTTTAAAAACGCAATTCGGAAGAAATAGTAGATAAGTCTTTACCTAACAGTAGGAAATTAAAGACTGCAAATCAGCAGGAGCAACAATCGCAACAATGTGAATTACAAACATATAATTTTGAAAAAGTCACATCTTACTACGTACTTGCCTGGGTTGGAACCCGCAACCAGGTGAATATGAATCCGGTTATTGTACTGCTATGTCACAACGACCTAGTTCTCGTTAATATAGTATTTATGACTTATTTTACGTTTCTTAAAGAATCTTACCGCTGTATTCATTGGCCGGTCCACAGTCAACCCAGGGAAAGAGCCCAGGGCACAAGTAGCTCATCGTCTGCAGTTGTCGAGATAGCGCTATGAAGAAACGGCTCCAGATGCTGTTGCTGCCAGAAGATCCGCCGCCAACTAGGGTCACATAGTGTTGGAAAATCTTTACACTTTATTTTACTCTTAAATTATAACGTGTTTTGTTTTTCGACTGCAGGGGCCTTATTTACCAAGTTAACGTGCTGTTACGCGTAGGGTTAAGATATGTTTTATCTCTTTTGACTTATATTTTGGAGTAAAAAATCTGTTAAATGGTTTAAAACATTTAATTTTATACTAACACTATCCCTGGTGACTCAGAACACAAAAAGATTTGGTGACTCTTGAACAAAATTCTGCGTGCCGAGTTATGTTTTGTTTGGACTTAGAATAAGCCCCAGGGAATTTTTGGCGACTTGTTCAATTTTTTTGCGTAGAAATATTCGTACCTATTTGGTTTTTCGGTATTTTTATTTTTGTTGATATTATTATGGTAAACTAGAAATACCTTCCAAATTGGTGTAAAATTCAGCATATTTACCATAAACAGCTGCTGAATATATTATTATCTTTAAAAACAGGATAATTTAAAAGGAGTGCGTATATTCTACGAGGTAATCAGCTGTATAAAACTGAAAAACTTTTCCCAAGGAACAAAGGTCGAAATCTTAAAATTAAAATCAGTTTTTCATACAGACATAAGTAAGTCACGCGACCTGTCACTTTGTATGAAAAATTAATTTTCCATTTCCGACCTATATTCCTTGGAGAAAGTGCATCAGTTCTATGCACCTGATTACCTCGTTGAATATACACACTCCTTTTACATTAATCCTATGTAATAAATACTAAAGCATAATAGGTATATAACTTGCTGTCTTATTCCTTAACGTGTAGATGTTTTAAGTTTTGTGATTAGTGGAGCAAGTCTTCGTCGTTTTAAAACATGCGAGTAAATTATTTGAAAATAACAACATAAGCAAGAGACAAAAATTATGACGCTATCATTTATATCACAACTGTCATTAATCATGACCAAAATGAAATGAAAGTATAGGTAATAAAGATTCATTAATATGGATAATTTTTCTTAATACCTACTTCATTGGCTTAAATTTATCATGTTTTAACTCTTTTTAAATATAACTTATACTCGTAAATCATATTAGCAAACTACAATAAAATCGAAATCGCTTGGCAATACATTTTCAATCATAAAAGTATTGTTGTGCAGGTTGCTTAAAAATGATAACGTTAATATTTTTCGGTGCAGTGTTTTATTTAGACAGCATGATACCTATAATGTAATAATAAAGTGTCTGTCTTTTACGAAGAACGGTGTCACGGGTATCAGCAGTAAGTAGAAAAAGAAATAGATCATCATTATCTCTTCACCAATACGAGTAAGTTACCAGAACTCTTACCAACTTTTTAATGCCAAACTCAAATTTCGCTGCAAGTAAAATGTATGGGCATCAATCTTGATAATAAATACTGGAGAAGTCATAACGAGAATGTCAGCTGGTAAAGGATGAAGTTTCAAACCGGAAATCACTCCATGACGTCTCCGATCTACGGATTAGTTGTGTGGTGGCCCAGAAAGAACTGAATGACGAAGAGATCAAAACTTCAAAGCTTGCAACGCTTAGCGAGGGTGGCGATTGGATGAACATGAGAACCACTACATCAGTCGCAATTGGTAATTGCTAATCCTGAGGAAGCTAACTCTTGCTTTAAAAGAGGAGGAAAAGCAGGAGCGTAAAGTATAAGAGAGAAAAGGCTATGGAAACAAATTATAGGAACAACGCATTCGGCTGCTCTAAAGGGAATTCCGAAGGATTGTTTTTGGCGCGCTCACATATTGAATACAGTGCCATTACGTTTTCAATAGTAGATAATATATAATATCTGAATCCCTGCGGAAGCAGATTTGGAATGAATGAAGATACTGAAGTTAGGAAATATACAGACGGCTCGAAGACTAAACTGGGCACAGAAAAAGGCGTATTTTAGAATGAAAATATCAGAATGGGTAAACAAAGCAAAATGCAGGATCTTGCTTTGTTTACCCATTCTCATACTTTCAAACAAAACCGCAATTACCATGGTTGTTAAGACGGCAAAGGCGGCATAGAGGTGAAAAAACGCCATAGTGCGATCTATTAAAATGCAAGACGATGGCCGTTCAACGGGCACAAATTTTCCTGTTCCTAGTCCTCATTAATGGAAAAGGGTGCCATCTGTAATGATCTAGGATGGCTGGAAATAAATAAGGAAACTAAAATCAGGCATCTGTGCGGAAAAGTACAGTAAAACTAACTAACTACCTACCTCAACAGTGTACCTAATAGAAATTTTTAGCTTACCGTAAAACTTGTTTTCCGGGTTAGAATTGACCAGAAAGGTGTCATCGCGGTATTCCTCACTCTCATCGCCGGGCAGACTGTCATCCGAGTCAGGTGAGCTGTAAAGCAACTAATCGCTTACCCAATTGCCACACATAACTTATTAAATAAAAAGTGTCGGCCGGCCTTTCGCTTAGGCGATGGCGCACAATCGCAAATCATTCGCAGTAAGCATGTTACCTTCTGGTGACACGACGGACCATGACGCGCTGGGTGGGCGGCATCATGTGTGTGGAGCTGTGAGCCTGCAAAGATAAATTGGTATAGTTCCCTTAAATATTTGGCCTGAAAAAGTGTCAGTACACGACGCAGAAAAAATACGACTGAATCGGATAAATACCATCCGTGCAGCCGCTGTGTGATGCCGTGATGGTATGACATGACAAGATTAATCTGTCCGGTTTAGTTAAAGGATTAGCAAGCCCGACGCCAATTTGGGGCTAAAATTTGTATGTATATTTTACGCAAAAACGGTGGTGTTATTAAGCAAAGGCCGATAATTAGGTTTGATAACAGCTAAATGATAGAATTAGTTTGTTAAACGTTCGTTTGTCTATAACGTTGTCGCTCGCCATTGGCTGGACGATTTTGCTAGTTTAGTTTGAAAGTAAATTTGATCAAGAAAGTTAACTTAGCAAGAAAAAATATTAAGCCTATTAAAGTTTACCAAATTAGTACACTGACATAATTTTCTTTCAGAAAATTAATAAAATACAATATAAAACATCTGAGGAATTTAATATAACTGTTAAATAAATAAAATGGAACATTGTTTGAGTGATCTCAATTCTGCAATAGAATAGCTCGGAAAATGGGACAGAAGTGCAGGTGTGCTGTGCTGGGAATGCAAAGCAATTCCAAGTGTCGAAATAGATAAATGACTGCACTATACCATTATTACGTGCTTTTCAAAAACAAAAGCACTAGCACTACACTAGCTTCATGCTAGTGTAAGTACTTGATCTATTTACCCACATATGCGCGATATGATTCGTTTATTGGTAGATCTTGTAATCAAGTTTTAATCATCGTTTGCTAATTTAAATACATTACAATAAGAACCAGATTATTTTCCCATACAATGTTTTAATTTCCAAAAGTGTGGGTGTGTGTTGTGTGAATTAAATATTATGCTTTAGGAATAACAATGATCTGAGAATTCCTTTCGTAAAGTAAGTACTTTCAGCTCTCCCAGTAGTGAATTCTCAATCAGTAAGATTTTCAGCTTAATATGCTATTTGATTGCGATACCGTTTGATTCTATAAATATTAGCATGGAGTGTTTTCATAGGGTTCGTAATGAATAAGTTTTGAGCCACAAAAAAACAGACGTTTTGAACTGCTGTATTTCTAGTAAAATAAGAAAACTTCAAAGAACAATGTCAGATATCAGCCTACACCACTTTTAAAACTAAATTCACACGGACACAAAGTTTTTACCTACAACAATTTAAATATATAATTCTAACTTATTAAAAATATTTAGTTCGCTTCGAGAACTTTTCAAAAAGAAAATAATTTTAGTAATAATTTTTTAGCCATGTTCTCGAAAATCTAGTTTATCTTTTTGAAATAAAAAAGTATCAGGTTCTTTCCTGTTCTGCCACTGTAATCGATTCCAATCGATTATTCTAAATAATTCAAGCCATCACATCACTCTTAATTATTTATTTAGCCCCTCACAATAATGTCTTTCATTATATGTATACCTAAATAATACGTTAATCGTATTTATTATAAATACATTTAGTATTTTTTAACACTACGCAACGAAATTGAAATATACTCAATAAAATCGTCGGAATTTGTACGGTGAAAATGTAATTGTGTTTGGAAGGGTGTTAACTACTAGAGAACAAAGGAACGATTTGTTTTAATGTTTGTTCCTGATTTTATCGAACGAAAATTAAAAAAAATCAGACCATTTTAAAATTCTGAAAAAGTCAAGATCCTGGTTAACGAAATCTTTGGATGGTTTAGAACTATAGGATTAGTAGTTTTTGTTTAAGAGGACTTACGCCGAAGCTGGTTTCTCGGTTGGCGGTCGCGGTGCCTTCAGGATCCAGGGGAGTGCGAAGACTTTGAGGCAGCAGCTCGATCAGGTTCGTTGAGTGTGGCTGGTAGCGGAGCACCAACACGCAGGTGGAGACCAGGGTGTAAGCCAAGAGGGTACCTGGCAACAATAACAAACACTTCTTAGCTAGAGGTTCACAGTGAGTTGCTTAGCAGATGAAAGCAATTTGTTCATCAGGTGATTATTTTTTTCATATACCGATCTTCGTTTGAATGCCTGAATTTCTTAATAGTTACCCGTTCTTAATAAACGCGAACCATACAAACTCATAGAAGTTCTTACTGATAGAGATTTCAATTTACTGCGTTCAACATTAGTTTTATATAATGTCCACGATTCTAATCCAGGGCTATTGTTTGTGTGATGAGCACGATCATTTGTTCTGTGTCTGGGTGTAATTTATCTACAATATGTATGTACTTAGGAATTATATAAGTATGTTTATCAGTTTTCTGTTTGCCAGTTTGGGATCAGATGCCGTGTGTGAGATTGTCCCAAGATATTATTATTAATTGATCATTCTTATAAAAAAACGTGGTGTTTCCAGCTAAGTGTGGAATACTGGAACCTAACGATCCCCTATTGCGGATTAAAACGCATTGTCTTTTGACCTTCCTTTCTAAGTAGGTCAAGGGAGCGATGAGCGCCACCGATTTGCGTGTGATGTGAATGAGCTAGCGAAATAATTCGCCACCAACGAATACCGACGAATTTTGTATTGGTTTTTAAACAGTAGGTAAGTAACTATAATACGGTGTCGGTTTTTGTTCCACCTGTTTCAGCTAAACTCTAGCTTTTATTATGAATCAACACGTTTTGTTCATTATTATCATTAGATATTATATTTGCAGAAAAATATTCTGTAAATATATCAAAATGTAGTAGATAAGATCATTTTGATTTTTGTGGAGTGCGTATATTCTACGAGGTAATCAGGTGCATAAAACTGAATCACTTTGTACAAGGAAATTCAAAGGTCGAAATCTTACAATAAATTGAAAATGAAATTTTCATACAAAGTGACAGGTCACGTGACTTATGTTTGTATGAAAGGTTGATTTTATGCATCTGATTACCTCGTTGAATATACGCACTCAATAAAAAATAATCCTGTATAGAGTCTGCTTTGGCCTAGCCTTTTGCCCGAGTTTTACAGAAATTCATAAACCGTATAAACGTGAACTGACTGTATCAATCTTCCACAGCCCATTTTTGGAACAATGTTTCCAAATGATCACCATCCAAGCACCAACCGCCGCATACGCGGTTTAACTTATCAGTCAAACTACGTACCTACGTATTATCAGTCAAACCTTATAGTTTAAACTTCTACTCATACAAACTAGTAAATATACTACAGTAAGAAAGGCGTAAACGGCCTAAGTTACGCAAAAATGATGTATAAAGGAATTGATCCCCTTTAAAGTTTTTATGGTAAGGTAGTTCTTCTTTTTTTGTACTAATTAGTTGGAAATTCATCAATAAAAAAATGCGTTTGTTTTAAGTTGACAAATATCTTAGGTGATATCACAGTTATAAAATAACTCTGCAACAGAATAATGGAAGTACTACGCTAGCATTTATGATGTGCAAGGTGGGCAGCGGGGGAAAGTTAGTATCTAGGTCATGAAAAGGCATAAAAAGAAATGAATATAATAATAATCTCCAGACCGAATTTCGGCCTCGGCGGCCAATCTCAAGTGAGATCAGCCATGTACGCAGGAGATATTATAGTGCACAAGTGTGTGCGCAAGCACAGCTGCACTCTCTATTCCTTCACTCTCATAGTCCGATGGGACGGTTGACCGACACGACTGGAGAGGGATCAGGCGCAGGAGCAACTTCTTTACGTGCTTTCCGAGGCACGGGGATGTAAACACCGCCACTCTTCCTGACTACGAGCGGTACTGAGAATATCTAAACTCAGTAAATAAGGCGAATATAATTGTAGTATGAGGGGATAAAACTCAAAAATCTAAAACACGCGAACAAAGTCGCGGGGGACAGCTAGTATCTGGTTCATATTTTATCAAACGTGCTCTTCCATTTTTCCTTATAATGTAAGTGGTATTGTCGTAGGGTGAAGCCATTAGACGGGACTGTGATATATTGAGAGCGCTCGTCTCCGTAATGTGGGCCTCCTTATGATATGCAGAAAAATTCAAATTTTAAAAAGGTTCATTCTTTTCGTTGTATGTCTGCGTCGTAACGTGAAATAGCTAACTTTTAAGCTGAGAGCCTTGTGTATGAAAATACAATACAATAAATCAAGGTCCCTTCACGAACCTTAGAAATGTATGGAGTATCTTGAAAATTGTTTTTTTGTTCATTTCTAAAATTTTCAGAAATTTTCATGTGGGTGACAGGCAAGACAGTTTCAGCCGACTTTCAAAGAGAAGGAGGTTCTTATATCTGTTTTTTACTATTTATTTAGTATTTAAGCAGTCGTGTTTTTCATATGTTTTTAATATAACGCCGTTATAATTGAGGCAAAACATTTTACACATTTGGGAATGACGCCATATGTCCGCCATATTGTTTTTTTGTGTTAACGTCGCTTAGCTTATTACAGTTCGAAGATGAATAAGACTCAAATAAGAGCTCAAACTACACAATCATTCGAGGTTAGTGACGTAATCAACCAAAAATCCTTACCATACCGGATAGGTATAGACAAAATCTAAAATATACAGTCTCAGCCAAAACTATCTTCAATGTGGAGTGAAGGCAGTTTTAAAACGATCATATGTTTTCCCTAATTCAACCTTATCCGCATGGCTTATAGTTGTTTTTACAAAGCACCGTACAAAAATTAATACAATTTTACACCGGAGCTTTTTGCGAAGGCAGTTAAAATGACTTAATTTATAGCCCGTTCCTGAATACCATTCACTCACACAATTATCAAACTATTAAATTAAAAACAAAAAACTTTTTTTTATTATTTACTTTTACAAAAACCCTGTCCTTATAACGAACACAAAAGAAAGGATCATCCAATTTGGTGCAGTCGTTCGATAGTTATGCGCTTAGGACGACATTCGGCGATTCATTTTTTATATTATAGATATAAAAGAAATTCGTGTAATACGATAATTTATGGACATTGGGCACCCCAATGTTTTTTTTCTAAAAGGTTCAGTAACCATTATGTTCTTGTTTTTAATATTGTGGTATATGTTCAACATAACTGCTAAAAAATAATAGTGACGTCAGTGACATCATTTCAAAGCAGTAATGGTACCTCATGGAGGAATCTAGTTCTTGGAGATGGTATGTCATCCTTCTCTTCAAGCTTTTTATTGATGGATGTACATGTACAATGTACAGACAAGGTCATAAGTAGCAACGGCAGTAGCACCTCAACATTCGTAATATAATATCTTTTTAGGGTTCCGTACCTCAAAAGGTAAAAACGGAACCCTTATAGGATCACTTTGTTGTCCGTCTGTCTGTCTGTCTGTCAAGACCTTTTTTCTCAGGAACGCGTGGAGGTATCAAGCTGAAATTCATATCAAATACTCAAGTCTATGGTTTCTTGGAGCTGTGAAAAAATCAAACTTCTAAGTCAACGCGATCAAAAGATACTCCCGTTTATGCCGCAAATTTTCGACACTCGCAAGGGAATCAAAACCTACAGGGTACTTCCCGTGAACTCAGAATCTTGAAATTTGGTATGAAGCAACGTCTTATAGCAGAGATATAGGAAAAATTTCGAAAAGTATACATTTTTAGTTATATCATATAATAACAATATTTTTAATAATTTTAAACTTACTACCCCTTTCCTCATGAACGCGTAGTGGTATTATATTGAAATTCATATCAAATACTCAAATCTATAATACCTTTAAGCTGTAACAAAATCAAACTTCTATGTCAACGCAACCAAAAGAAACAGGAATTAAAACCGCATATTTTGAAACTCGCCACTACTCGCAAGGGAATCAAAACCTACAGGGTACTTCCCGTGAACTCAGAATCTTGAAATTTGGTACGAAGCAACGTCTTATAACACAGATAAAGGAAAAATTGCGAAAAGAATAAATTTTTAGTTACATTATATAATAAAAATATTTTTAATAATTTTAAACTTATTACCCCTTTACTCATGAACGCGTAGTGGTATTATATTGAAATTCTTAACAAATACTTAAGTCTATAATATCTTTAAGCTGTAACAAAATCAAACTTCTACGTCAACGCAATCAAAAGATACAGCAATTAAAGCCGCATATTTTGAAACTCGCAACTACTCGCAAGGGAATCAAAACCTAAAGGATACTTCCAGACGACCTGGAATCTTGAAATTTGGCATGAAGCAACGTTATAAAGTACACATATAGGAAAAATTCCGAAAATCTTAAATTTTTATTTACATCACATAGTATATTTTTTTTAATAATCATAAACTTACTAGCTGACCCAGCAAACGTTGTTCAGCGATTAAAAAAAAAAAACAGATGTTGGCCGATTCTCAGACCTACCCGATATGCACACAAAATTTCATGCAAATCGGTTCAGCCGTTTCGGAGGAGTTTGGAAACAAACACCGCAACACGAGAATTTTATATATTAATGTTTTCATATATGTATTGACAAGGTACCGTCAGCTTTCCACATTGTTATGTTATGGATTTCATTTAGCAATAAAAATATCATAACTTTTACTTATATACCTACAGGTTTGTACGGAACCCTCGGTGCGCGAGTCTGACTCGCACTTGGCCGTTTTTTTTATGTATTTATACATAAGTTGATAACGGAGCCTTGTAGCCTGAAAACTATAATTACAACGAATTTTTCAATGTTAATTAAAATTATTGATAGATTATCTATACTACTATGCATATAAATAAAATTGGAGTGTCCGTTTGTAATATTAAAATAATCGCATTTTACCACATGCATATTATTATGAATATATATTATAGGTATATGGCACATATACCAAAATAATATTCTTTTTAAATTTTTGTCAATCTGTCTGTTTGTTCATGCTAATCTCTGAAACAGCTGGACCGATTTTGACGGGACTTTCACTGGCAAATAGCTTATGTATATATACATATATGTGAAGAGTAACGTAGCTTTAGAAATTTTATTTATTTTTGGCTACGGAAACGGGACATCTTACGCGGGTGAAACCGCGGGGCACAGCTAGTATTATATATAACTAGTTTTTTTATCATCGGTTATGTCGGTTATCGTGACAAAAAACCTATCCTTCATAAATGGTCTTCCTAACACGAAATATTTTTTCAAAATGGACTAGTAATTCCTAAGATTAGCGCGTTCAACCACAACTCAAACAAACTGTTCAGATTTATAAGATTAGTAGATTAAGCTTAAGGCTTATTTCCTAAGCTGATAATAGCGAGATTGATCTAGAGTGGACACGCACCTATAAGTCCATTCCAAGCACTTAGCTTACGCTATGTTAGGCACTAAATCATCAAAGTAATCCCTTGTGATTGAAACACATATCATAATATTACTGACTGTTTTTTTTTATAGTTTGGTTTAGTTTTGGTCGAGTGGCGTACACACCGGTTTTCAAGATGCCACCAGCTCAGAGGTCCCGGTTTCGATCCCCGGACGTATCTATGTAGAAAAACACTTTTCTTCATTGTTTCAGGTCTGGGTGTTCGTGGTACCTGCGTTGTCTCTGATTCCTTAGCTACTTACTTTGGATTCGGAGCAATGTATGAGATGTTGTCCACTTTTATTTATTTATTTGGCAAAGGTACGACTTAACACAACATGTTTTGTGATCACCGTACGTGACCATTGTTATCATTGGGATCAGATGGCCGTGTGTGAAAAATAATAATAATGGGAGTGGCACTTAAAAATGAAGAACTGGTGGGAAGAATGCATACTCTTGTAGTTACTTATGAAGCTAGTCATTGATAATGTAGTCACCAAGTCCCGGCCCACCGCTTCCATTAACGTAAAGCACGGTCTTAGATGGGATGTTACCATTATTTTCGTGTCGGAGTATCGGGCTAGATCAGTGTTTATTAATGTTGAGTGTCGTCGCTATTCATGGTAATATGAAGTAACATCTAAAAAGTGTATTGTAAAATCTCCTTTTCGTGTTAGGGGAAGATAAACCTTTTTGGTCTACTTAGCCGTCTAATCATCTTGAACAGAATCGACACATACCACGTATAAATTGTATTATTTTAAATTGATATTACATAGTTATAAGAACTTCGTGAAATAGTGTTTGTACCAATCTTTACGTTTTTTTTTTAAGTTTGGTTTTTCCACAGCGTCAAGGGGATGCAGATCTAAACGAATGGTTTTATTTATATCTTTATTTCATTCGATGCCTCCTCGCGTTTCAATGATAAAGAGTCTTGAAAGACAGACGGACGGACTGGCGGCCAGAAAGACGGACAACAAAGTGACCCTCTAAGGGTACCGTTTTTTCCATTTGAGGTATTGAACCCTAATAACTCTTTATCTCTATTATTATTTTATAATTATAACAGATTACATATTTTACTTAGCTGGCAAATGGGTCTACGATATGTTCCGCGAAGACCATGAACGTTTTACAAATTTTTAGAAGCGATGCAGGCTTTCACGCTTGTCTTATGTTTAGTTATTCATAAGAGAATTTACTTGAAAATTGGTTGTGAATAAGCCATTACAAATACACTCGAGAGCAATGAATCCGGGTCACTTAAAGAATGTTAAAAATCTCGGAAACTAAAAATGATAGGTTAATGCAATAAATTGTATTTAATAGACAATGTAATACTCCTTAAATGAAAGTAAAAAAATATGAGTCACCATACATTTTATTAACACAAAATTACATAAAGAAAGAAACTGCTGATCTCTCCTTTAAACAAAAATAGGAAACATGAAATTTATGAACTTTATTACGATTTTCTTGAATTTTAATACTTCGTATTGCCTCCTCGTGCTTCCATTACTGCGTTTACGCGGTTTGGCATGCTGTACACCAAGTTCCTTATACGATTTTGGGGAATATTCTCCCATTCCTCTGTGAGAGCAATTTTGAGCTCACGAAGCGTGATTGGGGGTGGATTTCGTTGTTTAACGCATCTGCCTAGCTCGTCCCAAGCATGCTCGATCGGGTTGATATCCGGGCTGCGCGCTGGCCACTCCATACGAGTAATGTTCATCTCCTGAAGGTAGTCATTCACAATCCTACCTGTATGAGGTCGGGCATTGTCATGCATAAATATAGCATCCTCACCTAAATTGACCATAAATGGACCAACGTGATCATTGAGGATTTCTTCCACATATCTTTCGCTAGTTAAAGAGCCGTTTTCTATGATCACCAGCTCTGTGCGACTTTCAGAAGAAATTCCGGCCCACACAAGTACAGACCCACCACCGTAGGCTACTTTTTCTTCGATGCATGCTTGCTTGAATCTTTCCCCTGGTCTTCGATACACTCTGTGTCTTCCATCGTGCTTGTAGAGCATAAATTTTGATTCGTCGGAGAACATAACTTTTGACCAATCTTCAATACTCCAATTTACGTGGCTCTGGGCATATCTTAGTCTTGAAATACGATGCCCAGGCTCCAGTTTAGGGCCGTTTGCAGGTCTAAGGGGTTTTAAGTTAGATTCAGCAAGCCGACGTCTTACTGTCCATGCACTTGGGTTACTTCCTCCGAGGAGTCGAAACTGATTTGTGAGTTCAGTTCCTGTGAGAAAGCGATTTCGAAGCATGGTGTTCACCAAGTATCGGTCTTCTCGTGCTGTGGTACACCTGGTTCTGCCCGTTCCTGGTCTGCGTAGGTTACAACCAGTTACTTCGTAACGTCGGAGAACTCTTTGTACTGTTGACAGCGACACACCGACAGTCCTGGCTGTATCGCGCTGACTCCGGCCGGTTTCCAGCATTGTAAGTATTCTGGTGCATTTTTCAGGCGTAAGCGACATAATTTCAGCTTGAATAATAAATATAGAGCACTATCAACATGGTTTATGTACCCACATAAATGACAGATTACAAACAAAAGCAAAACCAAATGCTGTAATTTCGTAGTTCCATCTTCGAAAGTGGCCCTTTTTCAAATTTGATTTTTTTATGATATAACTTTACAATAACTAAGAAGTTTTAATACCTTCATTTAAGGAGTATTACATTGTCTATTAAATACAATTTATTGCATTAACCTAGCATTTTTAGTTTCCGAGATTTTTAGGACTCTTTAAGTGACCCGGATTCATTGCTCTCGAGTGTATAATGTGTTTATTAAAATATTTTACAGAAAAATTTTCAAAAGCTTTATGTGGAAGTTTATGTTGTTCATAATTTCACCAGTTCATGCAGTGATAAGAACAGAAGCAAAATAAGTAGCTATACGTGTAAAATATGTATTAAAAAGTATTTTTAGCAATGCCTTCTACTAACTGACATAGCATCTGTGAAATGTTAGTTCCGATAATCCACATCGTATTATAGATTTATGGTCGAGATAATGCGAGAGGATTAAAGGAAATAATTCAATGCTGATATCGCATACTAGACATACCAGCGGGTTGCACTGCAATTTTACACTTCATTTGATCGTATCGAGGATGGATCGCTTAGTGCACATCTGGTATTTTTGAGCGAATCGCTGCTTCGTATAGTTAAAGTATGTTTTATAATAAACATACATGTTCTAATTTATCCTTATATATACACGGTGTTACTATACTAAATTCATTTATGAATGAAAAATAGAAAACCTAATACCTACAGTAGACAATTAATATAATCTTAATATATATAAATCTCGTGTCACAATGTTTGTCCTCAATGGACTCCTAAACCACTTAACCGATTATAATAAAATTCGCACACCATGTGCAGTTCGATCCAACTTGAGAGATAGGATAGTTAAAATCTCAATTATATAAAAAAAAAAATTAGACCGTGGGCGCAGCTGCGGGAAACAGCTAGTATATTATATTAATTAAAATGGGCACGTAGGACTTTCTGTTGAATAATCTGGTTCCCTGACATGACACTTTCCTGAAATGTTTACTAAGGTTGACAACATTTTAGGCTTTAATAATTAATAATATGTTTACAGTGTATTTTGTAACATGTTACATATATATTATAAATGCAAAAGCAACACTGTATAAGTGTTACACAATAACGCAATCATGCCTAAACTACTCAACCGATTTGAATCAAATTTGGTACCGACATAGTCCAGAGCCTGAGGAAGAACGTGTTTTTTTTTTGCCGTAATAACCGAAACCAACGCAGGCGGAGTCACTAGTGATCTATAAATAAAAATAACATGACACAGTATTTGGATAATTTTTATGTTTTTTTTATTTGTGAATATTTGGTAGGTCTGAGAATAATTCGTAGATTTTTATACGCTAGGTACAAAACACAAGCATTTAGTTTTGCACGAGGGGTTAATAAGAATACTAGTAATGTGCGTCCCACATTACTAAGTTTTTTAAAAAAGCTAAAGTAGACTTTTGCCGGGTCATCTATTTGTCGAGAAATAATTAATTATCCGTAGATTCTTCTTTGGGATAGAATAGTGACGTACGAGTAAGAACCTTCAACTTTATTTAGTATTCCAATCTTTAGCGAGGTCCATCTTTATTTTAACTTACTAATGGACTGTCCATTAGTAAGTAATTACATAAATAATTTAGTTGTAATCTCTTTTTTTCGTAGCTAGGATTTCTACCAGGATTTTTATTAGGTTATTTATAGGCCGGGATTATATATTTTTTAATTAATGTTATAATGTTCATAGGATGATGTGTAGTGCAGCAAATTTATTTGCTTAAAATGTTCTGCTCAAAATAAGTCTTCAAAGTTATTTTAACGTGAAATGTTTATTTTATACAGCATAAAACGTGTTGGGAAATCCATTTACTGGGACAGTCAGTACGTCGCACGTATGTTAGTTCGGGCGGAAATTAAACAGGTAAGCCACAACCATAACAACTGACATACTCGTACATATAGCTAAGTGTAAATCAATACAAATCGGTCAAGCCTTTTCTGAGGAGTTTGGTTACAAACACTAAAAGACAAAGTTCAAGTACTCAATTACATTCTATAACTATGAAGAATTTTTATTATTATTATTGTGTCGTATCTTCATCCAATTTCATTTCTTTATTACGAGATACATATTTATGATAACTTCGGTTGACATCACGATTGCCAGCGCTATCTCATTGAGCAATCGTACTTTCATGCTTTAAGAGAATCATCGAAAATCAAGCGTCGTTTACACTATAAAAATACGTCGCAATGCGAAACGAATAAATCATTCATGTGCGCCGTAAACGAAGAGGGCTGAATTTTCAGCGATATATTACATACTCATACATTTTAATTTAATAAATAATGTAGGTATTTACTGATCCAAAGATTTTTTGTAAAGTACAAACAAGTATATACATTACATACCTATAAAATTACATGTTTCATTTTATTTTACATACATTCTCAATAAACGTAATATGATAAAGAAAAAAAAATTTTGGTGATATATAGCGGCGGTGGTTATCAATATCAACAAGCAAGATACTAAACCAATTTACTTATCAATATATTTTGTTTCTATAAAATAATTTGAGTACATTGCGGAATTCGGGAGTTTCACAAATATGTGCAAGCAGTTTCCTACATGCGTCGTATGTTTGTGATATTCCTCTGATTATATTAAAAACTAAATGCGAGATTTAAGGCCGAATACTAAAACGTCAAGCAGACGGCTTCACAGGTTTTTAAGGTGTCGCTAGCGCTGTGGTTCGCTTATTTCGATATTTGTTTCCCGGACGGGTCAATGTAGAAAAAACACTTTTCCATATTGTAGGGTAGTCTGGGTGGTTGTGATACCTTCGTTGTCGTTGATTCCATAACAAAAGTGCTTTAAAAGCTGCTTACTTTGGATTCGGAGCAATAATATCGATACGTGTTTTTTTTCTTTTCTCAAACAATAAAAATTAACATAGATAAGGCGCGTTAACGTTCCGGATTGGGGCTTGTGACGTCACAAATTCGGAAAAAAAAGTAGTCACAAGTGACCCTCCTTATCTTAAATTCGTTTTATCTGATATTCGCTATTTCGAAAAAGTAAAAAATACGTGACTAAATTTTTTTCAATATTAAAAATCCGGAAAAAGTTTCGATATCCCTATTCTCAGCCTTGTTACATGACAGATTTTTCAGACTTACTTAGAAATAAAATATTATTTAGTGAACTGCCCCCCTAGCCAAGTGATAACGCTGATCGAAACGCTCAAATGTATGGAAGTGACAAGTCTGAGTCACGTGACTTATCGATACCAAATGTCATTTCCATACATTTTATGTCATTTAAGCGATTTCTATCATCGTTATCGCTTGTAGAAATGTATCTTGGCTAGGGGGGCTGATAGGTACCATTTCGTTGACATTAGTTGGATGTTCTCTAGTGTAAAGACGCGTGACTCTAAGAGGTTATGTGCGCTTATGACGGAGAGTTTACACTGTTCGACCTTAAATATATATTCAGTACTATGAAGAGGCCATAGAATAATGGGCAGAGTAGGTCAAAGCTCGGGGCCGCCCGGTTGATCGGGTTTTGTCCACACTGTTCAAATATTTGTGAGACCGACAATTTTATCCGAACTCCCGTTGGTGCATGTGATGTATGTTTGCCCATATACTGCCGATAAAAATAAAATGTTTCAGTAGATAAAAACATTCGTGATAAATGTCGATAAGTTATGAACTGTTTGAAAAAAAAAAACTTGTTTTTTTAAATAAATTTTGGTCAACCCTGAGCCAATTTGAATAAAAATATGATTATGATTGCGATCACGATCACGATTAAACGGCGGTAGCCTAATGGCTAGGGCGTCGGACTTAGGATTATGTGGTCGCGGGTTCTAATTCCATCTTTTACATTACCGACCTGAACCCTAGTAACACAAGCAATATTTTAGGAGGAGTTAGCAAAAATACTAGTAATGTGCAAAACAATCGCTGATAAAATAAAAAAAAAACAAATAAATATTGCTTGGGCATTTCGGTACGTGTAAAAACCATGTAAAATTCGAAGAAAAAAAAACCGTCACAGTACGGTTATAACACTGCCATGAGATTAGCGCGTTAAGAAAACAAACTCTTCAGCGTTATTATATTAATAGTATAGATATGTTACTTACGAGTATTTTATTCAGTTTTTTTTTACTGTCTGGCCATACTATAATGTTTAGACTAGGCCTTACTAGTGTCTCCTAGAGTGTACGTATTTATATCAGGATCAACTAGTCTGGCCTAGGCTAAACTGGTTCATCCTATTGGGCTAAGGACAAATTAGACTAGGCTATACTAGTTAATCTTATCGCGTATAGGAAGAACTAGTTTAGCCTAGGCAAAAATAGTTTGTCCTGATATCGGGTTTGGTCGGTAACAGATACTTATACACTTTTTTATTATTTTACTAGCGCCTGGCATAACGAGCATAGCACCAAACTCATCCACGGACAAAATAATGAGTGAACACAATAAAAGCGCCGTCGTATGTATTTATGATTAAGTGGACAGTCGGGCTTGAAACTTGTTGGAAAACATTAACAAAGTCGTGTGAGTACACAGGCACTTAGTGCTACCATATAATAATAGTATGATATTATTTTAGTTGGTCCCGACTGTCATACGGTGATCTCTGATAGTCGTTAAGTCATTACAATTCTGGCAACCAGACTTACTATGGAATACATTATTGCTTAACAATGGATTGTGGAGGTCTGATAGGCAGTCGTTCTGTGTAAAATACAGCATTCAGCTAGGTCTGGTAAAACTGGAAGCCGACAACATAGCTTGGGAAAAGCCTAGGTAGTAATATTATTTAATAATAATAATACTGTTCTATGAACGTGCCGCTGCTGGGCACAAGCCTCTTCCCAAATAGAGAAGTAATGAGCATTGATCACCACACTTGCTTGCTTGCGGGTTGGCGATTTCAGAATCCAATTTTTAGGAATCCAGGTTTCCTCCTACGTTTGTTAATTATGTCTTAGAATGATTAAGAAAGTACATTATGACTTTGAAAAAGTCACATTGGTACTTGCCTGGGTTTGAACCTGCAACCATGTGCATGCGAATCCTATCATTAAACCGCTAGGCCACCACGACGATGGTTATTTTGCAAACAGTTAAATTACCTTTAGAAATATAAATAATTTTAACAAAACTTCAAATATTGTGTTACTTGAGTTTTTTTTAACATATAAATAACATAATCATATACCTACTAATGAACTTGGCTATCTAGTGTCTTAATTATGGAAGTACTGCTTTGTTTTTCACAACCATTTTAATTACGTACGGTAGTTTAATTAAGTAAGGTGGTACGTTTGCGTAGCCAAGTGCTACGAAACAGCTACGAGGAGCGCTTTGGTATCCGTAGCTTTATTAACACCACACTTAACGAGAGGTTTTCGTACATTAATAATTTTGTGGTACAGACTTCTGAAATAAGTAGGGAGTGCCTCTACTGCTGAAATTTACCAGTTTATTCTGGTGATCTTCGTTCGGCAAACATAGTTAATATTAATTTATTTATTGGTTTATTGGCTGTTGCGGCTCGGCCGACGGTATGTTTATCCTGGTAAGAAATATAGGTTATCCTACTCAAGGATCATGTAGCAATCTAATGGTTAAATAATGTTTGAAATCGATCCAGTCGTTTATGCGTTACAAACAAACAAAAATATTATTAATGTAAATGTTAGTTTGTTTGTTACGCTTTAACGGGAAAACGAATTAACCTTTGCACACATATTCTTGAAGGTATTAGAAGTAACAAGGGATAGAATTTTATAAAAAAAAGGTTAAAACGCGGGCGAAGTCGCGGGGACAGCTAGTTTTACTATAGATTAGTAAAAGTAAAGATTGATAATTAATATTTATCTATACTTAAAATGATCTATAGTCACATGTTATGTCAGTAAAGAATAGTGTCAAGTTCTAGCAATAGTCGTTTTAAGTGATGAGGATATTGAACCGGGATCGGTGTGACATCAATAGGTCCCAGTGTCGAGTTAGCCTAGTAGCCTACTTAGATGCAATCACGTCTCATAACTTTCATCCATAGGCGGGCTTTTAAACTTTCTGAACATTTGCTATCGTTGAAAATTATCGTGAGTAAAACTTATGATGTCGGGTAAGTTTTAAAAATAGTTTGATTTTATATTTTTATCTTTGTCCCAGTTTCCAGATGAGGGTTTGCGTGATACTAACGTTTGCTGGTCGCGTTTTCTACCAACCTCACTTTGCGGTTGAAAAAACGCGACAGCATGGATATTGTTACTTGTTGCGTTGCAATAAAGTTGGTAATTGTTGATCACTGATTGGTAACAAGTGCAAATCTATATTGGTCCAGGTTGCCGCAGTAGAGAAAGGTCAATTCAGTCTATATGGTAAATATACAAAGTTCAGACTAATCCTTACTAATATTATAAATGTGATAGTTTGTCTGTCTGTGTGTTATGCGATCACGCCTACACTACAGAACCGATTTAAATGAAATTTAGTACAAAGATAATCTAGAGCCCGAGAAAGGACATGGGCTACTTTTTGCCACCATATCCGACATCCACACGGGCGGAGTCACGAGCTAAAACTAGTAAACTATATAAATATATAACTGATCCGGTAAATGCTGCGTTTGCACCTTTGTGGTAAAGGCCGCCCTTATCACGTAGAGGTGTATAAGATAGCCTAGGAACTATTTTCAGACCTAACAAATAAACAAAAAATCTTAAAGTCGGAGAAGCCATTACGGAGGTGTACTATATCAAATTAAACTCGAGATTATTATATCCATAGTTGTACGATAATAAGCACAATATAGCAAACGCTAATAATGTAATCTTACCTCCACCTTAATTGACAATTAATTGGTATTATTATGTGTTCGAAATACGTGTAATCTAATCAGTAAGCATGTTACATGGGATTAACCACAAGCATTGGATTTGTACTCTTCAATAATTCACCAAAGATATCCTTTCAATATCTGACAGGCGTTAATAATGCATGGCTATATTCGACGTATTGAGACGTTTCAGAATGACCAGTGCCTGTATTACAAGGTCTTAAGAAGAAAGGTGCGCGGAGAGGCTTTTGAAATTTAGTTATTTGAAGTAACTATCCCTGTCGCGCTGTATGCATTGTATGTTGAAATTAAAATTATTGATTACTAGCTGCCCGGACAGACTTCGTTCTGTCAAAAGTAAATTCATTAAGGTAATTCCCGAGTTTAGGAACAGTTTTTTTTTTACTTATTATTTATGTTTTATACCTTTTAAACCTTCCCTGGACTTCCACAAACATTTCAAGATCAAAATCAGCCAAATCGGTCAAGCCGTTTTCATGCTATGTCGTGACAACGGAAAACGGGTTTCATTTTTATATATATAGATGAAGATAGTATTTTTACAAGAACTCTAAACGTCATTTTTTTTGCTCGCTGGAGTCGACATTAGGTATCATCTAACTAAATTAAAAACTAAGGTACCTAATTCTTTTTCCATTCATATAACCCTCTAGACGGCAAATAAATTTTAATAATTATAACTAACTTAAAAGATAAAAGTTATAGTAAGTATAGATTAGTTTCAAATTATAATACTTTATAACTGAAATATTAACACACCAAGTAGCTAACGAGCTAGTAGCTTGGTTGTTATTCTGTGTGATCTAAAAATATAATTCTGCCCAAATAATTGTAAGAAGAAAAATAACAACTCAAATATATGTACCGAGATTTTCTTTTTGGGTATAAAGTAATATGTTTACCGATTTGCGTCTCATTAAATTTAATAACACAGGAAATACGAAGACATGCCAACGTTATTATGAACATCCTTTTTACTTGGCAAGATAATTAAGCTGCTTACACTCGTAACTTAAGCGGCTCACTCATTATGAACTATGATCACGTAATTAGCAAGTTTACGTTTTCTCAACACACATTTAAAACTGTTTTTTTTTTATATAATAATAATAAATAAAAACCACCGGCAGCCTGGACCTTGTTCCCGATGCCAGTTGGGGTTTTTTTTTTAGTAGTATATATTTAAAAATGTAATACATATGTATATTTAAAAATAAAGGAAATAATAATAATATTTATTAATTTGATTATTTCATATACGGTGAGTTCACACTTAACATTTTTACTGAATGGTCCACTTTTAATCAGAAATCTACACTTATATTAATTATAAAGAGGAAAGATTTGTATTTTTGCAATGAATAAACTCAAAAACTACTGTACCGATTTCAATTTCTTTTTCACTTTTAGAAATCTACATTCACCTGCGTAACATAGGCTATATTTTTACTAAAAATTAGGTGCCGCGGTCGGAGTGGCGGGGAACACCTAGTGTTATATAAAAATATACGAAGCAAATATACCATGAAGTCGAAATGAAAATGTTGCTTTTAATGTAAAAAATTAATTGACTGCGGTAAACAAATATAAGCGTTATTACTGTTCTGTGTGCCGATTTTTAACCGAATGGATCAGTTGTTTACACGTGATTGAGTATAAACCATCCATTTAAATCATCACGTACATAAGAATCCAGGTAGGCATGTAGTATGTACTCGCTTCTAGTAGAATTCCAAGAACGTTTAATATAAAAATGTTATGAAAGAGATACGAAGAAATTGTCATATAAAGGGCACTGCAATAGACAATTCTATGAATAATAAAAATAATTTGGAAATTGTTATTTAAAGGTATAAATATTTACGTGTTTTATTTAGTTATACTTTGCTTACACTCTCAAGCATGGTAATATTTTTACGAAGTTAAAGATTTTTCTTTTTTTTATGAGTTTTGAATTAATAGTTAAAAAGATATCTACTTAATTCCTGTGTGTTTGTTACTTTCAATATTAATCACACAAAAACCAATTCATTCATCAGATAAACCCCTTTGGTACTACTGAAAACAAATAAAAAGATTTTTCGTTATTCGGGGCTTTTAAAATGATGCCTTAGGCTGATGGTCCAATTCCACGAAATTAATAGCTTTCCGTAAAGGCATTTTCGATTAAAAAAATCGCTATTTTAACTTCATAAATAATAGTTTTTTCTATAATTGCAACTGTATCATAATTATTGACATTGAGACAGAAAAATAACTAGATACACAGTCTTGAATAAAAGTCGCACACAAAACTGTCTTCAATAATTATAGGTTATGAGAGTATTAAAACAAACATATTTTTCACAAATTTCAGCCTTCTCTGCATGCCATTAAGTTGTTTTTTGCGATATCAGACTTTGAAATGACTGAAAAATCACTTTTAAGGACGGATTTAAGACCCCGACTTTTTCTTCTCGATTTTTTAAATAGCGATTGATCATTACTCCTATAATATATTATTAGCAAATGATGTTTGGCGATGGCAGTCTGTAGACTGATGCTTAGAATCACGCTAAGCACGTCAATTCTGTAAAATGTCAATCAACAACTCGCATCTCACTTCGCTGTTCACTTCACGTTCACTCTCACTTCGCATAAGTTTCAAATTTCGAGTGCGAACTCAAACGTCATCTCATATTTAGGCCCGAGTTTTCTAACTACATCATAATCATTGATTACGTAACCGTTCTGTTAGCATTAAACCGATGTTCAATCCAACCGCGTTTTTTTTTAGAGTTCACCATTTATTTCTAACCAACGGTTTGCTAACCAAACTGTTTTGAATGAGTGAGTCCAAAATTACCAAATGCTGTAATGGTTTATCATTATTTTGTGAATGTTTAATGTCTTAATGGTCACGTCAATTAATTTTCATTGTCAAACTCTGTGATCAAATCATCTAACTTTTAAAATTTAAAATTTTTTCGTGTCGTGTTTGTTATTAAATCTTTTATTGAATATATATCAGTGATATGGAAGATAAGCGTAAACGTACTTTGAATTTCACCAGTGGCGAGAAATCTGTACTTACGGCACTCGTAATAAAGTACAGAGATAGAATAGAAAATAAAAAATCGGACGCTAAAGCAAATGCCGAAAAAGCAAGAAGTTGGAAGGATCTGGCTGACGAGTTTAATGCTCTTAGTACTCACTGCAAACGTTCTCTTGAGAGCTTCAAATCAAATATATTTATTTGTTATAGCTTAGGTACTTGTTACAGCTTACACTTGCTGGGAGAATAACAAAATAAAAACTTCATGTCAGGAAGCATAAACCAATGGCTAAACTGAGTTGGCTACATCGTTTAAGCTAATCATTCGATTACAGTACATAATCAATGGTTAGAGAATGGTGAACAGCAAAATATTGTTAAACAGCCGTTCATGGTTCAAACATTTGTTTAAAATTTAACCATCTGTTGGTGAACTTGGGTCTAAATCTCACGGTTAATTTAGTTCAACACGCTGACACGCTCGCAAGTGTAGCGCTAGTGTATCAACCGAGTTTATAGAATGCCAATCAAGAAATTCACGGCGGGTTCAGATTCGAATTTTAGAACGACGTCTTACAGAATCAACAGGAAGCTGTTGTTTTCGACGTGTTATCCCTAAAATTTCTTGTTTCTCCAAGTAATATCGTGTTACTCAGTAAATTAATAAATCCGACCGCAATACAGTTCGTAAACTCTTGAATAATTTGATTTCAATGCAAATTATAGTATCGAGTAGCGGGCAAGCTGTAATCGTGACATGATATCCTAAAAACATTTTTTTTCTCTATAAAGATTGAATGTGGGTCGCACATTACTAGTAATCTCATTAACCCCTCGTGCTAAGCTAAGATGCTAGTGTTACAAGTGGGTTCACGTCGGTAGTGTAATGGGTGGTGTTCGAACCCGCACCCACATGATCGCAAGTCCGACGCCCTAGCCATTAGGCTACCGCCGCTTAAAAATTAAAATATGTATGAACTAAGTGGAAACGTCGTGGATTGTAGGTACATTTATCCATAGTTTACAATAACTAGATGTATTATACGTTTGTACGATTGTTTGTTTTCCCGAATAAAATAAAATAAAACTAGTGGTACTACTTACCGATGCTCATCATCTCCACTAGGACTTCCAGTTGTATGACAAGTGCCACCAGTGCGGCCGCAACTCCTCCACAGATGGTCGCGAAGGCTGGAGTGCCGGTGCTCTCCGAGATCGTAGCCAATTTCCTGAACAAAGCATAAAACTCTCACTATGTGTGGCACAAACTTTTGACATTTGAAATCAGATTCAAAACTTAGTTTTTCCAGTTTATAATCAGGCTTTGATTTTTGGTTCGTCGTAGCTATAATGTTATGGTAAGACAGTCGATAATTATCATGTTAATCATGTTAGAAGTAAATTATTTAGATTTTGGTTGTACCAAGTCTTAGGCGCCGTCCTATGAAATAATACAGTGCTGTGTTTTAATTTAACTAGCTGTTCCCTGTGACTCCGCCCGCGGTACCTATTTATTTAGTGAAAAATATCCTACATTTTACAAAGATTTTTTTAAATTGGCGTATTAGTTTTTAAGTTTATTCATTACAAACATACATACAAAAATACAAATTTTTCCTCTTTATAAAATTTGTGTTGATAAACCTTTTGTTATCAATCCGTAGTCAAGCTTAACTCGCCTTAAAATCAATGTGTAAGATCAACATCATCGGTGTAACTTCGAGCGAAAAATTTTCTTATTAATTTCATTGTAAATTGTTCGTATAGTCAAACTAAACCTCTTCCTATTTAAACATTTCAACGCGGTGTCTACTATCTAAAATCTCGTGGAATAACGAGTAACGTAAAGTATGTCAGAGACGTGCGTTAGAACCAAACCCTTGGATTTAAGGACTTCAGACTCAGCCTCAATAAACAGAGCACTTAAGATTTTATTAAATCTATGAGTTAGAATAAATCTTACAATTTCGAACGTTAAAAAAGCGAGAGAAACATAATTTATTTGACATATCCTTAAGTATTAGTAAAAATATCATTTCAATCTATTAAAAAATATCTTAATATAAAACAGACCAGTTTATCTCATAAAATATTCTTCCCGCAAAATTATTAGATTAATTTTACCATCTGGATTGTGATCTGAAGCTTTAGTTTCGTACTTGTTCCCCTTACTTGAAAACGTATTAAAAATACATCAGTTTATTGATTACTCGCTATAACTCATTAATAAATTCTTTTGACCTATCATTTTTCCGAACTAGTTCCGAAGTAAGTAAGCGACTTATTAGACACATCTTTACTAATTTATAAGGTCTGTAATAACTATATTTCAAGTAAAAAATAATGATATTCTCTTCTTTACGCATTTTCTTGTGTTTGAATGTTGAAAAAACGAGGAAGAACAAGGTGATAATAAAGTATGGCTTTATTTTTAATTAAATGTTCGTAATTCACGTTAGGTTAAAATGTCGATGTTATTTTATATGAAAATTATTTGCATTGGGAAATTCGATATTGTTTCAAAGTTGGCATTGCTACTCCTTATATATAAAACGATATGCAATGAAACATAAGAAAAGGAAATTAAAGCAAAAAGCTACTAATTTTGATTCGTTGCCAAATTATATATTACGTTAGAGGAAGCTTATTTTTTGCTTTAGTTTCCTTGGCATCAGCATATTTTTATTAAAAAAGGGTTTTCAACAACCAACTATCAGTTTCCTACATCTACTACTCTGAGGTTTATATTCTGTAGAATAAGGACGTCAGCGAACTGAGAAAATAACAATCACAATTGTTATGAACTAACGGGCCATATTAACTGGGCTATGGCAATCAAGAGTGACCTATTTCAATTAACAGTGGCATAGAAGGAAGTGAAACTTCCCTACTTATCTACGGCCCAGTTTTTTATCCCTAGGTAACTCTTAACTAACTCTTCTTTATTGTAACTGAATTTACAATAAAGAGTAAATAAATAACTCAATTAATAGTTAAATATGCTAACTAATGGTTTCAAATTTCGGTAAAATGCGTTTTGTTTGTCTATCAAACGGTCAAATAAGTTGGAGAGTTAATTATTTTACCGACGTTTGAAACCATTAGTTAGGATATTAAACCATTGGTTGAGTTAACTAGGGATCAAAATAGTGGGCCTAAGTGGTAGGGTAATAAATCAAAAATATGTTTATTGAGAAAAATATCTACAAGTAATTAGACGGCAACCGAAAAAAAAGTGAGAAATTACTATAAATGTGTTTAAAATTTTGCAGGTCTCCTGTAGTCGAAGGTCTACATAGAAATAACTCGGCTTTGTTGGATGCCCTTAAATAAATAAATAATCTGTTTCGTTCTGCAGCTAACAGACATTTATGCCAAAAAACAATGTGGTCGTCTCTGAATTTTGATTTAATTCTGTGTTATATACATGTTATTTATTATTTTTGGATCTTTTTCTATACAGATAACAGATATATTCTGAGCAATAGTTTTGTTACAGTAAGTTTTTAACTTGAATTGAATGCGTAGGTACCACTGCTATTTTATTTACGCAATCGCATTAAACTTGAAAAAGTCTGTTGTTGCGCTCAAACAATATTATTCTTCTTCTGCTTCTTCTGCCTAGCCTTTTCCCAAGCTATGTTGGGGTCGGCCTCCAGTCTTACCGGATTTAGCTGAATACAGTATTTTACATAGAGCGACTGCCTATCTGACCTCCACAACCTATTGCTAGGTAATACAGTATTCCATAGTAAGACTGGTTGTCAGAATTGTAATGACTTAACGACTATCAAACAATATTATTATTTTCTTATATATGAATGACACACACCCGCCCTCCAACACGCGATATTGCCGCTTTATTACTTAAAGCCGACAGGTGAGTGAAATTTTTAAATGGTGTAAAAATCAAACTTTAAACAATGCTTTTAATTGTTTTTAAGCTTATTTTGAAATGAAAATTAAATACATATTTTGTTTGAAAATTACTTACATTTTTTATGTTAAATTATTGATAGCTACTTTATATATATTTGAATCTTATCTAACATATATTGAAAAAGAAGCCCAAAGAACATTTCATGTAGTACATAAAAATGTGTTGTATAAATTGTGTTCCATCAGTGTTTGAGAGCTTTAGTTTTTCCTCGTACATTCCCTAAGAGACATCAAATCCTTTCCCAAGGGATATTGACGGTAGACGACTTGAGATTCTTAGAAACTTCACAAGTCGACGCCAGTGTGGCTTGACATTAGATCTTGCTACTCAGACGACCCTTTATTTAATTATTTATTTATTTATGTATTAGGGTTTTTAACACAGAATGTATATCACATGCTAGAAAAACAGATAAATAATTGTTATTTCTGGTAAAGGCAGATAAGGCCACGCCACACGCGCCGACCGACAAAGCTTACAGATGGAGATTTAATAAAAAATCATGGAGAATCGGATGACTTATGAAAAAAAAAAACAATTCGGTCTATGTCCTTTCACCAGTATGGAAAGTATCCATACACTTTCAAGAATATTAAATAAAAACACCTACCCTACAAGGTCTTGCTCAAATCAGAAAGATTATTAAAATGGACAATGTTTACCACGTAATTTCACCTGTCCTTAATTCCTGCGCGAATATATAGAAAGCTTATATAATATAGTGCAGATACTCAAGAGGATTCAAGGTTACTTTCATATAACTAACGCAAAACGCGAAAAAACATCTCAATACCTAAGTATCTACATAATAAAAAATAAGTTAAAAATTACAACTCGACTACGTAATAAGATTTTCATAAAATGTATATAGCCTATGTTACCCGGGTTGTTATTACTAAACGATTGACACCTCAATCACTAAAATCGGTTCAGTAGTTTAGGCACTACGGTAGAACATACAAACATAGATCGCTAAAAACATTACCCTTTCTTTTGGCTTCACCTCAGTCAGGTAAAAAATACAAATTTTAGACGAAACACTGGTTGAATTTTAGAACTAGAGCAAAGTCGTGCTTGCTTTTATGGTTAAGCTATATAGCCTCGCGGTTGATAGCGGTTCTATTATAAAATTGTTACGTAAGCTGATATTCCAGTGGCTAGCGTACAATGATAACTAGGTATAGACGTTTGATCGTTTTGTGAAAACCAAATACCAACCAGCAATTCGAGAATCGGGAACACGACCGCAGTACGCAAAGTCAGAAACAATGACCAACACAAATCGTGTGATTTGAATTATTAGGAATCTTTTGTGGGTACCTACATAAATAATCAACGCTAGGTATTTTGAAGCGGTGGCCTGAATGGCTAGGGCGTTATACTTGCGATCATGTGGTTGTTGGTTCGAAACCCAACCATTTATACTACCGACATGAACCCACTCGTAACACAAGCATTTAGCTTAGCACGAGGAGCTAACAAGAATACTAGTAAAATGCGACTTGCATTGCTAGTAATCTTAAAAAAAAAGCATTAACTTTGCAATGTACAGAAAATCGATACAAAATGGTGCGATAAATACATCGGTACCAAAAAAGTGACGGAAGGTAATTTGAAACTTCATTAAAGGACACAACAAACAGCTTCTACCGCGGGTCGGCAAACATGAAACAGAATGAAGAGATTAAAATAAAACCACGAATAGTCAATGGCGCTCATGAATGCCGTTTGGAATTTTGGTCAATGTTCAATGATAATTATAAAGTCAAAGAGGTATTATTCGAGACAATCATCGAAAAGCAATTCAATATGAAGAGAAAATCATTCATTATTATTGCATTGTGTAACCACTTATTGACTCATCTGTCAATGACTGGTTACACAATACATCATATCTCTGAATGACAGAGATTTCATGTAATATGTATACACGAATACATTTTTAGAAATGGAAGTTGTCGATTACGAACCTTAAAAAAAAAAACTATGATCAAGACGTCACACGACAGTGCAAACAGCCGATAAAATCTTGAAACATGGCCGAAAAATTGTCTAGTCTCCTGAAGATGTAAGTCTCCGTACCTACTGGCTACGATAGGTTTATATTTTATCCCGGCTTGTTAGAGTAAAGAGAATCTTTTACTTTTTTCACAGGGCCATAAACTATAAACTCGGTTGAATACACTGCACTACTGATTGGGTATTAAAAAGTCCAGTATCGCAACTAATGCTCTGCGCCTAAGACTCAGCTTAAGTCTGTGAAACAAGCTCGATCTATACAAAACAGATTGGAGAAGATACTTAGCGTTCCAAATACCGGAAAAAATTCCTGTCTTTAAAGAACAAAGCATGGATCACAAAAGGAAAAAAAATAATGTTTTTTCCAGGGAACGCTCACAATGATTGACATAATTAGAAAGAGGGCATTCAATTTGAAAAAAAAATGGTCGTTTCTATAAGGGTTTTTCAAAAGTAATGAAAATGGTAACGTTATTTTTGATCCACTTGAAATAATACAATCTTAATAGCCGTAATGGACATTCATCGTTTGTGCAAATTTATTTAACACGCTTAAAGTTGTGCTTACAAATATTAATGTTTTGCAGTGTTTATTTATTAGCTAGTTTAACCTACAATTGAACTCGAGTTATGCCACGTTAACAGTGTGGTGAACTAGTGAACTAGGTTAGTTCAACTTCCCACTGGACTAGTTACTCTGACGCGGACTTTTCAATAAACTTTAATTGACAACAAACCTATTGTGAACTTATATTGTGAGTTTTTATTATGCGAATAGTTTTCATCGTAACGTCAAGCTGTATTGTTATAGGTAAGGCTTCGTGTCTCGGGCACAAGGCACTAGTGAATAGTTGATGAGTTGTATTTCAATACCAAATAAATCACACTACCTGAGCACATGATGAGTTTGTTTTGGCGAATTGTTGGCTTATTCCGAAAGGATCCCACAATCTAATCCAATGGTGGGATCCAATAAAGAAAAGGATAAAATGTTCCGAACGGATCCCACCAATCTCACGTACAAACCGATCCCACCTATGCTGTTCTGAACAGTGACAAAGTGACGTAAATTCCTAAATCATCGTCACTTTAATTGCTAAATACCTTTTCTTAAAACTATAAATAGAGCTATTTCGTTAGGAATAGTGTTCTGGGATCAGTGGGATCGGTTGTTACGAGGGGTCGGTTCGGAACAAAATGTTAGTTTTTATTCATGTTCCAAATGGATCCCACAAATAGTGTAGATGTGGGATCCGTAGGAATTAGCCGATTTGTTTCCACTAGTTTATCGGAAACTAAAAGTCATCAGTGGATGACAGGTATAATAGATCTGGAAGAACCTACCGATCATTAGACTTGGTGTCCGTTGTTTCTTTACTTTTTGTTTGTCTTTCCTTACTTTTTGTTTTCTACATTTGACCACTGTTATAATATTAGCAAAAACTTATTTATATTATTTAAGGTTTTACCTACATAAAATCCAGTTTTATTTTTGTGTGCTTGCAGTTTTTCAATGAAATGCAGGTTGGTTTTAAGGAATACGTGTCCAAAGACTCGTTGTATACAAAAACAACACTTGAATAGAACATGTCTAACTAAAGATGTTGCAAGGCGAAGCAACACCTGCTTCCTTGTTATTGAGACGATTGGTTTAATACCAAGTGAACTTAATGTCAAACCGACTTATACGATGATATTACGCTCGATAGATGTGACATGTCAAACTATTGGCTGATTTGGCGCGGCTTTAGACAGCCGCAATCGAGTCAGAAGGTAAAACATTGAAACCTATTATAATCTATGTGATATGATCCAGATATTGTAACAGTTCGAATTTTGATTCTGTACTTTTAAAAATATCTAGACAGCGATAACTAGGTATATAAAAATGTTGATGCAATAAGTTATACGACTGGCATATAAACGGTAGTTTTTTTTTTCGTTTTTTTTTGAGAAAAGCATAAGATTAATATGAATTGGCCCTTGAGAGAGGAAAATGGAAGGAAGAAAGGCATTTGCCCTTTAGTGGAACAAAATAAATAATAATAATTATTAAAAAAATATTAAATTAATATTTATTATTATATCGAATAGAAACACTGGCACTGGCTCACACTCATTTCTAATTTACATTAGAAATGAGTGTCGTGTTTGTAACCAATTTAGTGCCAAACAGAGAACAAAAGATTTTATTGTTAAAAGGCTTTTTCTATTCTCAATTTTTTTTATTATTGAAAACCATGCACGGATATAACGTGGAACGAAGATCAAAAGTGCTACACTAAATCAATCAATCGCGGGGACACAAATGCAACCAAAATTCTCTTGTGCAAGCTCAACAATCCCAACGTATCATCCCCAAAAAGGAAAATGCCCCAGTCTATTACGATATCTACTCATTCATTAAATAATGCAATTTATGTGTTTCTTTGCATGATAAAAGGCTTACAAATTACAAACAAACAATACACTATACATCCAAATCTGTTTAGGTATCAAAAAGTTGTTGTGGAATATAGAAACTCACATGCATACGAGAACCAAAGGATTTTTTGGGCGGTCGGGTCACCTTTGCCACTAATATATAATTTGTGAACTTACCGGAAGATGAGCCCATCAAGGGCCATGGCGTAGACGACCCTTGGCATGGGGAACATAGAGCCGAACATGGAGACGGTTAGACCGGCGAGGGCCCCAATAGCCACTATGTACTTGCAGGTCGGCGCGTTCACGTGGGCAAACATCTGCATCAGAGCTGAGTCAGTGTCCACTTCGTCATACGGCACTGTTGGCAAACAAAATCGCAGTTAAAGCAATGGAAAGAAATGAATTGGTTCAGACATGTCAAGGTGCTTCATCGTTTTAACCCAGACAAGTGAAAGATCGTCGAGCTGCTCAAATGTAAGAAAGTGTCACGTTTGAGTTATGTGATTAATCGAAACTACGTATTATTATCATTTATATAAATTTGGTCGATTTCCATTATCGTTAACGCTTGAAGCAGACATGGTTACTGAATCTTTTGAAGAGAATTCGTAATTAATCATATCTTTTATTTTAATCGATTGTACATACCTATTTAGGTATAGCTTATTAAGTTGATTTTGTAATCGAGTGATTTTATTTTCCTTTCCATGGTGAAGGTTTAAATCGAAATAACGAATTATCGAATTTTACGTAGACGTATATTTATCGGTCAAGCAGATCACAAAGACAGAGAGATTTGTTAAGAAGTTTAAAATAATATAATAGGTAATAGGAAGTTAATAAAAAAATGTATAATATTTATTTAAGTCTTTATGATATTATTGATAATGTCATATAGAGTTACTTGCTAAGTAATTTAAATTGAACAAATACTCATTATTTTTGTACTGAACTTGTTTCGATTATTACCCTCACTCCGATTTTATTTAATTGATAAATTTGCACGTCGCCTACTCAATTAGTAGGCGAAATATGAAGAACTTTAATAATTTATAAGATCTGTTCAACTCTTTTTCAAGCAAATAAATTTTATTCTATTCTATATCAAGTACGATACAATAACTTGAATATCATTCATATTCGCAATGCCTGGCTTCAATAAAATAACAAAGAACGAATAAAAAACTACTACAGCTAAAAATTATTTGATTAATGGAAAGGAAAAAATCCTCAGTGGTTATAAAAAGATTGCCAATTAATTAATTTATTGGCTGTAATTTATTAAATCCTTGACAAGCGTGAGTTTCAATTTCGGATTAAACGATAAAGCTTTTGCTGATATAATAGTATCCCGGCATTATACAAAAATGTATACGAAAATCCATGGACGGATAGAGAAATCGGCTTACCGAGCACCATATGGTTAGTGCTTTTACAACTGAACATCTATTGAACAACCCATTAAAAGTAGCTTCTATTTTGTTAGGAGTTTTAGAAGTAGTAAAGTGCATTGTAGAGTTTGATACAACGTGTTAAACATTGCGCCCCAGCACGTAGATAAACTTATTCATAATAATTTTAGGATAATGTAAGTATTCTCAGAGATTCCTTACGTCGCCTGTGGGTAAAGCAAGTTTCTTTGATAAAATAAGGCACTTCAGCTGAAAGGATTATCTTTTAAAAGAGTCAGTGGTCTTTGCAAAGATAAGAAAAGGAAGTGTCTCCAAGTCAAATGTACTTTACCCGCGATTGAATACTTCAGTCATCTCGTAATTTTATTTTAATATTATTATCTTAATTTAAATCTCTTTAAAATTAATTGAAATACAGAATTAAAAGCTCATAACTTTTAATTGAATTTTTAGTAAATTGTTTTGGAATTTAGTTACGTTATGGTTGAATTTTTATGATAAACAACTCAGAGATTCTTTCGTTGTTTTCACGGAATGCTATGACTATGAGTTTACTAAAGTAGCTATCTCAAATTCGCAACAAAAAATCAAAACTTTCAGCGAAATCCGATTCCAATAAATCCGGAATACATGTTAACCCGATTTCGAATAATTTTAACAGTAGTTTTCATGAAAATCCAAACATATCCGCTATTAATCCCTTTGACCAAAATTGTCAAATTGTTGTGTTCGTATAAAAGATGAAAATAAAGGTTTTACGTTACTAAATCGTATTAACGTAAAATCTTTATTTTTCAATGTTTTAAATAAGCTTTAGCGGTGGAAGCCAAATAGCTAGGGCGCCGGACTGGAAATCATGTGGTGGCCGGTTCGAATTCCACCCACACCCATTCGTAACCCAATCAATTAGCTTAGCACGAGGGGTTTTCATGATTACATGTAATGTGCGACCCACATGGCTAGTAAGCTTTAAAATGCATTGAGTTCAGCTGTTATTAAATTTATCAAGTATGACTTTCGTATTAAATCTGTTAGTATATAATATGAAGCGAAATCGAATTACCAAGTAAGTATGTGTTTTTGAATTGTCAAAACATTATTGGAATTCGTTTTATTATCCTTAAACAGAAGTCTCGGGGCTCTCGCTAAATAATTGACATTCTACTTCTGTTGTGATATAAAATTCAACACAAACAAAATGTATTTACTTTCTTGTCTTCATGTTCCTGCACGGGTCGTTTTCCTCCGAGTAGCTTTTAAGATCTTAAACTAATATTGAACGTTGTTTGAGAACAATGTTAACAAAACTGTGGTCTGTATTCTAGAGTATCATTTTTGTTTGTACAATGACTTTGTTCGATCTAAAGTTTCCCTCAGTGTTTTAGTACAACCGATCCCCACTTATCCCCAAAAATCGCAGACCATTGCAAACATGAGTGTAGTAGCAATTCTTCAATTCTTTTTTTTTTCAATTTGTTGATTAATATAAATTGTATTCCTTGCAGAGAGATAAATTATTAAACACTAGCTTCTGCCCGCGACTTCGTACGCGGATCCTGTTGCTTATGCCAGCGACAACAGGGTCGTCAAAATAGAAGATCTGAAACGTCTGATGTCAAATTCTAAGAGCCCGGGAACGGGAAAACTACGTGATGCGCGAGACGATTCGAGACCCTCCAGATCTTTCATTTTTGTAAGATATCAGGAAATGCCCATCAGAACTTTTGCTCACGATCAGCTGTCAGTCGCGCATCATATTCTTCACTGGTCTCTAGAGACCTGGATGTAGATGCGGAAATGCGATGAGAATGCAGGCGTGCTTCGCGATCCGAAGAGATTTCCACGGAGCGAGTTGCAGCCTGATCTTCTCGAACAGCATCAAGTCTCTCTCGACGCTCTTCGTTAGATTCTTGGGATCTTATGATCCTCAATCTTTTAGCTCCTTTGGAACATTGGGAAAGATTTGACCTCTTTCATCATGGTTATAGTTTTATTGTGAAGATACCTGATCAATTAAAATCTAAGTGACTGCAAAGTAAATTAAACGCTCAAATAACATAAGCCCGAAGGCATATAATAATATTCGATAAAAAAAATAAAAAAAATTGGGAGTTTTGGCCAGTTGAGTCGAATTATAAATGATATACCATCGTCATCGAAAATCAGTCCTAAAGGTTATGTTATTTTATAATTATACAGTGAAATTAATGATAGCTTTGATTTCCAAGTCAGATGTTTCAAATCTTCGATTTTTATAAGTCAACAGGGAATGCCCATCAGACCGAACCACTTTTGCTAAGACGTCATTCCTATATGTGTTATGGTGTAGCCGGGCTCGTGGAGTTCGACAACAGGTGTTCCAGATCTTCAATTTTTATACGTCAACAGAGAGTGCTCATCAGGCTGAACAACTCTTGCTAAGACGTCATTCCTATATGTGTTATGGTGTAGCCGGGCTCTTGGAGTTCCACAACAGGTGTTCCAGATATTCAATTTTTATACGTCAACAGAGAGTGCTCATCAGGCTGAACAACTCTTGCTAAGACGTCATTCCTATATGTGCTATGGTGAAGCCGGGCTCTTGGAGTTCCACAACAGGTGTTCCAGATCTTCAATTTTTATACGTCAACTGAGAGTGCTCATCAGGCTGAACAACTCTGCTGAGACGTCATTCCTATATGTGTTATGGTGTAGCTGGGCTCTTGGACTCCACATTAGGTGTTCCAGATCTTCAAATTTATTCTCTCAGCAGAAAATGCTCATCACGTGGAGCAATTTTTGCTATGGTACCATTTTTGTATCTCTTATAGTTTAGCTGGTCTGTTGCGGTTCTGCATCAGGTGTTCAAATTTCCAAGATAAATTATAGCCTATATGTTGCCCAGACTTAATACCTATACAACAAAAAAAAAATCATTCAAATCCGTCCAGTAGTTCCGAAGATTAGCGTGTACAAACAAACAGACATACAGACAAACAGACAAACAGACAGAATTTTTTTTTTGGATTCGTGTTCCATAACTGTTTGTAAACCCCCCTCAATTTTTTTTTTTTATAATATATTCAATGTACAGACACAGTTTTTTTACTGTTTTATTATATGTATAGATTTCATTTTAAGTTAGAGCTAGCATTTCGCAATAAAACTCATTTGAATTTTTCTCTCGCAGCACATGTATCTCATTTGTCATGGCTTTGAGTTAATACCTACAACGACCGTATTGTTTTCTATTTCAACGATATTCTCCTAGATAAACGTCCTGGTGTCAAACTAAGGTGAGTTATTCTCTAAGTCCAAATAATAAAAAACGTGTAATTTAAATATTATTTAAACGGATCTCAGATACGCACAATATTTTTCTCTTTACAATAGCGAATTCAAAAAATCACCTTACTATAGTAACAAAATACAATATTTCTACTACTTATATTTATACGTTTCCCTTTTCACTGTCCAGTTATTTAAATTAAGTTCAACGTCATCCCGACGTATGTCACGTCGATGCCAAATGAAAGTCTGAAAATTTCATTTCGAACATTGATATTGCAATGACATTCAAGATTGGAAAATTAAAAGGAATCGCAGTGTTAATGTTTTTTTTGACATTTGTCGTAGAGTGAGATGGCTTCCTTTATAAAGCATTGTAAAAAGTAATTAAAATCATGCTGCTCCTAAAATATTTTGCTTAGTTATAGTTTTGTTTAAAAACTGGTTTTCGATTATCGCGACGTAGTTTACTTTAAAATAAAGCTGAGTTTTAGGAAAAAATCAGAACGTGAATTATTGTCGACTTTAAAATGAAAAAGACACATTTTAAATTTCAAGTAAATGCTATATTTGCGTTTAATACGTATATTTTTACTGAGATAAATACAAACTAGTTACTAAATTGTATGTCCAATAAAAGGGATAGTAATGATTGAATTTGAATGGATTTGTTTTGACGCATTCTGTTCAGAATAAATCACGCGACATATTGATTTGTTTTAAATACTTATTAAAAAGTTTACTTCATTTGCACCTGTAAATCGTTTAACAAATAAAAAGTAAAAGTCTTTTAAAACTCGCTCATTGTTATTCCTTTTTGTTTGCTTTTCAGAAGTTTCGGTACACTCCGTGAAAAAAAAGTATCTACAAGCAATTTTCAAATGAATAAAATGAAATTGGAGAGTGTAAAGACGCAAAGTTTGAAGATGAAAGTCTTCAACCAGTGCGTCCTGCCTGTCATGACCTAAGGCACCGAAACGTGGACACTGAAAATATAGTCCAAAAACTCAAAGTCGCTCAGCGAGCTATGGAGCGAGCTGTGCTCGGAGTTTCTTAGAAGGATAAGATCAGAAATGAAATTATCCGGAGAAGAACCGAAGTGAATGACATAGCTTGCAGAGTTAGTAAGCTAAAGTGGCAGTGGGCTGGTCATGTTGGTCGAAGGACTGATGGCCGTTGGAGCAGATGAGAACTCGAGTGGAGATCGCGAATCGGCTAACGTAGTGTAGGAAGCCTCCCAGCCAGATAGACCGATGAGCGGAGGACCGGGTGCTGTGGCGCAACTTGGTAGAGGACTATGTCCAGTAGTGGACCGCGATAGGCTGATATGATGGATTGATTGAATAATGTAAATTGCAATACATTGATAAAATAGTCTTACATTGTTGATTAGGATCATCGTTATAAAATAAATCACCTTAAAGGGGGTATGAAAAATAGACGTCGGCCAATTCTCAGACCTACCCGACATGCACACGAAACTTCATAAAAATCGGTGCAGCCGTTTCGGAGGAGGTTGGTAACAAACATTGCGAAACGAGAATTTTATATATTAGCTTTATATATATATACGTTTTATATATTTACTGTAGGTCGCCATATATAAATACATATACATTCGTTTTAATTTGAAACGTAGCTACGATATACTTTGAATAAATGTTTTGAGTAAAGTTACGAACGTGGAAAGAGCCACGTTTGCTCAAGTTATTAATCCTGCGCTCATAGAAGTTTACTTTTCATCTGCGGCATTCGTTTCAATTGCACCAGGTGTACAAAGAACAAGAACCAGTTTTAGGTAACCAACCGGATTTTGTTCATTTATAAAAATTATCCGTTTTATCAAATTGCTTGTTTGAACATTTACTACTCCCATATTTCGTCAGTAGTACGTAGGTTCTATAGCAAATTTTTGAAGGATAGGTTTATTACGTAACGTGTATATGTTTCTTTACATAAAGGATGTTACCAACCGGGTATCTCTATTTGAAAAGAGTACAGATTGCATCTGTAATAGAGTCGATTTCAGCTCAAATTCATTTCAATTATTAAAGTTAATAATTGCAGTTAATATGGGTTACTAATTAATAATTTCTATAGATTTTTTTTGTCCCTTTATTTGGCAGCTTAAATCATAACCAGACCACTAAAGCGATGTAGTAACATTAACTAATATAATAAAAAAATCATATAATTATAGATTTAAATTGGTTATTAAGTTTTTTTCGTGTTAAGTATAATATAATATAAAAATAAAATGTCTATCAAGATACCATCTTCAGAATCCGTTTCCGAAGAATAAAACTGACTCGTCATTATCGAACATTTTATTTCGGTCGAGCATTTGCAGGTTAATTAGGGAGATAGTCCCACAAATTGCCGTACAAAACCTTGAACATTAATTGAAGCATTACTTGAACCACGACCCGTTGTTAACAGAATCAAGTTTAAGACACTGCACAGACTAAAATAGGTACCGATAGCAGCAAATTTACATAAAAATCTAAACGATTGAAATAACATCAGTCGACTAATATCGATAACATTGCGTTTATCCTTTGTGATTACGTTATTTGATCTTCTAGTCACAACATGAAACGACTCCCGCTATAAGGAATATAATCCTTGTATTACAAACACATGCACAAAGTACACCCAGACTTGGGACAAGCATTAGTGGATCGCACGAATATTTGTCACATACAAGGATTGAACGCACGTCGCGCACTGTGGTAATTAGTGGTGAATATAAATAACGTTCATCTATTTTCGTTGCTGACTATACCTAAAGTTCTATCTACTTCCACACAATGTAAGTTTATTAAGGTTGAACACCCCTTCCGAAATACTGATATTAGTATACCATTACGAATTAATGGTACAGAATTTCGCTTGGTATCCGAATGCGAATAGGAATGAGGTATCCCAAGCATTGCACACATACAGGCGCACGGTAGTCGCTTTACGCGTGGCTCGAACGTGTTTGAATAAGAGAGGGCTTGCACGTACCCTATGCTTGAGCGAGATCTATAGCACAGTGTTACCAGGAAATTATATTATCACGCCACAAGTTAGCAGCTTCCTCTACTAAACGAATAACGTTTTCCCTGTTCATATTTCATGTCTCTAAATTTTTCGGTGGCCTAGCGGTTCAACGAACGGATTTTTGTGAACAAGATTGCAGGTTCGAATTCACTCCCGATGAGTGATGTGACTTTTTCAAAGTTATAATGTAGTACTTTCTAAATTCTAAGACATCGTTGACAATCGGTGAAGATAAACATGTGGGGAAACCTAAATTACATGTGCCAGCGTGGTTATCTATGCTCGTTCCTTCTTTAAATGAGAAGAGGCCTGTATCCAGCAGTGGGACATTTAAAGGCCGGTATTATATTTCTAAACTCGATCAAATACCTTTACTTCATTTTTAAATAAAATACTATATCTGTAAAACGGATTAAGTTAAAATAAATAATGTTTTTTATAAAATGATTTTAAAAGATAATGTTTTTTACATTCGTTATCCGTTGAGTATTAATTATTATAAATTCATGTCGCTTTATAGTTGCATAACTGTAAATATAAATATGACGCGAATAAAGCTGTGCATCGGACGAAGGTAATTGAAGGTAGTTGAAGGTTGTCTATCAACTCGTGCTATCCGCTTAGTTCATCCTTTTAATGCAGCCACAATTTTATTACAAAGAGCATAAAATATTTACTCATTGTAACACTTTGTTTCGTTTATTGTGTTTTTGTTAGTTTTCGTATATATTTCGTTTATATGGCAGTAAAATGTGTTTGAAATCCCACATTGTACCTACATACTACTAGCTGTTCTGTATGTGTATTGTATATACTACTACCTGTTCCCCGCGATTCCGCCCGGGGTCCTAATTATTTAGTAAAAAATATATCCTATGTTACTGAGGGTGAATGTAGCTTTCTAATGGTAAAATAATTTTTGAAATCGGCACGGTAGCTTTTGAGTTATTCATTACAAATATACAAATCTTTCCTTTTTATAATATTAGTGTAGATAAACCTTTGTATACTATCAGTTTTTTTTCATAAATGGAGATAAGTAATAACTAAAACTATCTACCCTAATTTTTAAGCTATTCCCCTTCAAATTGACTATAAAATGTATATATTTTAAATCGATGAAAACTCTTAGGATATTTATTGGTGGTTCCGCAATCTGATATATTTTATTTATATTTTCTTTCAATAATTCCGAAATGTCGTTTAAAGATAACTAACATTTTCATTTTGCAGGCTTATCGTCTCTGCAAGTTATCGAAATATATTTTATAAAACATTAATAAGTCATTTGATACATTATATTATACTTATGTATATAATTATACAATATAATTATTACTTTAGTAATGATACAATACCAGGTACCTAAAACTAAATTATATTTCGATATAATTAATTTTACAATTATAAGCAAGGGAAACTGCTACTGTTGTTAATATTTTACTGATACCAATGAATTGTTAACATACAACAACGTAATGAGGATAAATCGCTACAATAATAAAACTGCTACATTTATAATAAAAGCTGCATTCGACTGCAACAAATAAGCTTTCAACGTTCATTTTTTTTCTTAACTACACAATGGATATTAAAATCAGACTGTTTCTATTGTAAAGACTTATTTCATATTTTACTTTCTACCCGAGAAATGTATTTGTATTATGAACTGAAGTATTAAATGCTTACAAATGAAATAAAAATAATAAAACGAGCTTTCGAGAACTGTTCCCTGAGATCCCATTGCTCAACTGAATACGTAACAATTTATAGAGAAAACGGCTTCAATAATAAAAACTGAAAGGAAACAGAAAAACATTTTTGCTATTAGATCAAGTAAAAAGAATGCAATATTCATTCCAATAAAAAGAATTTTTCAAATTAAAGGACGTTTCGCTTTGAAGTACATCGTCAGTAACGACGTCGCCGCTCGACTGATTAACATTTGAATTGAGTTTACGTTTCTTTCGCAAATCGATTTTTTACAATATAAAACTTTTATTATCAATACCGGCTTGTAAATGTCCCGCTGTTAGGGATAGGTCAAGCTCTTATCATATGAGAAAGAACGACCATTGATCACCAGTAGGTATCACCACACTTGCTTAGACGTGCGGGTCGGTGATTACAAATTCTAATTTTTTACTTTGGAAAATACGCAATTTGGTACAGAGATAGTCTAAAGCCTGATAAAGGGCATAGGCTACCTTTTGCTGCGGTATCCGGCACCTACATAGGCGGAGTTGCTACAGCAACTATATATAATTATGCTTATTTATTTCTTTGACTGTGTACACATAATACGAAAAAAAAGGAAGAAAAATAATGTATTTAACACTAGAGTGGCACGCAACATAAAATGATATAAAAAAAAATAAACAAATAAAAGAACACAAATATAAAATAATAAAAAAAACGAAGGCAGGCAAGTTTGACTGTGGTTTCTGCGCACTGGCAGCACCACGACACAGGTCGAACCTCCGTCGAACCGCACCGACCACAGACTAATAGTTTTTAAACTATGAGATCATATCACGTTTATATAGATTTGTTATAGACAGCATTATTGGTGTAGGTATGCTGAAGTATCTAGTTTGCTTTGTTTTTTTTTTCAACCGCTTGAAGTTGCATCAGCCTCACCTTGTAAACCCATGATCAAAGGAAGAAAGAAACTCATATGTATCCATAAATAAAATTATTGGCTATCGAACTTTATCCTCGTGATAAGAAATTGCTTTTCTTCCCGCCAGTCGTTTGCTAGTACGAGATCAAATAATTTGCTTCACTGCCTCCGACTGCAATATGTTGTAGATAATCTCAACGCAATTCGAATAAATTTCCCGGCACTTAATGTAATTGACACCTTCAATACAATCGCCACACATTTCTTTTTACTATTTTGCAAATCTGCTCGAAACTAATTTTTCAGTCAAAATTCAATTGTTTTTAATATTTATTCTACTATTGTATAATTGTATGATTCGTTCTCGGGTTATAAGTTGGCACAGATAGCAACACCCTTCATTTCCTGAAACCTTCAGTAGTTTAAAAATCTTAAAATCATAATCGGTTTTAAAATAATTACTTCGGTACTACGGTATCCATTTTTATCATATTACACTGATTAAAGTACGTAAGTCCCTACTTTGTTCAGAAACACTGTTTTTGTAATACAAACTATATTGATAAGTACATGTAAACGTTGCAACTTGCAGCAATACTCGTTGCCGTTAGTAGCCTAGTTTAGTCCTCACGGGAGTCACAGCTACTAGAATTATAATTCAATTTTAATATCCGAAGTGTCAGACACCGCGAACTTTCCGCGGTCGTTGCACTTTTATCGAGAAAATACTCACTTTATTTCTGTTCGCTGTGAAGTTTTCAAAACCAACGGAATAGATTACAGCAATTTTTTATCAACCTGTTATAATATCATAAACTCTTGTTTGTTGATTTGTCTGTCACGACTTTAATTGAAACTTTGAAACACGACTGAATGAAGAAAATAATAAAAGTAAGTTAATTTGGTTGAAATAACTAAGTTCAGTTGTTCACTCGCTGGAGACCGCTTTAACGTGGGAACTGGAGTTGTGAAATGAAAAATGCTTCACAATATGAATATGAAAATGGAATATGTTTTTGTCTTTATTATTTTTTGTTCTGAAATCTCACCGAACTTTGTTTTACTTAGTATAAGTTTGAGCGTTTAAGAAAAAAGCTAAAAAAAGCGATGAATAAAAAAACACATTCGAAAATTAATGCGACAAAGAGTTTTGTCGTGTGCAAAGTACATTGAGGTCCCTGCTTCTTACCTACTTACTAATCGTTATGGAACTTCGTAATAGCAATTCCACGAATGCCTTGTCCAACATTATCGTGCATTTTTCATCGATTCCTTTTAAGAATCTCATCATATTTTATATTTGATATAAGTGGTGACAGTATTAAAACAGACGAAGTTTTACTTTATAAATAACTTTATTTCCGTGGAACTAATTCTGTAATACGTCTGTAGTCGTTCTTTGAGCACGGATTAGTGATACTGACATTTTGGATTTTCCTGTTTTACGTTCTAACTTGGATTAACAAATGGGATATTCCTTCTCCCGATGTCCGGAAAAGGAAGTTACGTGGTGCGCGGCTACTTTTTCATAGACTAATCAAAACTTAATTGGAATATAAATGCGTAAGCGTAATAGTATTCTGCATAAAAACCCATGTCAAGACGCAGTCAAAAGCGGCCAATACACGTGAAATATGTATAAACATGATTGGTTATGGTCTAGCCCTTCAAAAGGATTTGTATAATAGACAGAAACATCTGCCAGTAATTATTCCAATGCTGGCCCTGACAGTGGTCCCTTCTCATACAATTAGATGGTTACATGATACGAGCTAAGATAATTGGTATTAAACTGAAGCAAGTAGTCGTGTAGGCTTAATACTCTAACAACCCTGACCTGTTGGTAGCTTCGCATGCAAAATGCATTCAGGCCAGGTTACGTCACTATTTTATATGATCACGTATAATAATATATTATTTATTCAACACGGTTCACTTCACAAAACCTATACGAAAATCTTGCCTATTCAAAAGTCTGAATTCGTCAATTAAAATATTAAGTTGTGTAAATGCGTTCTGTTCATTCCAAATTTGAATTATGATAGGTATATTTTTTTTAATTTTCAAGCACGCCATATAATTATTATTTTTTTAAAACGACTCCCGCACTAAAGAGCTTAATCCTTGTGTGATCCACAAGCAGCTGTGGATCACACAAATGCTTGTCTCATGCGGGGATCGAACCCGCAGCACGTCGCGCACAGTGGTAATTAGCGTGGTGACCTATACCACTCGGCTATACTGTGCAGTCATCATAATTTGCAGTACTGTTGGCTCTTTATGTCCTCAGTTTAGATTTCCAGAACATTCGAGATAACTAAGTTACTTGACAAATAAGGTAAGCCTGAATGAATTGTCACGAGGGATTTTATGCTACTTTACTAGGAATATAGAATTCACAAAATTAAGTATTTGTACTTTCCTGATAATAAAGTAGTTTTTTTTACATTAATGATCAGTGCGTAAACATCGCACTTCTGCCGCACACCTATGCATAAAGGGTACTTTGTAAAGAGTTTATTATGAGCATTAAATGTACTTATGTCAAAATATACATCAAAGGGACCTCAAATAGGCACGCGTGGTCAATTATTTGAGATATTTCGACAAAAGCGTCTGCAAAGCTGATTAATTAGTGTTGCAAAATGCATATGACGAACATGAATACCCATAGGTATAGAATACGATGAATGGGTTCACCCTTTGAAACATTGCTAGTATCTGGTTCTGATAATAGTGAATGCAACATAGTATTTGTGCAGGACCACATCCTTTGTCCGGTGTCTTTATACTAAGTACGAGCTAGCCAATCAATGGGAAACATCTTACGTCTACTTGTCTGCCAAATACTCCAACATCAAATAACAGCACAACTGAAATTCCGCCGAGGGCTTTCGGCTTTGGGTAGTGTTCTCCTACAAAATGAATACAAAACTGCGGTCACCAATCCGCTTGAGTTGGTGACTTGGGCATGAAACACCTCATGATTGCGCACCATAATACACGGCTCCCATAATAATATGCGTAGTGTAGGGCGCCCCCCCAGCCAGATAGACAAATGACCTGTAAAAGGCAGCTGGGTCAGGACGTGGGACCGGATGTTACGGCGCAACTTGGGAGAGGCCTATGTCCAGCAGTGGACTTCTATATTCTGAGTTGAAAATAGTCAATCATATGAAAAGTAAGTGAATGAGACAGAATTTAAGACTGTGATAGAATAAAAAGCCACAGCTAAAAGATATTAAATTTAAGGTAATTACAATAAAATAATATACGTAACATTGAAAACCAGGTGAAATAAATGGAATATGGGGTAATTAATATTATCCGCTTCTTTGAATAAAACAGTTTAATCTGCGGAAAATTTGGTATGGGTAAGCATCCATAGCAAATACAAAGGTAGCGAGAAAGGCATTGAAATTCTACTCATTCATTTTGTAGCCGTAAAAGGTTTTCATAATGGAACATACACGGAATAAAAAAACCCTTTTTTAAGAGCAATATTCCCATTGCTTTATGGTTTAAATCACATAATCCGGATTTTAGAACGCTTGTCAGAGATTAAAGGAAATCCTCAAAGCGTAGCCAGTTAAGTAGTCAAGACAAAAGACTACAAACAGAATGAATTAATGAAATGCAATTTTAATTATAGAAAAAGCTATCTGGTTTCAACTGGATGGACCTACACGTATAGGGTTAGTGTGTGGATTTATTCAAATAAAAACGAATATTTGAAAGCGGCCTGTCGCAGTCTTACTGGTAAGGGAAGAACTTTTTCAAGAAGAGAATTCAAGGAATATTGATGACCACGGAATAACTGTGGTGTCTGTTCTCAACCTCCTCCGAAGCGGCTTTAAAGATTTTAATGATTTGTTATGTATATTTGGTAGGTCTGAGAATAAGTCGAGGACAAATTTTTACCCCCGTCTCCAGAATTTTATGAAAGTAAATGTCAAGCAACTATAAAAAAAGTTGAAAGAAAAATTTTTGGTATTTGGACTTACCCATCAGAGTCAAGACGACGGAGGTCGACACGTAGGCCACGAGGATGATGCCGAGGCTGTAGACGATAGCCAGCGGGATGGACCGCTTGGGGTTGTTCGCCTCCTCACCAGTCGTCGCGATGATGTCAAACCCGATGAAGGCGTAGAAGCAGGTAGCCGCTCCACTGAACACCTGGACGAATAAAATTTTGAGTAATTCGAAAGTCATTAACAAAGGCGTGGAGATCTAATAGTGGAGAACGAATGTGAACCGTGTTATTACATTATTATGTAAACCTTGGCTAAACACCATCGTTATCATTATATTCCATGTCTGTATTGTAACGTGTATTAGGATTGACCGCAACCTCTCTGCCAAGAATGTAACCACGCAGGAAATATTGTTTCAGCAAATAGAGAAGCCTCAATATACCGAGGTTTATACAACAAGAAGAATTATACTTGGATGTGTTTTATGGTGTTAATTCACCAGCAAAAATTAGGAAAGTCACGTTGCGGCTGTTTAAAAGTTTTTTTTTTGGTTTTTTATATTGGTGTTCATTAAATAATAATAGCTTAACTTGACATATTTTACGGCTGCGTAGGCTAAAGGCATTAAAAGTCAAATAGAATAAATTAACTTAAGGTAAATGCAGCTATTAACGACCCATCGAAAATCCGCAGCTATTACCGATCCATTCCATTAATTTGTAATTTTTACGCTACTGGAACGATTCATGCTGAAGACACTTGACGAAACACGCATGTTTGTTCTTTGAGCACCGCAAAAACTAACGTTTGTGTGTGTGGCATCCCGGAAAAGACACAAAATTCGTTAGTTTCCGTGAAGACAGCGAGCTCGCCGGCCGTGTAGTACAAGTCCTTGTTCCTAATAGGTAAGCACATCAAATTTTTGCTTAAGACTTTGTACATCGATTTACAAAACCTGTACTGGTTGTGTATTATTAAATGTGTTCATTTGAGTGTGAATTCTTTATTTCGTATAGTATTTCATAAAGTTTAAGTAATTTAATAGGATAAAACTTGAAATTTAAATAGAGCGGTAATAGCTTCAATGATTTTAATAGTGGCAGTTATTGCCGATCCATGGGTCGGTAATTACCCTGCACATTATATTTAGTTTAAATGCTTTCCCGTCGATATGCGATGACAAAGAAAAAATATGAATATGACATTATAATCTCAAATAATCAGCCATTGTTACACACTATTAGCGACCTATACTATTTTGTCTAGTTTACTTGTTTTATCATTTTGTGTTCACCACGTTTTGTAAAATTATTCATTAATTGTTATTTTAAAGAAACATTATTAAAATACCTTTCTTTGTATAACAATGTGTGCATTCATTAATACTATTTGCTTAATCAATTGTTTAAAATCCCTGTTATAATTAGAAAGATCAAATCAATACATATTATCTAGTTTTTGTGAGTCGGTGAAACGATTTTATATTTGTATATACATCGCTTATTACCGATCCATGTGAGTCGGTGATAGCAAGTATGGGAACCTATCACCGATTCTATACAAACCATTATCCATAATGTTAAATTACACTGATTAACTGGTTACAGAAAATATTAGCTTATAAACTAATAACAAAAATAATTATGAATATAGATATGGCAAACGAAATACATAAAATAACTTTTTGCAGAACATGGATATCCGCTAGGGCCGATGCCTGCTAGGTTCGCGGGTTATTCGAAAAAGTTACTGTGGACCTGGCAACAGGTATCTGAAGGAACATGTGTAGGTATTAGTCAGAAAAAGTCTTACACTATAACTTCAAATAACTTCTTCCGCTCAGAGTAGAAGAAGTTATTTCACGATGTTCAAGACAAAAAAAATAGGTGGCTAAGTGGCTTTTCCTCTGCAGCACTATACATACTACTATACATACTACTATACATAGCACTAATACTCGCCGTGGGGTTACGGCTTAGAATAACAACCCCCCCCTCTCTACCCGTGGGTGTCGTAGGAGGCGACTAAGGGATATAAAACGAGGAGAATGGGCAGCAGCGTTCTCCTAAATAACCAAAGTTAACTGCGGTCACCAACCCGCTTGCCCAGCGTGGTGACTAGGGCAACAAACACCCCATGATTGTGCGCCATAACACACGGCCCCCAGTTCCCGGTAGTCCCACTATTCCTGGCCACGGTAGCGGTTGCGGTCACGGTGAAACGGGGGGTGCTAAGAATCTCCGGGTTACGGCAGGCTACCAAAACCGACGACTTTATCTGGCAACGTATAATGGACGAACGATGAGGCTGGACCATCACCTTGCCGAACTAGAAGTGGAGCTAAGTAACATTAACTGGCATATACTGGGGTTATCTGAAGTCCGTAGAAAGGGGGAGGACACTATAACCCTGGAGTCAGGCAACTTGCTCTACTTCCGCGAAGGTGATCAACTCTCTCAAGGAGGTGCTGGTTTTCTGGTCAATAAGTCCCTCGCTAGCAGCGTTGTGGAAATCGGTAGTGTGTCGACAAGGGTAGCGTACCTAGTACTAAAGCTAAATGAGAGGTATAAGCTGAAAGTAGTACAGGTATATGCGCCGACCTCAACGCACTCAGATGAAATAGCCGAAGCCATGTACGAAGACATCGCTCAGGCTGTCAATGGTACGGCTAAGGCTCATTACAACGTTGTTATGGCTTCAATGCCAAAGTGGGAGTACAAAAACACGGCGAATCGAAAGTCGGACCTTATGGTTTGGGGCAGAGAAATCACAGGGGCCAAATTCTGGTCAATTTCCTAGAATCTCAGGGGCTCATCTTAATGAACTCATTCTTTAAGAAGAAGCTCCAGAGGAGATGGACCTGGCGGAGCCCCGATAATGTGTCAAGGAACGAGATTGACTTTATCATGTCGGATAAGCGGCATATATTCAGAGATGTCTCCGTGATCAACAGGTTTAATACCGGAAGTGACCACCGACTTGTCCGAGGCACTCTAAATATCAATGTGAAAGTTGAAAGATCGCGCTTGATAAGGTCAACTCTTAGGCCTACACTGCCCCAAATCATATCAGGTTCTGAAAAGTTCCAACTGGAACTTCAAAATCGATTCGACTCGTTGGAAACCACGGAAGACATTGACCAGAAGACCAATACTTTGGTCAAAACGTTGCAGGAACTGTCTCGTAAGCACTTTCCGCTGCAGCGCAGAAGTAGAGTATCCAAGCTTTCGACTGAGACTCTCGACCTTATGAGAAAGAGACGGGAGATGCCATCCGATCAGGTGTCTTCATCAGAAAGAAGGTCCTTAAACCTTAAACTCAGGAAGCTGATGCGACGCGACCTCCGACGCTCCAATACCCGCGCTATCGAAGCTGACATGGGGCCAAAAGTCTTCGCTCAGCAGTTAGGGAGGACCCATCTGATGAAACTTAAAACCGCGGATGGCAGGGTCGTCTCCTCTAAGAGCGAGATGCTCGATGAAGTCGAAAGCTTCTATAGGAACCTATACTCAGCGCAAACAGTGGGACCGGCAGCTTCCAGCAACGATGACCAAAGAGCCCGACTCACGCGCCATTACACCGAGGATCTCCCGGACGTTGACCAGGGTGAGATTAGGGTGGCTCTCGAGCAACTTAAAAACAACAAAGCTCCGGGTGATGACGGAATTACGACAGAACTTTTAAAAGCAGGTGGTACTCCAGTTCTAAAGGAGCTCGAGGGCCTTTTTAATTCCGTCATCCGCCAAGGCACTACACCGGAGGCGTGGAGTGGGAGTGCGGTGGTTTTGTTTTTCAAAAAGGGTGATAAAAGCCTCTTGAAGAATTACAGACCCATCTCACTCCTGAGCCATGTTTACAAGTTGTTTTCGAGGGTTGTCACGAATCGTCTCGCCAGAAGACTCGACGAGTTCCAGCCACCGGAACAAGCCGGGTTTCGAAAAGGCTACAGTACCGTAGACCACATACATACTGTACGGCAGATTGTGCAGAAGACCGAAGAGTACAATCAGCCGCTGTGTATGGCGTTTGTGGACTACGAGAAAGCCTTCGACTCCATCGAAACTTGGGCGGTTCTGGATGCTCTTCAGCGATGTCAAATCGACGAACGTTACGTTGAGATGTTGAGATGCTTGTATAACGCCGCTTCAATGACTGTCCAGATCGACGACCACAAGACTAATCCGATTCCATTGCGCAGAGGGGTAAGACAGAGGGATGTGATGTCCCCGAAACTGTTTACCAACGCATTGGAGGACGTCTTCAAGACACTGGACTGGACTGGACAGGGCATTAATATAAACGGCGAGTACATCTCTCATCTACGCTTTGCCGATGACATCGTTGTGTTGGCAGAGTCGCTGGAACATTTGGGCGAGATGCTGTTTAGCCTCAACGTAGCTTCTCGACGTGTCGGTCTTGGCATGAATTTAGACCAAGACCAAGGTCATGTTTAACCTTCATATCGTGCCGAGACCGATATTCGTTGAAGGGGTGGCTCTCGAAGTTGTGCAGGAGTATGTCTACCTAGGACAAACCATCCAGTTTGGTAGACACAACTTCGAGAAAGAAACCGACCGGAGGATCCGTTTGGGCTGGGCAGCGTTTGGTAAACTTCGTCGAGTCTTCTCGTCGCCTATACCGCAAAGTTTGAAGACAAAAGTCTTCAACCAGTGCGTCCTGCCTGTCATGACTTACGGCGCCGAAACGTGGACACTGACAATAGGGCTAGTCCACAAACTCAAAGTCGCTCAGCGAGCTATGGAGCGAGCTATGCTCGGAGTATCTTTGAAGGATAAAATCAGGAATGAGATTATCCGGAGAAGAACCGGAGTTACCGACATAGCTTGCAGAGTCAGTAAGCTGAAGTGGCAGTGGGCTGGTCATGTCTGTCGAAGGACTGATGGCCGTTGGAGCAGACGAGTCCTTGAGTGGAGACCGCGAACCGGCAAACGTAGCGTAGGACGCCCCCAAACCAGATGGACCGATGACCTGAAAAAGGTGGCTGGGTCGAACTGGATGCGGAAGGCCGGGTGTTTTGGCGCAACTTGGGAGAGGCCTATGTCCAGCAGTGGACCGCGATAGGCTGAGTTGAAGACTATACATAGGAAAAGCCACTTAGCCACCCAATTTTTTGTATGAAATATGTAGGTAAGAACTTGAATCTATCCTACATTTCTTAATCCATGCTAATATCCTTAACGAAAACACATAATATTAATCAAAATATTAATCTTCTAGTTTTGTTACACTCGGTAATAGCTTCAGCAAAATCGTTAATAGCTACATAGCTGCTCCTATGGGTCGGTAATACCAGAATCGACTTGTCCACTTAATATTTTTTAAATTTATAAGAAAATCTTCTAATTTTGGGTTTATAAGGTAATCATTATAAACTAGATAAGTAAGAGTTTCATATAAAAACCAAACACTGCATGTGAAAGCAATCAAAACTCTTAATAATTATCATCGATTACAAAACTACCTTAACAGGGTCGGTAATAGCTGCGTTTACCTTAGAAGCGTCTAAGGTCAGTAAAAGAGGAATAACTTGTTCTTCTATCCTGCATACTAAGGGAGGGAAAGACATCACGGCTATTATCGAAATTGGAATTGTATTTAAAAGGATTCCAATGTGGTTTTTAGCCTTCACTTGTTATTTGTATTGTCACCAGATGAAATGAGTTATGACAATCATCTTTAGTGCACTAGGTACTAATTATCGTTTGAATCGCATACACTTCAAACAAATTCTCACTAGGTACATAATCATCGGCTTATGTATCTTTAATCTTGGCGAGACTAAATAGCAAAACAAGATATTGTCATCTCTTTCTCATCCACCGTTTAAGTATACTTGCATCTCACGCAGACTTTATTGAGCTCTTTTCGGGCTCGCCAAGATTCGTTAGTCGTATTATAGAAATCCAAAGTTAAAAAATGCAAGTTACAGTAAATATTACGGTAAATCAAGGAATTTTTGACGCGTAAGTAAATAATACAAGTTAAAACCGCTCATTTATTTATTGAAAATTAATAGTCGACTTCTCACTAATAAACGCTCAAGATCCTCAAGACGCTTTTGAAGAAGATTTTAAATTAATTATTTACAAAAAAAAACCGCTCGTAATATTTCACTGCTGGCTATTCAAGAAATAAATTACTCTTCGTTTTAATTTCATCCGCATTGCACGGTGAATTCCGTCCTTATTTTCAACGTAAGATTTAATATGCTTACAGCATTCGTTTTCCAACTAACTTAATGAGAGGTTTTACGCTTCCAAGATATTCCGTTTCCGACGTAGCTTTTATTAATAAAAGAAAAGAAAAATGACAGTTAAAGATTTAATATGAGTTTTCCTTTAGCTCGTATAAGTTTAACCAAGTTATTGAATGATACGTGCCTTCTTTGTAACGACTTCGAAGTTTTGCAACTGATTTTCATCACGTACTAAACACATTAGCAACTTAAGAACAAATGAAACGAACTCCATTATTAAAAAAAATATTCTATTTTTAACGACTTAAAATAAGAAGGAATTTCTTTGTTTGTGTTAATCTTTTTATAAGTATTCTCTCCGATTACTCAAACACGCCTTGGATTTTTTTTAATGTTTTCGATTGATAGTGTCATTCTCAAATGATTAGGTAACCTGACGATAGGATTCCAGGGAAATCTCAAGTTTGTCATCAAGTAACGTAATGAAGGGAAGGTTATAAAAAAATCTATCATTAAATAAAAAGATCATACGCAGTTCTTGCATGTAACAATACACACACTGAATGCCTTTCCTAAGAAGATTTACAAAGTATTGTAATGTCCTCGCATATAAATGTCGACTATACAACATTTGTTATTCCCTGAATCTCACGTCGCATTTCACCGAAGTAATTGCAACGAAAGTGCTCCGTACACCTAATTACATGCTTACTAATTTATACCCGTCTTGGGCGTGACTTGGGCTCAGGCCCTAATAGTGTAATATGGTACAACTTTCCATTTCTAGACAAAAATATTATCTTGCTTTTAATTTTGTAACATTTTACGAAGGAATCTTATTAGAGTGAAATTTAGAAGTAGTAGCGCCAAGACACGCAGACAATATTTAAGTAAAGGATTATTTTTCTTCTTGTGCTTAAGAATCAGAAATCATTCATGTATGTAATACTTGTATAACGACATACGATAAATTCTCATTTTGTGGTATTGTGAATTCTAAGTTCGGAATAACTTCATCAATAGATTTCTTATGATAATTCCTCCTGACATGAGGCTCCAAAACCGTTTGCAATAATTCTATTCTCGTGGCGTAAATAAAACGTATCTATTCATAGAACCTCTAAGGTCCTTCGTCTAAGGAATATATTCAGAGATACTAAAGTTTGAATCTGTAATGTGTGTATCTACTGTTTATAAAACTGAATAAATACATACCCCACTCCATCCGTACGGCAAGAATCCTTTATGTTCAGTCCAATTCGTGACGTCGATGTAAAAGAGGCCGGCAGTCATTATAAAAACCCAAACGCTCAGGTTGATGGCGTTCAGCAAGTTGTTGAAAAACAAGGATTTTTTGACGCCAGCCACCAGGACAAACATCATAAACAATGTTATCCCAAAAGCCATAAAGTCCGGTGGTTTACCTGTGGAAGAAAATTATAAATTAATAAGTTGACCAGACAACGTGCAGCTCCCTTGGACAAGGTACATTTCTACAATCGTTAACGCTGATCGAATCGCTCAAATGTATGAAGGTGACAAGTCTGACTTATCGAAGAGAAATGTCATTTCCATACATTTCATGTCATTTATGCGATTTCGGTATTCGTTATCGCTGGTAGAATTGTATCTTGTCAAAGGTGGCTGTTCTATCTATGAATATATGCGCCGAATTTCGAACAATTGAGTGGTATGTCAAACGCCATAAGGTTACATTATAGAAGTTAAGTGGTCTTTAAGTTTTTTTTCAAATCAAATCAAATCAAATCAAATCATTTATTTTTGCAGAAAACAAATGATTGATGATTGAGATGATTGATTTAAATTTCTAATGTTCTTACCAACCTTTTTATTCTTTTTTCTTTATGATAACCTCTCTCCCTTGAAAATAACGAAATTGGTCTAGTCCTTCACACGTTATGCCGTGACCATGGGAAGTATGGTTTCATTTTTATATTAATATAGATTATTATTTTATTATGCTTAAGCAGATGTATTTGGGTCAGTTAGTTTGAAAAGAGATGGTACCGAACTAGATCATGCACTAGATCATGGATCATTCTTGTTGAACGATCCTGGGCAAACGAGATCGTGTTCAGTCTTCAAACTCAACTCTAATGTAACGGCGAAAAAGAATCACAAATGTACCTAATATAACTCTAAATACATTTTGTTTTTGGCAATTTCTCGAAGGTGTCTTAATTTCAAAATAAGCAACAATTATTATTATATATTTACAAAAGACTAAATCCTTTTTAGTACAAGGGTCTGGGGATAATGTTTCGGGTCAATAATTACGTCATTATACCTTCAAACCCTTTGCCTGTTTTGGTCATAAATAATCGTACCATTTTGAATAGTATAAGTACGACCTAATTTTTGTAGGTATATAAATTGAACATATTTAGGTACTGAATTCCTTGCAATCTTGTTTGAACAAGCTTGTACAGGTATACGAGTATAAGGCCTTTTTTATTATCTAAGAGGATCTCTCTCCAAATTCGAAACTTCGATGAAAACTCATAAGTGGAGTTGCCTTGTTTTTCTCCAAAGAACATGGTTACAGCGCGTGTAGAAAATATTGGCAAAATCTTATATTTTGTAAAAACATTATATTGCATTTAGCTGCTGATTCTGGTTTTGGTTCACGTTATATAATAATATAAGTAAAATATTTTAGTTGTAAGTAAGTTTGTAATTACGGTCAAATAATATTAATTCATTAAATTTTAGGCAATAAAACGTTTACTTAGGTGTCCAATGGCGTCATTTTAACATTTCAAACAAAACGATAAACGAGACGAGCAATCCAACTTATTCTTCAAAATTGTGTTCTATACTAAAACAAAAAAACAACGGTTCGAAAGTGTTAAATGAAGAAATATTACGTTCATTCCGAAGCCAGCGTAACTTCTGAACATTCTTTTTGTTTTAGTTCGTAGACGACAGACAATGGACCCGCTGCGGATGGATGTATATGGTTAAAAAGATAATGTGAGCAGTCTTTATCTTTAAAGCTATTACACACCTTGCTAAGTTTTACAAAGTCTTCAATATTATAATGGTTAAGTTCCCTTTGTTTGAGTGTAAAGGATTCCTTACACTAAGAACAGAGTTTGAAATTATCACATTGATAGCATAATATCCTTGGATTATTGAAATTAAAGCTTATTGTTTTGTAAAGGGTTGGTAATTCAAATTATTGTCCGGTGGAGTGGACACATCGGATCTTTCAGTATTGAGCTACCATAGGCTCATAGTTGGTTAGTGAGTCATTTACGTTCAATGCTGTGTATTGCCATTATTGATTGTATTAGTACGAGTTCCTTCTCTTCAATACAAAAACATGGGCAATGCGCTTTGTCAGACGAAATTTGGTGCTGTCAAAAGGATTCATTATCTTGACCAGCTTCACAAACCCTCGGTGTATCGCCTCAGGTAATATGGACGCACTCTTTGACGCATTTTTGTCGAAAAGCACGAGTCTACAAAATAGTTACGTCAAAGTGTCGGGTGTTAACGTTGAAGGTACTTTGTGGTTTCCGGGAATAGTGTTACTAGATGTTTTGCTTTCCACAAGCAACTCGACAAATTTACCATTTAAATTCCCATTTTAGAATGAATTTAACACAACCTGTGTGTTCTTTAGTGAGTCGCGTGTATGGGGAAAAAGAAATAAACAAATTGAAAACTCGGACGTTGCAACACTCGAAATTACTGTTTGATTTAATGACATTATCTGAAGGGGTGGTTCTCGAGACTGTAATGAATGTTGGTCGATGAATGTTTTGTCCTCTTGTGATTGGATTTACAATCAGCCCTGCCCCATGCGCCATTAATCCCAAAGGAAATTGTAGCATCGTCCAATTTTTTTATGAAACACGAGTAATAATAACGGTACCGACACGTTCCCGTTTGAAAAATGCTAACAACTATGGTAACGTATCGACCAAACGTTTAATTTACATTATTTGTGAGGTGGTAAAGAAATTTGAGCTATAAAGACGGTTGGAAATTCTCGTGTAAGAATGTAAATATAATTATGTTGTATTTTTAATTAAATTATCGTTTAAAATCAATCGAATACGTATTTTGTCTTCATATCATATTACTCTATGTTTAATATCATATTACTTTATTAGTATATCAACAATTACGCTTGTGTATCAATATCGGGTCAAACTCGTAGTTACGAGAGCAATTAGAGTAATTTCAAGCAGGTTTCACTACTATAGGATAGTTAATAAACGTTGCATCCCTTCTTCTAATTGCAAGGGAGCACCATCATGTCTGACTCAATGGTCTTGGTGTTTCAAATAGGCATTAACCTCCTAGGACCTCTTAGGTCCACTTGCACGAAAAAATTAACTCAGATTTAGTTGCTAACACGAGGTTAAATTAGCAGTTTGTCATACAATATTGTCAATTTCACTTCTTGGTACCAACTAACTCCGAGTTATTTAAATAAACTCTGGAGAGCGCAAGTGGCCCTTAAACTGCCCTAAAACTCAAACGCAAGTTAGGAGTTCTTAAATATCTATCTGTCGCTACTTTACGCCTTAAAGTAAAAGAAACAGCATGAGAAACTGAAGCTCCTTGCGACAAAAAACAGAAAAGAATGACTGACATTTTAATATCAAAATTTATTTTCTCGTCTGCTTATCCTTTTCCCAAGCTATGTTTGGGTCTTCCAGTCTTACCGGATTTAGCTGTATAATATATTTTACATGGTAGGACAAAAAAATGGAGGTCAGATAGGCATCTGACCTCCACAACCTATTTTACGACTGGTTATCCTAATATAATGACTTAACGACTGTCAAAGGTCATAATAATATGACAGTTGGGACCAACTTAGCATGCTTTCCGAGGTACAGAGAGTCTTCATGTTTACAAACGGTTAGGTCAGGTTGATTATCGGTCCATGTCTTATCGGTCTTTTTACCGGTCAAATCGTTTGATTTACACAAGAACACATCTAAATTGAAAAAAAAAAAATATTTTGTTTTAGTTAAAATATTCCATACATTTGGTTCACTCAGTTTAAAATGTAAATTTGTATGTGAGCATGAGTGCCTAAGCATAATAGCTCAGAGAATAGGGTATTTACTCATGTGATAATAGTACCCGCGCTTAGCATTTGTGGCTTGTACCAGGAACTGTTTGTCGAACAAACGGACCGTTTATTACAAGTTTGCGGTGAATTGCATTAGAACCTTGCGTTAAAAACGAAATAGAATTTTGTTAGATAATTTTAACATTTATATGGATTTTTGTTTCGCAGTTTTCTAGTTTTTAATTATCAGTAGGTATTTTTATAAGAAAAAAAAAATGGAAGGAAGAAAGGGAGGCCTTTGCCCTGCAGTGGGACAGTTTAGGCTCAAAATAAATAATAATAAATAAATAATTTTTATAAGAACATTGATTGAAAAAACACAATCACCAAATGCACAGTCAGTCTCAAATTCTTTCTCAAAAAATCAACAAAGTAATTCAGTCATATCAAAAAGTTTCGCATGGAATTTCGGTCGAAAAATTGTATTGTTTTCGTACGCTGTTTTGTAAAAACAACTTTTTTCCAAGCGGGTATGGTTGAATTTGCAATAAAATATGTTCGTTTAAAACTGTCACCACCTATGTGTCATTGAAGATAGTTGTGGCTGTGACTTCCAAGTTCAATAGCAATTGTTCTAGAGTAGGCTTGAGGCTGAAAACTGGAGGCTGCCACTCTGAGCTTTTTGTTTGCAAATTTAATAAAACCAGCAATATTTTCGAGATGTCCAGATAGTTTAGAGAATTTTTTCTTGAATAATAAATAAATGTGGACAATATCACGTACATTGCTCTGAATCCAAAGTAAGTAGTTAAAGCACTTGGGTTAAAGAATCAGAGACAACGAAGGTACCACAAACACCCAGACCCGGACAATGTAGAAAAGTGTTTTTCTAGATTGACTCGTCCGGGGATCGAACCCGGGACATGAGAGCTTGCGACTTCATGAATACTGGTGTGTACGTCACTCGACTAAGGTGGTCGTCATAATGACTATAAATTATATTATAATGTCAAGATAAATAACTTTGGCACCTGTAAATTATTTTAAAACTTACTATACGGAAAAGTCAAGCCTAAGTACTTACGTATAATACCTATTTTTAAAAAAAATACATTGACTTTGATCTAATGTCTAGACCACTTATTTAAAATCAATAATTACTTAGGTACAATCCAAATGTAATACAGTGCACTTAGAGGCATTACAATTAAGTACTTTTCTTCGAAAGTGCTCTTTAAATTAATTATATTTGATTGCAAAATTGAATAAAATTGTTGCGAGTGAACGTAATATTCTGTAATTTTTATAATTATAATTGCTTACAGGCAGCTCGCGTGGTTTATCCATTTAATTGTCGGCAGCGCGGACTTCTCAGGATCAGTCTAGCTTTTTCCCATGTTCTATTAAGGTCGGCTTTCATTCCTACCGGATTTAGCTGAATATCGTAACATGGAACGACGCCTATCTGACTTTCGCAACATCGCTTCACCGCAAGACAGTCGGTACCAACAGCTTAACCTGTTTTCCGAAGCATGGGGAGCTCTCGGTATGTTAACAATTAATGGTCACCTATCCACGGACCAACCGCGGTAAGTGCAGCTTAACTTTTATTATCTACTACGGCTTACACTTAGCTAAGGGCGCCTCCACTGAGTCAGTCTCAGGTTTTATAATTGTCTCTTTTAAATAAATTGAAGTTACAAAAAAAAAAAAAAACTAAATAAGATGTTCAATAAGGTTAATAGCAATGTGGGTCGTACATTACTAGTAACTTTATTATCAACTTTATTTTCTGTGCACCTACATAATTACAAAATAACTTGTTAATTATTTTCTTGATAGTAGTGTGTTATGTACTATTTGTGTAATAATTAAGAGGAACGACGTATCAACAACAAACCTTGTTAGGTTTTTATAATGCGTGTAGCATCATTTGTGATATTATGTTGTATACTTTAAATAAATAAATACTTGCGTCATTAGGCTACCGCGGCTTCAAATAATTATACCTAAACCTACTGAAAAATTATATTCTTTTGTTTACGGTATAAAAAACTAATACGAATATTGTGGAGTCGCAAGATCAGTTGCGCTATTATTAACTCCATAGCTCTTATAACTTTGATTAGTAACTGCATGACCGAGCTTTACTCGTCTTGTCGGATAAGTATTTTCTGAAAATGAATCCTACGACGCTAGATCGATTTAAATCCATGAAAATCGTTGGAGTCGTTTCCGAGATTCAGATTAAATATATACAAGAATTGCTCGTTTAATAAGAGATATAATGTTCAAAGTCGAATTCAAAATTCAAATTATTTATTTTGCAATTAGAATTTTATAACCGCTTAGAAGCTGTAATCAAATTATCGGACGCGGCTGACGGACGCAGCTATCAACGGCGATTGATAAGTCCGATAAAAAACATCCGATCCGTACACAGTACTAGTTTGAGCTCGCTGTTCTCAAAGTGTCCTCTTTACATTGTCTTGCTCCAAAGATACTTCAGTGATTACGTAATACTTACAGCTGACCTTTAACTTATGCATTACGTTTTATAAGTTCCACACAATGTCTGTTAATACATCCTTTCAATACTGTACGTCATATTGTCAGAGCCTGTAACATGCATTGTCTTGCCCTTACTAACATAAAACTCTTTTATTCTCAGCGTTTCCGCGAAGCCTGCACTCTCAGCATCTCGTTTCCGTAATGTTACACCTTGTGTTTCATGTCGGAATCCTTTTATTTTATTATGTTTACAGCGTAATAGAAACCCTGCATCAAAACAAAAGTTAGATGATGCAGTAGTCTTTTGTTTATCTATCACCGTTTCTTTTTCCATAAGATTTTTTATGGCTATTTAATTGATGAATGATTTATATAAATTTTATATGATAAAATTGGTCTATCAAATGCAAAAAGATTTTTCCAAAAACGACTAGTAGTTTCAGAGATATGCGCCTTCAAATGAAATAAACTCTTTGGCTTTATTTTATGAGAAAGATTTTACTAAAGGGTAGTGCTTCTGAAGGTTTTTTCTTACACAAAGTGTACTTCACTTTCTTTGAGTGTAAAAGGCAATTAATCATAAGAATGGGAACCTTTCCACCTACGGAATCTCGCTTCGGAACTCTGGACACGAGTCCAGAATTCTAAATAAATGTATTTGGAATCCATATCGTATTATTATCAGTTTAGCTATATCATTAGTATAGTTCCTAAAATAATAAACGAGCAGGGGTAATGTATGTACCTATTCTTACAAGGAACTTTTAGTAAAAAATCTGTCTGCTTTCGAACCACCCATGTTATAAAATTGTTTGTCCTAACAAATTCGCCATTTCAAAATAATTTATAAGAATATCTATCAGAATATCTATACTAATATTATAAAGCTGAAGAGTTTGTTTGTTTGAACGCGCTAATCTCAGGAACTACTGGTCTGATTTGAAAAATTCTTTCACTGTTAGACAGCCAGCTTATTGAGAAAGGCTATATAATCAAAGCCCACGCGGGTGGAGTCGCGAACAAAAGCTAGTTTTTAATATAACCGTTGTATGTTCCAAGTTTAGTTTTCGCAACAGTGTGGTTCTTAATTAGCGCTGGTTGTTATAATCAATATCTTTTTCAGTGACCTTACTTTTAGCGCACCCTATGTCAGTTCCTTATGTAACACTCGTCGGTACACTACATACACAACTACCCCCGCCCCACACACACATTTACAAAATTACATTCTATTGGTCGCTATGTAATTTAGAGTCTATTTTATTTGAAAGCTTTATGCTATTAAAACGAATATTTACGTAATTTATGTTCGACATGATTGATTCATAGCAACACGAGTTATAACTGAATTGTAATTGTAATTATAACGTCATGTCCTACGAACAGTATTATTCTTTGAAGTCTGTATTGTTTAGTACTAAGATGGGGCCTTATCCTCTTAGTCCAGGCGGTTAACGCGCTGTTACGTGTAGGGTTAAGAGAGGCTTTATTTCCTTTGACCTACATCTAAGTAAAAAATCTGTAAAACGGCCTAAAACGTTTATACAAACACTATTCGGTGACTCTCAAACAACCAATTTTTTTGGTTGACCTGGGTTCTTATTCTCTTAGTCAAAACGATTAACGTGCTGTTACGTGTAGGGTTAAGACTGGTTTTATCTCTTTCGACTTATATACGACCTATATTTTAATTAAAAAATATCTGTTAAACGGCCTAAAACGTATGTACTAACGGTGACTCTCAGAACAAAAAAGAGTTTTGGCGAAACGGGAATCTTCAACTGAATTCTGCGTTATGCCACGTTATGTTTTGCTTGGACTTCGAGAATAACCCCCCAGGGCCATCAATATTTTAGTTAATACAACAGCGGTAGATACCAACTGACGTGACGTTACTGCCTATTGTGGAATATTAGATCTTAATGCTGTTTCAAAGAGGTTGGTTTTGCAGTCTTGCACAGAAGTAGAAGTATGAGACGTGGAAGTAGACGAACATACAGAACGAGAAAAATTTCAGTAGGTACTTAGATATTAGCTTGGTAAAGCGATTTTTAAGTGGTCCACAGTTGAAGCTTTCTCAACATTTCAGATTCTGTAGACGTAAAATGTTAGTTTTAGATAACATTACGGCTGTAGTCGTACCTCCTTTAAGATTAATCGGAGCTGAAAGCAGATTATTTTGTGCCTTGAAATACGAAATTATACAGGTTTCATCCGTATTTCAGTTGAAGTTAAGACGTCGTGTATTTATCTAAGATTTGAAACGGCAATAAAGATGTGCTATGAAACTGGAATACTAGTAGCAATTTCTCTAAGATTTTTTTTTAAATGTATTTTTTCTCGCTATGTAACTTCATGTTTCATCACCTCTTTGTCTGCTCACAGATGTTTGTTAAGACTTAAGTCCGCAAACTGAGGGTCGTCGGGAAGTCTTCGGGAGGGAGGAACAGTAAGCTATGCTTTAAGAACTTAATTCTGTCCGGGGCGGACTTCAAGCTTCAAACAACGGTAGCAAAAACGTTTACTTATAATATCTTATTTTTTGAGATTAAAATAGAAGTCACTGGATAATGAAAAGAAAAAAAACTAAAAATTAATCTTTAAATTTTACTAGAGCGCCCCGCGGTTTTGCCCGCGTAAGTTCTCTTGTTCCGGTAAACCACTATATTTTAAAGTAAATAAGTGTTCATCGTATTTTTTAATATTAATTTAGTTATTCGGGACGGATGCGAATCCAAAAAATCAAGTATCATAAAAACTAGTCTACCCGTTCTCGAAATATGTTGTAACAAACCCGGCTTTGTATATATTTATGATTTAATTCTAGCGCTTTATACGTCTTCTTGTCATCGCCGGAACTTAGAAAAATACTTTACCAACATAAAAATTATAAGTATCGATACTATTTATGCTTTACCTTTGGTGCTTACCTATGTTGAATGGACTATTGGTCTCAAGTGATTTGATATTTATCTTTCTAGAGGTTAACTATAAATTTCAATTAACATATAAGGAAACGTTTTGGCATTATTTTTGTGTACACACGAGCGAAATGGCTCTGCAAAGTTTCAGTATAGTATGTGCTACAGAAACAATTGAGCAGTGACATCCCGACATATCGACCAAGTTCACACACACACACTAGGTGGCACCATGGTCACAAAATAAATAACTAGTCTTCCGTTGGTCTTCACGTTGATGTTAAGTCATGGAATAAATAAATGTCAAACATTGCGGAAAAGGGTAAACCTTTCAATGAATCTTCGTCATGTTGACACGTCAAAGCATATCCCTAGAAAATGTTTGCACTGAATTTTTAAAGAGGATAAGAGAGTTTGGAATTTCTAAATTAAAACATTTATGTGTCAGGGCGCTAGCTTAAAAACATTCCAGGAAGCTTGTGGAAGATTTTCAAACGTCAAAAATATCAACCGTCTGCTGCAAATGGCTTGAAGGAAAAAAGCCAAAATATAGTTTAAATATTGGTCGCGGAATTTATTTTTATCACTCAAAATAGTTTTCATTTCCCTTCCCGTCCTAACAACTATTTATATTTTTTTAAAGAAAAAAACTATTCTGAAAATTGTTGTTGTAATAAATGGTAGAGTCAGTATTGAAATAATGGAACATTGTTTAAAATTTAACAAATCAGCATTCCCCTTGGCTGCAGATGGCCTTTACGACATTGAGTGGGTGTCAGGGTTAGCGTGTTTAGGGCGCTCCGTCGAGCGAAAGGGGTGAGAACATTAGCCAACTCCCGTCATAACGTAAAAGGCCGATCCTATTAAATATACCTCAGTATTTATCAATGTCAAATAAATTTATTATTTTAAATGTATCCCAAGTAACATTGACAGGTTTGAAATGTCATCGATCATCATCGATTTAAAATGGATGTCGATTTATTCAGACTATAAATAATATTATTATGAAAATGAATAAGATAGATAATAATGTTAATTAATATATTTTTATTATTTTACGTGACTACAGTGCAAAGGTTTGAAGTGAGATTAATGCAAAGTATTTCCTTTACATATATAAATGCTTAATGACCGAAAAAGAGATGGATTGTGTGAAAGATGATATGAGGAAGAAAGGAGTGGATGCGGCGATGACGAGTACCTAATAGAGATGAATGGAAGGAAAATAAGGGATAAGGGCAGGGAGAAGGAAGAAGAAGTGGTAATCTTAATGCTTATGTAATATTTCGGTTCACGTCTGTAGAGCAAACGGTGGGATTTGAATCCACGGCCACAAGATAGCAAGTCTGATGCCCTAGCCATAAGGCTACCTCCGATGCCCTACCCATTACTTAATATAATAATGTACTGACCTCTACTGGATATTATCGAAAGGGGGTATATTGATCCAAAAGGGGTGGATAGTACATCTGGTAAGTCGATTAACAAACTTTCAACTTAAAATGAATTACTAACATTCGGCAGGTGAGTTACTAACACGAGCAGGCAGAAACCATGACACTTGCAATATGCGTCGAAATATCGGAAACAAAAATCAAAATAATCCGCGATATAATCCGTTTAAAAAGGGATTTTTATTACAAGGGTCTATTTGCCTTTGTTCCCCGTTTGATTTAAAATCCCAAGTGTCATAGTTCTATAGATATCTGAGTTTTAAGATTTTTCCTTATAAGTGCTTGATGTTTAAAAACCGGTATTAATTACTGACACGCGTTTGAAATTTAATAAAAAGGCAATTCAACATAAAGCTTTTTAAAAGAATTTCGGCCAGCAATTTCCCGTACTTCGTCAGCCTTTTGGAACAAGGATACCGGATCAAAAAGAATTACAAAAATCTTGTTTGCGTTTGTAAAGCAGTCTTTTGGATAATACGAAGCCAAATATAATAATGCGGCGGTAGCCTAATGACTAGCGCATCGGACTTGCGATCATGTGGCCGCGGGTTCGAACCTCACCCATTGCACCACCGATTTGAACCCACTCGTAACACAAGCCTTTAGCTTACCACGAGGGTTCAACAAGAATACTTGTAATGTGCGACCTACATTGCTAGTAAATATAATGTATAATAAAAAATGCCAAAAAAAGAGCCGAAGAATTTAAAAATGCGTTGGCATTTGATTAAAGATCGCTTCAAAAAGTTAAAATTCATACAATGCGACTACCATAATGTTGACGACTGCGTCTTTCAATTAACTTTTATCAACAGACTTGGAACGAAGACATTTTTTGCTTACGTCCAAAAGGACGCGTTCTTTTCGCTTTGGTCTACTCAGATTACATACCCGGCCTCGGTATGCTTGCCACCGATCCGCGGCGAGTGCGGCTTAACCTTTATTCGTGGTCAAACCATACAGCTTATACTTAGCCACGAGCCCCCCTTATATATAAAATTATATTTATATACTCTGTAGCTAATAAATGTTCAGGATAATATTTAATGTCCAAACTTCTTACCCACTTTTACCCTTATTCCTTCAAGAAAAGTATAAATTTCAAACATTGAGTTGTAATTGTGAAGTTTCTGTTTGCTTTCACATCCATTAAAAACTTCTGGCCACCTATTCTCGTTATTTCTTAGCGCAAGTTGCAATCGTAACAAAATTAATAGTGCTGCAAGTAGCCTTTTACTAACAAGTTATTGCACATTTTAAATTACTGATTTTAATAACATTTTTTTCGTAAATATCTACCAAATTAATATTCGGTCAGGTCGATTTAACAAAATAAATATAAATTAATATAAAAATAGTAAATTTATGAAATAATAGTAAATAATAATTATTATGTTGCAATAAGTTGATATTACGTTTTGAATGTGAATTCAAGTCCGAATTCGTGGAATACGATTATAAATACAATCAAAGAGCATACATTATATTCATTTGCTTTGCTTTGTATTTTGATGTGTAGTGAATAGATTGACTGCAAATCAAATATAATGCAAATTAATTTGCATAATATTAACAACTTGAATGTAACTTATTAAAATTTTGGCTTTGTTTTATCATTTTATTTATATATTTTATGTTTAAGCTCTATAAAATACAGTTACGAACATTATAGTCCTTAATACTGCGTGTTTGACCCGGTAATTATGAAATATTGTGTACCTAATGAGAAGTTAATAAGGAAGTCCTGGTCCCGCAACATCCGGCAACAGAACTGACAGAGATAGATTCCAGTACCCGGTAGCCAACCTTTAATTAGAGTGGGAGTGGCGGAAGGAAACCAGAAGGAAAATAAGTCTCAGTAGTAAAAGTACAATGTTTTTTTGCTATCATGAACACTGTAATTCTACCAAGTCTTCAAGTCTTACCAGATTCAGCTAAATACTATATTTTACATGGAAAGACTGCCTAACTGACCTCCACAACCCATTTATACTGAGCAAGTCTTTAAAAAATTATTTCCCCATTAGAAAGCTACATTCACCCCGAGTAACGTAGGCTATATTATTTACTAAAAAATGAGGTACCGCGGGCGGAGTCGCGGGGGTTTGTGTTATTTTTTATATGTTCTAATTTTGAACATTTAATTTCTAATTTTGACAACATAAATAAGTTTGTCAATTGACACAATGTTTTGTCATGGACAAAACTTCGTGTTTTACTTATGACCATGTACCTATTATAAAACCTGTTTAATTAATTTTGATTTGATTACTATTAAGAAAGTAATATACAATAACATTATTCAGTGTTAGTCGTCCATTAGTTGTTACGATCAACAATAAGGATATCGGCGCTAAGTGCGTGATCCGTGGCTTGATACTCGTTACAGTCGAGAACATAATAGATTAAATTGGCAGCTGTTAACATTAACCAAGAACAAACCACTTGGTTCATTAATTTACCACTTTGTTCTTCGAATCGTTCACAATAGAGATGTTACACAAAATTCGTTATTTCTTAATTTAGTTTTGGTTTAGTTTGTATACACAAAATGGTTTCGTTTTTAAGACCACGTCACTAGTCGGTCGTGTTGTGACGTCATATTGCACATAGTGCCACTAACTTATCTGATCCGTTTGCCAAAACTGGAATAGCTAACCTAATTATAAAATGATTGGAAACTAATATTTAATATTACGTGTACACTTTAGCAAGGGCATTATTTAACCATGAGGTAAAAAAAGATTTATAGAAACAACGAGAATTTTATGTTGAAACACGAAATTCAATATCCTAGATAATATAAATAATACTATCTAACTAAACAATGGAGTAGACTTATTAATAATTATCAAGCAACAATGCTTCATAATGTTTAATAAGAATTTCTTTTTTGTATTTACATGAAACAAAAATTAAAAACTAATGCTCGAATTAAAAATATAGCTACGAGTATATCCATTTGCTTTATCCTGATAATGTAAATTTTATATGTAAATAAATTACTTAATCCGGTAAAAAATAGGTAAATTAATATACTAATTGTAGTGAAATAATTCACGTTGGGTAGCAAATATTCACAAATTCAGTATCAAATTCCATTGCAGTTAATATCAAATCATCCATTACTATTTTAGGAATCCCGAATGCCAATTAATATACTAATTGTAGTGAAATAATTCACGTTTGGTAGCAAAACTTCACAAATTTAGTATCAAAATCCATTGCAGTTCATCCAATCCATTACTCGAATAGTAATATTTTAGGAATCTCGAATGCCAATTATGAGGGCTTATCATGTCGAATATTGTTGAATACCATACGGTTACCACTCAATGTATTTACAGAATCTATATTGCGGTTGTTAATATTCTACCTAGACCTCATAATATTAATAGTTAATTCCAGCTAAAATACGTTAAAATGAATGAATTTTATTTTCAATAGATGACCGATTAAAATTCGGTACGTCAATTTATTGAATACAATGTCACATCTAGTAAGTCCAGATGTCTTATCACTCCCCAAACAATGGAACACCTGCTATATTGTCCTTCGTGCTATCAACTGCAAGTTGGACGATTTAATGAAGGCTACTGATAATGCAGTTCTCGAAGCAAAATTTGGGCCGACACAATATGATTGCCATCGAATAAGAAGATCAATATATTGAAGTAGGTATATAAAGACAAAAGCAACAGTGGCATCTTAAGGCACTGAACGGCACGAGGATGCGTGCTGGCGCTGTGAAACGGTACGCAAATGTGCGGTACGAGGATTAGAAGCGAGCTCGTTTCAGATGCGAGCGGTGTGAGCTGTGGTTGGAGCGGAAGGCGTGCGCCACTGCCCGCTGTTTGAGACACTAGCTCATCCCTCGCGACATAGATCCTACTCTTGTATTGTATTTACAAAAACCTAGCTCTTTGAAGCCGTTTCCACCAAATGGTGCCGAGCGGGCTAAGTAAAAATAAATAAAATGATCCTATTGGTTCTTGACAAGCACATCCCTCGCTACGCATCTTCCTACATCTTTGTTGGAAACGCAGGCTAATCCTAAGAGCTTAAGCTGAAAACCGATTAGGTAGTTAACTTAAAAGCTAAGTCTACCGATGCACTCTGCACTCGCTGGCTTACGTAAAACAAGTTAAAAAACAAGTTAGGAATGCGCCGAGGATAATGCTTTAGAGCTGATTCAGACGGTGCGAGATTTATCCTACAAATAACTGTACATTGCGGGTTGCGCGACTCTGGTCTCATAAATGATCGATCATTGGCAGCAAAGTACCTACTGCAACTCTACAATGTTTGCACCGTTTGTATAAGCTTTTAAAAGTAGAACATTAGCAACATTGCAAAATTAGGCACAGGCCTCTACCCATCCATCCATTTTTTGAATCCATGTTGCCTCACCGTTTTCTTCACGGTGGTCAAACGTTAATTTTGATTCTGGTCATTTAGCCACCAGGACACCACGACATCAAATTAACTAATATTATACATATATGTATAATGTAGTTATAAAGTTGCTAGGTGCGGAAATAATATACCAACTAGAATATGTCTAGCTATGTATGTGTATTAATTTACCAATAAACTTTCCCGTTTATGGTATTATTGTAGGTTGTAGAAGAATTATACAAGTATGGATCGTGGATAAAATGATAATCTTTTTAAATTGTCATTTTCGTGAGTACATGTGGAACTATTGTATATCAATACATTTTTTTTCAATATAATCATAATCATGAATCCATTAGTATAATCTACCAACTATTAAATAGTGTGCCGGAGGACATAAGGAGTGAAATTAATAAAAATAGATTTAAAAAAAAAATAAAAAAAAAAAAATTTGGAAATGTGTAAAGGTGCTACCTACTTTGAAAAAGTGTCAATAAGACTCACCCGACCCCACAGTTAAACCAATACTACGGTTTTTCTGGGGCCTAGTTTATAATTAATTATTACATGTAACAGATGGAGAACCTCAAATAAATGATAAATAACCCTTCGGAAATAAAAAAATGAATGAGTTTTACAGGAAAATGCCTTTTGTTTAAAAGAGGCGTTAAAGGCTGAAACACTTTCAAGTAATAATGAATATACAAAGCTCTCTTAACCTGAAGCCCACTCACAAAGTACGAGAAAGCTGTTCACTAAAGCGAACAATCGTAAGGGGATTAAATACATAGATTCTCACTTTTAAAAGAAAATGTTGCTCTTTGAGATTGTTGTTTCAATTCTATAGATAGAATACATTTTTAATAGATAACATTTTATCACAACAATTTTATTATAACATCTAAATTGAAAGCGAAATCGTCTAATAGTAGAAAAATTACAACCAGTGCAACATATAACTTCTTTATTTTTGGTTAAAAATACAAATGGTTAAGATTTTATTGGTTGAACTCAATAGTTGTAAAGTAAACAATAAATGAGAAATGGTTTGAAATTCCTTGATAATTTCTAAATTATTATAATTCTGTAGAAATCGTCAGCATAATTGGTTCATATGAGTACTTCAACTTTAATATCTAAATTGTAATGCAATTCTTATATTGATTTCAAATGAAATATTATTTTTCCAACAACAGATTAAAGGACTGAGTTCTACTTATACCATTGTATGAACATAAGCCTTCCCGCGACCAATAAGCCGGATCAAAATCGACATCGTCGACAATAGAATTCAATGATTTTATAGCTTAGAGATGCTTGAGAGCAAAGCTTCGAAGATTATTGAGAGAAGGAAAGAAAATATAAAAGAAATGAGAGCGTTCACACAGCCAGGACTTAATGGCCTCGGTGCATTTGACGTACTTAATGCAAGTTTTATTTTACGGAAATCTTTGTTTTTAGACCCTTTGAAATCCTCATTTATTTCCACTGGGAAGGTGAGGAGGGGGCATGACGGACTCGTACTGACTAAATCCACTTGACTGCTTCATCCTACCCTTTTACGGCAATGGGAATGCGGGAAAACGCTGCACAGCCGCGGTGATATTTTCTAAACTCTACCCCGACGATACAGCGTCTAAATATATTTTATCACGAAAATAAAAACGTATATCTTTCCCGATTAATAAGAACTAACTTTACAGAGTGTTATTTTTACGCACCAATTTTATTTTGAATTTTTATTTGCTCTGATAAGTCGTTTCGGTTCAACAAACACTGATAATGGATTCTTTTTCAAAATTGACAAAATATTCGAA